>OY987264.1:15566151-16187645 GCA_963920665.1 Straminergon stramineum | reverse complement strand
CTCCGGGTCGTCTATCTCCTTCAAAATCCCAGCCTGCCTGCGCACCCCCTGCCTACGCTCCCCCTGCCTGCGCAGAGAAGAGGGTTTAAGTTTGCACTTGTTTCATAGTGGGGCTGTTAATTGAGCTACATTGTTTGTTTGTTTGTTTTCATTATGGAGGCCCCGCGTGGAGGTTTGCTTGCACTAATGATGAGAGATGAAGGGGGTGATGGTTCTGAAGGGATTCAAGAGAGAAGTTCTTCTGGTACTCCAAATGTGAAGAGGGAGTGGAAAGAGGGAGTTTTGAGGTTCTTGGTAGACATGTGTGAAGAGAAATACTGGGAGTATAACCGCAAGCCCTTCAGGCAGGCGAATTAGGAGGTCTTTGCAAGGGAGCTCAACAAACAGTTTCCAAAGGAGCCTCAAAGGACCTGGCAACAAACTCGTGACAAATGGGCAAAGATGAGGTCAACATACTATGAGGAGAAGTTGAAGCAAGAAGAAACTGGAGCACCACCATCAACTTGGACACCATGGTATGAAATCTTTGACAATATTTTTGGTGGTACAGCTAAAATCGATGGTGTGCCTCATGGTGTTGATCAGGGTGTTTGTTTACAACACTCTGAGACTCTCATTCTCAGTGATGATGATGGCGACACTTTGCCTAGTAGTCCTCCTATTCCTTCTGTTGCAGGTGCTACTTCTTCACATTCACCACGTACACAGGCAGTAAATCAACCGGGATGTGAGGGTCAAGTGAACAGGAGTGCAAGAAAGAAAAAAAAAACTTGGTGCAATGGATGAGTCCATTGCTGCTGCCATCAACAATTTCTCCAAAGGAATTCTCGAGGTGGAGAAGATGAAGTTGCAGATTACAGAGAAGTTGATAGACAATGAGAGAGAGGGTCGAGAGATGGCCATGAAGGGACAATTGAAGATGGCTGCTCTATTTGTAGAAGCTTTAAAGTCTAAGGACTCTTCAAGGAGTTCTAAATAGATGTTGCATCTTCTAGGTTACCTACAATTGAAGGTTTAGGGCTTACGGAATTTTATTTCGAAGGTTGTATGGAATTTGATTTGATTTGAGTTGTTTTGATTTGATTTGTTCTAAATTCCATTACATTGAATAAAGGATTTTTATTACCAAATTTATGGTTTGTGCAACCATATGTTCCACATAGAACTTATAGGAAATGCAAGTACAATTTCATCATAGTCACTCATCATTAGGGTTTTCCAAAACCCATTGTGTGAACAGTTTCTGTCTAAGGATTTCTCCTTGACGTTTAGCATGTTCTCCCTCCCTAGCTATAGGTAATCTAGCATCCCCGAACCCAACAAGCGGATCTCTTCGTAAATCTGCATTAGCCACATGGAGCTCTAGCTCATTCAACATCTCACAATAGTTGTGCAACCAACAACAAGCTACTGTAATTCGAGCAGCTTTGTCAACTCTAGAATTAAAATGCTTCAAAATTCTCCATCTGTTCTTCAAGGTGCCAAATGCTTGCTCAATCACAACTCTTCCGGAATTCATGGATTTATCAAATCTTTTCTTCTGCAAGTCATTGGGGGCCTTCCAATTCTTCATCAAATAGGTGCGAATGGGATAGGCAGCATCTCCAATCAAATACGGAGTACATCTGACACCTCCAACCGAAACCACTGGTTCTTGAAGAATCTCTCGTTTCTTCAAACCTTTGTACAAGCTGGACACTTTGAATTGGCCGCCATCATGCACTCCTCCAGGTTGGCCAACACACACATTCCAGAAAATCTTTCATGAATCACAAACCGCTTGCAATACAATGGAGTGAAATTTTTTTCTATTGTAGAAGTCACTAGCTGCTAATGTGACTCTTCTACTTGGAATCTCTGCTAATGGTATGTGCGTTCCATCAATTGCTCCACAAATATTAGGCAAACCCGTTAGTTCTTGAAAATTTGAAATGATGCCTTCAAGACGTGCCTCCTTCGGAATACTAATGTAGTGGCTAAATAATTTGTCTTCATCCGTAAGAACGTCGCAAACAATATCAACATACTTTCTAATGGTTGAAGCTCCAATTCTAAAACGATCTGCCATATGCTCTGGACTATGACCATGAGCAAACCTATAAATTACACATGCAACAATTTTTTTAATTTCCATTTGAGGTCTTACTTGATTTATAGACCTACTTCTCAAGAAAGGAGTTAACATATTCACTAAATTGTCAAATGCATTGAAACTCATCTTGTAGAACTTCTTGAATTTGTTATGGTGCATTTCATTACTAGATCTCCATACTACCCTTTCCACAAAGTTCCAATGTGTTGATTGCCTAGGCTCTACCCAAAATAGTTGGGGAGGATTGGGTTTCTTTCGTGAACCAAGAAGCAACAATAGTGAAAGAAAATGGGCCTGCATTGAAATTCCATTGTCAAAATCCAATACCTCCGAAGCTCTTGACTTCGAACTAAAAGAGTTCTTCATCACCATAGAGAGCATCATCCATGTGACTATAACTCTAGTGAAAAATGAGGGCTCCATGTTCTTTCACCCTAAACCCTTGGAAAGTTGTTCTATAAAAAAACGTTGTAACTCTTTAGAAGAACACAGAATGAAAGTCCCAACGACGAGTACCAACACCTACTCAAAACCTCACAAATGATTGAAAAAAACTCAAAACATAAAAAAAAAAATTATTTTTCAACCCTAACCCCACAAATTGTCCTCCAAAACTCTCCTCCAAAGCTCTCCAAAACTCTCCTCCAAAACTCTCCAAAACTCTCCTCCAAAGCTCTCCAAAACTCTCCTCCAAAACTCTCCAAAACTCTCCTCCAAAACTCTCCTCCAAAATTCAATCAACAGCCTGCTAACAAAAAAACTGAGCTTACAGGGACACACGGCCTAAGAAAATCATGCAGGGCCTGGATAAAATCAGCCTGGGCTTCGGGGAATTCACCCTGGGCTTCGGGCGGGGTAAACCAGGGGCGGAAAGGCCCCTGATCCACTCCCTTTTGCATCGGGGGGTGGGGGCCCGCCCTCTGGCGTCCGACGTCGGAGCCAGGGCTTACCCAACCCCATGTGCGCAGGCCTTGTGAGCCCTGGCCCGTAAGCCCTCTCCAGGCCCAACCCGTCCTTTTCGGCCCTCACCTGCGATGTCGCACGGGCAGTTTAAGCCTCATGTGCGCAGGCCTAGTGAGGTCAAACCGCGGCTAGTGTGGTCCCGGCACGGGACGGGTGAGCAATGAAGGGAATGAAAAAACGAAAGCGCGGATGGGATTAGTGATTTTTTCATCCGTTGAGGCCTGGGCTGGGCTTCATATTGAGGAGGGGAGCTCTCTTACCACCTTGATAATCGTAATTCCTCATAGTTTTCTCGTGCCTTTCTGCAAGAGTGACCCGCTGCTGCAGAAGAGTGAGTCGTTTGTTGCTGAGCAATTTTATGTGATGATCTCAAGGCACTAAGTGACCATCAGGTGAGTCTGCTGGGAAGCAAAGCTAATGGGGCAATGAGCAAGTCTAGCTACTTGCATCGCATGTCTCCCGCCCCGTATCCCTTTCAGATACGTGAACTCCATCGCTGGCAATAGTTCATTAGTCAACCAGTCCCCGCGCGCAAGCGGATAGTCGGTTGCCGCAGCTGCGCGCTTGGATTGGATATTATCGTTTGTTCTTGCAATCAATCGGACTGCTTTTCAATCTCATACCATCGTGCGTTCGTAGAGAGACGAAAATAAGCACACTTTAAGCTTTTCAAATTTGTTGCTAGCTCCTTGGTATTTATAGTGTCACGATCGCGCTTTCTTTCCAGATTTTTGTTGATAGTGTTGTGCAAACCTTTGCAAACGTTCGGGATGACGTGTGAGAGTGAGACGAGTTGTGACGCAATTTTTCTTTTGCCATTTGAATTTTTGTCGTTCATTCCAAGGTTTAGTGATGCGGAATGTCGGTGTTAATTTGACGCCATGACGTCGTCTCTACAGTGCAAGTGTCGTAGCAGATTCTTATCCAATTTCGATCTAAACCGGTGGTGAGCTAGACGCCGCCGGTGGGGTTTCTGTGTATAGCGAACTAGTGTGTGCAGCTGTTGACTCCGCGGAAGTTGTGACGAATGAGCGAAGCGGCGAGCTTATATTTACTTGTCGAAGAAATTAGCTCGAAAGTACTCGACTATCCCAGAGAATGAACGTGTACCAGGAGTGTCGGAATCGCCGTCCCAGCTTGTAAAGTGGAAAAAGAAAAAAGAAAAAAGAAAAAGCAACAGTCGTTCCCCTTTACTGTCTGCGGACACCGTGAAGTTCGTTCTTAATACAAATGCTGGCTTGCAGTCTATGTTATTACGTCGCCACGCCTCCACCTTATCTGCTTGCTATGTTTTGGTAACGATTCTGAGCAAGTTGTCTGAAGGAATGTGGCGAATGCTTTCCTCTTTCATTTTTCGCAGATACTCTTGGTGATTCCTCTTGCATACTTTCGTCAACGATGTTGTGGCGTCTTCGTGAGCTAGCAATCGCGCCGCCGACGTGATTCAGCCTCTAGTCTGCCATGTCTACTCCAGCATTGTTCAATTTGCCGCTTGTTTTGCTGGAACTATCTTTCTGTTGAGAATCACATCTCTCTTTGACCGTTGATTTTATGGCTCAGACTGCGAAGAACCTTTGCGTGTTGCGATCTGTTTCGAAATGCGGTTTAGGGGGAAAAGGAAGCTCGTAGTGGATAATGCTTGAGAGATTTTCGAAAGAATTTATCGTGGAAAGAATTGTGAAGGGAGTCGACGCAGAATGTGCTTTGCAGTCTTTGAAGTGGAAACGGTGGGAATGAGTGCGTCTACGTAGTTTGTCTGGTTTTCTCGCTGCCGTTTTCTCATTATCACTGATCATATTTCGAGACGGTTTCCTGTTGGATTTCAATTAATGCGCGTACTACTGCGGTGTGCAGTTCGTCTGCGCCTGTTTCTCGTAGAAGTGTAGAAAGTCGGATACTCTGCTACCCTTTTCAAGGTTATCACAAATGAGATAATTGTAGAGCTCTTCGAAAAGGAAATGTTGCACTTGATCGATTGAACTCCTCGGGAAGTAGTATTCGAAGAGATTCTCGAGGCTTTCGGAAGTCTCGCAAATTCACTCATACGCTGCTTCGTTGACGCGAATTTTCAACGTGACGGTTGCTGATGCCTTGTTTAGTTGACATTATTTGAACTATCGGGGTTGTGTCGATGCAGGTCGCTCTCTTCTGGATGTGAGCGCTCTTCCCGAGCCGCGCCTACCTCTCCGGAACCAAATTTCCAAGGCTTCTCGGTAACACAACGAACACACTTGCTTCCGTTTCTTAAAGAAGGAGGAGGTTCAGTAGCAGGAGGGCAGGCTGTGGCCGCTGCCATGGGTTCTATAGGATTACAACAGAACATTGAGGGATTGGAATTCGGCCAGCTGCGATATCCTAAAGCTCGCCGTGATGAATCCATGAAGGATGTCTATCACGGCGTGGAAATCTTGGATCCTTACCGCTGGTAAGACTACGATGCCCTTACTTGCCTTCGTAGAGTTTATTGCAAGCGTTAGTTACACTAAGCGGGTGTCACGAAGGTACATTATCCGGACATAACTTCTCGCTCTTTTCTGAAATACGAAATCGTACCACACAATTACTGGCACAGGTTGGAAGATCCGGATGCACCTGAGACGAAAGAATTTGTCGCCAAGCAAGTGGAGCTGGCAAACGGCATGCTGGCTGAATGCGAGTACCGGGAGACAATGAAGAAGAAAGTCACGTCTCTGTACAATTATCCTCGCTATGGATGTCCGTACAAACGAGGAAACTATTTCTTTCACAGTCACAACTCCGGGTTGCAGGCTCAGAACGTCCTTTACATTCTGGTACAGTATTCTCTATTTGTCCTTGGAAATCGGTCATCCCTTTATCCTTTTGGAACGTAATGCTGTTAAAAGGAATGTGATATTTGTGATGCATGAGTATAATGCAATGCCAGTTTTGAGGGCGGTCTGGCGGTGCTTATTGACCAGTGATGTTTCGCAGGACTCCGTGGACGGGGAGGCAAAGGTGCTGCTTGACCCTAACGCATTGAGCGAAGATGGCACTGTGGCTCTTTCAATCAAAAGGTTTAGCGAGAATGCAGAGTTTCTGGCTTACGGATTGAGCACGAGCGGAAGCGACTGGCTGACGATCAAAGTGATGCGCGTCCAAGATCGGGTTGTGCAACCTGATACCCTATCATGGGTGAGGTACTGCTACCTTGTGCCTATGTAATTCCATGCCGATGTAGTGTGAATCCAAGACGTCTAGAGACGTCGTTTTCCATCAGAGTCGCGCCATTTAAATTAGCGGCGCATTTCAGTAATTGATTGAGGTGCTGTGACACTTACAGGTGAAATTTACTTCTATAGTTTGGACGCATGATCACAAGGGCTTCTTCTACAATCGGTACCCGCAGCCCAAGTATGTTCTTATTGTCAACCACATTTTCTTACTGTAGTTTAGATCTCGATATGGTTATGATATTCTGTTTCAGCTTCCCATTCTGCCTGTCTTGTGTGGATGTTTAGGCAGAAATTAGAGATTCTTGAACGAGTTGTGTATCACTCGTCTTGTAGCTCGCGTTTCCAGCTTTTCTTCCCCAGCTATTCCGGTTCTGATGATACGAGTATCCTGGTTGCTGTTTGCATTTCAGGAACATGGAGGGCACGGATGTTGGCACTGAGACGGATATTAATCTATTCCACGGACTTTACTACCACTTCTTGGGCGCCGATCAATCTGAAGACATTTTGTGCTGGAGGGACTCGGAGCACGAACTTTGGTTATCTTCAGCCAGAATTTCCGACGATGGCCAGGTAGGGTTTGATTGGCAAATTCACTTCCATGGTATAAATTATCGTAGGCACCTGAAATCGATTTCTTGCACGAGTTCAGGGACTTGTTTGTTGGCTTATCGTGCCTTCGAGCTCCCTTCAAGTTTCATGACGAACATCCTTATGCCTTGCAGTACCTAGTACTGTCCATCAGAGAAGGATGCGACCCTGCAAATCGTCTGTACTACTGTGAACTCACAACGCTCTCAGGGGGATTGGCAAGCTTAAGAGACACAAACTCCATGCTAACTTTCAACAAACTTGTTGACAACTTTAAGGCTCAGTATCAATATGTGGCGAATGATGGTCCCATTTTCACTTTCCTCACCAACAAAAATGCACCGAGGTACAAGGTGACAAGAGTTGATATCACCAAGCCAGATATTTGGTCGGACGTGATCCCTGAGTCAGAATTGGACGTGCTCACCACGGTAAGCTGTGTGAATGAGAATCAGTTGCTCGTCTGCTACATGCATGATGTGAAGCACATGCTTCAAATTCATGATCTGCAAACTGGAGCGTTTCAATGGCGGCTTCCACTGGAGATTGGAAGTGTGACTGACACTTCAGGAAGGCGGCAGGATTCGGAGATCTTTATCAATTTTACCAGTTTTTTAACTCCAGGAACTATCTTCAGATGTGATTTGAGTCAACCGGATCCAGAGGTGCAGGTATTGCACGAGGTTGGCTCCGAAATATTTGATCGTTCAAGGTTTGAGTCCAAGCAGGTATTTGTGACTGGTAAAGATGGAACTAAAATCCCAATGTTCGTTATATCCGAGAAGGGTCTACTTCGAGATGGTAATCACCCTGCTCTTCTATATGGCTATGGCGGATTCAATATCAGCCTTACCCCCAGCTTCAGTGTTTCTCGGTTGGTCCTCGCCCGTTACTTTGGTGCAGTTGTGGCAGTGGCCAACATTAGGGGCGGGGGTGAGTATGGTGAGGAGTGGCATAAGGCGGGCTCTCTCCAGAAAAAGCAGCACTGCTTCGACGATTTCATTTCTTGTGCAGAGTACTTAATCGACAAGGGGTATACACAGTCCAACAAACTATGCATTGAAGGTGGTAGCAACGGTGGGCTACTTGTGGCTGCCTGTATCAATCAGGTAGTGTACGCACCAATCATCATTCAAACGGTCATTGTGTACTTGTTGCTAAATGATGATCACCTTGATAAGTTCGCCTTCTAGATAACGCTTACGTACAGAGTGTTCTCACCGTGTAACTTACCTGGCCCTGGTTATTGCAGAGGCCTGAACTCTTTGGCTGTGCTCTGGCCCACGTGGGTGTGATGGATATGCTACGGTTCCACAAATTCACAATAGGTAAGCCCTGGCAATGTTGTCACCTTAAATCCATGGTGAATATCCGTGCCCTCCTGAAACATTGTCATTGGTCGATAGTGAGTTTTTAAATATACACTACTGCTGACTCTGAAAAGCACAGTAAACTGAACTTTTGGCAATTTGCAGGGCACGCATGGACCACTGACTATGGTTGCTCTGACAACGAGGAAGATTTCCATAATCTAATCAAGTACTAACAACTTAGACCTTCCACTCTGCACATTTCTCCTAAATTCAAGAAGAGCTGGTAACATCTCATTACGTGAACAGAGCATCTTTCAATCTGATAAATTCGATTTCAACACCTGTGAGATAACTCTGTTGCGTACAGGTTTTCGCCAATTCACAATGTCCGAAGACCTTGGGAAGAGCTGAGCGGAGTGCAGTATCCACCCACGATGCTCTTGACTGCTGACCACGACGACAGAGTGGTACCCCATCACTCTCTCAAGCTTCTTGCGGTACGCACCTCCACACCAATTCTTTTATCGAACTTGTACTAACGATGTGCATATTGCAGAAGTAATAACGAAATACTTCTTACCGATACTGGTGTATCAACACGAGATTAATAGCTCTGGATTTCAACACGTGTGACAGACTCTTCAGTATACACTTTGCACCAGCGTGACAAAGATCGCTCAAACAAATCCGATCATTGCTCGCATTGACCGAAAAGCTGGACATGGAGCTGGTCGACCCACTCAGAAGACGGTGGGTTCCAATGATAATTCTGTTAAGCCTTCGTATGTCGACGAGCCTTCATTTTCATTCCAAGTCCCTCTTGCATTTCTAGCAGTAAGGAATTGTTCTAAGCCTTTTACGTCGTCTGTGCAGATCGATGAAGTGAGTGATGCGTATTCCTTCTTTGCCAAAATGGCAGGAGCAATTTGGCTGGACTGACCCAGGTGTGCTGAGTCGTCAGCTACGATATCAGCCCAAATCCGGAATCACTGAGGAGTCCGACTCCCAGGATCTTAGGGTGTCAGTTGAAGCCAACTGCACGTAGAGATCCAGTAAACTACGAAACTGACGCTGCTCTTTAGTCACAGAGGCGAAGACGGTAATTGCGACCACAATTCAACATTGGACCACTGACACTTCTCCCAACGGTATCCCTGCTTCTGCAGACAATTTTGACCCATTCGTGGTAACAAACAGAGGGCTTCGCCATCTTAGTATGAATTAGCCTTTTTCGCGTAGATAGTGAAGCTTTTTCGAAAACTGACAGGCACTGTGCGTGTATCCAGCGTCGATAATTGCATATTTACGAAGTCCCAAATTTAAACCTGTGGGCTACAGAAATTTCCATGACACCCCTCTGTCAGATTCTCATCTCCCTGTTAATTTCTTATCACTGCAGCTGAAAAATAATGATCATCAAATCTTTTGTCTGCCGCTCAACAACACATGAAGTCCGGAGTCTTCGACAATATGAGCACTGGTACTTTTCTACACCTGACAGATTCAAACGATGCACTTTACACTCGAAACCGTTACAGATAACAGTTGGGGCGTAAAAAGTTGTGCAAGGTGTACTGTAATGGCCACATAATGTGATTAATGAGATGCAATGCTCGTGAAATACGATGAAGTTGAGAAGAAACCTGGGATTCGGATTGCAGGAACAGCACAATTTTCTGGCCACTAGTCTTCGAGCGAAAATGTCCGCTGTCACTCATAGAGGTACACAACCTCCCATTTTGATATTGCTTAAAAAACTTATCCTAGTGACAAAAACTTGGCTCCTGCGCCCAAAGATTTCGCCTTAGCTCAATACATTTCCCCCAAATTACACTCTTCCTTATATGAAAACGCTTTAAGTGATCAGGATCGGAAGCTGTCGGAAAACCGGGAGAAGACAGACGAATTGCAAAAACAGGGATACCCTTCCACTCTTGATTTGACACGATAAATAGAGGCTTTTATTGAGTCGCTCGACTCCATGCTGCCTTCGAAGTACTCGGTGGGTCCACAGTATGTGGGCTGAATAGTGGATTGCATTCAGAAAATTCAAATCTGTCAAAGAATCCAGACATTCTTCTGGCATGCTCATTCCATTTACCCACATCAAAGTTCGATTTACGGTCAAGATTGGTTCGCGACTCACGGCCATGAACGCTGCCTCCACCATGAATCTCCTTAGCTCTCCTTCTCGCAGTTTAGGAGGGGACAGATTGTGGATTGCAAGAACGCAGGCAGAAGTAAGAACGTTGCGAACGAGAGGCAATCGACAGGGAGTTTGACAGTTATTAACTGGGAGAAGATGCTGCACAGGTCCACAAACACTAACGACAGGGTTTCGTTTGTTGTTTTGAAGATATCCCTGTGTAAACCCTAAGGTAGTGTTTTTTTATTTGTTACTGGGAGATAGATTTGTCGGGCTACGCTAGTGTACCGGCAGGGCCAGTTGGCATATTCTTTTTAGTATATGAAAATAATTTTTCTCACACATTTTTTTTGGCGACAAATCTTTTGACGAATATTTTCACACATCATCATGTCGTGGCTACGTGTTCGCATGTAATTCTGGGGGTTCTGGCAACTTGCATTTCATACAATTTTCAAGAGTGGCTACTTTAATTCATGTGAAGAAGTTGTTATGGTGTTTCATCTGTTGTACAATTCAACCATTGGAGGTATCCTGGCTACATGTAGGTGTTCAGTAGAGAAATTCTCGAAAAATTCACTACTGGAGACACGAATAAAAGACCTGTACCTGCAACACAGGAGCACACGCTCCGATATCTGATTTAGAATCAGAAGTAGGAAATTATACAAGGTACAAGGCAGCTGAATTACCTTCTACAGACCGTAAGTCTGGGACCTGCAAAGCAAAGAACACGCTCCGATGCTTGAGTAAGAATCTGCAGTAACATAGTGGCAAAGGCATTTCATATTTTCATAGTGCGTTCTGTAGACATGCTCACATGCGCAATATTTAATAAATTGATGAAGAAGCATTAAGGAACAAATTCTAGTTGAAAACCATAGATAACAACGCAGAACTTCAAAAGAGAAACAACTAAGGCAGGTGAGAAAAGTTCATAGTACTCATAGTCTCCGACTTGCGTGCACAATCACAACTATAATCCGAACTACGCTTCCAAGAAGAAGCTACTGCTTGAAACTACTTAAGCTTCACCGAAGAACGAAGTGCCTCAAACCTGCACCGAAGGTGGAAACAAAAGGCTGCATGCACTTCTAATCCTCCTACACTGAAAGCTGTGCTAGAGATAAAACAGAGATAAATGCAAGAAAAAACTGAGCTCAAGGCGCAATGGCATATCGCCTGCACCTGGAGAGCTGTAAACTAGACTTGGAGTCTACCAAACTGGACACTATCACCTTCAAAGACTACGCTGTAGTGCCATAACGATGGCGCTCAGCACAATGGACTCACTGCTTGAAGCAATCATCATACGGAAAGCTCTCTAGCTGATATACCTGCTGGGCCTGCATGCCAACCACCAATGAGAGATGCTTGTCAAGCCTAATTCTAGCTAGTTTTATCCTTCAAGAAATTCAAAGATGAGAACACACGTTCATCTTAAACGGAACCGTGAACCTGGACCATAACAGTTTTGGCAAGCTTCACGTATCCGCCAAAATGGCTAGCAATTAGGCTCCTCATTAGAATCTAATATGCGCCACAATTTCTGAAGGGGGTTCAGATTCAGCAAGTGCTCTGGACTTCCCACAGGTGCAGGTTCCATGGCATATGCGGCATTTGGAGCCATGCTGAGCTTGAAAAGAGACTGCTCCGACTCTAGCTTGTCGCCTTCTCTAAACCACTTTGCATCACCGAAGTAGTCTTTCAGCGCGTCCAAGTGCCTCCTGAAAGTGAGCTCCGGGTTTCCATCCTTCCAGTACTGCGGGTATACAATACCCATCGCGTCCATCACTGGATGAGCAGGAAATCTGCTCTGAATTTTACCTCTGAATAGCCCGGCAGCACCTGCAGGAAGGCAACGAAGTTAATCAACATCCAGCCAACTTCTCTTGCCATAACCCTAGCTCTCATTAACTGAAAAAAATGCAAGAGATAGCATGAAAATTTTCACATTGGTGGAAGCAAAGTGAACACCTGTTAGATCAGCATTCACTGCTGATATCAGGTTCTGAAAGCTAGACCTCGTGAGCTTCTGACGATTGTGCTCCGCATGCAGGCGTTGTTCTCCTAGGGGAAATGCAAGGTACGACTCAGGCCTCATTCATGTGACCATTCAACCAAGTGAGATGAATAAGTTCGTGGTTAATTGAGCTGCAGTAACTGATTGAACATGTAGAATCTTTCTCCTTTGAAGTAGTTTTCGGGATCCACGTAAAACTCGAACAAGTACTTTTGGCACTCGTGCATACAGCCCACAAAGTCACAGATAAATACGTTACGTTTCTGAGCCCACTTCCTGAGCTCATCTACAACCTTCAAGAGAGGCAACATTGCAGCCATGCCGAATAGGCAGAGTAAGGATCCGCCGGAAGAGTCAAAAGTGCCAGCACAAGTAGAAACGAGTCAAAAACTCATAGCAATGGCTCTATAATATTGGACATTGAAATGATGCATGGATGAACAAAGAATATGACAAAGTAACGATGCATAAACGAGGAAGAGAAATAAGAAACAAATGGGCTAACTTAGGAGCTCACCTAAGTTCGTCTGCCCCACTTCTTGTCGTCGTAGTCTGCCTGCATTTTCGCCAGAAGACTGATGTACTCGGACAGGACACGTCGGAGAGGATCAATGAGACTCACTCACCGAGTGTTGACATTCTACAAAAGTTTTAAAACTTTTGTTTGCATCAACTGTGCAAGTGTGCGGAACTCTGCAAATCTTGTAGGACTGTGAGCAAAATAGTCATGTGCAAGGCGTGCTAGCTCTTCCATGACTTGGAAGATGCCCAAGTCGCTCAAGGTTTTCAGAGCAAGGTTCAGCTTAATATGCCCACTGGAACCCATGATTCTTGGATCTGCTTTCTGACACCATTCTTCTAGCCTTGAGAGGCGGTCACTCCGTCAGCCCCCAAACACATTAGCTTTCACGATATTGCTTGAGCATCCAGACCTCCATGGATGGTGGTCAAAGCAGCCGTGAGTGTGGCCGTCAGGTTGTTAGCAGTTGCATCGGTGCTTTCCAATTTCTGCAAATGGATGAACAAGGGCACCCGCAGTCTACCCAATTCTGCATAACGTACATATGAATTGCAATCCAGCTGGTATTAGCAACCGCGCTTGTCTCATCAGCGGTTAGAGTAACATACGAGGCAGCACCAATAATCTCTCATACGTTTCTTTAACAAAATCATACATGTGAGCACTCAGCCATTAGCCATCCGGATCCAGCACTCTAGTGAAAGCTAGGCAGATTAGGCACTTCAAGAAACTTGTGCAATTTGCACCTGGACTCAAACTCAAGCATTGGACAAGTGAACCATCAGACAAGATTTGGGCGAGTTGAACACGTTTTTGCGAGACTCCTTTGTGTTGCAGTGGTTCAGTTGTTGCAGGACGGTTGTGGGCTGCAACATCAACGGCTTGGAAATTTTTGAAACTCCCTCTTCAAAATTTCCCCAAGGCTTGGTGCATAAAGATTTCACAAGGTGCAAATTGGCCTCGTGTGTCCAAAAAAGCAAAACTCGTGCACCAGGGACACCCAAATCCGCCACCTGTTATTTATTTATTTATTTATTGTGGACTGTTTCTATTATCAGACTTGTGAAATATTTATATTTTCTCATTGGCGATTGATAGGAGATTTCAATGCACCAAAGAATGCATCATTTGGATACCACATACAAGAGTTATGAAGAGTCAAAGTTATTTGGGCAAATGTTCTAAAATTGTTTTTTCAAGAATAGGTACATATTGATTTCGGAGATGTACGCAAAGTGATTATCTCTTCAAGTCGACTACATTTAGGCACCTGGTGTATTTAGGTGTCCCTACCTTTAAGTCTTAAACCATATTGACATGTCTTCATTTGGACAATTGAAAAGGAAGTTATCTCATTTTCCATCTTTGAAATGACTGTATGGTTAATTTCATTAAAATGGCAGTATTCTATGTGCCATTTTTCAGACTATAGATTCCAAACTATAAGAGGGACATCTAGGATAGGTATAGATTTTGGATATTTAGGACACATATAAATTTCAGAAATCTAGAACCGGTACAAATTTCAAATTGCCCAGTCTAAACCATCTATACCTTATCTAGATTTCAAACATCTAGGACAAATTTAGATTTGAAAACCTAGGATTGGTCTAAAGTCTAGACTGCGCAGTTTGAATTTTAACCCCTAAAGGACCATTGTCCCCTTGAGGACAAATTGGATTTCAGGCATGTACCTACAGTCTCAATTTTTGTCATTATTTTTTTTTAAATTTATGAAGATAGAAAAATATATTCGTTTTGTGGGAATATAATTTTTTTTCAATTGGTGATTGGGAACAAAAATTATGTTCAAATAAGCTCAAAACAAGGGAAACTGGGCAACAAAAAAAATTTTAAAATTTGAATTTTTTTTAATTATTTAATTTTTTCTCATAGATTATAATTTTTTCTACATGGAAAGCTTTGATACATTTAATTTAGATAAGTGATGTGAAAGTTATGGACAATCTTGTTTTCTAGACAATCTAAGCATCTTCTTGAAAAAATAACTTGTAGGATTCATTTCTAAATTCAATTTTTATAATTTTTCAAATTATAAAGTTCCACATGGTTAAATATGATTGCTAGAACAATCTCACCATTGAAATTAGTGCATTTTAATTCCATCCTAGGGATATTAATAATTTAGATTTTCCTTCTATCTCGTATCTACTTCTACTTAACAATTTTCCTAAGAATGAAAATTAAATTTTTTTGAAATTTTCTTTTATCGTTAGACTCTCAACTCAATTTCCCTCCAAAAAGATTTAAAACTCAAACATTTTTAGTGCAAAAAATTTAAGTTAAGAAGGTTCAAAGCCAAATGATCTAGTCCCACAATGCGCAAAAGAATTGAAATGCAAATATCCTATAATTTGTGGTGTCAAAATTTATAAAATTTATTCCACACATTCTCACACTAGTGAGGTGTAAGATCCTATGGTTAGTTGTCCAAAAATATAATTTTCAAATCTTTTCACTCTTTGCAATAGAAATGATAATTTTGAGTGTTATTTGGTGAAAAAAGGCCTTCATCTTTTAGGGGTTAAAAGTGCCAAAGTTGTGAAATGGCTCTCCATTTTAATGGAATAGTGTCATTTTAATGAAATTGACCATCTATACACTAATTTCTCATAATTACAAGTAGACACTCATGTGTTGAGATGGTTTAATTTGTAATTCAAATTGTACATAATGTCATTTTTAATTTTCACATTGTTGGGATATAATGATATATCCTATTAGTGCATGTGATACTAACTTACCAAAGTCACACAATTTTAAATTTGTGTAAGCTAAAATATTATTGTACAAAACAAATTTTTATCCAAATAATATGTTTTGTAGTGACACTAATTTTGTGCCCTTACCACCAAATTAAGAAAAATTGTTGAATCCTAAGTTCACTCTTCTTTATATCCTTATAAAAATTTTAGGTGATAATGTATGTGGGTGATAACTAAAGTGAAAATTAAAGCATTTTCAACTTATCAAGGAATGGCAATAGGATTCAATCTTCAATTGTGGTTAAGCAATTTATATTATTGCATGATGATTGGCAATTTAGATTGAATTTTGCAATCCTTAGGAAATTTCATCGAAGGATTGGATTTTAAGATATATTCTAGGAGGTTCAATGATACTTATTTTACTCTCTCTTTGTGGATTTTAGTGAGTTTGACAATTTAAATTTGCTTTAGTTGTGATTTACCTTGTTTTGGTGAATTTAGGACCTACTTTGGCACAATTTGGCTTCAAATTTAGTTTGGTTTATATTTGTCTTTATTTTGATAAGTTTGCCAAAGTCTAATTTCCTACACATTGATTTCAATTTGGAACTTGTTTTGTTTTGGTGAATTTGCAATTTGATACACTTTTGCATCAATGTTTCATTGGTTATGTTTTGATTTATTTTGAATTATTCTTTGTTATGATTTGATAAATAGGGTTTCAATATTGAAATTGCTTTGATTTGGACTTTGTTTTTAATGAGTTGGTTTTGATCGGGTACAATTTTGCTTCAAAATTGCAATATATATGGCTAAGTTGAAAATATTACAATACTCACATATTCCTTTAGTTTTCATGTGGTTAGATGTTTTTGAAGCTTAAATATGCACTAAAAAAAGAGATGTAATTGAAGTTTCCTTGATGTATGTCGTATTAACCCATAAAGGACCAAATGACTATTGAACGTATGCAACTAATCTTAGGTAGGTGTCTATGAAGTCATTTTATAACAGATGTTCTTCAAATTTTGATACAAGGTGTGAATATATCCCCCCTAAGTGGGAATGCAATTTTTTTTTGATTAGGTGCTCGGATCAAAAGTTATGTTGTCCTAAACTTTGTAGGCCGATCGGGTAGCATGTGTAAAACACCTCTTCTACTTCTGAAATTTGGCAGGTATGTAACTTAGATGAGGCAAGATGCAAATGTCATAAACAATAACCTTGTGTAGTGTAGAAATCTCACTTTAGGAGGAGTTAAAGGCTATTGGCCTTGCCGGGCAAGGTTGAAAAAAATAAAATTCTCCTAACTTCAAATGTTATAATCTTTCAATTTGAATAGTCAAAGTTTCTGAAATTTTTTCCACACATTCTCAGATTATTCTTGTACAAATTTGCATTGTTGAATTTTGAAAAAATATCTTTTTTTCCATTTTCTTCTCATTGCCCTAAAAAATGGCAATTTTTCACAATTTCTGTCTAAAATGTGCCTCAGTCCTTTAGGGGTTAAATTGTTGATTGTTGTATGAAAGGATTGAAGAGCATCAAGGTAGAGCTTTTACAACCATGATTGTGTGTATTGCATACTAATTTGTTGTTACTAATGTGCCTTAATCTTATTTTGATCATTTTTATAGAGTTATGTAGCATTGTCTTTGGCTATGATCATTCAATTCCATCATATGATACCATAACATATGCATGTATACATACTATTCTTCATATGATAGCATATATGATTTTGAAGAGGTGTTTTACACATCCCAATTTTCTACTTCTACATCCCAATTTTAACCCTCAAACCCCAATTCCACACTTGTTGTATTGTGAACTTGTGTATAACCTTGCAAGGATGCTTAGGCCAAAAAGTGGTTGATGGAGGACTTTCCAAATCACTGTAGAAATGAAAAAATGCACCTATTGGTTCAAAAATCTAATCATTTTTGAATGACTATCGTGGTCATAGACAAGCATCCTTTCAAAGTTAAGTGTGAAATCACAAAACCTATTGGCAATCAATTCTTTCCATTGATTTTTAACTTGTGTTATATGGCACAAATTTACATGCAGCAAGTCTCTAGATTGTTGTTGGAAAAGGTTCGAACTTCATTTTTGTGGTGAATGGAACCCCTCCCTTGCTGTATGGTGAATGGGAACTTCACATTTTGCTGTAAAAGCTCAACAACTTCGTCTTCTCCGACTTGCGAGAGCTTCCATTCCGGTGCCGAATTCCGACCCCTATCGCGAAGAAGAGCATCAATTTCGATTCTTTCAACCCGTCTTTGCGTTATCCCTGCATTCGTCGCACTCATTTTTGTGAAGTTTTTGGAGGTCTGTTTTTCCCGTCTTCCTGATGTCTGCTAGTGTGTAATCCTGCCATGTGTGGAATCTGAGGTACTTGCAATTTTAAGAAACTTTAAGAAACATTGGCTATGACGTTGTGTTTCGGATTCGTCTTTTGGCCGGTGGGTGGTGGAGTTTTAGAGTGAGTTGAGATTGGTGTGCGTCAATCTTTGTGTCTGGTGGAGAGCTCCGGAGAAGCTGGCCTTATTGAACTTTTCGATGACTGGAATTTTAGGATTTAGGGTTTAGTTTAGGGGAGGTGCTTCATTGGATATGCAGGGTTTTGGCTTTTGGTGGTACAATGACCAAGATTAGATCAATTAGAGGTGTGTCTTGGAAGGGGATAGATGTTCAACTATTTTCTCTTACAGCTTGTACTTATTTTTTGTGACACGTTGATGCTGATGGGATGGGATGGCTAGAAACCTGCTTATACTCTTGTATCTATTGATGTCCACAGGTTGGCAATCGATGTGAATCATCCGAAGAGTTCGCACTGAGCCCTGCATGACAATAAGCAAGAGCTGACGTATAACGGCTGTGAGACGGACATCGGGCTTCGTGCATATGATCCTCAAATTAACTTGGAATGCACAGGGAAAGAAATGCAAAGCGGGCGGATGTGCATGCAGAATGAGGGCTACAGGATACCAACTTCGACATCAAAGACACATTGACATCTATTGTTCAGAAGAGTTACAATTTTAGGAGGAATTAATTGACTCTGTTTTATTGGCTCTGGTTGGAAGGGGAGGAAGTCTTGCATTGACACCAGGTACTTCTGCAGTGAATGTGCGGAAGTTTGAGTAGGTTTCTACTTGAATAATAAGTCAGCACAACAGTGTACAGAGCAGTTTACAGGGGCAGAGCTTCTCGTATTGTGTGTGCTTGTTTCCAAGATGTAATTCTTCTGCTGTCTTTGCAATCCCGATGTCTCAACTTCTTGCAGGCCGAGACAATCCGGTTGTCGACAGTTCACAGCACGAGGGGGCAAGCAGTTCAGTCTTCTTTGTGCAGGCTATTGCACTTGACGACATTAGAGTACACATAGCAGGATTTCGCTGGTAGCAGTTCTAGGAACTTAGAGTCCTGTAGGTTGTAGCCGATTCTATTAAATTGTGAGACAAGTATATCTTGACGAAGTGGGTATTAGACAAGCGGGTAGCATTGAATTGTAGGTGTCTTTTCTGTAATTTTTGTAGCATTTGATCAATGGAGTTCACATTCAATCTGAATCTCTTATTGCTTTGGCTCTATGGCTTCCTTGATCACTTGTGTTTTGGACTTTGTTCCATCAGACCGGCTTCTTTTGTAAGGTTTATGTCATGCATGAATTTTTTTTCTCCTTTGCTTTGCTTGACTTGACTTGAGAAAGTGCCATATTCCAGAATAGTGGTTGCATGAGCCAAGGTAGAATAGTGGTTCATGTCGTCCGCTTCATTCAGGTTGTTTCCGAGATCATGTCTCTGCATACCAGGAAGAGATGGAAATTGAGCTCACTGCCATCTTGCACCAGAACCCGGCTCTTTAGGGCAAATCTCTTGATGATCAAACGTCTGCAATCAATTTAAACCAGCAGCAGTTTCCAAGGCACACTTTCCAACAGTGAGATTAAACCTCGACAAGTTCTAGTGACAGTGTTTACAAACCGTGACATCTTCATGCTTAATCTTCCTGAACTATACCTTAGCGGGGTCAAGTTTCAAATCCATAAACTTGGCACTACACCAAAAAAACTTGTGATTATAAGTTATTACTTCATCACCTTGTCAAAACATAGCCCTGACAAATCATGTATTTGTAGTGGGTACCTTACCTCGGAACTGAAAACTCAAAGCTCCGGTTGCAACCATTCTGTCGATTGATGAGGGTCGAAGGCTTAAATCGTTCAATTCAGATACCAGGCTCAATGTGCAGTTGACACAGCCATTAATCTCCAGCGGACAATTTGATGCTCGTCTGTGAGCCCAACAGAACGGAAACTTTTTTGTTTTTGTTTAGGTCTTGAGGTTGACTTGCGTGCTAGAACTAAAGAGCTCGACTACTTGAATGTTTGGCCCAACTGATTTCTTCTTTGCATTGACGGCAGTAAGCTCAATCGCCTTTCTAGCTCCCTTTTGCAAATTCTTGCTTCAGTCTGGCATTTGTTCACAGCTAATTTCCATGCATGCCTGAACTCTGCTAGAATGGGATGATGATGTTTGGTGATTCTATGCACACATCTTCTTTGAAATTGGCTATCACACATGTTGCTGGTCATTCTCAACCCTTAGAATCGTGCTCCAAAAGTGAACATGTCCTTCGTTCGAGGCTTAGATATTACTCCCTCGATTGTCGACCTTCTTGAATGAGTTAGATTTCCGTGATAATGGTCTCGGTTTCGCCATCACCGTCAACAATTTGAAGCCATTACAAATTCTTGTATATCAGATGACGTGACGCAACTGTTTTGTGTATGATGCTGTGAGAATCCAGCTTGTGCACATTCTTGCGCATGAAATAGGTTAATCTTCTCCGCCGCTATGGTCATGACCAGATTGGTGGGTGACGCCTTCAAAATGGGTTGAACCATCATTTGCTACCAAGTTTGCATTAGGGCTTCTTGCAATCGGAATGTCAGAATCGTTGGAGTAGAAGGGTTGGTCGCAATTGAGCCATTACCCAGAGTTTTTCAATCTTTGACGAGCTTTGCTTTTCTCTCTTGTTACCAAGTGGTATTAGTTCGCATTCCGCGAGTGTATGCCATTAGGTTGTCATCAGAGGGTCGTGTAGGAGGCGTCATGGCAATGTTCTGGTTAATGTTGTTGTTGTGTCGGGTTAACATTCGGAGCTGGGTGGTTGGACTTCCTATCGATGTTCGAAATCTTAGCCATCCCTTTCTTATTGCGAAATTCTTCACTTGAGACCGAGCTTTAATCCAAGCAGATAGGGATTTCAAACAGTGGACTGAAATTCCACCAGCGTGGGTAGGGAGATTCATCAGTGCGATAGGTGTTTACTCAGGTTATTGCACTGGCTGAATGAGAGAATTTGTCTTCAGTCGTTGTCACTGCTGGCATAGAATGTCTCTAATGTGATGGGTTTCTGCAGAAGCTGAATCTTTCGACCAATACTCGCTGTAGCAGACGACGAGCCGAAGCCTGAAGGTGAGTGTCGTTCATGGCCTAGGCATGTTTTCCTTCTTAGATCCACTTGCAGCATTTCGATTTTACTTGTAAATGGGTTGTGTAGATGTGTACAGTTGCTTCTTCGATGTCGCGCCTGAAGGTTTTGGTACACGTTATTAGTCATGATCGGTATCCAATTTCTTGTAGGAATTAGTGGACGTGGGTTTGGACGCCATAGGGGTACTACTACTCCTTCGGGATTCAGAAATCGATCACATGTGGGATCATCTTCTCATTCACTGGGTTTTTCACATGATAGGGCAATCCACTAACCTGCTTAATAATTTCCCTTCCGTATTCTGCAGTAATCATATTGGGTTCGCCGTCCTTGGACCGCATCAGTGTTGGATAGATCATACGTCAAGGTTGTCTCTATTTGTTGGGTTCTTTCTTCGGTAGAATCGCTTTATTTTTTCAATGCTATCTTTGACGTTAGAGCTGAAAGTTTTTACCTTAAGCTGAGGAATTGGTCACACGAATGGAAAGAAATTTCTACTGTCATTCAAGAAAGTATTCTACGTGACTTCTCGTTTTGGAATTCTCGAATGTTCCTTGTGTTTTGCCACTAGATGTGGACGAAATTGCGATGTAGAATGCAAGTACCCAAGGCTCACCACCTTGCGAGGAAAGGCGACTGGCTTCACATTTTCTTTTGCTTGCAATTTTTGTTTAGGATTAGGATTCTTCGGCAGCGCAATGACGGGAAGCTTTAACGTGAAATGCTCCATAGGTCGAACATGATTGCTGTGAACATCTTTCACGGTGCATCCTCGTATTCTCTTTCCTGGATCGTTCCTGACCTGAAGTGAACGGATTGGGGAAATAAGTTAGGTCTTGCTGATCCGAATGGCTATTTCGATGTCATCAATGTAAATGTTTTTCTCTTTCGGTTCGCTCAAGAATTACATGGACATCCGAGGGGATAGCAGCACGTGGGTGGCGGTGGGTTTAGGGCTTACGCATGCCTGGCGTGCATATGGGCGAGCTTCGTCTTGAGTCGAATAGCTTCGTAAACCCTTTACTCATTTGGAATAGTGTATCTAGTTTCATTCACTTAGTGTGAGAACTTGAGGTGGACACATCGCCTCTCAAGTTGACAAAGCTGAGTCCATTTCTGGGAATTAGGGCTTCGCTACAGACTTCATATTTTCGTGAGTGGGATGTGGGCTCTACGATTTTATGATGTGATAATGTACAGTACGCTGATGCAGGTTTTGAGTGCTCAACTGGAGGACCATATTCAGAAAACCACCATTGGCATGTGGGCTCATGTTCCTCGCCACCATACACAAGGTGAGTTGGACTTGGAAACTCGTTTTCAAAATGTTATTGAAGTTCAAGCTCGTGATCTTTGTTGCATTATGAATTGCATCCTAGCCAGAACTAAGCTCAATGCTGAGCCAGGGATCTCTTTCATTCTACACATACATGGAGAATTCTAGCAGAGGCCTTTCAGGGGGTTGTAATGTTTGTTTGTACTTGGAGTATGTGACACTTTAGCAAAAATTTCTTTCATGTCATTTGCTTTTAAGGAATGACATTTGTTATATGTATTAGGGATTTCAGGAATATGTGAGCTATACTTAGTCCCAGACTGAACGTCATGACATGCTTTTCTTAGAATCCTCGCATCCTCAAATAGTCTCTGAAACGCGCTTGCGGGGACGAGAAAGTGTCGCACAAATATACTGTAAATTGAGGTCCACAGTCTAATAGTCATTAATGTCCATAACTGCATTTGTGTGCTTCAGAATCAAATCGCTTTTATAAATTCTGAGCGAATGGCAATGAAACCACGAATTGGAGCCGAAGGGGATGAGGCCGCACAGGAAGGACGAGGTGTCTACCTCTGCATTCTTATATTTATAAGGAACAGTGTGGATTTTCTAATGGAGAATAGTATTGGTTCTGTTTCGGATGTAGTTTGTTGAAATCATATCACGCATGACACCTTGCAGCTTAACCTATTAGCTTCAGAAGTGGACTTTCTTTTTATACTTTGGGTAATTAGTGGTTAAGCCCTAGGTTATGTGCTCAATTTGTTTAAGAATTTCAGTATTATCTGTTTGAGAGGACTCGGCGAGCGAAAATGACACACAGTATCATTTGTTTCAGTACATATTCCAAGTAACATCTGGTCTTGCAGGAGCGAGACCTAGGGATGGCAGACCGCCATTACCAGCTGCAGCTGCAGTTGGGCAGGCCAGAGACAGTACAACAGGAGCAAATGAGGATGAACCGGAAATCTCAGAGGCCGCAAAGATTTTGCTGAAGCAACAAGTGCAGAACCTATCAGCAAAAGTTGAAGAGGTGCGCCCCTTTCGTTGTTTACTTTCCTCGACTTGCAAAACAAACTGGGACACCATTTGTTGTTGTTCTAAGGAAAGATTTAGACTACGTTCCGCCTCCACTTTTTTCTCAGAATCTGATTGGATGATAGCATAGAAGTGGAAATTGGGGTTCTGCACTGAGTCCCAAGTCCAAATTCTGATTACCTGAAAGATCTCTAAATGGCGACTCTTTTTGAAAATTCTGATGCCAAAGGATGTGGAATTCGGAGCAATAGTTAGGGTACAGTCAAAATGGAAACCTTGCTCGGAATCCACTCATGTTATTTACTGCACCAAGGGAAGTGGAACTAGACCTGAAAAATGGAATTTGGCCTTAAAATAGACTTGTGTGTAAAGAGGCCCTAATAATATCCTCGAGTTGAAATATATATGAGGTGACTAGTAGTTGGCGGCTTGAGATGAGACTTAAAGACGCTCTTTTTCTGTTTTGGATTATAAAACTCAGGAATAATCACATTGAAAGAGACAACATCAGGAAATATTTCATTTTAATTGTGGAATGGAATTTTGCCTCCCTTCTGGTAGGATAATCAAACCACCGCAACAGGAGAATCCTGTATGCAGCAATAGAACAAGCACATATAAGAGACTCTCCAAATTTGACTTCCTAGATTCAGAGCACCCTGTTTGCTTTTCAATATTTCACGCATATTCAAGTGTTCAGTATTTGAGATCAACGGCCACAATATCATAGTTGCTATCTTAGGCCGTGTCTTAAGTTCATTACGCACCTTGCTCTCGGGAAATGTGGATACCGTTACTGCATCACAACTCTATGTTTAGGACGCCGTATTTAATACCGTAGGTAATTTGGTTTGTTAATCCTGAATCACTAGTTATTATTCACTCGAGGAACAAATTACTTGATTTGAAACAAGCGCAAGCTTTGAAGGTTGCTTCACCACATTATCCCTATTTCAACGGTATTGTATTTCTTTTGGGTGACATGTAACGAGTCTAACAACTTTACGGGAACTTTGCAGATGGAGAGGAAGGTTGCCGAGGTAACACAAAGGAGGAATGTAGAACGAAAAAGTAAGGGGAAGCTAGGAACTGCTGGGAAAGACCGTGACAAAGGCGGTGGTGCTGTCAACAAAAAGCAGCTGGATATAAACAGACGGGATGCAGCTCGAAGCAGGCGCATGCTAGAACTAATGCGCCAAATGCAAAGCATCTGGAAACAGGTGGAAGCAGCATTTACATACCAGAACTCACTGGCTCTTTCTTTTCTTAGGGTCCATAACAACGTTTTTTTGCACTTGTAGTTTGGTTTGTCCTCTTTCTTTTTAGAGCTCTACAAATCGTCTGATGACTAATCTGGGTAGATACGTGGATTATGCTTAGTAACGCCTTAAAAGTCAGATCTATCGTGACCTGATCTGAAACTGTCATCTCCAACTTCGATGTCTTCTATGTAAAGTAAAGTGAAATATCCAGTTTGGTGACTGAGATCCTGACGCTATGAGTATGTGAAGGCGTATTATTTTGCAACTGATGAGATAGTGACTTTGGCAAATTGTGCAGTTATCTCAGCATAAATGGGCTTGGCCTTTCATGAAACCTGTGGATGTTAAGGGCCTGGGTCTACATGACTACAACGACGTATGTGACATTCTCTCAAGCTATATTTCATATGTATCTTCTAGGCTAGGGCTCTTTTTTGCCACATCTAGATGATCATGTGCAGTCCACGAAACATGCTCATGTTAGCAATCACCATAGATACTATGAAAACTCAGATTTATATATAGCAAATTTATCCAATTTGATTCATTTACTTTCTAACGCTTACGCTTCCTGGAGCAGGTCATCGAAAAGCCAATGGACTTGGGCACAATAAAGAACAAAATGGATGCTAAAGATGGTTCTGGGTACCAGCATGTTCAGGAGGTCTGTGATGACATGCGCCTGGTCTTCTCCAATGCTATGACTTACAATCCTGAGGGCTCTGACGTATATGTGATGTCCAAAACCCTCTCTGATAAGTTTGAGGAGAGATGGAAGTCTGTGGTTGAACCGAAAATGCACGAGGAGGTAAGCATAACATTTTGATACCCAAAGGACCAGGAGCCCAAAATTGGGCATCATGTTTTTGAGCAGTTTTGAGTAGGTAATATGGAATTTTTTTGTTCAATTCTATTTGTTTTTGTCCAATTCTTGCAAAGTTCTTCATTGATCCTGGTGATGTAAAATTTGTCTCCATCTGCGTTTTATTTTTCACATTATGATCAATCGAATTTGGTCATAATATTTAACCGTGAATCCTTGCTCTTTGGGGGGTTGCGGGTTGTCGATTACCACCCTCGTTCCTGATCTTTTATCATGCTTGTGTTCCTCCTTTATCAAGAAATTAAATTCGATGCTCAACCATATCATATATTACAGGAGATTTTGTACTCTATGTGATCTTGTTCGTGATGTAGAGCTCAATTCTTATTAGTGACTTTGATTTGGACCGCATTTCCAAGTCTTAGATAATACTTAATTCTTGACACTCCAGTATTTCTAAGCTTTTGACGACACGTACAATCGTGTGCAGGAGGTGAAAAGATTGCAGGAAGACAATGAAGCACAGGAAAAAGACGGATTGCAGGTAGTGGAAGAGATAGACACAGAAAGAATGACCGAACAATATACAATTCAGGTAAGTTACAAGCAAAATTGAGCTGAAGTAACATCCCCTTGTGAAAGATTTGGGGTGAGGGAGAACTAATACCTAAGTGCGTAAATCGCCAAAAGTAGTTGCTTCCATATGCATAGGAGTTGATCTGAATCAACTAGTAGCAGCATATACCAATAGAAAGAACGTTTTAATTGGTAAATAAATGTTTTTAAAATAATTTGAGGACTTCAAAGTGGACTCCTATTTTTAGTTCAGGTACTAGGGGGTAAACTGTCAAGGACACCTTCATTGGATGACTGACAGGAAAACCTGGTGACATCTTTTTGAGTCTAAAGAAGCCCGAGGAATCTACTTGGCTAGAAATCTAGAATTCACGTCTGTTTTCAGTATAGCCAATGCGGAAACTCTTCTATATCTAGCATATTCACTGCACGTTACTGAATATGAATGGTCATTCCACAACACTCAGTCTGTAGGACGGGATGGGTGTTTCTATTGACACGTAGATATTGACACACTGGGTCTGGAATTGCAGTTGGAGGAACTTGACAAGCAGCTTGAAGAGCTGAAGCAACAAGCGACGCCAAAGTTCAGGTTGACTCTCCAATTTAATTAACACTTCTTGTGGTTCTTGTAATCCATGCGATATTGCTGGTAAACATGAACTGCTCTTATGCTCTTAGAACTTCATGGATTTAGAGAAATTGTTGTGAATCCCACACATAGTGGTTCAGAACCATAGTAGCTATCTAATAGTATTGTTTAGACAATTGTATGCGATAGTTTCCCTTTGAAGCTAGTTTGATGCTAAATATAATATTTAACAAATTTTAAATCTAATGTTTTTCATACCTGATGTAAAGCTTGTATATAATGTCTCTTACAGCCTCAAGTCTGGAACATTATGCTGAATTCAGTCAGCATTGACAAAGATGTGCTTTATGTAATCCCATTTAAAAAAAATGTGTCACTGATCAATGGTTTTTCCATCTAGCAGCAGGGTAATGTCTGTGGAAGAGAAGAGGCATCTGGGCCAGAGCCTTGGGAAGCTACCACCTGACAATCTGAGCCACGTTATCCAAATCATTGCACAGAAAAACCCCTTATTTAATATAAATTCCGACGAAGTCGAAGTTGACATCGACGCCCAGGTTCGCTGCATATCTATTTCTCTTTGCAACTAAACGTATAAGTGCAATCACTGTGCGCCACACTAATTCTAATCATTTATTTTCAGGTTTAGCTATAAGTTGGAATTAGACATATCATTTATAACTGGATGGGCTAGTCCGATTCAGTTAGATTTAGTACTTGAAACTTTAGAAACTTTAGAAACCTCAGAGACTTTATTACAAGTAAAAGTTATGAAACATATGTAAATTCCTACATAGCTCTCATTGGTATGGTCAGCCTTTTCCTTCTTCTCTCCATCAGTTCACCAGGAATCTCTGCAGGGACCGAAATACCAATATTTTTTCATACTGCACTTTGAGCTACACATAACATTTACAACCCAGACCTATCCTCCCTTGGGCCTTCTGTGACACTTCACTGGAGGATGGAAATTATCCCTCCTCTATTCTTTCTATTCTTGGAGAAGGATTTAAATGAAGTGGCCACTGACTTCTCACTACATTGATTTGCCCTAATAGTGCGTTTGACACTAATTTACCCAAGTCACAGTATTCTGAATTAGCGCAGGTTGAACTATTCTTGTATTTAACCAATTTGCCCAAAAATTAAAAAAATTGTGACACTACTAGGTAACGCCAGTCCCCCCCTGCTATTAGGACAAATCAGTGTAGTAGGGTCCCTATTTTATGGGAGTCAAAGGGGTCTGGATAGAACTGGTTAATTGTGTTCAAGTAGAACACTAATTCTGTGAAAACTTTGCAGGACCCGGCAACACTCTGGAGACTGCAGCGTTACGTGCAGGGAGTCTTGAGTACTCCAACAATTCGGCAGGGAAGCACGCCGAGGAACCCCGCTACCAAGCGCAGCGGCAGTGCTCTCCAAAGCAAAAGCTCCAGCAAGAAGGGCAAGAAGGCCACCACTCCTTGACAGACTTCCCTTCGGTCTTGGGCCTGCCATTTAGACGCTTTCCCGTTATGGACAATTTTCTTCGACCTAGTACCGGCTTTCCTATTCCAGTAGTATTACGTTGTGACAATACTAGAGGTTCCTTCTGAGCATGCTTCCAATCTTTGCGATTATCGTCTAGGATGTAAATGAAAGTGGAAATACACATATTTTCTTCTGAACTCCCTTTGCAGAATGGCTTGTTGCATATCAATTCAAGGGTGAGGAAGAGTGGTATGCTCGTGAGTTGTACATTGATGGGAGTTTTTGAATGCTGGACGTTCCCTTTTTCTATCAGACGTAGATGATGCCTCTTTATGTGAATTGGAACATTCCTTTTTTTGACGAGATTCTTGAATGCTTTTAGTTCTGCGTATAGTTGGATTATTTACCTGCCAGCTTTTCTTTCTCTCTCACTGTGTAGTCAATAGATTTCTGTCTGGTTTTGCACTTCCATCAGGATTCTTTTGTTGACGTATACCTTCCTTGCCACGGACTTGGAGGCAGCCTTGGTTTTTCATCCAAAATAGGTGCATCGAAAAACAAATCAGTTATGTGATGAAATACAATCACCCAATCCAGTAATTCCAAGTTTTCGGAATGCATCAGTACTCTGTATTAATTTTGTATTAGTACTTCTGAGTGCAACTGTGCAAAAGTTGTGGATGCTTTTGCAAGTAGATGGTATTGAGGCGCTTGTTCACTATTCTTCATACTAAGCCACTAACACAAGAATGCTCGCCCCTTGTAAGCAAACATGCATTCTTGCATACTACGAATACATTGAGTACATTCACTTGAATACAAGCATCAAGCACTTGATAACCTTGTTGTCAATGAATAGGCACCAATACAGTCTCAGGTTTTGGCCTTCAACTCTAAACTAAATGAAACGAATTTTCATCTCTAAACGAAATGAAACAAAAAATTCTTTGCTCCATGTTTGCTTAGTTCCCTTCAAGCTTCCCTCTTCTACAAACTAATCAAACCAATAAAATTGTGGGCTCCCTAGACCAAGGCTTAAGATTAGAGTTTTCTTTCTAATTGTGTGCGACAATCAAAAGTACTATTGTGGAACTTGCCTTCACTTTTGCAATTTCCAAACTCTTCAAGATCTTACTTCTTAGTCCTTAGTTCCTTCTAAGCTCCCCTCCTCTCCAAACTAATAAAATTGTGGGTTCCCTAGACCAAGGCTTAAGATTAGAGTTTTCTTTCTAGTTGTGTGCGACAATCAAAAGTACTATTGTGTAAGTACTTGCCTTCACTTTTGCAATTTCCAAGCTCTTCAAGATCTTACTTCTTAGTCCTTATTCCCATGTCACCTATCGCCTTTGTCTTCCCCTCCCTCATTTTGCATTCTCCTTTAGAGTCATTTCACTTGTTTTGTGCATTAGGAACCCACAAAAGAAAGACCTTGTTCAACAAATCTCATGATTAAGGTAGAACAACCCATCAACCCCTTTAGGACCATAAGGCCACCAAGTGGATTCTACACCATTATTTTTTGCACCCCAATCCTTGGGAGATTAAGGTCAAAAGACCCATAATGGACTCCTAGGGAATGATCCCAATGTAGTTATTTTTCAATAAATGAAATTTGGGCCACAATTAATGTTTTAGGTGACAATAATGGAATGATTCATGACCTCATTAGGAACTTTTAGCTTTTCAATAAAATTCATTATAGGAAGTGACTTTTTTAAGCCATCCACATTTAGGAAATAATATGACCGCTTTATGTGAGTAAGATAAGCATTATGGATATAGTTTTTGTTGATTTGGAGGTAGTCTAGAGACTCTTTTGGACAACACATTTCAAAAACTCATAATAAATTGATACTTTATCGAAAAAATATAATTTCCATTGCTCTCTCTATTTCTCATACTTGACTTAATGTGGGAAAAAAAAGTAAAAATTTCAGCAATGGCATGAAAGCAAACTCCTAATTTTGAATGTGATGGTTTGTTTTACCTTAAGTGGTGCCAAGCAATCACAACCTATGAGACGAGGTGAAGGATTTGGGTTAGGTTTGAAAACTTTTGTAATTAGAGTATCAATGGTAGAAGAATGTTGACTTCTCTTTTGGTTGTCAATAATGGAATATCTATACAGTTGAGTCTTAAAAGTGCTTGAATTTGCTATATGAGTATGAATCTTTTTGTAAATGATACATTGTATATGATTAGAAATTAACTAATATGACTTCAGTTTGTAATGTCCCTTTCTAAATTTGATTTTGACATTCAAAAACAGATTTTTTTGGTTTTCAGAAAATTTTATAAAATGAACTTTCTAGTTTCTAAGCCTAGTTTCTCTCTCATTCTTGAAAAAAATTTAAAATTTCCTAAAAAGGGAAATTTTACTGGAATTTGAAGATTAGAACCTAATATCACATTTTAAATTTGGAATGACATGAAATTTTGATTTACACTAAAATATACACTTGTGGTACAAAATTCGGACTTTCAAGATTATTTTTTATTTGATATTAATTTCTTTAGAGTGATCTTAACAAATTCAAAAATATTTGAAATTTCCAATCTTCCCCCAAAACTTAAAATTTTATGAATTATAGAAGATAATGTTGGAGTAATTTTATATTATTTGTTGTGTTTTGGTCAACTACCTATGATTTTTTTGGAGTCTTTTAAAATTCAAAATATAATTTTTAAATAGCCAATGTTAAGGCCATTTAAGAGATTGTTCCCTAGAAAATCAAGATTAGAATAATTCTCTAACAAGAGAACTCAATGAAAGTGCAATGTTTGGTGCCCTATCAATTTATTATTAGAAAATAATATTCAAAAATTGTATTTTAATTTAAATTGTCTCATCCATCATCACTAAAAACATCAACTCAATTAAATCACTATTCCTAAAGTTGTGCTTAGAAGAAACTCTAGTATGCAATGTGTGACAAGAAATAGTACAAGTATTTCTTGCAATGATTGCCTATTGTTTATCTTTAATATAAAACATATCATGAATTCACTATATATTAGTGGAAAAATAGGCATACTTAGAGAAGTATTTTATAGTTTGACTTTGTAAATTAGATTCATCCAACTAGTTATACTAAGTTCTACTTTTTAACCTCTAAAGGACTAAATAACCATTGAATGTATATAGGTGATCTTGGGTAGGTGTATTTGAAGTCATTTTTTAACAATTTTTTTCAAATTTTGGCATAAGGTGTGAATATATACCCTTTAGTGAAAATATAATATTTTTTTCCAATCAGGTGTCTAAATCAAAAGTTATTTTGCCTTGAATTTTGAGGGCAACTTGGCCAACTCTAGGCTTCGTGCATAAACTCCTCCTATAATTTTGAAATTTGATAGGTATGTAATTTATATGATAGAAGATGCAAATTTCCAAAAAAATAACCATGTGTAGTATAAAAATCTTACTCTAGGAGTTAAAGCTTGCTAGACTCATCGGAAAATTGGGTTGAGAAAAGTTTTTTCTTCTAACTTCAAACGGTATAATCTTTCAATATATGCAACAAAGTTTCTGAATTTTTTTCACACATTCCCATAGTAGCCTAGTACAAATTTGTATAGTTTAATTTTGGAAAAAAAAAAATCGTTTTTTCTCACTTCCTCCCATTTTGGATACATTTTGGACACAATTTCAAAAGAAGATTATTATTTTCTATTTTGCTCAATGTCGAACAATTTCTGGATAACATACCATCTCAATTGTTAGGGGTTTACCACCAAGGTAATATGTCTTTAAAGTTACTAATATCTTTAAATTGACCTTGTAAAAGGATCTAGTATAGCTGATGCAAAACTAAATAATTGATATCTAGAAGCTCAATACTTGTCTCTACAAGGTGCATAAACAAAATGGCAAGCTGTAGAGGACCACATTCAACTACGAAATGGATGAAAAGAGAAAGGGCAATGAAGCACAAAAAAATTATAAAATGTTCCATTTTCAATTGGTGAGGGACACTTTCTAAACCCATGTCATAACATTCAATAGCATGAATTGTCATTGCCTTGACTTTACAAGAGTTTGTATGGCATATTCCACACCCAACAATACGGGTCATCAATAGCTAAGTAGACAAGTGGAGGTTCTATGTGATGAGTAGGGTGCGTGAAGGTTAATAACTATTTTGTACTACATGGCATTTATATACAAGAGGATTGCTTTGGGGATATATCATGATGCATTTGCAAAACTAAACTATATGATAAGATAGACAAGCCTATTACTACCCTGATATAGAATCTGAATATCTTGGAATCAATTCCAAGAGGATTGCATATTTTTCAAAGGTGTGCACTTCTCTTCTGAATCAAATCCAAGTAGAATTTTTTATTTTTGATGAAATTATAATTTTTGTAAATTTTTGAAGTGGTCCCTTGAAATTACAAAGACTGCCCATAGAGTGGAGTCATAAACATCCTACAAACAACCCGTAACCACCTTGCCATGTATCTAATGACACTTAAGTACTTGCCAGTTAAGGATTGCCACCTCACCCCATTTTGACATTATTGCACTAATTTTGCAAAAAAAATGAATGGATTTGGTATTTTTCAACTCGTATAGTGACGAACAAAACTAAGTACTTTGTTGAAGAAGCCAACTTCAACAAGCCATTGCATGCAATATAAATTTTTTTTTTCAAAACTAAAAAGTGCATTCAAAAGTAAAGAGTCATGTACATGTATGTAGAGCTATACATGAGATTGAAAACGAAATAATCTTTTACAAGTTAAAATCAACAACCATATATGCAAGTACTCAATATTATTCAATCTACTTCTATGAACTTCAATAATTTGTCCAATAGCCTCTAACAACCAATACAATAGCAATTCTTCATGACATACTCTCATACAATGCCATCCAATCCTCCTCACTGAAATTAGAAGAAACATTCTACACACGCTCCCACAATTCTTCAATCCCTCTTGGAGGTGTAGAAAATTCATTCAAATGCCTTTCAAAAGAGTCCAAAAATGCTCCATAGGATTCAAATTTGGTGATTGAGCAAGCCACTTGAGAAGATGAAATGGTTGTGATTTAAGTCATTTTTGCACCATCTTACTTGTGTGTGTGGGATCATTATCATGTTGAAACACCACTTTGCGTGAAATCAAATTGTTATACCGGATTGTAGACTACAAGAAGTTTTCCAAAATAAATTAGTAAACATGCCAATCCATCATACCTTCAATTCTATACCAAGCTCCAAGTCCAAAAGCTATCATACAACCCCAAATCATGCCATGTTCACCACCATGTTTGATCATTTGTTGAACATGTTGCAGTTGGACACGTTCTCCATCTGTAATCCAACATCATGACCTACCATTGGAACTAAACATGTTTATTTTTGTCTCATCCCTAAAGATAACCCATTTCCAATCATGAATGGTCCAATTTGCATACCTATGAGCAAACCTCAACCGTGCCAACACATATCCTTGTGTCAAAAGGGGCTTCTTCTGTTACACATGTGCAGCCAAACCTTCTCATCTCAAATCACGCCTCAGTTATATCAAACACATTTTTACTTCATTCATTTCAAATTTTTACTATAGTCTTCGATGCAACTCCAAGACGACCTTCCATGAACAAGGTCACACAGAGCCGCCTCTCTCTCTCTCAGTAAGATGTCTTGGGCGCCCCCCTCTTTGCTTCTTGAGCTCCCCATTAATCTTCTTTCTGAAGCGAACTACCCAAGACTGACTCATACCAACTGCAGCTGCCACTTCAGAGTTGCTCCAGCACCTGGAGTTTTCGCAACTCCAATGACCAAGGCATACAAGAACAAATCCAAGAATCCTCACCAGTCTAAAATCTATAGTCGTAGAGCTAGGGTTTTAGTACTCAGTTTTGATCATAGCCGCCACTCAAACTGCACTTTTCATTTGCGCACCGTTATGTGCATATTTTCGTCAGATCTAAAATATATTGCATTGTGAAGAAGACTGCTTTTATTCACACTTTGTTCAATCGCTTTGATGATTTGTGATTTCAATCGTCAGACTGTTTGCCACCGTACTCAGTTTCACACTCAGTTTCGTTCGTTCATCACTGCAATTGAGGCCAAAAGTAGGGGACGGAATTGGGCAATGAACAGCACTGAGCTGGTCTCTCTCCTTACAGCATCTATGTACTAAAACAGTGGTCTACTAAGTTAGTAACTTCCACTGTCAGAAATTATAACTTCATGTCCTCGATTTCAAAATTTAAAGCAACTTCTTGCATTTACTGCAGTTTTCGTTGTCCTTTCACTGTCGATTTACTGAGAGTTCATCTTCTGGTGAAGGGTCACTTCTTAGACTCGTTTTCTTACAGTCATATAGTCTCAATGTTTTGACTCAGTGTATGCGTTTGCTATGCATCAAAGTGGGGGTTGTTGAACATGATAGACCACAACATTTTCATTCAAGATCAATAGTCAGACATGTGGCCAAGTCATACCTCCACCCTCTGCTACGTTATCCAAGAGCATGAGCAGGTGAATTGCAATTAACAACACGGATACCAATAGGTAACAGGAGTAGGTAGCAAGTCATTTTACTATCTTCTACCCGACAGTAGTCACGAGCTCTCGGACAAAACGCTCTAATCCACCACTTCAGCGAACCATCAGTGTTGGGAGAACATGAAGTATGTGAAGGTCGACAATAAGGTGCAAAGGATGCCTCAGACCATAGTACCATATATTTTTCGGGTAAGTTCAAACCGTTTCATATTCAAGACTGGATGCTTCATACATTAAAACAAGCTTTACTTCCTGTCAGCCGCAGTTTTCCTTGACCGCAATTCTACGAAGAAATTTTAGTAATAAATACTTGTGAACAATCATGTTGATGATCTAGATTTCCGATTTACGTACTGTACAAGTTCGTGTCTCATCCCAGTGTTAGGTGACTAATTGTTAGTGATCGACGTAGACCACCCAACATTATTGTTTATTGCTGGCGCAGGAAATAGTGCACGAAATTATATTATCCTGTAGGCTGAACTAGTCCACGACGTTTACGTATTCCAAAAGGTACCTCCTGCTCAGCCTGGATCTCCGATATGGAATCTGTTGTCTCGGCCTGCACCTCAGACAGGGGAACCGAAGCCTCAGTTGAATTCTGCAGCACCGCCTGCTCTGCTTTGAGTTTCGCTTTTGCCTTCTTTAAGAAGCTTTTTTCAGCCATAGACGCTCGGGTGATAAAGAGAATCGTCTCAACAAACATTCCAGCGATCAGACCAAATACTCCTCCTGCCGCATGCTGCATTGACAACAACACTATCAGGGTGTTGCTACAAGAATCCCACTACAAATTTTCAGAAGGTTGAATTAAATTACAGAAATCCTAGAAGCAGACCTCTAAACGGGTCAGACAACATAGTCAAATATACATACTGGATATCTAAAGCAATATGAGAGAACGTGACGAAATCGATACTTCAAAAGTTTAATGACAAATCAACTCAGACTTTCATGCAGAGAGTATGAGTACTTACCATTGCGGGAGAATCTGGGAATTGTGAGCGAATAACGGCATAGCCAAACATGTAGCCTGTAAACATGATGAATAGTACATGTATACCTGCACAATAAATTGCAGCAGGAAACATTAAAATGACATTCCGAGAAGTTCAATGAAAATGCAGAGTTATCCATCAGACACTTTCCCTAATTCCTACAGGCAACAGATGCGTCGACGAAAAAGATACTTCAGAACCGATAAAAATAAAAGTAACACAAAATATCAGAAGATACGGAAACACATACAGCTAACCGTATCTGTAAAAACAAGCGACACCGGTGTGCCTCGTTTCAATGCAGTCATTCTGAACTAATCTCGACGACGGGCCACCTTCATTGAGTACTCAGTAAATGACATGCGAAGTACTTACCAAAGCCAAGAGAATTTTTATAAGAAGAAAAATACTCTCGATCTTCATCGTGATCATGCTTAGTTACATCCTTCACAAGTTCACTGTACGCCTTCTTCTCAGCAAGCACTTGCAAGTTAGCAAGGCGTTCTTTCAGCTCCTTGCTCTGCATACACAGAAAACGAAGTTCCGCAAATCTCAAAAACAATCGCGAATCGCAATAATTATGAAACCTGAATCTTGATAGAAATATAATGCCCTAGCAACGATTACGATAAACTACTTCCCTACTTCACCCCAATGAACTTACAAGAAAACGGTTCGAATCAACGAATATTTTCCGCAAGTAAGAAAGAGAGTCCATCAGTTCGCATTTGTGTGTAGATTTTTCAACACATGTGATTTCTCACATCAGCATTGCAGAATTTTGCTTCATCCTCGGACTCTGGGAAATGAACGCGAACCAGATTATTCATATCAATTTTCTTAGGGTTCACAAAACCTCCAGGTACCTTTTCTCGCGGCTTGGGATTCTCAAGCACAAACGAGCTTCCTGCCAAGACTTGATGGAACGGCACTCCATATCCAGGCGTGAGCTGCACCCACACATCTCGAATAACGGGGTACGGTATGACAGCAGCCTCCAAGTATTGAACAGCCGCATCACGAAGCTCAGACGATAATCCCTGGGACTCCGCAGCTGCGGAAAGCAGAGACTTGATGTTCGGGCAAGAGTGCAGCAGAAGTCCGGTTGCTGTGCTGCAACAGCAACAGATTCATTAGCTACCCGTCTCAAACGACGTGACATCCTCACCAGCAAAGAGACACGAGAATTTTTGAACCAACCTTTCACTTTCCAATCTAGTAACGCGAGTATCTCCTTGAAAGCCCATCAGTTTCGCATTTGTGTGTAAGGTTTCTCAACACGTGTGATTGCTCACATCAGAATTGCAGAATTTTGCTTCATCCTCGGGCTATCTAGTGGATTGTTTTTTCTACATCAACAACAGATTTGCATCTATCGAGGTCGTCTACAACAAAACATCAAAATACTATGAAACACATTATGTAAGACAAATACATAAAGGTTTAGGATCGAGAAATGAACCACTAACAACAATCATGGACACAGATATGAACCCTTGCCCCTGCGATTGATTGGCCTGCCTCCTTCATCGACGTGCTATGATAAGAAATTTTAGGGTTAGGGCTTCAGGCAGTTGGGATGAGATCGTGATTCCCAAGTAAAAGGGCGATTGTGGACGAAGGGGAGAAAGTCCGGCGCTCTGGGCCGTCGATATCGAACGTGGATGATCCTAGGGCCCACCGTGTTCGGAGGGGTGAGGTCCATGGAGAACATGGGAACGTTTCGAGAACTTATAGGGAACTTCATGGTGACGGTGTGCGAATGAGCTGCGGGTTCTTGGTGCGGAAGTCTTGGTGCGGAAGTCTTGGTGGGACTTAGGGCCTCTTCACACTATGGTCGTCCATGTCGAGAGGCCATGGGATTGAGTGACCAAATTTTGGTGAGAGTCCAAGGAAATGAGCAATAAATAGGCCCCCAAAACTAGGAATTGAAGCCTTCGGCCGGCCATAGTGTGAAGCCTCCAAAGGCCAAAGTCCAAGCCCAAAGTCCAAGCCCAAAGTTCAAACCTATTTCATTTTTTCGACTTCTAATCCATCCAATTTCTGAAATTTTCAATAAATTGTTACCCATGTCACAATTTTTTCAAGAAAAAGGTTAAAAAACATGAGAAAGGAGTCAAAAATGGCCTTGGAAAAATAATTACAGCACATGCTCTCATCATTAAACAAGGAATATGAAGGATATAAATGGAATAAAAAGGTGGCATTAAACATTGAAGGGAAGTAGGTTCATAGAATGCAAAGACTCCCCATTGTAATGGTGGAGACTAGGGTTCAAACCCCAATGGGGACACAAATAAACAAAGGAGGGCATCCTACCTATTTCTACAAAAACAGTCCAATCTAATGGCAGAGATTTTGTCAGATTCTGAAAAAAACTTGACGGACTCTCGATTAGAGTTTGGGTCGGCTAGAAATGGAGACCAAAACTCTAATCAAGAGTCCGTCGCCATGTAGGCATTTGGTTGCCATGTAGGTAGACAAGTGGGTGACGGACTTTGGATTGTGCCTCCTTGTGTGAAGGCTCGAGAGACCGAACTCTTGGGTTTCTACAATCTCATTGGCTAAAACCGACAGACTCTCAACCTTGTGCCGTAGTGTGAAGTGGCCCTTAGAAGCCAAGGCAGGGTTGTTATTTTGGCCATGTGACAGTTCATTGGTTGTGTTGCATTGGTCCAAATTTGGAGGGACTACGGCATACGGGCCAATATTTGGTGGGGTATGCAAATTATCGCTCAAAATAAAATCCTTGAGCCAAAGCACTTTTTAACCCCTAAAAGATGAACCTTTTTATGGTTGTAGCAATGTCGGGCAATAAATAAATTATAAATTAATTTTTTCTATTCAAACTACAATACATCAGATTTTTCTTCTATTTTAAAATTCAAAAATTATAATCACTACAATCAACAAAACTATAAGGAAAATAGTCCAAAGTATTCAATATTTGCGAGGTATTGTAAAGTTTACTATTTGGAAAAAGTGTTGATGATCTCATTATTAAATTTTATGCCTTTCTTCATAAAGCAACCAAAGCTAAAATTTTAACCAAATATAAAAAAAATTAAAAAAATAAAGACTAAAATCGCATTTTTGGTGGATTTTTGAACTTGGATTTTCAAAATTCAATTGAAGAAAATCTATGAATGATTTAGGAATTCCAACCTTATAATTCTTTTCTACTCTTGATGCCTAATATTGAAACTCATATTTTATTTTATATATTTATTTTGTAGAAAACCATTAGGCCTTTAGGGCTTAAGCTTATTAAGAATAGTGCACACACGATTGATTCTAATAGCAAATGTATATATTATTATCAAACATAATTATTTTCAATAGATGTTATTAAAAACTTATAGAAAATTGTAGCAAACTTTATTTGGCCATTGTATGAATCAATTATGGAATTTCAAAATATTGTTTCAAGGTATAATATAAATTAACACTTTACTTTATTAGGCTCTCAAATTTTGATTGTGTACATTTTTATCATTGATATATAGGTTTTAGTGTTGCATTAGGGTAGTAATGACTATGGTTGTACATATCCTAAGTACTTACCATTTGAAGTCCCAATTACCCAATAAAGCTAGAGTGCACACAAATGTATAATTTGGTTGTAATTGAATTATTAGAACATTTCCTATGAACTAAAGAATGTTTTATCTATAAACTTTGAAGTTTAAAGATTTTCAAGAAAAAAAATCAAAACTTTAGTATTTACAAAATTTAAATTAAAAACTCAAAAACACATAGTGATCATAGAAAATCTTTTTAAAAAAGGATTTTTTTGAGGGATGTGTAAATTGCAATGAGAAATTGTGTTGTATATTCTCCATGTAAAATTTCCATTCTAATTCTTCTATTAAAAAACACGAACATGGTGAATGGTAAAAAATATTTGAGGATAGCTTTGGAATTACAATTACAACACTCCCCCTCAACTTGCCATTTCGAAGTAGGCTACCATTTGTCCTCCTCACTTTCAATTTGTTTTGGTGGAAATTTGGATCAATAATAGGGCCCATAAAGAAGCTTGCATCTTGTTGCATTTGGTAGTTAATACCTAGTAGGGAAAAAAATTTACTACCAATGACATCTCACACTGAATGTGTGATTTAGAAGTGAATAAATCTATCATGCATGGATCACTTCTAGAATTGCCCACATTTGGAAAAAAAAATAGTGTGTTGTAGTCTATATTGTCAATTGGCTAATAGCCAACCAATAGTCAAACTAGTTCATTCCTAAATGGAGGCAAGTTGTGTTTGGAGAATCCCAAAATCAAAACTTCTGTCAACTAACTTTAACTTTGAAGAATTCACTACATAATCACTGTATAACTATAAGAAAATTTTATAAGAAAAAAATAGTAGAAATTAGTTATAATTCTTTTCACTACTATCCTATACATGCTTGAAACACCCACAATCAATTTCTTTTTTGTTTTTTGATTGCAACGTATGTTGAAAATTTCAGGGCTTGTAAAATACCATAAGAAAGGTCTTGAAAATACCTTCCACAAACATATTTCATGCCCCAAAATTCTCAAAATTGTAATCAATAAATGAAAAAAACCACCCGATTGCAAGTATTTTAGGCCTCTACACTAGATGGTGGTCAAAAGAATCACAACTAATTTTTATTATAGTTTTTTTACCAAGTTTTGTTATAGTATGTGGAATATCTAGACACCTAGTAATGGAGTTATTTTCTAGAGAAGGCAATGGAATCATGAGAGCTTCACACACTCAATGTGGAAAAATCTTATAGATCATACATGTGTAGATTGGGCCTAGTGTAAACAAATGATCCACCAACACCCACAATCAATCACAAAGGCAACTCATAAAGTTGATGCTAAGTGGATTTGTTTCCCACATCTTTGCAAACTTCAAGAATTTACAACCATATAAAACACAAAGAACTCTACAATAGAGATCATAGGAAATATTTTGGTTTCCTTTCCTTTTGCTTTGAATGGGTTTGGGCCTAGACATTTTTCATTGGAGTTGCATTTTTAAGCGGTTACTTCTTTTCATGTAATAAGTTCGCCTCTCTTGTTTAAAAAAAATCCCACGGATAGGTTAGCTTGATTATGAGCGTCACACATATTCAAATTCTTGATTGAATTTTGAAATGTTTGGAATGAAATAACTTGATTTTTATGTCCGGCACAAGATTTTGAAAGTCAACGAGCAATAGAATTGCAATACAGTTTATGTTCTTGAAAAAGCGAAAGAAATTGTAATAAATTACCTAGTTAAAAGTGCTTCTATGCATAATACATAAAATGAAAAATGAAAATAATAAAATTTTGAACTTTTCTTGTTGGTAAAGTTTACTTACACTGATGCAAATGTTCAACCAAGCAAAACTATCCTTTTATTGTACCATTTTCATCCGAATAGAAAAAACAAAAAATTATTATTTATCGCAGATGATCAAATTTGAAAATTTTGAATTCACATTTAAAATCAAAGACTCTAGAGTCTCTAGGAGAGGTTGAATAATATGAAACTACAGGCCTTAAAATAGGCGATAATTTTATGCAATCATCCTAGATTTTAACCTTTAAAGTCATAAGATTCCCTTGAAGGGACTCTTGAAGTTTTGAATATGTAAAGTGAATTTTGGTTCTACTCCCTAAGCCTAGAGAAAGTAATACTCCCTTTGTCCCAAAATAATTTTCTTGTTGGCCTCAATTCTTTGTCCAAAAATGATCTTTCTGTTGTACTTTTTGATGTTGAGAATTGATCAAATTCAACTTTCGATTGCTATGTGGGACTAGCAAAACAACTTGAACCAATAGTTTCCCTTCTATCCATGCAATCATCAATCAAAGACAAATTAAATGACTAAAGAGGTCAATCAACACTATTATTTTTTATTTTTTGCACCTCTTTGAGTTTTTCTTGCTTGAAGGAGATGAAGCTTTTGGAGGTGGTACAAAGGTTCTCATATAGTCTAAAATAACTACCTACTAAACGACGACCTCACATTCCATAATTATGTGCCTAGTGGTGCTCCTTGAAAATGCCCCAAAAGATATTTCCTTTTCAATACTCCAAAACTACACTTTGAAAAGGGTTCTAAAACTCAAAGTTTTTAGGACACCGGGAGTACACCAAATCCTACTTACACTACGAAATGGGTTTTTAAAACAATATTTTTAGCTTTAATATAAAACACTTTGTCCAATAGGAAGATCATTTGGGGATGGAGGGGGTCTTGGAAAATTTGTTCCAACAACTTAGGTCAATATGTTTAGTGTTTTGCATCTAAGGTTACTTATTTCCTATTTTGGAATATTGAAGTTTTATGGTTTGTGTTTTGTTTTTAGATCTTAATAGGCTACCTCACCCATAAGTCAAATTCTTGTAGTCCATACCATATACTATGTGTAATAGACCCAATGATATGACGTCATTGTCCTACCTAGTGAGTTGATTCATTTGTCAAATCCTTAGTTAAATTCTCAGGTAAACATCAATTTGATATGTGCATGCACTATCACTTAATCAAATATCAAGATATATATGTTGAAATACTCTATACTTCTAGAGACAAATATTCATTATTTAAATTCTATTTATTTAATTTGTCACTAGTCTAGGATGTAAATAATTACAAGCCTAATTGCAAATTGAAAAGCTCAACAGTATTTTCTAAATTGTCTAGTGTACAAGGTATGATAGGTAATGGATCATTCCTGATTTTTGGATTTGGGACTTTTGTGTATTTATCTGATCTTGAGTTGGATGAATCAATTTGCCTTAGACTTTGGCTATTCGAAGTCGAATCTATTTGCTACCATTGACACAAGCAACACCTGTGACCAATCTAGATAATTTCCAATCAATTGGACTCTTTGGCCAACCATCACTCTAATTCTTTGATGACCACTTGTTCAAGACTTTTATAGCTAATTGCTATTGCATACAAATTGTCATATTTGCTATGTATGTGCCATAGTGGCTAGTCTCTAAAAATCCTATTGCTTGTTTGTATGGATTACACAAGGATCTTACAACCCCACTATACTCCCAATTATTGTCTAGAAATTGACAAGATGTAATCTAATTCAACACACACTCAACAATCACTACAATTTGACATGTAGGTAGAGTGTTTAGGCTGTAAGTTACATTCTAAATTGTTCCATGCTTGATCTCAGTAATGAAATTCTTTTTATTTGAAGTCCATATGACCAATTATTCTCTATTGTTCATCAAACATTTTGCAAACCTTAAGTAGTTAACTTTTGATACAACATCTGACCAGTATACAAACTTCAAATCAACCATTCGAATTATGAATTATGCATTCACAGTAATCACTACAAGAGAAAGGGGTGTTTTAAGTATAGTCCTAGACATATAGTCCTACAAGTAACGACCTTAAATAGGTGTTTTCAGTAAAAATTTACTAGAAATACATGTGTGTTTAGTAAATTTTTATTGAAAACACCCCTTTAAGGTCGTTACTTATAGGACTATATGTCTAGGACTATACTTAAAACACCCCTTTCTCTTGTAGTGAATATAGAATAGATTCATCACATCCAATTATTCTTCCTCACAATTATTCCAACTTCCAAACAAGACATCAAAAATTTAACTCAGTCAATTAATCCAATTTACAGTCACTAAGATTCGCAACTCAAAACAAATTGATTTACATTTAATATGCCCTCTAAAACTTCATACATACATATATTTAGCAATCAACCGAATACTATTTCACCACAATACAACTTGATTTTTCAATTCGACAACTCATCAATTCTTTGTTTTTATTTTTACTTCCAGACACTCTCTTAGTGTTGTACGACAACTCAACAAATAGAGGATTTCAAATAAAAACCATTAGATTAGGCTATAATACAAATTTATAACTCATAAATTATATTCATAGATTGAATTGTTTACAATTTGCCTATGATTGAAAAGAAAATTTCAACAAGCAAACCGAGAGAGCCTTAACCATTAAATGTCGACACTGACGTTTAGTGTTCAATGGATGATGGAGTATCTTTTCGTGGGGGACAAAAGTGCAACTATTCATTCTCAAAATTTTGTATGGAAAGGGTAGATCTTCTATAGTAGTTTAACTACCAATGAGTACTTTTGGATTTTTGTAAATCAATGATTCTTATGGTATCAAAATGAATAATTTTCATAGTCACCAGTTGATCTTTTAAAGATTAAAGAAAAATATTTGGAGAGAGAGAAAGCAAGAGGACTAGAGATATAATGTATTGCTCAAAAGTTAACATAAGGCAACTTTTCAATGAAAGAACACAAGTTCAACTTGACTCTCTACACATCTCAAACAATTCGCCCTTTTTAAATATTGCCTATAAGCCATTTATATATCTCATAAAATATCTAGTACTTTAGCTATATCCAAAGTGCTAATGAATCAAATTGACTAGTTTATTCATACTTGCAAAACAATTAAATTGTCAAGAATTCAAAAAATTTACTCACTATAGGGTAGGTATCTATGATCTCAATTATTGGAAAGAATTTTTGAAAAAAAATTTTAACAGAAAAAAACTAATTAGCTTCCTATAATTATAATTTTTATTTTAAACAATGTAAAGGATAAAAAATTATACCACACTAAGTCCAAAACAAGTGAAGGCATACAAACAATAAAAATTAAGATAAATTTTTTAAAATTTATTTTTTATAGATCTTGTTTTTCTATTTGAAGGGATTTGATTCATTCCATTTGGATAAGTGATGTGAAAGGTATGAAGCTACTTGTTTTCTAAGCGATGTTAGCAAATTCTTGAGAAAAGAATATATTGGATTTGTTTATGACCTCGATGCTGATATTTTTTCTTTAAAAAATTTGCACATGCTTTAGTTTGCATATTAAAATAATCTTACCATTGGGATTAGTTGTGCTTTCAAATCCATTGAAGAACTATCAACAATTTAATATTTCTGTCTATCTTGTACCTACTTCAACTTAATAATTTCTTAAAGATAGGACAACTTGGTTGAATGTGACCAATTTGATCAAATCTATAATACTTTGGTGGATTTCTACGTTGATTACTAGCCCAATTTAGATTTTGACCAATATAAATGAGATTTTCTTGATTTGGACTTCCAAATGGTAGCTAAGACCATCCATAGTTTTGATTGGTGGGGATTTGAGCAATAAACTTGTATGGGTTATTAGTGTAATCCTTGTTGTTAAGTTATTTGGATTAAATTTTACTTTATTTAATTAGATTAACCATAATTTGGAGATTGACTATAATCCATTTGTTGGTTTTGATGATTATTGTAATTTCTTCTTTTATTTCTATTATTGTTATTATATTTTTATTATTATATTATTATTTTCCACTTTGTAAACTTGCTTATTGAGAATTTTTCTAATGGCTTGATTCACTACATTCGTTTGCATATTTCTACATATTTTCATTTCATTGATCTATTTCATATTTGCCTTAGTAAAATCTATATTTACATGGTAACTTCGTGGAGAGGGACAATTTGATTGCATGTGTCCTTGTCCACTACTATTTGTGCATTAGATGTAAACTCTATCATTATTTGGTTGATTTTTCTTCTTTGCCGAATTGGTAACATGCACTCTCAAATCTCCTACTTGTTTTGTGATTTCCATCAACTATGCTTCCATCTCCAAATTGGTATCCTTGATTGGAACTTGTACCAATTGGATTTGACTCACTATTGGATTTTCCTAAATGGGGTCCATTGGTATCACCCAAATTTGAAGAGTATTAACTGAATCTACATATGTCAGTATAGGACAAGCATTAGATGAAATTTGAAGGCTCCAAGAGCTTGCGGGTTATCTTCAGTTCCCAAGCTATGGAAACTTGCCACAACAACAATATGATGTGGTACAATTACTGCCACGTCAAAAAATAATATATTTTTAAATTTTTTAAATTATTATTTTTTAATTCAGTTTTAGGTTTATCAATACACTTCAGAAATTTTGGGGAGAATTTTTTTTAAATTCCAAAAGTTCGGAAATTCAACCGATTATGAGTTGGTTCCCAATTTTTGGCAGCACACAGAACAATGCAGGGAACAACCCTGAAACGGGCTCTTGGAGCCCTCAAACGTCCCCTAATGCTACTTAGATCATTAAAATGGATGCTCTTCTCCTTGAATCTACTTGGCTTCTATATGATTTTTAACCAAAAAATGGAATAATAAATGTGTCTGCATAATGAACTTCTTCCTATAACTTGGCTCTTTGATTGATATGCAATCAATAGTATCTCTAAACTAACTTCTTTCATGAATGATTTTAATTTTGGAGGAGAGAACTCATTTGATGCATGAAATGGACAATAGGAAGCCTATGATTACATCTCCAAAGTAGAAAATATTTCATCCTACTATAGGAATTGATAGCTTTTCCATTTGACATTTGTAATTTGGTGAATTTCTCATGAATGACATGAAGTCTTTCCTTGAACGATATTGGCCTAAAGTGAGCTAAGAGTGCCTCCTTTAAACTATTTCAATCTAAAAATGCCCAAGTCATTACCTCTGTAATCACAACTTGATGTGATTTGCTACTTTATTTGAAAATATGCTCAAAAAATGGACTTTTAACTAAGTATTATTTGCATTGAGTCAAGAATTCCTAGACATGGATATCTAGATTAATTCCTATTCAACCACTAAAAATTGGATATGTAACCAAAAGGTGTAGTCAATCATCTTCTTGGCTTGGCTTCATCACCATTGGCAATTGTGGTACAACCATTTGTTGAATTTCTTCAATAGGTTCATTCCACCAAGACAATTTTGAAAATTCAATTAATTCTAAACTACGATTTGTATCATAATAATCTTGATCTTGACAAAGCAATAATGGGATTTCTTTTAATTGAACTTTTAATCTAAGTTGGATTTCATACCATTTAGTTTGTCCAATTTCAAGTTTTCAACTTCAAGTATATTATTCCTTCTTTCAAATTGACCAAATGGGGAGAATTATTTTGAAGGTTGGAAAATATTCTTTATTGTCACTTGCAACGTTGAATCAAAAAAATTTGTGCATGGCAAAGTTTGTCTCAGTGTCTCATGAGAAGAATTCAAATTAGAAAATCAAATTTCTACACAAAACAAATGGGCAACATTAGAACTAGGGCTTTCTTTTTTGGCTTTTTGGTACCAAATTGCACTAGATAAAAATAATCTGTCTAAAAAATGGCAAAAAAATTGTGAATTATTTCGCCAGAAAACTCCAAATGAAAAAAGAAATCTTGGATGAAATCACCAAATTGTGGATGAAAATAAAATTATGGACATGTGATATGTGCTCATGTAATATTTTCTATCCAACACGTGGATGAATATTGAAATTTGGAGCTCCATTGTAACATTTTATATCACCACTTTGGCACTTCATAAAAAATGAAAAAAAAAATGATTAGAACCCTCACTTATCCCACCAGGCCACTTGTGGCTGGTGGACCTATACTTTGTACCTTGCAATGAATCCCGTCTCATTTGTTAAAATTAAAATAAATGAAGAAATTAAAAAATCCACATGATTAAATTTTCTCATTTATTTTTGCTTAACTACTCACCCACTTATAAACATTTATTTTGTATTAATGTGGGTGATTGTAAAGGCCCGTTTCCACTTGCTTGTAGTGAGAATTTAAAATATTTGTTAACACTCACCAAGTAGATGGACAGGGGTCATTTTCACATGCCAAACTCTATTAGCCATGTTCAATAAAGACCAATAGTGTTTTAGTCTTCGTCATTCATGGTGCCAACAAGTACTAGGGTTTTTAGTGCCATGTTACAATGATGACAATGATTTACTTATTATGCATTCACATCTATGTAGTTGGTTTTGCATGAAAGTTAGTAGCCATTGCAAGCTTTCTCCCTAGAGTTTGTTTGTCGTGGCCGTAGACTGGCCATGGAGATCAAGAGTTTTGTTGTTGCCACTACAAGAGAAAGGGGTGTTTTAAGTATAGTCCTAGTAGTATAGTCTTTAAAGTAATGACCTATTAGGAGTCTTTTAAATAAAATTTTGTCCATAACTTTTGATTAGAGGATCAAAATATCAAATGGATTTTTGGACATGAAACTTGAATTGATTTCCCAACTTTTTATAGTCCAAAGGTTTTTTTAAGAAGTTATTCTACTATGCCTAAATGAGGTTTGAAATTTTAGTTTTAAGACAATTCCTATTTCAAACTTAATTATGAGCGGTTGAGTTCTTGCAACTTCTAAATGACATATCCCACATGAGTTGTTCTACCTCCTACCACTCCATGTATATACAAAGAGCTTTACTTCTACACATAACTAAAGCTAAGATATCTATGGCAAATGATTAAAAGATAAATGTATAAGAAATCTAATGGAATCTTTGGGTTTTTGGCAAATCATCTATCTTAACAATCACTATTGAATTTTTATGTCATCCATGAATAGTTGTTGCCTTGAAAATAGGGAGAAGAGAACCAAACATCAACTACAAATTTGACAACAACTTGACAAGTTCTCACAAATTGACAAGATGAGGTAGCAATAATATGGCTATTGTCATTTTGGACAATTCTCTATAAAAAAAAAACAAGTCATCTTGGACTGCATTTCCTTGTAGTATGTAAAGGATTGCGAGTTCCCACGAGGTACCCCAAGTTCCCCCAAGTTTTAGGACTATGGGAACTCAGTCACAACAATTGGCTGACGTGGACGAAGTTTGATCACTTTAGATTATAATAAAAAAAAAAATTTGATTTAAAAAATTAATGAAATTTTGATTTTTTTAATATTTTTTAATTTTGGCTTGAATTGGCTAGTTCCTAGTATAACATCATATTCATTAAAATGGGAGATCAGGAACCTCCCAAAATAATATTGTCCATTTGAAGGCCCAAATATTGAAGTAGAGTTGAAATAAATTTAAGTTGAGGGGAAGTTAATTCTTTAGTTGTAAGCTACAATTTCCATTGAAATAAGAATTTTGGATAGTCAATGTGTCTTCTACAAATTATGGTTGATAGGGATAATGGTGATATCCCATATAAGTGTATATTGTGTCCCTTGTTGAACACCAAATCATGAGCTGAATGGTTGGTTGTAAGAGGCTACTTATTTCATTCAAATGGTCCAATAGGGTATGATTTCCATTGAATTCATATGAGCAACTATGAGACATACATGACTTGATGTTGCTTAGGGAGCTTTGCACATAGGAAAGTTGTAACAATCAACTAGCCCCATTCTTGAAATTGTAACAAGTACTTAATGAGAGAACAAAATAAAAAGTAGTCTTATCCACTACCAATTTTTTTCACTTGTATTCTAACCTCAAAAGAAATTTACAAAGTGAAAAAGTAAGGAAAATGACATCAATATATATACAAGAAAATTTATAATGTAATAATAAATATATTAAATACTACATGTAAATGCACTTATTGCGTAAGGTACTTCGTACAATGTAAAAAAGTAGTCCCAATACAAATCTATAAAATTGAATCACAATACTCCAACCTATACTAAGTACTCTACAACGCGCAATTTAAAATTATATAAAACCATCTCTAGTGATGCATAACAAAAACCAAATAATCAAATATCAAATAGAAACTATCAAAGATAGCTTTAAATATTGCAAAGTATCTATATAGTATCTCATATAGACTCAATTAGAATTGTACAAAGCTAAATTTCCATTGATAACATCAATCTCAACCAATGGAATTTTAAAGACACACTTCACTATGTCCTTCTTAACCCTAGACTTCTATACTTTGATGAGAGAATTTGATTCCTCCCAGACTGGATTTTGGATCTTATCCACTTTCCAACACAATCCTTCAACAAAGTCCTACCTAGTGTAGATATCCTAAACATTTCAATCTTGTGATGTGGGTCAAAAGTATTAAATCAATACACAATTAGGATGAGCCAAGTTAGTGAAAGGATCACACAAAGTTCTAGCAATCTATGTAGGCTTCATATCACCATCAACTAGTTGAAGGACGACAAAATATCCTTTGGAAAGATCACGGGACTCTCAAAAAAATGGCAATGGACAATTGCAGAGTTGCACTTCAAATTTCATTATCCTTAGCAAACTCCCAATCAACCTCACTACCTTCATCAAGTTTTCTTCCATCTTTTTGATTCAAGAAGAAGGCCACAAACTGTCCTTCAATGCTAAAAATGATTCAATTGGCTCCTTCAAGGTTGCATTCATTGCCCACCAATAGAACACCAAATGCTCAAATCGTCTCTTGTAGTCTCTCTCATACTCCCTACTTCCATCTTCATTGCATAATACCTCTGAATATTTAATGAATCTAGATAACCCCTAGTAATTGTTGTCCACACTATGCATTGGAAGGTAGACAATAGACATCGACTCCCTATGGAATTATAGACTCTGTCCTTTGGAATCCTCTTGCCATAATTTGATTCCCTTACCTTCCTCTACAAACCAATCACTATCCATATAGTATTGCCTATTCTTTATGACTAAGACACCCATTGAATTTAGATAAAATTTAAATTGTTGCACCTTTGCATGGCCAACAAGTATGTTCTCCCTTTCCAAACTTGAGCCTTCTAGGAAGGCTTTGAAATTTGATACCTCTTGAATAAGGTGAGGAATTGTAGGCATAGAATCCACATCCATAAGGTATAGAATGGTAGGGAAGTTTTCTTTTTCAAATTGCATACTACATCTCTCAAACAACGCACTAATGTTGTCATACATGGAACTCACATAAACTTACTAAAGACCTTCTTTGAAACACAAAAGGATCATAAGACGAACACAAATATATTCATGTTGTCCCCTATGGCATTGTCCATTTGAATATTCAAAACCATAAGGAAGGGTAGTCCTTACAATTGCAAATCTATGTACTAGCCAAAGCAATTATTTGCAAATATCTAAGTCTCCTTGATGTACTGCATGAAATAGAAGAATAGAGCCGAATTTGGCGAACAATTCCCAAAATGAATACTTTGGAGGTAGTTCAACACTAGTAGAAGACAAGCCCAAATCAAGATGTCTGAATCAACATCAAATGTCTGAATCAACACAACTATGTAAAAAATGTCCAAATCAACTAATCATTGCTAATTTGGGCCCTACTTTCTAGTGGAGCAAGTCCACATAAGAACTTTACTAATGACCACACTACATAGTTCAAGTCATGATGGAAGATATCAAGACCAAAATAGGCGCAATACAAATTTTCATGCCTATAAGCAACTATATCCATCACTCAATCTCGTGTAGCAACAATTGCATTATTTAGCCGATTATTTAATGTTTCTAAAGGAGGAATGTGCATTTGTAAAAGCGCAACGTAGAAATATTGTCACTAGCCTAAGTAGCCTCTTCCTTAGTTGCCTCAAGAACATTGTCCTTGGTGTTTTCCAAATTAGGTGATGATAGACGTGTCGCATCTAAGTCTAACAAGTAATCATCATGTGGAGATACCAAGATAGTAACTTAGTGCAAACATGGTCAAGCCTTGATGCAGGAGCAATTTCAACAATAGTGTACGACATAATTGGCATCAAAGTTGTGATGGTAAGTGGGCTTGCAAGTTTGACAATTGAACAAAGAGAGTGTTTTGTAAGAAAAAAAAATTATTTGAAAATCTTTCAAAATGAGGTATTTTTACAAAATGTACATAACTAAAGTTCTAGTTGACCTTTCTATGCCTAACTACAAAATTACAAATTGTAGTGATTTAGAAGGAAGTGAATAGAAGGAGTTTCAACTCGAATCAAGTTGAAATAGAGGTAGAGAGTTGCTAAAACAACCAATCACATGGGCTTGCAATTGCTCGACCACTACTCATCCATCTTATGTTCTATGCCATGACCTTCAACTTTCATGTTTGCTTCCCTGAGTGCAATGGGATCCATGTGCATTTGTCCTAGTTTAAAGCAAAGATGGGCAATGGTTGAGTCTACATTCCCTACCTTGCATTATAATCTAGTTTTCATGGTTGTGTCCTTTCAACTCGAATTGAGTTGAAGGGCAAGGTTCAAACTTCTATTACAATTGACTTTTCATGGTTGCGTCTAGCGTCCTTTCAACTTGAATTGAGTTAAAGGACAAGGTTCAAACTTCTATTACAATTGACTTTTCATGGTTGCGTCTAGCATCCTTTCAACTTGAATCGAGTTAAAGGGCAAGGTTCAAACTTCTATTACAATTGACTTTTCATGGTGGAGTAGCATTGCTATTTAACAATCCCAAAATCTGTAGCGATAATATCGGGAATTATTGCATATGCACTATTGATTTCAAAATGATGCAATGACACAATTGAATTGCAAAATTGAAATTGACTTCATTAGTTATCAATGCACCCCAAAGTGAAATCTCATAATCAATACAAATCTAAACTAACCTTTCATCCTATTCACAAATCAAAACTTGCATATGGTGGCAATTCCAAGAATGTCGTGTGTCCTAACCTTGAAACTCTGTAGTGGATTCCAAGAAAACAAAAATTTAGAAAGAAACCTAAACCCTTCAATGCATATTCAAGAAGTTAATAATGTACTACCCCCAAAAGTTGAGAGTTTAGTGCCCTCTGAAATAACTCCTTGAATGACCTTCAACAACAAATTAAAGTGTGAACAACAAAGTCGTAGAAACACAGAGACATAGAAACAGAGTGGTATAGAAACACACAATCACACAGTCGCTCAAATATGAGAAGCAATGAAAAAAGAATCTTTTCCACCTTGCACATCAAGACTTATAGACGATGCATCCATGGCGGTTGGTCAGAGTGGCCAAATCCTGGTAGCCACAAAGCCCTTGGTTATTTTTGCTTTTGTCAGCATCTTCATAAATGCCATAGACACCCACTCTACTAGTTCTTCTTTCCTAAAACCTTGTCCTTTGTTTAATATGGTCCACCTATCTCTACATGCTCGGAATGCTACTTTGAACGACTTGAAGATACTAACATCCAATGGCTGTAATCTATGGCTTGTGTGGCTAGGCAATGTGATAATATCAAGCCCTATTGATTTAGCCTTTTGGAGTATTTCGAGAGTCACGTGTGATCCATGTCCATCTAGAAGCAATAGATGTCTATTCTCATGGGAGATTCCATACCTTTCTGTGACAATAGTAATGAAATAAGAGATCCATGCAAAAAATAAGAATGCAGTCATCCAACCATTTGGTTGCATTACCATGCAAGCCTTGGGTTCACATTTAGTAATGTAATTTCTCACCTTCCGTTTACCTTTGAAAATATAAAAGTTTGGAATGTAATGGCTTGCAACATTCACACATGAGAGGACTGTCAAGTACTCTTTGTTGTTTGGTATTGTTGTGTAGACAGATCTGTTGCCAAGTCGTGCAAATACAAGAGTCCCTCCTCCACTCTTCCCTGCTTGTACTCCTGTTTCATTAGCATTCCAGATGTGAGATGGCAAATATCCATTACACTCGTATGCTTTCTGTAGATTCTCATACAATGATGGAACATTGTTGGGATTTAATCCCCTTGCGCGCCCTTTTTCCAACCCCTGTGGAGATCTCAAGGTAAGCTCTGGGTGTCGGTTTCTGAATCATCGCATCCATCTGCGTCTAGGGATGCCATCTTTGAAGGGTGTCCATCGTTCTTGAGTAATCTCTATAACCTTCCTCCTGAACTCTAAGATGGAAATGGGGTGTACATGGTCTTGCATTTCCAACATCCACTTCACAAGTGCTGATTCTTCTTCCAAACTAAGGACCCCTTGCCGCCCTCTATTTCGTTTCAATGTTCTCCCATAGAGGTGGTCTCTAAGAGAAGATTGTGGGATCCCCATGTTTCTAGCCGTTGTAGCTATTTTACAGCCTTCCTCCACGGTAGCCACAGTAGTTGCAAGCTGGGAGTCTGTCCATGTTCCTGTCTTCCACCTTCTCCTACTAAGGTCCCCAATTGGACCAGGTCTTGTGCTTGCTAGTGCTGCAACCAAACAAGTTGTCAATGTTGTTGTAGCCCTCATGACTCGTCCATCGTTCCCGCCTCTACCCACAACATCGCCAATGTTGGACTCTCAAAGTATCGTTGGGGTTCCCCAATTGCACTCGACATAGTTACTCTCCACTCCCTATTGCGTTGATCATAAATCACCAAGCACACACTAAATCCTAGTGAACAAAGTGGACTACAGAATTGTGCTCAAGAAGCTCAAGGCATGAAACTTAAATTGTTGCTAGTAATTACCACAACCATCATGGCATAAAGCTAAAATTGCTACTAGTAATTATCTCAACCGTCATGGCATGAAGCTTAAATTGTTGTTGGTAATTGCATAGCCGTCACGGTCTAAAGCTTAAACCATTGATCATAATTGCTAAACCGCCACTTCAAGTTCCAAATAATGACAACCACTACCTATAATACTGACAAAGTGAAAACCCAAATCTGCCTCCATTCACCATCTGATCACTATAGATTGAATCTATTCACACCATAATGAGACCCACAACCACCAGAGAAATTTATTAAACCACCTCTGCATCCACCTCCTTAGTTTATTCATTGATGGTACTGTAAAACTAAAACCGCCATCCACTGATCTTGTTTCCAAACTTATTGGCATTCAACTCCGTTACACCTTTCATCCATTACCAATACTTTTTTGCACTTGACAGTCATAGAACAAAAACCCATGGATATGGGTACCAATATAGGTCACGCCCATGGAGACAGTCATGCTTATGGATGCTGCTACCTTAACATCAATAACTTGAACTAAAGGCCCCCCAAAGCAGCATCGCCAATCATATGGGGGGTTGCTCTAGGGTTAGTACAACGATGAGACAAAGAGAGTGACCAAAAGGGTCTCTCAAGGGTAAGCATACACAACCTCAAGCAATACAATAAGTTAGCAAAGCTTCTAAGCTCAAGTTTAGAAGAGTTAGTACCACGTTCACTAAAAAAAAGGTAAGAGACCCACAAAGACCTTGCAAGCTCCCAAAACAACAACAATGGCCAAAAGTGCCCAAAAAATACCGTTGCAAGGCTTGGGGCTAAAATGCCACAATTTTCAACATAAATTGAATCCAATAAACCCAATTACACAAAAAAAGGGGTGGTGAGAGAAGAGAAGAGGTGCCCTTTTATACTCTTTCCCGTTCATCCACCTCTCCTCTTTCATCTAAGTTAACCTTATCTTCTTGGATTTTCATCCAAAACTCAAGGTTTTCATCTTATGCTAGCCCACTAACCTAACTTTTGGAGATTAACTCCAAAATGCAAATAGATTGCGCTATTGGCTTCAAAAGTCCATTTCTAGGTTAAGAGGATACCCCTCCTCCTTTTCTATTTTCAAAATCACAATGAAACCTAGTGCCAACTTAACACCAAAACCTAGGGAAAATCCCAACTTTGGGGGGGTGAATTTTCTAGCAAAAGTAACTATCCTAGGCACCTAAGTAGGTACAGGGAAGTGAGAAAAGACCTATTTTGGGCCCCATTCCGCCTTCGTATGCTCCCACTCCGCCGGTCAAACTTGGTGTGGACTTTAATTTCCATTAATTGTCAAAGAATGCTACCGGTTTGGGTACTTTTGACTATCAGAATGTCGTGAAACTTGTTAGGGTAGATTATTAACATAAAAGAAGCTATGCTAATTTTTAGTGGGAATTTACCGCCACCAGGGGAATTTCTAAAAATTTCCTATCGTAGGTCTAGGCAGTTGACCATTTGGAAAGACATCTTCTGACTATCAAAAAATTACGAAATTTTTCATAGAACCTCTCATGGGATCCCATAACACATGTGTAGGCTCATATTTTTACTCTACAAATTGGCCTAGGGGGGACCAAATCCACCCCCTCGTTTAATTCTCGATGGCCGGGGAATCTTCCACACCATGGGGAATCTTGGCGAACCAATTTCACCGTTGGTTCCCAAGCATGGTTTTAACCTCCAAACGACCTTCCTTGGACTTGACATTCCTCCACAGTCATGTCTTGATATTTTCAACATCTACAAGCCAACAAATTAGGGTTTTGCTATTTCGTCAATGGAATGGGGAAACTAGAACCTATCTCCGGGAACTAACCTCTATGTCTCACTAGGGTTCCCTCAACCAATTCTAGCCTAGAGACGTCTTCTCCAAGTGGGGTTTTGAGCCTGATATGCTCATCACTTGCATTTGACCAATTTGCCACAATTAGTTGAGTTCTAACTTATTTACAACTCGTGGTTGGGTCATTCTAGCTATAATCTTTTAAAAATAGACCAAATACTATATTGGAATGTGACATTCCTATTTTGGTTCTATACTCTTTTTAGGACATTTGTATATAAAGTGCATTTAAAACAAAAAAATAAAAAAATAAAAAAAATAAGAATGAGCTCCTAGTGACAAATTTGGGGCTCACAAACCCTTATTCTCAACCCCCAACCTTATTGTTGACAACCCTCGGCCCACCTTTACTCCCTTCTCTAACCTTACTACTAATAGCCCTCAACTCCAAACCTTTACTGTTGATGGCCATAGCTCTTCCCTTACCCTTGGCCTTCACTCCCAATACTCGATAATTGACTAGGGGGATGTTGGCTGAACTAATTAGGGAGTGTTGGTTGAACTGACTGAGGGGTGTTGGTTGAAACTGATTGGGGGTGTTGGCCTTGCTTTTTCTATTTTCTTTGTCTTGTTTCTTCTTAATTCTAGGCTAATCCTTGCCTAACGTGTAAGGGAAAAGAAAAGGTGACTCCTAAAGATTATGAGCATAGTTACTTACAAGGGTGCAATCATGCCATTGTATCTCTTTGAACCTACTGGTCCTAACTTCTATTTTCTTTTGGGGGGCTCAACTTTGTTCTATTTCCAACGCATTTTGGGAACTAAGCTTTATATAGAAACAACCATGGGGGGTCCAAGTTCTCTTGTAGAACGGTTTTAACACCCAATTAAGACTTTGGCCCTAAGGGGGGTCAAAGCTTCGTCGTGTTTTTTTCTTTTAATACACCACTAAAACTTTTGACCCTAAAGGAGTTTAAAGCTTCACCATGATGGCAGAACCTACTACCCCTCACACTCTCGTATCTCTCACTAGGGAATACCACGTCAGTATTAGAGAACAAAAAAAAAGAACCTTTGACTCCCAAAAATTAGCTACAGAGGGTTAGCTCAATGATGGACTTGAACTGAAGGCCCCTCAAAGCGGCACTACTAGTCATGCGGGGGATTACTCTAGGGTTAGAACAATGCAAGACAAAGAGGGTGACCAAGTACCCCCTCAAAATTAAACATATACAACTTCAAGTAACACGGTAAGGTAAAAAGCCTCCAAGACTCAAGGCTTGGTGAAGTTAGTACTACACAACTATGGGTGCAAGGGACCCACAAGACCTCACAAGCTTGAACAAGAGCAACAACGACCAAAAAGTACCCAAAAAACACACCGTTGCAAGGTTTGTGGCTAAAATGCCACAATTTCAACATAAATTGGACCCAACGGACTCAAATACACAAAATGGGGGGGGGAGAGAGAGAGAAGAAAGGTGCTCTTTTATATTCTTTCTCGAGCACCCACCTCCTCTCATTCATCTAAGTTAACCTTATCTTTTTGGATTTTCATCCTCATCTTCAAGGTTTTCATCCTATGTTGGCCTACTAAGCTAACTTTTGGAGATTAACTTCAAATTGCAAACAGATTGCACCATTGGCTTCAAAAGGTGTTTTTTTTCCATGAACAACCCCCCCCCTTTTTTTTTGTCTACCTCCCAAATCTCAACAAAACCTAGTACTAACTTAACACCAAAACTAGATAAAATCCCAACTTTTAGAGTTTGACTTTTCTGACAAAAATAACTAGCCTAAATTCTTAAGTGGGTATGGGGGAGTAAGAAAAGACCTATCTTAGGCCCCATTCCGTTTCTGTATGCTCCTGCTCCACTGGTCAACTCCATCATGGACTTTACATTCTATTAATTATCGGGAAATCTTAACAAACCAACTTTACCATTGGTTCCCAGGCATGGTTTTAGCCTTGAGTCACCCACCTTGGACTAGAGATTCCTCCATGGTTCCATCTTGATATTTTTGACACTTGCTAGCCAACACTTGGGGTTCCACTATTTCGTCGATGAAATGGGAAACTGGAACCTATCTCCGGGAACTAACCTATATGTCTCATCAAGGTTCCCTCAACCAATTTTAGCCTAGAGATGTCATTTCTACATCGAGTTTTGAGCCTAGTACGCCCATCACTCGTAATTAATCAAATTGCATGGATTAGTTGGATTCTAACCTATTTACAACTCGTAGTTGGGCCAATCTAGCTATAGTATTCTAAATATAGACTAAATACTATATGGGCATGTGACACACCTATTTTGATTCTACACTCTTTGGAAGGCTTTTTGTATATAAAATTATATTCAAAATTAAAAAATATGAAAAAAATAATAAAAAATAAAAAATGAGCCCCTTACGATGAATTAGGGACTCACAATACCAAATACTAATATTGACAACAATCATATGGATGTACAGATTTACTATATCAATATTCTATATCAATTGTAATCAAAAGTATTTCTCCAAAAATGTAAAGATATAAGGTGGGTGGGTTAACAATACATGAATGAGCAATATAGTTCACTTCACAAATGAGTGAGAAGCCACAATGTGTCATCAAAAGACACAATCAAAGATTAGCTATGTCACAAATAACATCATGCACACTCAAAGTTAGGCTAACTTTAAAGACTACATTTATTTAATTCCCAAAGTCACAATTTTGATACATACAAACAAGCACAATATTTTTCAATTGGTTAGTTTTCTACATTACAAATAGAATCAATACTCAATTTAGAAACCTTTTCACTTCCCACAATTACATAAACAATCAAATACTCATAAATTAATTTCCATTCACACGGACATAAATTCAACTCTTAATCGCCACTTAGGGACATTTGTATAGTATAGTACATTAGTTTTTATGTCACAATGCACTACTTTTTATTGTTTTTCAAGTTTCCAAACTTCAAGTCAAACATCACCCTCTAAATAGTGACTTATGATTTTGCAAAAAATATATCTCTCTAGATAGATGATTGTATAATTTATTGAAATAAATCAAAATTTTGACAAAAAAAAAACATCTTCTAATAGTTGAAATGAGGCATTTAGAAAGGAATAGTGCATTATCATGTTGCCTCAATGCTCAAAACTCCCCAAAATGAAGGTTGTGAATAGATTCACTTGATATTTTATTTCAATTTTTGGATAAGTAATTTTTCTATATTAGCCTTTTTTACTTGATAGATTATTTCACTTTCTTAAATTTTATTTTGATGGTTTGAAATTTGGAAAATCTTTTTGAGTAAAAGTCTTTAGGTGTATTTGATAATGAAATTCCAAATATCGAAATAATAATGGAAGATTTTAAGGTAACCTTCAAAGTCTTTCTATTGTTTGGTCAAAGTAATATGAAATGAGAGGTTTCAAAATTCTATATCTTCAAGATCATTTATTTTGAAAAATGATAATTTCAATTATCTCTTTGTTTGTAGATAACTTGACATGTTGGGCCCTTGAATTTTATAATTATCTAATGCTAAGCCTTTTTTGAAACAATTTAGAGACCAAAATTTTGTAAATATAGACAAGAGTGCACATTGAATGCCTATAGGTGCACAAACAACTTGTTTTACATATTGTAGATTGTAGCTTGCAACCACCCTTAAATATTCAACACAATCAACAATTAATTCATTTCAAACTTGGCAAGCATAGTCATGTACTTAGACATAGATATGCATACACTAGCATCTTGCCAACTTTCTATATCAATACTCAACATTTACAAATAGCACCAATACAACATTCTACACAATTAGAATCACAAATTCCATTTACAAAATTACAAATCTATTATATAGAAGAAAATCACACGCAACCACCGACAAACTAGTTTCACATTTTCTCATGACTATGGTGTCAATTGACTTGAAAGAATAAGATCTTAACCCCTAATGTCATGAATTCCTTCCAAAGACAAAATAGAGGCTCATATAACCTCAATTTTTAATGATTTCTTCTTGAAATTTTTTCTAAAGATTGAAAATATATTAGCTTTGGGGCGGAACATAATTTTTATTTCAATTAGTGTCAGGAAGCAAAAGTTATGCCACAATAAGCTCAAAATGCGGGAGATCAAATAGCAAAAAAAATTCACAAAAACTTGAAATTGATTTTAAATATTTTTTTCCTCATAGATTATACTTTAGTCTATGATATAAAGCTTTTATTCATTTTTTATGGATTAGTGATATGAAAGTTATGGAGCTTCTTGTTTAAGAATGAAAATATTTTTATTTTAAAAAAAAATGAGAATTTCAATTCAAATCTTCAACATCAAAAATTTCAAAATCAAATTATTAAGCAAAAAATTTGAATTAAGAGGATTCAAAAGTCAAGTAATGTAGTCATGGAATGTGCTAAGAAATTCATTTTTTTTTAACCTTGAAGTACATTTATCTTGCAATCTACAAGGTGAAAAATTTTGAAATTTCTTCTAGACATTTTTATACTAGTCTAGTAAAAAAATTTTGCAATTAGATATGCAAAATAATAAGTTTGTAATATTTTTTGATATAAAAAAGTTCTTAGAACTTTAGAGATTAAGCATAGAAACAATTTTAAGCAAAACTAGCTTGAAAACTATCAAAGACACTCCTTAGATTCTTATTTGGTTGTTCTTTAATGAACTATTGGTTATTCCTCCTATTAACATTGAGAATTCAATTTCTACTTGCTAATTGGTTATATTTAACTACAAAAATCCTAGATTTGCAATGTCAAAACATTCTTTTCCATCCTTCACCTTCTACAACTCTACAACTCTTAACAAAATGCATAGTAAGTATAAAATTTACTAATATTTATAGAATCCATGTTCAAGAATTGATTGATCATACCATACATTGACTCTTTATAGGCACTAGCCTAAGGTGGGCCTAAGGTTTTATTGGTTGTTCAAAAACTACTTGGTCTTTTTTCAATTTCTTTTAATTTTGTTCTTCAAATTGCACGTACAACTAGTGTTAATGTAATTATAATAGTGATTCAAAAGTGGTCTTTTTGTTATGTGAGGACATTCAGAATACAAGATAGAGTGGTTGAAGTAGACAATTAATATAAATATATACCATATAATAAGTGTTTTAATTTTATCAATATTTTATTAAACATAAAAAGAGTTGTTGACCAACCCAAAATTTCTATATTTCAAAATGTGTAAGAATCATAAAACTTTGTATGTTATCTTTTATGTGCCTTTTTACTACATTTGAGTATCAAAATTCATTAATCAACAACAATTTAGTGTTTTTTTATCCTTTAAAAAAATCTAAATGTACAACTAAGATGTATTCCTTTTGTCCTAAAATGATCTTCCAATTGCACATTGTTATGTAGGAGGAAGGAGGCTAGTGACAATTTTGTGAGTAATTACAATGGTAAATTACTAAAAGAAATTCGTTAACATTGGTTGTACAAACAATTGAGTTTTTCCACTGAATGTATAGTATAAACATCAATCACTAAGTACATTCATTCTTGTTTTTTTAAATCTTATTGAATGTTACTCATTTGAAAGTAATGAAGTTATAAATTTGTTCAGGAGGTACCGCACATGGTTTGCAACCTATAAGAACTACCCATAAAATGATTACGAGTAAGTTAAAAAAATAAGATGGAGTTGCATCTAACTTAAGAATGACTAGAAATTTCCACTATTTAGTACTCAAATGCATGTGGTTTGAAAAGTACTTTGAAATTCAAGTTTTATGAAGATAGGACTTCACCAAATTCTACCTACACCTCAAAATAGGTTGAAATATTATTATTTTCAGCCTTAATATTAAATATTTAGTCCAAACGGAAGATCATTTTAAGATGGAGGGAGGTGTAACTTTCAAAAATCATAGTAGACTCATCAAAAGTCCAAAAAGTATGAAACAACATAATCATTGAAAGCTACACTAGTCATAGTAAGAATCATCCTATAAAAAACTTTGTGAATCATTTGCTTAAAAACACCAAGAACATTCATGTGAGATCAAATTATACAATGTCATGACCTCATCTTTCCACAAAAAATTGTAATTATTAACATCTAGACTTCTATCATGTATAGAAAGATTCTTTGTCATCTATCAAATACTAACCCTTGGAGGTTTTTGATTATGTTTTCACCAAAAACGCTCCAAATTTATTATTTCTAGTACAAGTATTGAATTTTAGAAAAAAATTAGTTTTGGATACATGCAACCCTAGAATCTTACAGTAAGTTGGTTTGAAAAGATGTAGAAAAAAAATTAGAAATTTCCACCATGTAGATTTCAAGATATTAGCGTTTGAATAGGCACAAATCCTTTTTTGGACCTTGAGGGAATGAGGTAGCTATACTTCACAAGGTTACATTTGTGTGAAAAAATGTCCAAAATGGTGCTGCTTTTTGGGGTTCATTCTTCAAAGCAAATTGGCTACAGGCTTGAAAATTTCAAATCATTTGGAATTGTATCACATATAGGAATATAATAATAAATAGAAAGAAGTAGAGAATCATTCAAAATACTAAATTGTTAAGAATTCAGTTATGGAATTAGAAAAATGTTACTCCCAATGGTTGTAATATTTTAATAAACAATCTACATGCTATAATTTTCTTTTTCAAAATATATTGGAAATTGAGTTAAATAAAGGACTTCAAAGTTTATTTTAGAGTAGAAAATCCATAACTTTCTACAAACTAAAACTATTCGTAACTTTCATCTCATTAATCAAAATGGAATAAGTTGAAGCTTTCTACATACATATAAATCTAGAAAACCAAATTAAATTTTTTCTTTTTTTATAAGTGATTTTTAATAAAACAAAATTGAAATATCCAAACTGCCCACCGAATAATGCAAATATTATACAATAAATTTTTAACCATATAGTAAAAATTTATGAAAATTATTAGGCCTTAAAGCTATTCTTCAAACAAATGTTGTACGAAAATATGAAAGAAAAACAATATAAATTTTATTTGTATTGAATTGCCCAAAATCACTATGTTGCTGAAATATGTAGTTTAGGACTTCAGAAGTTAATGTCTACAACAACATTCCAACAAGTAAATTAGAAACATTTCAACCTACTCAAGAACTTCAACGCTTTCAAAAATATAGTTCACCATCTAAAAGTTGCTTTGTAGACAACCAATATTGACTTTTAAAACATGGCCACAATCCAATTTGTCTAGTGCCAATAAGTTTATTTGAATTGTCTATCAATGTATTTTTTTTAGACGAAATTTCCACAGTTTTGATAAAAAGAACCAAAAAGCTGACACCACTTTAAATTCAATTTAATGACGTGCTGCTAAAGACATTGAGAGATGACAAACTTTGCCAACGGATAAAAAGTACAACTCTCTTTCTATTCACCATCAAAAAATCTCTTCATGAATTATAAATTCATTTCAGTACAACATTCAAAACTAGCATCAATAATCAAACACACAAATCAATTACCTCCAACTCACAACATTTAAAGATTTTACATTCAATATAAAATGATCATATTAACAAATAGAAATATGAACAAACAAAACATAACTTGAAAATATTTTTTCACATTTTCAATGACTTTTTCATAGACGTCACTTCTTCTAAGTCTTTTTCACATGTTTGCATGAACGTATGACACATCAACACTTGGAAGCTTTTGATGGATAGACATGTCAGCGAGTGCATGATTGAGAACATGCTTATCTACTGAGAAAAATTCACAACCATCCAATTTCATAAATAATAAATAAATTCAAATATTTAATTTAAAAATAATATATATATTGTACATCTTTTCATAATATTCATTCACAAATTAATTTTAAAACAATTATCAGTTTCTAAAAAGTAGAATGAAAGCAATGATCATAATATATTTTTAAATTAAAATATAAAATTAAATTAAAATATTACAAAATGAACAATGTATGCTGAAATTTATTTCAATTGTTATATATCATATATCATATATCGTAATGTTGCTTGAAGTTTCCAAATATGAAAATAAAATCTTCAATGTATACACCTCACATTGCAACATTTGCTACGGTGAGTATATATTCTAATTTACATATTTTTTCACCTGTAACTAATTTTGTTGCTAAAATTGAACTTCTAGGTCAAAATTGTCTAGAAATGCATATTATCAAAGGTTGATAATGTAAACATCAGTTAAAGAGAAGGGGCATAAAATATTCCTGAATTCGATCCAGACTCTGTTAACAACTCCCACTCGCCACTACATATATTTGGATCATCTTCACAGTTAAAGTTGGGACGTTGAGCATGAGTATGTGCACAATACATTACTCCATAAATTTCAACACGAGGCCACATCATTGACACTGCTTTCATCACTCCTTCACCTACACACAAGTTGACAGAAACATTGTTGCAATAATCTCCAAAACAATCGTGCAATAATATAACAACTCTAAAGAAGCAGCAACCTGAAAGAGACAACAAAAACACAAAATCCAATAAGACAGTGAAAGCATTACCGTGCGTGATGCATAATATGTGTTCCGAATGAAATCTATTGGCAATCTTCTGCAAAGTAGTAGTATATCGACTTTGCATATCATCTGCACTTTCCCTACAAGAGGGTAACTGCGTGAATAAAAACAGATTTTACAGATTAGTAGAGCCCATATCACTAAACAACTTAAAATAAGCAAACAATTTAAGCATTTTCTCATTTAGTAAGCATTGGAGTGCAACTCTCATTACTTCATATGGTAAGTGCTAGTTTGCATCTTCATATTGTAACATCATGAATCATCCCTTTCGAAATATTATTGGCAAACGCGAGGTATCGATGCCTCCCACAACTCCTTTCCAATTCTTTCATTATAATCACTCCAAATAATAAAACATTGAAGTACCCTTACGAGCAACATTTAAAATTAGAAAGAGCTTCACCGCTCATACAAGCAGAACAGATCCAAATCATCGAAACCATCTCCTGCTCAGAGAAAGCGCACTGATGCAGAATGTAACCATTGATAGTAGAGGGAAAGAGTCTCTGAGAGGGTGTTCCATACACACTCCAACTGATAGGAGAGAAAAAATAGTTTCTTTGCATATATGTATGTACCGTTTGCCTAATGGGTTGGTAAGAAGTATCATAAATCTCTGAGGGCAGCAGCGAGTAGAGCTCAGGCAGGTCTAACGTCCACGACTCCAACGAGCTCTTGTGGGCTACTTGCAGAGGACGAGAAATCCCCTGACTCTTCATCACTTCGGCAAGTCCGAACTCAATCGATGCCTTCACACATAGCCCAGCAACCTATATCATTATACCATTCCACAAAAGAAGCATTTACATTTGCTGATTCCACAGAAGATGTACCAATATTTGCTGCTTCGACAGGGAGTGCAACAGTACTAGCTGATTCCGAAAAAAGGATGCGCCACTGTTTGTTCGTTTCAAAAAATATACACTAGGATCAGTTCTAACCGCAAAAGATGAACCAGTTTTGGTATACTCGACGAATGATCCACCGGTTTCAGTTTATTCGACGAAAGATGAACCCGTCTCAGCTCATTCCACAAAATATACACCCGTTTCACTTGACTCCAAGAAAGATGCACCAGTTTCAGATTGTCTCACAGAAGTTGCACCAGTTTCAGTTCATTGCATACAAGATGCACCAGTTTCAGTTGATTGGAGTAGAACTGCACAAGTTTCAGATTTGATTCCACAACTAACGCACCAGTAACAGTTGATTGCACCAAAAACTGCCAATAAGCCCAGAAGGTCGGAAAGAAAGTGAAAATAGTTGGGGTTTAAGTGATTACGAGTATACCTTAAGAGCAGGGATGGAGCCCGAGGCCGCATTCGCACTGACCCCTGGCTCTAAGCTCGACGGCAATAGACACATCCCCGCGATCACTTCCGCCGCCGTCTGCACACACCTCAAGAACGGCGACATGACCACGCGCGTGATGTTCCAATCCTCCATACGCAAGCTCCTTCCCACTCGCCACGCCTGCAACTTCCCTCGGTTGGTGAGCGGCGGATCCCACGCCCCCCCCTCTCCGTCGTCCTCCCCACTTCCGACCTCGCCATGGCGCAACACGAACAAGTTCTGCACAAACGGGTCTGAGTCTGTGGAAGAAGATTCGTCATTGAGAAATGCTTCGTGGTCCTTGGAAGAGCCGCCACTTCGATGGGCCTGAACGAATCAACCACAGCCCACAAAACACACACGCAAACACAGAGAGTGATTCCGCAGATTGCCGAGAATTCATGTTGAAGCTCCCGAGGGAACCAAACTCAGAAACCAAAACAGCACGAGTCTCAATATACTCACTCTTCCCCTGAAACTCCACAATTCAAGCTCTACATTTCCCAAGCGAAGTTGAGAAACTTCAAAACATAGAGAAAGCTCCAAAAAAAGAAAGCACGGCGATAACAGCTACCTGTAGAGCAGGCATAGTGTCGGGTCCGTCTGGAGAATACACCACCTCGACTGGCCTCGGATTGCAGCCAAAAAATGGAAAAAAAGAACGAAACGAAAAAACTCCACAACAAAAAACTACGCAACGCAACACAAAGGTTCCACTCCAGCAATGAATCCCAAACGCTTCACTCCAGCAGCCCCTCTGTGTCAGAAAGCTTTACCCTTCCAACAGCCTACTACGACAAAGAGCTTTCCTTGCCCCCAACGGCGTCTACAAAAAGAACTCCGACCTGATCCCCAAAGCCAGACCTGCATTCACTCGGGTACAGCAAGTGGGACCCTGTCCAGGAGGATCATACCGATAGTAGCACGACCTTGCGACCTCCAACACTGAGAACTATTTCGACAAGGATCACACCTTCTACCACTAACACTTGTGACGGGATTAAATCACTTGGGAAACAAACTACCGATCCATCGGGAGTCGGAGAGGGAGTGGCAGTGGGAGCTCATGCACGGAGCTTAGGCAGCGGAAGCGGTGAATGGAGGCAGGGAGAAAGGAGGGCTGCTGAAGAGATGAATCGAACGTCACAATGACAGCAAATGTTGGCGGAAAACCAAGGTTGAGGACACATCGTGGTTGGGGAGGTATTCCGTGTAACTTACTTCGGGTTTGCAGGAGAAGCTCGCGGAAGAAAGACAGAGAGACGACGTTGACGGGAAGGACCGACCGTCGCCGACGTGCGGGAGCGTCGGGGCTGGCGAGCTGGGCTGGCTGCAGTGGTCCGTCCGGCGGTCCGCCCTGGAGCCTGCAAAAGTGCATGGCCAACGGGCCAGTAATAATAACTTCAGTAATAATAACTTAAGTTAGTTGGGTAACTACATTGGGAGGGAAGGTTTTTACGATTTTACCCGGACGCCCATATATTTAGTTACACTGATTGTCCTCGTGCGCATTTAATCAATTAGTGTCCATTAGGTCACACCGAATATCATTAATTAGGGTAGTGCCTGTAACTGTGTGACAGTAATTTAACCCTTGAAAGACCCATGGGGTCCCTCTAACTTAGAGCATCACCACCCGCCTTGCAAAATGTGGGGTGATTTGGCTTGCAAAATGCAGGGCCATCCGATTTGCAAGCCAAACCGCCCCACCCATAGCATGCTATAAGTTCCCAAATTTGGACCGCTTTGCAAGGTCCATCCAATGGGCTATAACATTAAAGGTCCGTACTTGGGGAGAAAGTGTTGGTGCTCTTGTCTCATGTGGTTTGCAAGGTGGTTTGCAAGCCACGCTTGAACTTACAAAATCCCCCCATTTTGCAAGCCACACAAGGCTTTTGGCCCGACCTCTTAACAAGTTCATCCGTTTTGCAAGATGGGTGGGGCATTTCTGCAAGCCCCCTTGGACAAGTTATTTGTTTTGCAAGATGGGCGAGGATGTTCTTACACAACATGTGTTTAGCTTATAAGAACATATGCAATGCTTCCGGGAACATGCCCACTATCAACATTGTAGAGAGTGCTTGGTCATTTCTAATTAAAAACCGGATCTAATGCAACCATTAAGGGGGCCCTCCACTTCCATGGCCTTAGTGTGCAACCACTTGGGATCAACAAAATTGCAAGATGCGAAGCATCCTCGAGTTGGCTCAATGTAGGAATAATCATTGTTGTCATACTTTTTCAAGCATTGGTAAGTGTGTCAATCAATGCAACCTTCCTTTGTTTGCATGAGAAGTCTTTTTTAATGTAGAATTTTGTCCTTTCTTTCTTTTTATATGTGAAAAGTCCATTTGACATTTAGATTGCTAGCTTTGCATTGGATCGATTTGTTCTAAAAATCCCCAACAATATACAAGCCTCATGGAATGCCCCACTATCTGGCAATACAAAGATTATTTATTGAGACAACATTGCACATGCTTTAATCCTTCAATTGTGATTTAATATATGAATTATTTTACATTGTTATTTACATACTATCATGATCATTAATTTACTTTGTACCAATAAGTATTGGTCAATGTTTTTTTGATCTAATACCACCGAATTTGTAATATATTATACCGCCACAAAGGGCTTTGGGGCCCTTATAGAGTTAAAGTACCTAATTTGTAGGGTAGTTTCATAAATAATTCAGGGAAATTGGAGCATGTCTAAAATATGAAAAATTGCAGAACTACTATATATCTAAGAAAATTTGAGAAAATTTCATTGTTGAAAATTTTGAATACTCAAAAATTGCTCTTGAGAAAATTTAGAAAAAAAGGAACACATTCACACATGAATAGAAGAAAATCAAATAATTTTACCAAAGTATTGAAAAATTAGAAAGAGCAACATGCTAGAAGCCAAGAAAGTTTGATCAAGCCATCAAATAGTCCAAATATCAAAATTCAATTATTTTGACACCAACTTGCCGAATCTATCTTAAATGTACAATAGTGCACCAATTTTCTTACACATGCACAAACACAAATTTTAAGTGATACTATATTTTTTTCCCTCTTCACTAATAAGATAGATCAATACACTTCTGTGAGACTTCTTATTTTCTTTTTCTTTTTTAACATAGATTAAGGAGCCTTTACTACAAGAAAAAGGAGAATAAGAACCTATTTGCAAGTGGAATGGGCATGCAAGAACACCATTTAGTACTACAAATGGTAGAATTTGGAAAATTATGAATTTATATTTGCAATTGAAGATTCACTTAACCCTGAAGCACTTCAACATCCATTTTCTAGACAATGAACAGATTGGAATTTGAGTTTCATCCTCCTAATTGCTTAGATGAAAGTTATTCTGATTTGTGCAAATATTTTATCAAATAGTTGTCCTATCTAAGGGTTGGATTTGGTGTTACTAGAGTACATATTTTTCTAAAATTATAAATGTGCAAGTAAGTCAAGTGGCCAAATTGCATGGACTTAAGTTCAAAACTGGAATTGCCAAAATGAGGTTATGGTTTTGAAAAACACAAAAATTCCAAAAAAATCACCATGTAAAGAGAACCTCATTTCAAATCCATTCCAACAAATTTTCACACAAAAAAATGATAATATTTTGCTTGTAATCAAATTTTGAAGGAATTTTGAAATTTTTCTTTCAAAATTTATTTAAAAAAATATTGGTGATAGCCTTGGTGAATCTGATCATACAAATAGAATCTTCAACTCATAATCGAAAACTTTCATTTGTATATGAATCCCAAAATGTGCTTCCAAATAGCACTTTATCATGATTTTTTTTTAATTGTCAATTCTAAAGATGAATATAGATGTTTTGGGGGTTAACAACCTCAAACTATTAACTTGTAAAGGACTATGTCATGTATTGGGTACAAATTATGAAGAACTACCATTTTCACAACAATGGAAAAAAATGAGAAATAAAAAGCTTAAGAAAAAAATTCAATTGCACAAATTTGTACTAGACTACTATGGGAATGTATAGAAAAAAAAATTCAAAAACTTTGACTACATACATTGTAAGATTATAACGTTTCAAATTAGAAGGAAAACAATTCCAACCTTCACTCAACAAGGTTAGTAAACTTCAACCCTTCCTAGAGTGAGATTTTTGCACTACACGTGGTTATTTTTTTGGACATTTGCATCTTGTATCATGTAAGTTATATAACTATCAAATTTCAAAATTATAAGAGGAGTTTTGCACATGTTGCTTGAAATTGCTTCAAAATTTCATGGAAACATAATTTTTTATTTAATTATATTTCCACTAAGGAGGTACTTGTTCACACCTTGTGTTAAATTTTGAAGAACGTCTATTAAAAAATGACTTCATGTACACCTACCCAAGATCACATGAATATATGTTCAACAATCATTTGGTCCATTAGAGGTTAAGAGGAAAATTCAATCTCTACAATGCTTTGCACTCTTGTACTTGATAAGGTGGCTATAAGTTTATTAGATCAATGATCATCCTTGATTGACAAGCTAGTATAACTTGAATATTTTTCTTAACTTATCATAGCCTTGTAATAAAAGGATTGAAGCATAACCAATCCAATGTGTTATGCAAACATATTCATTTAACAACTCAAAATAGGGAAGAAGTTTTTATATCAATCTATCTTTTGGAGGAATCTCAACCTCCTTGCCCTTCCATTGAAAGGGCCATGTGAACTAACCTCTTTGTTCATGTTGTAGGTTTTCACCCTAGGAAAAAGACATGACCTTTTCATTTGCCACACATGATAAAATTTGGAATTCATACTTGCAATCACAATCCCCCCAATTAGCTAGGAGTGGTGTAGAAAAAAATAATCAAGTACAAAATAAGGGGGCATTTTTTTAACAAGTACCCATGGGTAAAAAAATTGGAGATTTTGGGAGCTCAAATGAGGGTTTAACAATGCCATTTTGAACTAGAGTCAATGCCATTTTGGCTAGTTCAAAATGGGATTTGTCAAAGAGAGGTCATAGATTTAAAGAGCACAAAGTTTTCACAAAATCACCATGTGAAGAGAATCCCATTTCAAATCCATTCCAACAAATTGTACTAAAAGAAAATGATAATAACTTGTTTGTAATTGAATTTAGAAGGAATTTTGAAATTTTCCTTTTAAAATTTATATAAAAAAATATTGGTGTGAGCATTCGTGAATCTAGCTATACAAATGGAATCTACAACTTTGATTAGCATGTGAAAACTAGTAGCCAATGTCTAGAGTCTTCCAATTCCACTCATTCAACTCATTAATGATCATGAGACATGTGTCATAACCTTTGTTAGTTCCAACCTTGAAAATGACCAAAAAAAACATTTCAATCTTGAATTTCAACCTAAGGTTGGAAATAACACATCATACAAGTTGGATATTGGGTGTGGTTAACAATTGGTGCTTCTACCTTTCTATAGAAGAGATTCCAACTCTGCCCCTCCTCGCACTAACTTCTGCTAAGCTTAGGTCCTTCCCCATTTATATTGCCCAAGGTAGATTGCCCCCCTTGCTTGTCTCCCCCCTCCCCTAGGTCAATCCAAGGGTGCATGTAAAAAAAGACCCCCTATTTTGTGCTTCATTAATTAGGCTTTTGTACCTCTCCCAATTCATTTGGGGCCTTTGATTGCAAATATCCATACCTTAGGTTAGGTTGTTTGTTTGTTTTTGTTTAGTTTGTTACGTTGAGATTTCCCAACCCATGCGTCCCCCAGCCACATGTTTGGTACCATTGGAAAGCCCTCAGTGAGGAGGGGTATATGGGCTTTGTTTTGTGGCATTCTAATCTATGGTGTGAAAGTTATTGAATTTTAAATTTTTTATGAATAAAAAAATTAGAAAAATACTTTTACTTTGATTTTGACTGTGACAATGGTACAGGGCACACTAGTAAATTCAAAATTTGCAAATTTTATCATGCGTGACAAATAAAAAATTTCAGGGTTTTCCCTTGGAGACGAGAGAGGGGGGTCGGGGTCAATCCACCCCGGCCTTTATATCCTGATCCCTTTTCCTCCCCCCTTCAGTTCCGTGCCGTGGAGACCAGCCAGCAGACGGGACTAAGTCACCGGACGGCCCCCGGACGGACGGATCCCGACGGCCCCTGGCTGGCTGTTCAGTTATTATTACCTTCTTCTTTGCCCGGCCCTGCCCGGCCCTTCAGTCGCGGTCCATGCAATGGGTTCCTCGACATCTGCTGACACATGGTTCAGATTCATCACGGCAGGCGCGGCGGGCGGGGCGGGGCGGACTTCACTCAGGAACTGAAGCTGACCTTTAAGTCTGGCTACAGTAAATTAAAATAAGGGCCTGAAAGCCCTTTGCGGCCATGTAGTCAGTTATATCATGTATTTGGTGGTATTTGATCAAGGAAACATTGACCAAATGCTTTACAGTACAAAGTAAATTAATGATTATGATAATATATGTAAATAAAAATGTATCATAATCCATCTTTTAAACCACAATTGAAGAGTTATAAAGCTAAATATGAGTCGTGTAGAGGGACCCCAAGGGCCTTTCAAGGGTTTAAGTTACTTTAGGAGAAAAAATGGGGCTAGACAAGAACTTACATTATACTTAAATTACACTTGCCATAACTTAATTGAGAGGACGAAGGAGGAGGCAGCGAGGGCAATGATTGGAAAAAACTGGCAGCTAGTTCAAAGTTAGCCGGTGGATTTGGGAAAAAACCCGGTTGCATTTTGAAATTACAGGATGCAAAAACGGGAAGAAATTTTTAGAACTGGAAATCAACCGGTGCCACCCAAAATTTGGAGGATATTTGACCGCTTCCTTAAAATATTTGGGGGATTTCAACTGCCTTGCCAAAAAAATTATCGGCTAATACTTGGCTAATGAAGGTTTGTTGCCACCGGATATCAACATTTGCACTTATGCCAAAGGACCTAGTATGAAATTCTCATTATTGAAAAATTGAAAAAAATTGAAAAAAAAAATTAGAAACCTTACCTATTCCTAGTTCATAGAGTCACAGCCCACCACCTCGTAGCAGTGCAAGGCCCCTCTCGAAGTTGCTAGAGGAAAAACTTCAAAATCATATGACAACATCCAATTTTAATAGTGTCATGCGATTGGCCTTGGAAGGATCTGACAAAGACTATGACAACATATTAGACGAAGCCATTATCTTGTGGAAGAATTCTTTTAAGTTTCACCATGTATATGTAAATCCTAAGTGGTACCTTATAGAGGTAGCAAAAGAAATATTTGAAGAATGTGAAACGGGTATTTCCTAAATTCTTTTGATTTCATGCAACCTTTTCATAACCATCCTCAACTCCATACTGCATGGGTTGGGAGGATCCTTGGCCTTCAAGTGGTGAAGGGCTTTGCCAAGTTCAATTCCTACTAAGGATGCAATATTAATTAGCATTTTCATTTTTCATTTTCTTTTCTATATTTTATACAAATTTTACAATTTAGCCGGTGCCAATTTCAATTTGGAGGAAATTTTCCGGTGAGAAATTAAAATTGGAGGAAATAAACCGGTACTTCTTGTGATTCAAAAGATGTAACCGGTGCCCATTGAAAAATAACCGGTCCATTTTCATGGAAGGAGGAAATCAGCTGGAGGACCTCGAAAAATTTCCCGAACACTGGGGCACTGAACTGAACTGAACTGACGGAGGGAGGGAGAGAGGCCACTCTTCATCCTGATTTCACCCTAATTTCATCCGTTTAACGAACTCAGTATGCTGTCAAAGTACAGTAGGTCACTCTTCATCCCGATTTCATCCTGGTACCGGCGCCCAACTCACTACCCCTCCCTTGTTTCGAATTTTCTTCAAGCGTCCGGACCACCGGAGCATGACACTGATGAGTGGGTCGTTGAAGTTATGTTTACTAGAGTTCAGTTAGCGGTCAAAGTTGCAGTTAAGTTTTTAATTGATGTCTTGGCCATTATTGTGGTCCGTCTGCTGGAAGAAGATCATTTGGAAGATCAGGAGCAATTATTCGACCAATGAATTCAGCTTCTTATGGCACGTGTGACCCACTTCGAACTTCGGAGGCCGGAGAGCGGGGGGTGAGAGACGATTAATAATAACGTCAAAAAAGTAGATGACGAACAAGATTGAAACTGTAACTGTTGTATGTTGTCATTCCTAATTATCTTCTCATCCTGATCTGTGGAGATATTGTATCAAGTTGTTGTCCTATCTAAGGAATGGATTTGGTGTTACTAGTGTACATATTTTTCTAAAAATTATCAATGTGCAAGTATATCAAGTGGTTGACCAAGCCAAAATTGCATTGACTCTATTGTAGTTCAAACTATAGGATTTGTCAAAATGAGGTCATAGATTTGAAGAGCACAAAAATTTCAAAAAGTCACTATGTGAAGAGAACCTCATTTCAAATCCATCCCGACTAACTGCAGTCCAAAAATGAGAATATTTTGCTTGTAATTAAATTTAGAAGGAATTTTGAAATTTCCCTTTCAAAATTTATAAAAACAAAATACAAACGATAGCATTGGTAAATTATACCATATAGATGGAATCTACAATTCAAAATCTATGACTTTTGATTGTATGTCAATTCCAAAATATGCTTCCAACTAGTACTTTATAATGATTTTTCACAAATTGTCAATTTTGGAGATGAATCTGGATGTTCCAAGGTTAAGTAAGGGAATTTAAAGTGTGGTCATTCCAACTCGTAGATTATATTCAATTGTCCCTCCAAATGAATTTCTAACTTTGGACTACAATATAGTTAGAACTTGAAATTTCTATCATTGGAAGAGTATTCCAAAGTGCTTTAATTAGAAGGCCTAAGAAAACTCAATGAAAATGTTGAACCACTTCAAAAGCCACCTAAAAGACAAGCATCATAGAGGTCTTGGCAAATTATGCTTTCTAAAGTCCACTACACTCCAAATGTAGAGTGTGATTGGCAAAATTATACTTTGGTAAGTATGGTTTGCCAAGACCTCTATAATATTTGTCTTTTAACTAGTTTTTAAAAAGAGGATTATTTTCATCATCAAAAAACGAGATATGAGTTTTCTTGTACCTACTCAAAGTACTTTAAGATGTTGACTTCTAGTGATAGTAGTTTCTAATTATATACCAATTAAAAGTTAGAAGATACTATAGAGGGCTAATGTATTGATTGGATTGAGCACTACAAGAGAAAGGTGTGTTTTAAGTATAGTCCTAGTAGTATAGTCTTTTAAGTAATGACCTATGAGAAGTCTTTTAAGTAAAATTTTACTAAAAATACATGTATTTTCAGTAAAAATTTTACTTAAAAGACTCTTCATAGGATTATACTTAAAACACACCTTTCTCTTGTAGTGGAGGATGCTCTAATTTTCTTTGGTTCTACACCAAAGTAGCATAAGGTAAGTGCACCTAAGGTGAACCAACTTATAACTACCCTCATCTCAATTCCACCCTTATGTATCCAAGAGATACACTCTAGAAGAAAATTGTGTAGTACATGTACATGAGGTCAAAATTGAAATTTGGGTAGGAATAGACAAGTTAATCTTAATTAATGACAACATGATACTTAAACCAACTTCTATATATTTTTGTCTAAAATGTACAAATTCAATATATAAAAGCAAAAGATTAATCTTGGATACACTTGAATTTAACATTCACCGTGAGAATTCATAGTTAATTCATATGTTGTCCGAAATATGCAAACTATATGGTTATCTTCACAAAGAGTGTTTTCATTCAAAGTATTACATTAAAACCCACACAACAATGCAAGTGACTTAACAACTAAATTCTTCTCTCCATACATTATTAACTTTATCTATGTGGAGAGATTAAATAGTGGTATATAATTGTTCAAAAGTCATGAAGTAGAATGAAAATGAGATGTACATTATCCCTTAAAGACCACAAAATTTTATTTTGAGTAATAGGTGAACAAAAAAATATATTGTAAAAATTAAGAAACTTATTTTTCTCATCAATCTAGATGCTTATAGATTCTTGTGTTAGTTACTAACATTTGTACACAACACAAATTATCAAAACTTCTCTTTTTGAATATCTAGTACAAGTATGATTCACATCAAAAAAGTTGATTGTCTGTTTTAAAGAAATCTATACCTTAAGATAGGTTGTTTGTTTATTTTGTTTTGTTTGTTTGTTATGTTGAGATCTCCTGGACCATGTGTCCCCTAGTCAAGTTCTTGGTACCGTTGGGAAGCCCTTGGTGAGGAGGGGTGCATGGACTTTGTTTCATGTCATTTGGATCTATAGTATGAAAGTTATTGAATTTCAAAGTTTTTTTTGAATAAAAAAATTAGAAAAATAGAAAAATACTTTTACTTTTCTTCTAACTATGGCAACGGCATAGGCCACACTAGTTTTATTGAAAAATATTGGTTTGTGTAGTAGTATTTTTAATTGCATGGATATGATCTATAGATCTATTCTACAATTTTTTATTTGAAAGTCATCGTAAGAAATTTCTTCAAAGTTGTATTTTACAACACATCTTCACAACCTTTGATATTTGGATTGTCCATGGTCTTCATAAAATCCAAAATCTTAGAGGGTGTTTTCAAGAGAAATTGTTAGATATTGCAAATTTTTGGTGCATTGACCAAAATTTTATTTAAAAATAATTCTAACCATACAAAAATACAATAGACCATTGTATCAATGCATAGAAAATATTTTAGGTCATTGATTGAGTGGATTGCAAGATCATAAATTTTTGCAATTTCAAAAGTAAAATAAAAATGACCTTTCCAAATAAGGACAAGACTTTGAGCCCTCAAAGATTAAAAAATTTGGTCTATACTCAAGAATGAGCATTTATTCCACTAATTAGAAAAACTTGTTAGGTACACTTATGCAAAGTTTAGAAGCAAATTAAAGGTTTTCCTTGCTCTAAATAACCCTACAATACAAGGAGGTAAAGTATTTCAGCAACACACTAGCAATAATTTGATGATTTCTTATACACTAGGGAATTTGTCTTTGAAACTTAAACAACAGAGACATGGGTTTAAACATTTAGAATGTATGGAAAAAAATTCAAAAATATTGACCAAAGAAATTACAAGTTTATATTGTTTTTAAGTTAGATGAATTTTTTTTTTTCAAAATTGCCCAACATAGTTAACAAGGTTTGACTCCTATGGTAGTGTGATTTTAAAACTAAAATTAGTTTTTTTTTAGAATTGCATATTATTTCATGCTAGTCACATACATGATTATTTTCAAATTGTAAATGAAGGGTTAGCAAAGGATGCCCCAAATGCCTAAATTTTTAGAGGCAACAAAAAAATTGACCTAGGCATTTAATCAAAACTTCTTTCTTCTCACAAAAGTGATTAATTAGTGTATGAAACTTGTGTCAAATTTTTAGGTAAATTAATTCAAAATCGACTATTTTTTTAAAGCTAACCAAACATTCAATTGTCCATTCAACAAACAATTGTCCTCAAAGAGTTAAGAGGTTAAAATCAATTATTGATTTGGGGTAGGCTATCATTAAAGAAAATGTTTTCTTGTTAGAAATGGTGAAATTGAATAAACCCTCTTCTCTGTTGCCAATTTTCTTCAAATAGACCGTTTAGATCCATTGTGTGTGTCTCTCATTCCATTTTAATTTTGATTCTTTACCTTTTTCTTTTAGTTTCAACTACTAAAGAATATCATTGATTTATACTTTAGCTAAATTCTAATATATGAGTCTTAAAATTTTATACTTATGTTTTCTCACTTTGAAGCAGGCCTATCACGATTTTTTGAGGACCATACCGGCTTAAATCCCCGAAACTATAGATTTTCACTATTTAAATAATCTACATTGACAATTGAAAATAAATAGATACATACCTAAGTTAAGTTATTGTTTCTTTTGGATATACACCAAGACTAAATGTAACAAATGTGACTTTTTTGTCTTAGTTTTATATTGTAGCCAATGGTCACTTTCAGCAAAATATATTACTATAAAAATCCCTTGATTGATTTTTTATTGTGAACTTGGTGTAAATCACCCCTAGGAAAGAAATGTCTTCTTGACATAAACTCCACCTACCTTTTTAGACCTTGTTAATGTTACTAATGTCCCCTTGATATTTGATTTAATCCTTTACGCCATCTGCTTATTGCTTATTGCCAATTTACTTATTAAAATAGCAAGATGATAGTTGCTTCTACAAGAGTTTATAGAAGTCAAACCTTTTTCCAATGTTAGATAAATCCTTCTAGTGTCTTCAAGGACTATTATAATATCTGTAGGCCAATATGGGGGCTTGTAGAAGTCAAACATTCTTTGAAGATTAGGTATATTCTCTTAGTATCTTAGAATACTCCTATAATATTTTAAAAGAAAAACAAATCTTATGAAACTTACAAATATTCAACCTTCAAGAAATCTAGAAAGAATTTCAATCATTAGATTCATATTTTAGAGCTTTAATTAACTTCATCATAAATCTTTTTCTAAGTTGAGTTTTACAAATTAGTTCTTCTTTGCAAATTATTATTATTTGGACTACCCACAAGCTTAAGTTGTAAAAGGCAATAGTGACCTGGTAGAATCAGTCATTCAAAAAAATATTTACTTTTATTGATATCTATTATTGCAAATGTTAAATTACAACTAAACAATATTTGCTTATTGCTAATTTTGTCTATTTTGAGTATTTTTCATCCTTTTTAATATATTTTCATACTTTCTTTGCCTTTTCTTTAGTTTCAACTCCCAAATAATATCATTGATAGTCATTTTAGCTAACTTATATTCACCTTCGGTTGCAATGTTACTAGTGCCAATTTTTGGCATTAAAATGACTTTAGAATAATGTTGTGTTACAACAAAGAATATTCTTCATCCAAATTATTTTTGGAAGTTGCTTGAACAATTTGGAGCTAACTTGATGTTGAAATATTCCTTATTATAGTATAGTTGACTTTTCAAGAAAAGAAGATGTTATAAAAATGGATCACCAAAAAACATCTATTTCTTTTCATGTAATTTACAAATTTATATTGTTGTACCCTCATGCTCTAAATCTAAATTTTGGCCCCCAAGAATGATTTTTTTGAATTTCAGATCAACTTATGCATTGATACTCATCAATTGTATATTCTACTCCAATTTGAAATTGACAAATCCCTAATGTTTAATATTTTTTTTAAATTTGAACTTTGGGTCTATAGCCATTGTCTATTGATTTTCTAATTATTGAATGATACAAAAGTTTGTTTCACACTATGATATTCTACATTGTAATGTAAACCTATGGTGAAAATTTTAGGTTTATTAGTTGGATTATGATATGAATTACCTTCATTAATATTCATTCTTTCTTCAAAACATTATGATGGTGATAATTTCAAATTTTCATCAAGAATGATTAAATCAAGATTAAAATTTAAAGAAGGCATGTAGTTTATCTTTGAAAAATAATTTAAAAAAAGTAATTCTTACCTATGAAAGGATATGACCTATCTCAAAGGTGCTTTGTCAAATATGATTTCATTTTTGGACTTGGAAGTGCATTCTTCATTCCTACACTAATCTTGGAAGCATTCATCAACCGTGTTTTGGTTTCAGTGTTCTTTCAGGGTCAACCTTAAAACGACATTGAGGATGTTTTGTGTCTTGTGCATGATTTCAGGAGGGGATGTAGGATGGAAAAAACAATTCTTCATCCATATTTTCAATTTTAAGTGAATAGTATTGGATATTCCCTCAATATTATTTTATTGTTTTTTCAAAAGAAAAAGTTACTTAATCCAATGATCTCCCTTGGAGTGTATTTTGGCCATTCCTTGTTCTACACACTTGATGTGAATTTTAGCTGGTATTTTGAATTTGTGTCCAACTAATATAACCTTGTTAAACAACCATCATTTCTCTTCTATTGTGGAAGGTATATCCCTCTCTAGAATACCATTAGGGGGCCATCAATTTATTTCATAGATTCACTTGGTTTGCTTTAGCCTACTAACTAGCTTTGAACAAGGTCAAACAAATGCCACTAAGGATTTGGAAGAATGGCAAAAGAGCCCCCCCTACATTGGTTAATAATGTTGTAAATGAAATGAAGTTTATTAACTGTATTTTTTTACAATAATTGAAAATTTTGAAAATTTTGAAAAATTCAATATTTTATTGCAATTTGAACTTTGGGCCTATAACTATGGTTTGTTGATTTTATAATTTTATCATGATATGGAAAACTTTGATTTATACTATCATGCAATACACTATAAAATATATGTAGGGTGAAAATTTCATATCTTTTTTATAGTAGATTTTGTAATTGATATGAGTTTTTCACTTTTCCATAAAGAATTAACAATGATTTACAATTTTTTTTTTTAAATTGAAACTTTTTTAGATCATAGAAGACATATGATTTCATTTCATGAAAAAATCATGTATAGTTTATTAGTTACAAAATGATAACAAAGAGAGTGAAGAATTTTGAAGCTTGAATTCGTGGTTATGGGCCCATTATTTTAGGGTTAAAGTTTACAAATAGTGTCTAGGATAACACAAATTGTATTATGTGATTGTCACAAGTATTCATACACTTCAAGAATTGCCACAACTAATTGAAAAATGAGATTTTTTCAACAAATTTTTGGACATGTTGAAATACATGTAAGACACTTGTATGAAATGATTTTCCAAAAAGTCTCAATTTTTGTATTTCTTTAATAATTTAATCAAATTCATCAATGGATTTCTTTTCAATAGAAGTTATTTTTTTCAAGATTCTTTAGTAAGTAGAATGGGATTTTTTTGGAATTTTTTCATAAGAATTTCCATAATTTTTAAATTTTATTGAATAAAATATTATTGAATAAAGTTTGACTCTAAATATTTATGATTTTTATACTTTGCTCCAAAAATCTCCAAGAAAATCTTGAAAAATAATATATGGACATTTTATATGCTTTTCAAAATTTTGGATATTTTTGGAGTAAATTAGAAAAATCTGAAATGTTTAAAATTATACTTTTGTCAATAATATTTCACTCCATAAAATTTTAAAATTCATGAAATTCTTACCAAAAAATTTCCAAAAGAATTTTCTTCCAAGCCCTAAAGAATGTTGAAGAAAATGTACTTCTATTGAAACTTTTTTTCTACTAATAAATTTAATTATATTATCAAAATAATTAGAATTTATTCAACAATAAAAAAAATGCATTTGTGTTACTTTTACTAAAACATGTCCAAACTTTGTTTAAAATTTCTAATTCCTCAATTAGCTATGGCAATTTTCATGAGTACATGAAACATTTCAAGAGCTACTGTACAATATCCAAAAGAAAATATAAGTAATTTTTATTTTGTCACCTATTTGGACACCACAAAAATCCCACAAGACTACCATTTCTTCTGCACACACACACACCAAATGATAGTCTTGTGTTTTTTCATAGTTTCTAATGGAATGTTGACTATAACGGGAGCAAGATCAGAAGTTTTTTTTAGTGTGTGATAGTGTTTTTTTTTCTAGCAAAATTTTGCTAGCTCTAAGTGTCTCTAGCATCATTTCATTTCATTGAATTTGAAGAGATGTCAATGTAATGGCTCCTTCTTTTGTCAATGTTGGGGAAATTTCACCAACACTAAGAAATATTATGTATGTGTTTCTGCAAATTTTGGGTAACTTAATCCCTAATGCAGGTTGAAATTTGGTCTACTGAGACCATACACACATGATGCAATGAAGAATCCCAGATACACGAGATCACATTGTGACTCCTGCCTGCATTAAGGTAGACTAGCCTATTACCACCCTGATTTGCAATCTGAGTATATTAGGACCAACTCCAGGAGGGGCACATATTTTTTAGAGGTGTGCGCATGTTTCACGAATCAAACCCAAGTGGAATTATAATTTTCCGATAAAAATTGTAATTTCTATGAATTTTTAAAGTGGTCTGCCCTAAATTACAAATCCGCCACTAGACTAGAGTTATAAATGTCCTATCCTCAACCTATAACCGCCATTACATTTACCTAATAACACCAGAGTTTTCACCAATCAAAGTCTGACACGTTACCCAAGTTGAAATTAATGCACTGAAATTGTTAGTGCAGTGAATGGACTTGGGAGGGTTTTATGGTGGTGATGGGGCCAAAACTAGGATGGCGGTTATAGGAAGCTGGCGGAAATAGGTTGGTCTACCTTAAGGGTTAAGGATGTTTGTATTTGATATTAGGGGTGATGTGTGCAGTGTGAATTTGGTCCAGAAGTAGGTCTAGAATCATTCATAAGACCCTCAGTAACAACACTCTTGAACACCAAGTGTGAACATACCTTTTTTATGAAGAAAGTCATGAAGAAATTACACAAGTGATCGATTTCAGTTCAGGTCCGGGGGGCTGTTCGTTGGTTTGTTTCTCCCCGGACTGCAGGGCATGCAGTGGTACGGTATCCTCTTGTGATTCCTGCAACCACAAGGCTCCTATCTAAGAGCCAATGACTGCAGGGAGGGGGGCAGATAAGGGCAAGTCCAAATGCTGAGGAAAAAAAGCGGCAGTGACTGAGGCTGGCTGGGATTGTCTAACCCTCAATAATATTTAAGAGCATCGCCACCAGATCTTGCCAACGGCCTCCACAACGCTACTCCAGGCTTGCTGCACTTCTCCAGAGAAAAAATGGCTGCACACCAGCTCCCCTTCTCAGTATAACTTAACCCTTGAGTGCCCGGCTGATGACCGTGGAAATCAACCATTTCGGAACTGGGTGACATCATTTGCTCATAAAAATCATAAATACTCAATGGGAGTCAAACTATTGTAGAAGATCTCCCTTTTCCACCCCTAATTCTGAGGATGAATAATTGCAATTTTGTCCTATAGAGGAGAATAATTCCTTGACGTTCATCAGAACAAAAAAGAACGCTGCGTCGTTTAGGGGTTAAGTTGTGCCATTCCTACTATCACTCTCACCTTTCAGCTTGGTAACAGAGGGCCTTGGTAGCGAGTAGTTTGTGGACACACACGCCAATTAGGTCAACTTTGACTATGGTTTGAGTGGAAGACGTGGAGGCTGGTGAAAGATGTGAAAAGAAAAGGTAAGAGCTTTAGTGAGGACTTTTATTAAGGGTTGGTTGGTGTGGAGAATTGGGGCTTGAGTGCACCGCCACATTTTATGAGGCAGTAAGTGCCTCACCTGACTTCTTGATGCTATGGTGGAATGAAGTATAACTTGTAGTGATGCTTTGAATGCCCTGATCCTTTGGGGAATTTACAATATTTTCTTACATTTCCATTTCAAGACATTGTAGTAAGTATTCACCTTCACTTTCATCAAATTGGTAGTGAAAGGAAGATTGTTTTTTGAATATTTTATAGTAAAGTATTGTATTGAATGAATGAAAAGTAGTTTAGACACAATATCACCTGGGTGCACTCTATTCATCATCCTACAAAATATGGCCTTTGGAGTGCTTAGGGGGTAATCTCTAGAAAGCTTGTGGATAGGAAAAAAAAAAAGGTTGTTTTATGCGCTCAAAAGTCTGTATTATTTTTTTGTTACCCAAATTCCTAAAAAATCCATAAGTGTTCTAATTAGGGTCTAATTAAACTTGAACTTAGTCATTATTGTCAAAAATCATGTTAAGTGTCATCTTGTAATTGGTTTAAGATGACATGGACCTTTCAAAATTTGACATGAAAATTCAACTTTGGTACTTTTTTTCCAAAACTAACCTATACATACAATAGTATGCAAATTGTTCTCACTTGTGGTTAGTCTTCCTAATTCACATGGATATAAAGGATGTAATCTTTGGATAATATGCAATATATTCCTATTAAAAATAATTTCGTACCCCAATGACAATTTGAAGAAAAAACTCAATTTCTAATGATTTGAAGTTTATTTTACTTGTTATCACATTTTAACTAACTAATATTTTTCAACTACAATCACTTTTGATAAAGCAAGAAACCTTCATTAATGCCCCAAGGACAAGTTATTATTTGCTGGAATTGTGTAATTTATTATTGTCTCTTCCAACCAATTGCAAGTATCTAAGTCTCTGCAGCACCAAAAAAAAATTGAATTTTTTATTATGACAATGTGCTAATTGTAGAAAATTAAAGAGACATTGTTTAGAAGGATTCAATTCATTATGGTATTCCTATGAGCTTTCTACAAGAAGGCTAGAGGGGGATCAAGATTAGATAGATGTTCAAACATGCCCCCTATTTTAGAGTGGTCAATATCATATTTTGTGATGCCTCATAGGGTCTTAAAGACCAACCTTTGAAAATTTCAAAACTGATTATTTGTGGTAAATAAAATTTTCTTGGATTTTTCAAGAGTAACTATCTACAGACTATGATAGTATAAGGGTGTCCAAATTTTGGCAATGGTAGAAAAAAATTGCCTAAAAACAGTAAGGTAAATGAGCCCATTACTATTGTCCAATTTTGTTCTCCAACTTTTGGCCCTAATTATGTCCATTCAAACATCCAAATATGTCAAGAAACATATGCAAATTTGTTCAAGATTCTGACAAAATGCGTGCATGAATGCCAAAACATGTATTGTGTGAATCCTTGATTGGTGAGTACTTAAGTGCCAGTAGATACATGGAAAGGCGATTATAGGGTGGTTATAGAATGCTTATGACTCCACTCCATGGGCGCTTTTGTAATTTCAAGGTTGACCACTTCAAAAATTCACAGAAATTACAATTTTAATCGGAAAATTATAATTCCATTTGGGTTTGATCCTTGAAACAATACCCTTCTTGGAATTGGCCTCAAGATACTCAAATTCCAAATCAGGGGTGGTAAGAATTCACTAGCTTCCACTAATTCTGTTGGAAGGATTTAAGAATTCCAAGAGGCATTACATTAACCTTGAGTGCACTTTAAATCAGCCAAATTTAGAAGATGTTTGGATTTTTCCTTGCACTGCTGGAGATGCTCTATTGCCAATTGGCCTCCCAAACAGCAGGGTCTAAAACAATAGAATATTAGACTATTGTGATTCTGGAGGATATATTAATATAGTGTGACCCAAAATGAAGCCTTGAGTTTGATGAATCCTCCCCACCAGATATTTGGAGGTGGGCTAAGGTAGAAGCACCTAAATGTGACACTTGTTTTGGATCTCTTGATATGGAGGATGCATACAAGAAAAAGGATGTGCATGTGTTAGGAAATGGTCTAGGAAACCAACACAATGGGTTTTGTATTTTTCCAAGTTTGTATGAACATTATACGAATTTTTGAAAAGCACTTTGTAGATGCACCTACTGTGGACACTAGACTAATACCAAAGTGGGCACAAAAACACCCAAAAGCAACACTCTCTAAACTTGGATCTAGTGCGGGAGATTGGTTGCTTCTTAGAAGAGTGACAACTTCTTAGAACCACACATGTCTACTTTGAACCCCCACTTGTCTACTTTGGATCTACAAGCATTTGGATTTAGGTTGTTTTTTAGGTGTCATCAAATGGATCATGTTACATTTAGGTGCTTCTACCTTAATGGTTGGCTAAGTTACACTGTCAACAAGCTATGTGTCATTTTATGTCATCTATGAAAAGAGCATCTCCACTCGTTCACACAGTCACACAGGACACAAAACCTGTCCTTCAATGTGGGCCTTGCAAGGTGAATATCGTGTTTTGCAAAGGTAATTATAAAAATTGAAGTCTCCTACTTTGTGCCATGTTAATTCTATGTTCTTCACCTATTTAAGCTAATTGGAGACCTTCAAGTACAAATATGAATTCAAAATTTGCAAATTTTATGATGTGTGGCAAATGAAAAATTCATGTGTTTTCTTTAGAGGGTAAATTCACCATGCATGGCTTACTTCAAGGGATAAAATAGTGTCTTGCCTCTTTCACTAGGAAGAGGCATGGACCGGTCTTTGGCAAGCCTAGCCTTCCCCCCCCATTGCACACATGCCCAAAGAGAAAAGAAAGCATAGCCTTTGTAGAATGAGCCTTCAACCCTCTGTCTTGGCAAGTCTTCCCATCATTCTTAACCGGGCTCGAATTCTACTTGTTTGGTTATATTGTGTAACACTTTTTGAAACGTTTGACAATTATAGCAACTCCTATCAGTGAGAGTGCAAAGATGTCAAAGATATATAGAGAAAGGGTGGGGAACTACTTTGTTGGTGGAACATGGAAGAATAGTTGACCTTGCAAAAAGCCATTTGGCAAGGCAATTTTTCCGTGAAAGGGTGAATATGCTCTAAGTACCAATTTGTGGCTCAAAGTTGGCATTGAGGCTATAAATTTGATGCTCCCTCAAATTTAGGTTATTGTGTCTAAATGTGTCCAAATAAGCAAGTGAATATTGTTTTCAATATTAAATTTCTTAATTCATTGTTGGATTTTTATGGAAGTGAAAAGACTAATCTTGATAATCTCCTCATGAATTTTTTGTAATAAATTATGAATTTTTAAAGTGCTGAAAATAGGAGTATATAAAAGTGATCCTAAACTCTTACTTTTAGAGACAATGTTTTTAGGCAAAAATTTGTTTGAGTTGGTTTAAGAATGGGGTCGATTATGTTGTGAGCCCCTAATTCATCACAAGGGGCTCACTCTTTTTTTATTTTATTTTTATTTTATTTTATTTTTTCATTTTAAATCCACTTTTATATACAAAAGATCCCAAAAGAGTGTAGAACCAAAATAGGAGTGTCACATTCCAATATAGTGTTTGGTCTAATTTTAGAATATTATAGCTAAAATGGCCCAACCACGAGTTGTAAATAGGTTAGAATTCAATTAATTGTGGCAAATTGGTCGATTATGAGTGATGGACATATCAGGCTCAAAACCCCACATGGAAAGGACATTTCTAGGCTAGAATTGGTCAAGGGAACCCTGGTAAGGCATAAGAATCAATTCCTGAAGATAGGTTCTAGTTTCCCCATTTCATCAACGAAATAGCGGAACCCCAATTATTGGCTTGTACATGTGAAAAATACCAAGACGGGACCATGGATGAATCTCAGGTCCAAGGAGGGTGATTTGGGGTCAAGGCCATGCTAGGGAACCAACGGCGAAGTTGATTCGCCAAGATTCCCCTTGGCGTGGAAGATTTCTAGCCACCAATAATTAAACGAGGGGGTGGGATTTTGTCCCCCCTAGGGCGATGTGTAGAGTAAAAATATGAGCCTACACATGTGTTGTGGGATCCCATGGGAGGTTCCACGAAAATTTTTGGAATTTTCTAATAGTCAAAAGATGTCTTTCCGGACGGTCAACTACCCAAATATGTGATGGGAAATTCTTAGAAATTCCCTAGGTGGTGGTAAATTCCCACTAAAAATTAGTATAGCTTCATTTATGTTAATAAGTTGCCTCGACAAGTTTCACAACATTCCGATAGTTAGAAGTACCTGAACCAGTAACATTCCTCAATAATTAACGAAAATTAAAATCCATGACAGGTTTGACCGGTAGAGCAGGAGTATAAGAAAGTGGAATGGAGCGTAAGATAGGTCTTTTTTCACTCCCCCATATCTACTTAGGAGCCTAGGCTAGTTACTTTTGCTAGAAAAGTCAACCCCCCAAAGTTGGGATTTTTCCCTATTTTGGCATTAAGTTGGCACTAGGTTTCGTTGTGATTTTGAAGATAGAAAAGGGTGAGGGTAGTTCATTCAAACTAAAAATAGCCTTCCGAAGCCAATGGCGCAATCCATTTGCAATTTAGAGTTAATCTCCAAAAGTTAGCTTAGTGGGCCAGCATAAGATGAAAACCTTGAGTTTTGGATGGAAATCCAAGAAGATAAGGTTAACTTAGATGAATGAAGAGAGGTGGGTGCTTGGAAAAGAGTATAAAAGGACACCCCTTCTCCTCTCTCACCACCCCCTTTTGTAACATTGGGTCTGTTGGGTCCAATTTATGTTAGAATTGTGATATTTTAGCCACAAACCTTGCAATGGTGTTTTTTGGGCACTTCTGGCCATTGTTTTTGTTTCCCAAGCTCATGAGGTCCTTGTGGGTCCCTTACATCTTGTGTATGTGTAGTCCTAACCCTTCCAAGCTTGAGTTTGGGAGTTTGTTTCCCTTACCTTGTTACTAAAGCTTGTGTGCGTTTACTTGGGTGGGTCCATTTCGCTCACCTTTTTTGTCTTGTCATTGTACTAACCCTAGAGCACCCCTCCCATATGACTGGCGATGCCACTTTAGGGGGCCTTTAGTACAAGTCGTTTATGTTACTAACCCATATCGCTAGCCCTTTGAATATCAAGGGTCCCTTCTTCTTCTTCCTTTTTGTCTTTGTACCTAACATTGATGTGGTATTCCTTGGTGAGAGACATGAGGGAGTGAGGGTGAGAGGTTAGTGGGTCCCGCTTGTATGGCGAAGTTTTGAACCCCCTTGGAATAAAAAGTCTTGGCGGTGCGTTAGAACCACCTCACAAGAGAATCGTGAGACCTCGTGGTTCCTTTTCCCACAAGGTTTAGTTACCAAAATGTCTTGGGAACAAACCAAGGTTTAGGCCCCCAAAATTAGGACTTAGAGGTCAAAATGAACGTGTAGGATAACTAGGGGAGAATAGAAGAAAAGGCCTCACCTCCACGAACTGAGGTCACCACATGCGAGCCTTAGGCATGATTTTCCCATGCCCTTAGGAGTTAGCACCAAAAATTAGAGAAGGTAGGACGAACCCAACACCCTCAGCACCCTTGAACCCCCAACATCCCAACACCTCCTTGACACTTGGGGAGGATTCGGGCCAGGTACTGCCGGGCGGAGGAAAGGCCAATACTACTGGCGAAGAGGGGACAGACAAGGGTGTAGAGATTAAGATGGAGGTCAGAGATTCAAGAGGAGAGGGGTCTAGGGTTAGGAGAAGGGCTGGATAGGGGGCCCAATGACCAAGGAAGATAGGGAGGGCCAACAAAGAGGCAAGGGTCGGGGGTCCAGCAATCACAACAAAGGGAGGAGGGAAGAGGGAAAGATCAACAAGCCAGAGGCAAGGGAAGAAAGAAGGTATTGACTAGAGGTACCTGTTGGTCTAACATAGCCTTGGGGCAGGGAATCCAACTCCTTGTCTCCCGTAAACCTCACCAAAGAAGCAAAAGTAAGGAAAGGAGTGAAGATGGCGGAAGGCTGGAAGAATGAGAGAGCATGACAAGGGGAAGGACAATTTGAAGGTTAGGAGTGGGAGATGGTTCGTTGTCTCAAGGCACGAGAATTCATGGCGGAGGAGGTAGAGCTTCCGTCGGGCACGATCAATGACTCAAGTTCTGAGATATGAGCTAATCCCTTTCCAACCTTTCCTAGGCCCTAGTTAGACACTAGTAGCTTGGCCGGAGGCCTACCCCTACGTCAGCCCCTTAGGACTGTAGGTCAGGTCATTTCCAGGGACACAAGCTCAAAGAGGGAGCCCGTGGCTTTCCGAAACCCTAAGGCACGCCCAAATTGGGTAAAAATTGAGAAAGTTATCGCTGGATGAAGTTTGGGATCAAATTGGATGAAGCATAGCTAAACTTTGGATTTGACAGAGAATTAATTAGATTAGTAGGAGGAGAACAATTAGGGTCCAGGTCCAAAGAGAAAAGTTAATTCCGAATTATAGATTAGGAGAAATTAGCAGATGAAGTTTAGGTAAGGCTTGGATGAAAATTCAGTAGAAATTCCTGATCAGGGTCCAACTCCAGCTCTAGGTAGGATAAATTCTTGTGACCCATACCTAAACATTTCGGATCTTTCTGAATTAGGAAGCTAGGTGCAATTGATGGATGAAGTTTGAAGAACCTCGTAGCGATCAAACTTCATCCGCCCATAACTTTGGCTAGGAGGGTCGGATGGGGTTGAGTTTTATGTTTTTAGAAATGACACAAGATGAATTAGAGGTTTGTCAAGTTAGTTCTTCCTTGGCATAGGTTCCATCCAACTTATACAGTAGGCCATCCATCCGGTTGGCCCAAAAACATTAGAAGTAGATTAAGCGAATCTTGCAAATTTGGGATCACTTAGGCACTTAGTAAAAAGATCCATTGCTTGGAAGGCACAATAGACCACGTTTTGACACCCAAAGGTAGGAGTCACTTAGTCGAAATCCAAAACCTGGTTGTGTTTGCGAATTACCAAGGGTGGGTAATTTGGTGCTCACAACACCTTCTTAAGGGTACTAATTATTCCGATTTTTTTATATTTGAACACTAAACTTGACCATTTTTCTTACCTCTGAATTCCCAAAGTTTAGCTCATTGAGTTGAAATTTCAGAATTGAGAAAGGTCTAGAGTCAATTAAAATCTAGAAATTGAGAGGGGTCCAAAGTTAACCAATTTCAACTAAAGAGGGGTCAAATCAATAGGGTAGTGTTGGTGTCCACCTAAATTGCTCCAAAGTCAACTGGTTTGACTTGACTTGCTGCTCAACCTCAACTCAAGCTTCAAACTCCAAACACTACAAGAAAATGGGGGTATAAATGACTTGTTCACAATGATTGCACCGACAACAATGACTACAAAATGACTATTTTGTTGTCATTGTTGTCGGTGCAGTTAACTGCAAAATGACTATTTCGCAGTCATTGTTGTCGATGTAGTCATTGTAGACAAGTCATTTATACCCCTATTTTCTTATAGTGAGATAAAGCTTATAAACTTCTCCGACTTTGAATTTGAACTCCTTTTGTTGTTTGGCTTACAAATCTTACACTTTGGCTCTACAACTTTGGAACTCAAACTTGTAGAATGAAGTTGAGTTATGTCAATTGATGACTTAAGCTTGTAGGAAGAAGGTAGTAGTGCAAAGGGAGCCACCCCTTAAGCATATTTAACTTTGAAACCTATAGTTAATTTTAATTAGGAGCCACATAGAAAAGATGAACCAAAGAATACATCAACTTTGAAGAAGTTCTAGAATTTAGTTATAAGTGAGAAAAGGTTAGTAGGCTTATTTGGAAGCCTTAGTTGACTTTCAAGTTTCAACCTATTTAAAATAGATTCTATTAGATCTTTTAGTATTTGACTTGGAAAAAACACTTGAAAAAAGAGAATAGAAAATTAGAAGATAAAGAAAGACCAAAGAGCATTTAGAAGAAGGAAGGGTTGGAAGACAAAGGAGAAAGAATTGGAGCAAATTAGACCTTGTATTGCGTTCAAATTACAATACCAAAACCCACCAAAACTACGAATGGAAGTTGAAGGAAACCACATTGAAATTATGGAAATAGAACATGAGGATGCGTTTACTGAATTCATGGAATTAGAGGTTAGTCTTTGAACACTTTCTCCTCATTGCTCATCTTTCACAAAAAATTAGTCAATTAAAGTCAAATATTAGTGGTAGAAGATAAGAAGTAGGTTTCGACCATCAAGACTATTAGAAAAGTAGTATTTGAGCTTGAAAGTAATTAGGAAAAAACCATAGCTTTCCAAAAAGTCATTAAACATCAAAAATAGACAAAAACTTCTAAAGTTGTGCTCGAATAAAAAGTAGTTTTAAAATTGGATGAAAAGTTAGGAAATCATCCAAAAGAATCAAGGAAGGAATATTAGAATGTAGAGTAGAATTAGAAGTATAAATTAAAAAGAAAATTCAATTTCCAAAATAAATGATAAAAGAAATTGATGGATGAAGTTTGATGAACCGGTTGTCAGTCAAACTTCATCTGTGAATAACTTTTTTTGGGAAAGTCAAAAGTATAAGTGTTTAACCCCTAAAGGTATTTGACTATGTTTTCACCAAAAATGCTCCAAAACTGTCATCTCTAGTACAAGTACCAAATTTTAGAAAAAATACATTTTTGGAACCAAATGTAACCGTAGGATCTTGTAGTACGCTGGTTTGGGAAGATGCAGAAAAAATTTCAGAAATTTCCACGGTCTGGATTTCAAGATATTAGCATTTGAAGTGACAAAAAGCCATTTTTTGGCCCTGCGAAAATCCGGGCAGCTGCACTTCACAAGGTCAGATCATTATGAAAAAATGTACAAAATTGTTGTAACTCTTGGGAGTCATTCTCCAAGTCATGTTGGCTACATGGTTGAAAAATTTTAGATCATTTGGAATTGTACAACATGTAGGAAAAAAATAGTAAGTTGAAAGAAGTAGAGAATGATTCAAAATAGTAAATTGTTAATAATTTATTTATGGAATTAAAAAATGCCAATCCCGATGGTGAAATTGTTGTAATAAACAATCTACAACTCACTTTTTTATTTTTTTTCCAAAAAGATTAAAAATTGAGTTTAATAAAGGTCTTCAAAGTTTATTTTAGAGTAGAGATTCTATTACTACCCACAAACTATCCACAACTAAAACTCTTCATAACTTTCATCTCATAAATCAAAATGGAATGATTCAAAGCTTTCCATGTTTGTATAAATCTAGAAAACCCATTTTAAATTTTTATTTTAAAAAAAGTGATTTTTAAAGTGGATGAAATTTCTAATTAGGGAATTCAAAGTAGAATTTTCATACCAAAGATTTCTTTCTTGGAAGGCATATTTGGATTTGACGTATAGACACCCATGGGACAACTTAACAAATGACAATACAAGAACCCAGTTGTATTTGCTTAATTCCAAGGGTGGGAATCAAGCTCCCACAACCCTATAGACAATATACACATAATGGGAAATTCAACAAAGAAATGACCGATAACTAATACATCACAAAGTTTAGAGCCTACAATTTGTCAATAGTTATGATGTGGTTATGGTTGTTTCATGGGTTCGCATGTTAATATGCAATTTAGCGCATCATTACGATGCATTACTGTACAAATTAGTGCACCATTACAATGCATTAATTTGTACAGTAATGCATCGTAATGATGCGCTAAATTGCATATTAACATGTGAACCGATGAAACAATGATAACTATCGTACACGTAGTGTGCGGAAAATACCATTTACAACACCCAAACGTGTAAACTAACTCGAAATATCGTCCCAGGGGATTCTAGTATGTTGCTGCAAGCCTAGGTTATCCGTTCTACCAACTTAAGCACTCTCTTTACTTCTTGTCTCTCTTTCCGGAACCCAATCCGGATCCACTCTTCTCCGGATTTCAAATCCGTCACTTCTCACACAAACACTCCAGTTTTTGATACCTCTGTTTTACCCTCAGAGGGTCCGCCTTTGTTTGTATAGAGGGGTAGGGACTCACCACTCGTATTCCTCACATTCTCCCCTCTCTCAAAACTACACAACACACACTTTAGACCAATTGTTGCACTAGATCGACCGGAAACACTCTCACAACTTTCCGGATGGCCAATTCGAAAGGCAAGTTACGTAGAGCTTTAACAAGTCTTTTCCACTACGACAACAAACCAACAGAAACCGGAATTGATACAAGGATTGTAAGTTGTTTGCAAGACTGATCCTAGGGTTTGGCTGGTCTTCCGGTAAGTGATATAGGGTTTCTTCCACTAGCGGTTGCTTATCTCCGCATGGAACCCTCCCTGGCATTCCGGACTTGGACCCACACCACTCCTAATCGGATTCCCGTTCCAGGAGTTTAAAGACACGTGCTTAAGACCAAAATCACTAATCTAGATTATGTTACAAACGTTCCTCATGATTCAGATCCAAGTCTCCTTAGATCCAGATTCCTCCTTTCCTCCTCCTCAATTACACTTCACACACTCACACGAAAACAACAAGGAAGTTGAATATATGACAGATCAATCCCTGAGGGTCCACTTGGTGGCTCAGATTAAAATAAGGATGACAAAATATAAACTATAACGCTAGGATGGAATGAGAGGCAATAAACTTGCCCCTCCTTTAAAAACTCAAAACAACCAAAGCCAAAAAGGCCAAAAAGGCACCCAGAAATCCAAGTGACCAATCACAAACTTCCCGAAAAACCCGGAAAAGTGAGATCCTACAAATCCGGAACTCGATTCGACACCTGGAAATCCGGATCCGATTCAAAACTCAAATCCTGCCTAAACCCTAACTACTTCGCCTTCCGCGCTTTCTTCTGGCTACTCCCGCCTTGATTCGTTGGTGCTCTCGTGGATGACCTTGGTGTCACTTTTGGAGTTGCCTTCACCGGTGTCATCCTTAATGCCGCCCGGGTCTGGATCTTCCGGATTTCCGGAGGGGAGTATTCTCCTTCTTCCTTGTTCTCGTCTTCCAATCTAGTCTGGTATTCTTCCTCCTTAGATTTCTCAATCTAAGTTATCTCTCTCTCATCCTCCTCGCCTGGAGACGTCTCATCGAATACGATGGGCTCTATCTCCTTCCTTGGTTGCTACTGTTGTAGCATGTGTTCGAATCGTTCCGGATGGGTCCGGGCCGGATTCAACAATCCTCCAATCGGCTCCATCAGTTCACCTCGGGTCTGGGTGCGAGGTGTTTGAGGTGGCTCCTTCACCGGAAGATGAAATACTGGAACTGGCGGCGAGACCGTAATCTCTGGCGGTGCTAACTCCCGTGTCGCTTCTGGTTGCGTACTTGGCTCGCGTGCTGTCTTCACGCTCCTCTGAAATGTCTTCTCCAGTTGCATGGAGAAGGGTTCCGTTGAATGTTGGAGAGTTTCCCGTGGGGCTTCCAGTTTCAATGACAGTGGCATCGAGGATGTCAGCTTGACTGGAGTTTCTGTATCGAAATGGATCTCCGGAAAGTTAGAGAAATCCATGACTCGGTCAGGATCGATCCGGCCAAGCAACTGCCTCATCTCCTTCAACGTAGTCTCCATCCTCGAGGAGAAGTCTACTAGAATCCGGATCACCTTCGATCCGGTAAGGTGCCCTTCTTCTGCGAGCTGGTTCTACACGAGAGTTGCCTTCATCACAAGGTCGGTCGGCTTGTCTACCAATTTGGATAGGTTCTTCACCAACTATAAGGCTTCCTTCTCCCTTTGCTTTGCTGCGGCCATCTCTCCTTGAGCCCAACTCAATCTAGCTTGAAGGTCCGCCTTTTCCTTCTCTAGGCCTTCAATCTACTTGTCCTTCTTCTCTAGCACTTCTGGATTCGGAAGTTTCTTCAAGACGTTGAGGATGTCTTCCGGCTCCGTCTTCAACTCCCAACTAATCCTCCTCAGCAGATCCACTAGGTTCTCGTGGTACTCTTGCGCTTGTAGTACCTAGTTGAACCCGGTCTTGAAGAATCCGGATATGCCACCTTCTTCTTTCTCCGATATCTTCCATTGAGCCGAAAGGTTCCCCTGAGATGTCAGATCAGTGGACTTCCGTTGCTTGCACTCCAAGAATTGTTCCTCCTCTTCCAGATCCTCTTCCTCCTCTATCGGCGGTTGCTCTGCCATCACTTCTTCCGTGAGGCCGTATTGGAGGATGGTCGATTCGGTGTTGTACTCTACCATTTCTGCATCACTTAGAAGCTCTGTGTAGTGGTAGAGGTGGAATAGATACGGACCTATGGGGCTGGTCTTCGCTTTCCCTACGTTGGCAGCAAGCTTGGAGACCAGTGCTCCAATTACCTTGCCCCAATTTTCTGGCCTACCCTCCATAGCACCAAAGATGGTGTTTGCGACCGTAACTGTAACCCGGGTAGGCTTTTCCGGATAGAAGATGGGGATCAAGAACTCTAAGACATGTCTTTGCTTGCATCTAGGCACTCACTAATCGCATACCCTTCCTTAGAATGGGCTGCGTTCTTAAACTTCCTGACCGTGAACTTGTCTGTCTGGGAAGCTAAACTAGATCCCTTTTGGGGGAATCTGTAAACCTTAGCCCAGACTTCGTTAGTCCAAGTTGCAAGTCTCCCTCTCACTATCAACTCGTATTGGTTTGAAGCACCTACAATCAGCTCCTAGATCATCTGGTTGTTCTTTACGGTCCATGGCCGCAAGAACAATCCAACACACCCTATCTCACTGAGATCATCCTCTAACTATGACCGCTCTCTCAATCTTTCCGGAATGGTTGGACAAACCATCCGCCCTATGACCAAAGGTTTTCGAATATCTCCCTCCGCCATCGAGAACTGAAACCAAACGGAAATCTTGGATACTCAGACGCTACTGAAACGATCACTAACTCACCACTCTTTCACTCAACTACACACGCACAAAACAGTTGTGGAAGAAAGAGGAAAAACAAATGAGAGTGGCAGGGTTAAGTACCCATCAACTTACCGACCATTCCTAAAGCGGACTGTTTACCCATAACGGGTCCCTATTTTTCTAGGCCAGAAGTCTAGACTGTAGGTTGTCGCTATCTGGGTTTCCGGATTCCAGTTTTATCCTGGATCCCGTTATGGATTACCAAGAGTATCCTCTTAGTCTTAATGAGTTTAGGCTAAGAGGGTTCTAATCCTTTTTGCCTATTAAGAACTTTGAAAAATTCTATATAATTATACACTCTTAAATACTAACATGGTGACTTCTAAGATTACGGCTCACGACAATAACTACATGATAACTATTGACAAACTGTAGGCTCTAAACTTTGTGATGTATTAGTTTCTTGGTTTCCAACCATCTTCTAGCCATCATAGTTATAATACATGCGCTTCGTTTTGAGAGCCAAATTAATCTTTAGATTAGTAGTGATGGAAAAATCTATGAGTTGGGGATGGGGGCAGACCAAATTTTAGCTTCTAAAATCATAACAATTTGAATTTAAAGAAAAAAATTATGATAATTTGACAATGCCCATAATTTTTATCTATCTATAGGGCAAAAGATTAACATTGCCTTCTACTACTCCAGATCATGCACAAAATGCTTAAGTGGTTGATAATAGGTGGTTCTACCATAGTCCCATTTCAGGAGAATTTAGTTTGGAAGTTGTGCCAAATCAAACCTTCAATGCATTGGTTCACAATGACCTTAAACTACCCTGGGTGAAGGCCAAGGGGAAGGGACTTCCGTTGGGACCTTGAGGTTCCTGGTTCAACTCTCCATATTGACATTGCTCACATAGGGGCTCCTTGTGTTGCTTTGTTCGCATGGGGAGGGGGTATTGTTCCTCCACTTGTTCCTGACAAGGATACCTAAGGTGTGTAATTCCCAATGGTCAAGCTGGGTTGCCTTGGATGTTGTGTCGTGTTAGTCCAATTGCGGTCTTTGAAGGCCATAGGTTTCAAAAACAAAAACAAAAACAAAAACAAAAACCTTCAATACGCTATGTTTATCATAAGTATTGCATCCTTCAAATAAGATCTCATACAATCAGTCAGTGCCATGAGACTAATGAGAGCATTTGCACTGCAGTTGTGCTAATTGTGGTTTTGAAGTCCACAGCTTCATTGGTCCTCCCATGCCCCAAACACACCAAGAGGAGTATGATATTGAAGGATAAGGTAGGAGGCTCTTAAAGCTACCATTTAAGAGTTGATTGCCTTTTGGAAGAAGCTAAGCTCATGAAAACAATTTTCATTAAATTTTCATAGGAAGATAAATGGAATTGGCATCTAATCAAAGTCATTTCATTTTTTTGGACCTTTGTGGAATTAGTTACAATTTTTTTGAAGTTGAAATGCAGTGGTCATCAAAAGCAACCACGTCTTGAAATGTGCAGAGTTGGTACATTGAAGGAAGCAAAATGTACCCCTATGTGATGTTCACTTTTGATGCCCACTCAGAGTTTGAACCTCCTACTTTGGTTTTTGACCTCTAAATCTAAGTATAAAAAATGAAATTATTAATTCATTGAAGATATTGATTTTATCATCCATCCCACAATGTTCCAATGTTTCAATAGCATTTTCAATTGAATTTGAGATTTCATATGGAAAGGGAAGCTCCTTATATATACATGGGGTGGTATGGAATAGCACAACCTATGTGGGATATGTAAATTAGGATGAGTATGAGCTTAACCCCTAAATGTATTTGACTATGTTTTCAACAAAAACGCTCCAAAATTGCCATTTCTAGTATAAGTACCAAATTTTAGAAAAGAATACATTTTTGGACACATGTAACCATAGGATCTTGTAGTATGTTCGTTTGAGAAGATAAGGAAAAAATTTCTGAAATTTCCATTGTGTAGATATTAGCATTTAAATTGACAAAAAGCCTTTTTTTGGCCTTGCAAAAATCTAGGTAGCTGCACTTCACAAGGTCATATCATTATGAAAAAATGTCCAAAATGGTTGAAACTCTTTGAATTCATTCTTCAAGGCGAATTGGCTACGTCCTTGAAAAAATTTAGATCATTTGAAATTGTACAACATATAGGAAAAAATGAGTAAGTAGAAAGAAGTACATAATGATTCAAAATACAAAATTGTCAACAATTTAAATATGGAATTGAAAAATGCCAATCCCAGTGGTTGTAATGTTGTAATAAACAATCTACATCTAAATTTGATTTTATCTCCAAAAATACTGAAATTGAGTGAAATAAAGGTCTTCAAAGTTTATTTTACAGTGGAGATTCCATTACTACCCACAAACTACCCACAACTAAAACTCTTCATAACTTTCATCTCATAAATCAAAATGGAATGATTCAAAGCTTTCCATGTTTGTATAAATCTAGAAAACCCATTTTAAATTTTTATTTTAAAAAAAGTGATTTTTAAAGAAATTTTTTTTTCTATTTGGGTTGCCCGTTGAGCAATGAAAACTACATATCATACAATAACTTTTTAACCATGTATTCAAAAGTTATGAAAATTATTGGCACTTAAAGATACTCCTGGGGTACATGTTGTGTAAAAATTTCAAAGAAATAAAATAAAAATTCCATCTATAGTGAGCTACCCCAAATTGCTATGTTGCCAAAAAACATTGTTGGAACCTTTAAGGGTTAACTATGAGTGGTTAAAGCTCCTACTAACTCTAATTTACATATCCTACATGGGTTGTCCTATCTCTTGCCATCCCATGTGTACATAACGAGCTTTCCTTTTCATCTTAACACTCTAAGGTAGTGTGCTCATAAACCGTCCATTTAAGGGATGTTGGGCCTTTTTGATGGTTTTCAAACGCCCCAAAATATTTTCCCTTATTTTTTACTTGAAGAAAAATTGATGCAGAATCTAACACAAGTGGTTTAGTATTTTTTGGAGCATTTATGAATTACTTATGAATTTACCAAGAATTCTATAGTAGGTACCTATTTTTGATCATAGGCCTTGTAAAACCTATAGATGCAGTGTGAAAAAAGATATGGCTTGACTAAGAACAAGCATTGCAACATTCAAAAAGTAATGCACAAAGTTCCTAAATGTGACCATTACTAAACTTAAATGGATCCGAAATTCTTTTAACATTTTTTAGAAGGCAATTGGGCAATCAATTTTCATTTAGAAAAATTCAGTGGACACACTTTGGCTTTGAAATGGACCCTCTTTGGCTCTTATTCCATCCATTGGCAAAGTATGAATCAATACCTGACAAATCTTAATTATACTCTCACATTATTGGGAGTCTATTTTAGAACCCTTGACTATCCATTTCAGAGGTACCTTGTCAATGCCAAATTACCCATCTTTGGTAATTCACGAATACAACCAGGTTCTGGGTTTCGACTAAGTGACTCCTACTTTTGGGTGTCTAAGCGTGGTTCACTGTGCCTTCCAAGCAATGGATCTTTTTACTTAGTGCCTAAATAACCCCCAATTGCAAGATTTGCTTAAACTACTTCCAATGTTTTGGCCTGACAAGATGGAGGGTTTGCTGGATGATTTGAACTATGCTAGGAACCCTCTAGTTCATCTTGTGCCATTCTAAAAATATAAGACTCGACCTTATCTGACCCTCCTAGCCCAAGTTATGCATGATGAAGTTTGACTGCTACTTGGTCCTTCAAACTTCATTCATCTATTACACCTAGTTCCCCAATTCAGAAAGATCCGAAATTTTGGGGGATGGTTCACAAAGATTTTCCCTACACAAATCTGGAGTTGGACCTTGATCGGGGATTTCTACTGAATTTTCATCCAAGCCTTACCCAAACTTCATTTGCTAATTCCTCCTAACCTACAACTCGGAATTGACTTTTCTCCTCGGCCCTGGACCCTAATCAGGAGCCTCCTTCTAATATGTTTAATTCCTTGTCTAACTCGGAGTTTAGCTATTCTTCATCCAATTTTGTCCTAAACTTCATTTGGCAATAACTTTCTCGATTTTCACCTAATTTGAGCATGCTTTAGGGTTTTGGAAAGCCACAACCTTCTTCTCTACGTTTATGTCCCTAGAAATGACTTGAACTACAGTCCTAAGGGTCTGACCTAGGGGTAGGCCTCGGCCCACACCACTAAATTCTAGTTAGAGCCCTCAAGAAAGGTTGGGGAAGTTTAACTCATTCCTTGGATCTTGAGTCATTGTTCGCACCCACCAGAAGCTCTACCTCCTCTGCTATGAACTCCTGTGCCGTGAGATAATGAACCACCATTCTAATCATAAAATAACTTGGTACAAGGGTTTAATTGTTGATTTTTTTTTCTCCTATTTTCTTCCTCCTCTTCCTTTTTCCTTTCCTCTCACACTCTAAGGTGGCCCAACTAACCCTCGATCTTCTTACTAGGCTAATCTTAAGTACGTGTCATGCCTTACTCTAAAGTTGATCTACCTCTTACGTCCCACTTCTTACGTCCTATACTTACGTCCCACACTTAATCTCGTGGTGATCACCTAATTCTAATCTAATGGCTTAAGTGAGCCTCGAGGATTTCCTCTCCTCTCCTATCTCATTCCCCTCCTAACCTTCAAATTGCCCTCCCCTTGTCATTCCTCCTCATTTCCCGGGCCATCCGCCATCTTCACTCCATCTTTCCTTGCTTGTTTTGACCATTCTTGGTGAGGTTTACAGGAGATGGGGAGTTGGATTCTCCGCCTTGACGATTTGCTTAGCATAGTTGATTGTGATGTAGACCTCTTCCCTTCTTCCTTTCAATTTTAGACTGCAATTTCTCTTATACCCTTCAGTTTTGGATGGCTTCAAATCCACCCTCCCAGAGCTAACCTAAAGCCCAGCCTATGTTGGAACCCTACAGCACCCGACCCTCTTTCCCAAAACCCAAAGCCCACTCCGAAACCCCAGCAGCCGCCTATGCCGGAACCTCAACCCCCTCTTTCTTGAAACCTAGTACCTGACGCCTATATCGGAGCTTCCAACCGTGGCCCTGTGCCGGAATCCCAATACCTGGCCCCTTCCCGAAACCTGATTTCTTTCCCGAAACCCAACCCCTCCCTAAACCCCAACATCCACCCCTGTGTTGAAACCTACAACACCCGACCCCCTGCCTTACCTAGCTGTTGGGGATTTGGGGGGGGGGCGGGTGTGTGGTTGGGATATTGCTGGACTATTCTCTTTTCCTATCTTGAGCTCTAAAAAAGAGGAATAAAAGGTCATGGTTTTGCTATTAGGTGGTGGGTTAGGCTTGCATAGGAAAAGGCATTACTCTAATTGTCGCTAATTGTCCCCTATGCCAACCTTGACCCCTAGTTCCTATTGTTCTTTTTTTTGGATCTAAACCTTGGTTTGTTCCCCTCGTGTTTTGGAAACTAAACCTTGTGAAGAGAGGGGCCACGTAGTCCCGCACTTCTCTTATGAAGTGGTTTTAACGCACTACTAATACTTTTTACCCCAAGGGGGTTCAAAGCTTTGCCATTGTTTCCCCCTTTTAACGTATTGCTAACACTTTTCACCCTAGCGGGATCAAAGCTTCACGACGCTTCCCCTTTTTAACACACTACTAAGACTTTTCACCCCTAGGGGGTTCAAAGCTTCGCCGTCCTTCCACTCATCTCATATACCATGAGGACTCTTTTATCCTATGGAGTTCAAAGCTTTGCTATATGGACAGGATCCACTACCCTCACACCCTTGTGCCTCTCAACCAAGGAAAAACAAGCCACGGTTAGGGACAAGGACAAAAGACAAAGAAATAGACTTAGACACTCAAAGGCTAGCGACACAGGTTAATAACATTAATAACTTGAACTAAAGGCCCCCAAAGCGGCATCGCCAGTCATATGGGGGGTTGCTCTAGGGTTAGTACATGATGAGACAATGTGAATGACCAAAAAGGGGCCCTCAAGGTAAGCATCCACAACTCTAGCAACCTCGGAAGTTAGTAAAAGCTTGCAAGCTCAAGTTTGGAAGAGTTAGTACTACGTTCAATCAAAAGAGAAGGTAAGGGACCCACAAAAGACCTTGCAAGCTCCCAAAACAACAACAATGGCCAAAAGTGCCCAAAAACACCATTGCAAGGTTTGTGGCTAAAATATTACAATTCCAACATCAATTGGATCCAACAAACTGAATTATACAAAAAAAGGGGTGGTGAGAGAGGAGAAGGGGTGCCCTTTTATACTCTTTCTCGGGCACCCACCTCTCCTCATTCATCTAAGTTAACTTTATCTTCTTGGATTTCCATCCAAAACTCAAGGTTTTCATCTTATGTTGACTACCTAGCTAACTTTTGGAGATTAACTCCAAATCACAAACGGATTGCACCATTGGCTTCAAAAGGCCATTTTTTATTTGGCACAAATCCCTCTGCCCCTTTTCTATCTTCAAAATTGCAACAAAACTTAGTGCAAACTTAACGCCAAAAATCGGGGAAAATCCCAACTTTGGGGGGTTGACTTTTCTAGTAGAAGTAACTAGCCTAGGCTTCTAAGTAGGTATGGGGGAGTGAGAAAAGACCTATCTTGTGCTCCATTCCACTTCCGTATGCTCCTGCTCTACCAGTCAAACCCGTCGTGGACTTTAATTTCCGTTAATTGTCGGGGAATGTTGTAGGTTCGGGTACTTCTAACTATCGGAACGTCGTGAAACTTGTCGGGGAAGCTTATTAACACAAATGAAGCTATGATAATTCTTAGTGGGATTTTATCGCCACCTGGGGAATTTCTAGAAATTTCCCATCACAAGTTTGGGTAGTTGACCGTTCGGAAAGACATCTTTTGATTATCAAAAAATTCCAAAACTTTTTGTAGAACCTCCCATGGGATCCCACGACACATGTGTAGGCTTATATTCTTACTCTAGACATTGGCCAACAAGGGACAATTTCCACCCCCTCATTTAATTATCAATGGCCAAGAAATCTTCCACACTAGAGGGAATCTTGGCGAACCGACTTTGCCGTTGGTTCCTAAGCACGGTTTTAACCCCAAACCATCCTCCTTGGATCTGAGATTCCTCCATGATCCCGCCTTGGTATTTTCAACATTTGCAAGCCAACAATTTGGGGTTCTACTATTTCGTTAGTGGAATGGGGAAACTAGAACCTATCTCAGGGAACTGATTTCGATGCCTCACTAGGGTTTCCTTGACCAATTCTAGCCCAGGGATGTCCTTTCCATGTGGGGGTTTGAGCCGGGTACGTCCATCACTCATAATTGACCCATTTGCCACGATTAGTTGAGTTCTAACCTATTTACAACTCGTGGTTGGGCCTTTATAGCTACAACATTCTCAAACTAGACCAAATACTATATTGGAATGTGACACTTCTATTTTAGTTCTACACTCTTTTTAGGATCTTTTGCATAATAAAGTGCAATAAAAATGATAAAATACGGAAAAAAGAAAGAATGAGCCCCTAGTGACGAATTTGGGGCTCACATACCTACTAGGCTATTCGAAGAAGATGGCTGCAATAACATCATACTACTATAATTCTTGTGAAAACCTTCTCATCACAATTGATTTGACACAAGTAAAGTGAGTAAAGTTAACTTCATTGTAGTGTAAAATACAATTTTTATGATGGAAGTGAAGGAAACTTCATTGCAATAATAAATCACTTTGAGCCCATTCGGGGGCCGGTTGGGATTAGTACCTCAGAGATGGAGCCGAAATTCAATGCAAACCTCTTCGCGCGGCACACTGAAGCCACACCATTTGATAGTGCCTTCTTTAAATTTTAGCATTGTCGGTCGGGTTTTTTCACTACGTGTGCTTATAGTGCAGAAGAAAATCAACCCGGGTGTGCCCAATGAGCATTTTGAGTCCATTTAGGCATTCATTAGGTTGATGTAGGGATGCTTTGATGGCAATGAATGATTTATGTCAACATCATGCTGACATTTTAAGGCCCCATATGATGGCCAACCATTGGAAGCTTGAGAGCCCCTAATTTGTCACTAGGGACTCACTCTTTTTTTTTTTTTTTTTTTTTTTTTCGTGTTTTGTTATTTTAAATGCAATTTTATATATAGAAAGCCCCCCAAATTGTGTAGAACCAAAATAGGAGTGTCACATTCCAATATAGTATTTGGTCTAATTTTAGAATATTATAGCTAAAATGGCCCAACCTATGAGTTGTAAATAGGTTAGAACTCAATTAATTGTGGCAAATTGGTCAAATGCAAGTGATGGGCGTTTCAAGCTCAAACCCCATATGGAAAGGACATCTCTAGGCTAGAATTGGTCAAGGGAACCTTGGTAAGGCATAGGAATCAATTCGTGGAGATAGGTTCTAGTTTCCCCATATCATTGACGAAATAGCGGAACCCCAATTGTCGGCTTGTAGATTTGAAAAATACCAAGACGGGACCATGGATGAATCTCAGGTCCAACAAAGGTGATTTGGGGTTAAAACCATGCTCGGGAACCAATGGTGAAGTCGGTTCACCAAGATTCTCCCCGGTATGAAAGATTCCTCGGCCACCGATAATTAAACGAGGGGGTGGGATTTTGTCCCCTTTAGGCTAATGTGTAGAGTAAAAATATGAGCCTACACATGTGTTGTGGGATCCCATGGGAGGTTTCACGAAATTTTTTGGAATTTTCTAATAGTCAAAAGATGTCTTTCCAGAAGGTCAACTACCCAAACCTGTGATGGGAAATTCTTAGAAATTCCCTAGGTGGCAGTAAAATCCCACTAAAAATTATTATAGATTCTTTTATGTTAATAAGCTACCCGAACAAGTTTCAAGACATTCCGATAGTCAAAAGTATCCCAAATTGCAAAATTCCTTGACAATTAACAGAATTTAAAGTCCACGATAGAATTGACTGGCAGAGCAGGAGTATACAAAAGTGGAATGGGGCCCAAGATAGGTCTTTTCTCACTCCTCCACATCTATTTAGGGGCATAGGCTAGTTACTTTTGCTAGAAAAGTCACCCTCCAAAAGTTGGTATTTTTCCAAGTTTTGGCGTTAAGTTGGCGCTAGGTTTCGTTGCAATTTGGAAGATAGAAAAGGGAGAGGAGTCTACAAGAAGTAAAAATGGCCTTCTGAAGCCAATGGCACAATTTGTTTGCGATTCAGAGTTAATCTCCAAAAGTTAACTTAGTGGGGCCAATATAGGATGAAAACCTTGAGTTTGGATGAAAATCCAGAAAAATAAAGTTAACTGAGATGAATGAGAGGAGGTGAGTGCCCGGGAAAGAGTATAAAAGGGCACCCCTTTTCTTCTCTCACCACCCCCTTTTTGTGTCATTGGGTTTGTTGGATCCAATTTAAGTTGGAATTGTGGCATTTTAGCCACAAGCTTTGCAACGGTGATTGTGAGGCACTTTTGGCCGTTGTTGTTGTTCCCCAAGCTTATGAGGTCTTCGTAGGTCCCTTGCATCTTGAGTGTGCATAGTACTAACCCTTTCAAGCTTGAGCTTGGAGGCTTTTTTTTACCTTACCGCGTTATTAGAAGTTGTGTGTGTTTACCTTTGTGGGGCTCTTTGTCACCCTCCTTGTCTTACCATTGTACTAACCCTAGAAGAACCCCCCATATGAATGGCAATGTTGCTTTGGAGGGCCTTTAGTTCAAGTCTTTCGTGATCCTAACCTCGTGTAGTCAATCTTTGAGGGTCAAGGGTTTTTTTCTTTTGTTTCCTAATACTAACGTGGATTACCGATAGAGTTCCAAGGGAGTATAAGAGTTGGTAGGTTTTGCCATGATGGTGAAGCTTTGAAACCCTGTGGGGTCAAAAGTTTTAAGGGTGTGTTAAAAGAGGGAACCATAGTGATGCTTTGAACCCCCTTGGGGTCAAAAGTATTAGCGGTGTGTTAAAACCACTCCACGGAAGAACCATGAGCCCCCGTGGTCCCTCTCCCCATAAGGTTTAATTCCCAAAACACATTGGAAACAAACCTAGGTTCAGGCCCTCAAAAAGTAGAAATTAAAGGTCAAGATTAGTGCGAGGAGTAGCCAGTAAAAGATTGAGTGAGGCCTCCACCTCCACGAACCTAGCCCACCTTTGCCCACCATAGACAAAGCTTTCCCTAATCCCCCTTAGAAGTTAGCCAAAAGAATCAGAAAGAGAGGTTGAGGGGTTTGTCCAATTAATTAAGGTTAGTTTAGGAGGATTCTAGTAATAAGGCCATATTCATTATATTGAGACCTTTCGCAGTCTCAATTTTATCCTCGACTCAAGGATAAATTGTTTTATCTCTTTATTGGTATTTTTTATAAATACGTAATAACACCAACTTTTAGAATTTTATTATAGGATCATTATTTGAGCATTATTTATTTTTGGTTTTAATTATTATTTTTTTCAATGAATTTTTTAATAACTAGCATTTTGTCTCAAAATCTACAAAAAGTCTCAATATAACGAATATGGCCTATAATCCAAAAGAGAGTCGTGAGGACTATCCAGGGAAAAGAGAGGTTCAAGGAGGTCCCGGTTACCAAGGAGAGGAGCGGAGAGGGACTGTCCAATAAATGAGAGGCTAAGAGGGTCCAGGTCATCAAGAAGGGGAGTAGAGAGGGATTGTCGAGTAAAAGAAACGTTAATAGGGGTCCAAGGAAGCAAGAGGGGAAGTTGGGAAGGGATTGTCCAATAAAAGAAAGGTTAAGAGGGGTCCCAATAACCAAGAAGGGAGCGAGGAGGATTGTCTAGTAAAGAAAGAGGTTCAAGGAGGTCTCGGTTACCAAGGAGAGGAGTGAAGAGGGATTGTCTAGTAAATGAGAGGCTAAAAGGGTCTAGGGAAGCAAGAGGGGGAGTCAGGAAGGAGTGTCCAATAAATGAGAGGCTAAGAGGGTCCAGGTCAGTAAGAAGGGGAGCAGGGACGGACTATCCAATAAAAGGAAGGTTAGAGGGGTCCTGATTACCAAAGAAGGGAGGGACTGTCCAACAAAAAGAAAGGTTAAAGGGGTCCATGTCATCAAGAAGGGTAATTGGGAAGGGACTGTTCAGTAAAAGAAAGTTTAGGGAGGTCCTAGTTACCAAGGAGAAGAGCGAGGAGGGACTGTCTAGCAAAAAGAAATGTTAAGAGAGGTCTCAATAACCGAGAAGGGAGCAGGGAGGGATTGTCTAGGAAAGAGAGAGGTCAAAGGGGTCCAGGGAAGCAAGAGGGGGAGTTGGGAAGGGACTGTCCAATAAAAAGAGAGGTTAAGGGGGTCCATGGGGGGTTGGGAAGGGTTGTCCAAAGATAAGGGAGCGAGGAGGGACTATCTAGTAAAGAAAGAAAGAAAGAAGGAGGAAATCGGCAAGAGGCTTCCCATGCACTACACAAACTTTGGGGCGGGGAATCCAACTCCCCATCTCCTGTAAACTTCACCAAAACAACAATCAAGAGGTTGGAAGAATGAGAGAGTGACAAGAAGGAGGACAATTTGAAGGGAAGGAGTGGAAGTAGATAAGATAAGAGGGTAATCCCCATATCTTACCCAAGCCCTTAGATTAAAAGTAGGTGATTTGCATGAGATTAAGCGTAAGGCGTAGGACATAAGAGGTAGCTCAACTTTGGAGGATGGCATGACGTGTCCTTAAAATTAGCTTCGTATATAGAACCAAGGGTAGTTGGGCCACCATAGTATGTAGGAAGAGTAGTGGGGAAAGAAAAGAGAAAGAAGGAAAGAAATACGATGAAGCCAACAAATAAACCTTTGTGTTAAATTATCTTATGATTAGAACAGTGGTTTGTTGTATCACGAGACGGGAGTTCATGTCAAAGGAGGGAGAACTTCTAGAGGGCGCGATCAATGATTCAAGTTCTGAGGTATGAGTTAAACCTTTACAAACTTTTCCTAGGTCCCTAATTAGTGATTAGTAACTTTGGCTGAGGCCTACCCCTTTTTCATACCCTTAGGACTATAGGCCAGGTAGCTTCTAAGGACATAAACTTAAAGAAGAAGGCAATAGCTTTCTAAAACCCTAAGGCACGCCCAAATCGGGTCAAAACCGAGGAAGTTATCACTAGATGAAGTTTGGATAAAACTTGGATGATAATTTCGTGGGAATCCCCAATCAGGACCCAACTCCAGATCTAGGTAGGAGAAATTCTTTTGACCCATACCTACAAATTTTGGATATTTTTTAATTAGAGAGCTAGGTTCAATTGATGGATGAAGTTTGAGGAATTGAGTTGCAGTCGAACTTCATCCACCCATAACTTTAGCTAGAAAGGTCGGATAGGGTCTAGCTTTATGATTTTAGAAATTGCAAAAGATGAACTAGAGGTTTCTTAGGTTAGTTTTGTCCCAAAGTAGGTTCCATCCAAAACATATAGGGGGCTATCCATTCAGTCGGCCAAAACACTCGAAGTAGATTAAACGAATCTTGCAAATTTGGGATCATTTAGGCACTTAGTAAAAAGATATATTGCTTGAAAGGCACAATGAACCATGCTTAGACACCCAAATGTAGGTATGAGGCTTTTTCACTACAAGGCAAAGAAACCTCCTAGAGTTGGTTGGCGGGGAGTGTATGGGACCCCTACCTAAATTGCCTTCCAAGCAATGGACTCCACAATATTTTTTAATAAATTTTTAAGTAAATGGGTTAAGTGAAAGAGGGGCAGCACCCCTAAATCACCCAATTATATGTCCTAAAATCACTACATACTTCCAATACATATTCTGAGAGGTTTGGGCAACCTCCTAAAGCAATAGTCTCTTAATTGGATCCCAAAATGGAACAATTAGAGTCCTAAAAACTAATTACAGCACACCCATTCACCAAAACTCACCAATCCAACATGCATTGACAAAAAACCACTAAAAGTTGACAATTACCACTTCCAAATAGATTTTATTACACCCCCACCAATAATTCTAGCACCTAATTTATTCACACTACATACTCCAAACAACAATTACAAGTCCACTACTACTCTAATTCACCATGCATTGACATTCAGTTAGCATTGTCTCTATGACTCCATGGTTCCATTCTCAAGCATGCACAAGTTCCTTGGTGACCTTAACTTGGACCACATTCCTATGAAATCATGGCCACATATGCAAATTTATCCATAGGCCTTGACTTTCACTCACACCATGCAATCACATAAGAGCCTATTTCATACAAACTTGTACCCTAAATATGTTGGAAATAGTTTAATCATGATAGATAATTTTAGGTGACTAACTCACCATTCACAATTCTATGCCCATGCCTATGGACAAGGGCCAAGAGAAAACCTTCTAGTTACTACCACAATTGTCTTAGGAAGCACTATCTTCAATCTTCATCTAAAAATTAGCTAACAAGGTACTAACATGGTTCAACTAATCAAAGGGAAAGAAGGGGAGGAGAAACAAACCACTACTACCATGGTAGAAGACCATACTTCACTAGAATGGCTGCTAACGCCTCGTCCTAGCTCCAAATATTTTGATCTTTGTCTCTTTGAAGAGATCACTCCAAGCTTGACCTCCTCTCCAAATTTCAGATCTTAATTCATTGGGGTCACTCTGCTATCAACCTTCAAACTTGACCTACTTGAGCTGCCCCAAGTTGCAACGGCTGCCAACATCCTTGGGCTCAATTAATCACTATTCCCTCAATTTTCTTCCAAATGGTCCAAAACCAAGCTCATTGGAAACCTAACTTGGTCTTGCATCTGTTCACCAAAATTCACACCATGGTTATTCGGTCGAACAACTCGACAACACAACGAACACGACATCCAACACGTCTAGTAGACCCCCTTGTCCGTCTAATAAAGTCAACTTTAAGGTTGACTTTCAAATAAAACACTTTCTATTTCCAATCTTGACATATTTGAGTTTCATTTTATTGAAGTGTCTCAATTTAATAATCACTTATTCCATTCTTAATTATGGATCATAAATAAAATGAGATTTCAAATTATCTCTGCTATTAGGATAAGGCTTTATTCATCAAAATTGTCATGTATACACGACACTCGTCTTGTACGACACGTGACATCAGACGAACAACTCGACACCCAACCCCAAAATGTGTTTGACAGAACAACCTTGATTCACACTCAAATGAATTGTGACACCTCCAATATCCTTCCTCAAAGTTGTTGCTCCACACTTGAACAGACCTCTCTCCATAGAAACGGTCACCATTGCTTCAATTTTCTTCCAAATGACTCAAGATTAGTCTTTTTAGAAACCTAACTTATCCCCAAATTTGCTCACCATATTTCATGCTCAATTGAATTGTAACGCCTCTAATATCCTTCCTCAAAATTGTCTCTCTTCATATGTCTCCTTTAAATCGTACTCAACAAATTGCCTACTTCTAACCCTAATGCATTACAAATCCTTCCTAACACTTTTTTCTTTCATTTTTCATCACATTTCTTCACCAAGCTCTCAAAAACACATCCTATCCACAAGTCCTTTGAAAATTGAGAGAGAGAGGGCTCTAAACCCTAATTTTGCCTATATCCAACTTTCTAACGGATTAATTTTACATAACTACTTTCATCCTATATTAATTTACTATAAATTTGCTAGTTTAGTATAAATTGTGTTACTTTAGTGGTCTATCCCCTAAATTACTATAAGACCCTCTAACTTATTCTAAAATCTTATTTTAGTGTTTCGAGCACTATTTTAGTGTTTTAGTAGTAGTTTTAAGTTTACTCACTTCTTTTGTGTTTTTTATTATTCTTTATTTTTTGTAATTTTTAATTTACTTTAAGTTTCATTTCCCACTTCTAGTCTTTTGTTTTCATTTTTATTTTTCATTTGGTCATCGTTTTATTGTTAGCCTAATTTGGTTACTCTACCAAATCTTGTTTAACCTCTTTTTAGTTTTAACTCCCCATTTTTTCCCTAGAATTTCCCCTAATTTTCTCCTAATTGCATTTTCTAGCATCTTGCCCTAACCTCTTGAAGTTTCCATTGCTATCTAGTGGAAAACTCCATAATTGATGGTTGTGGCTTAATCCGGAGTACTAACACTTTCGAATTTGCAAATTTAAGCAAATTGTTTATATTTTTGATTTTCTAAAAGGTAAACCAATATGGTGGTTCATAGTACGATTCACTTAGCCAAAACTCAGAACCTCGTTGTGCTCGTGATTTACCAAGGGTGGATAATTTGACACTTACAAAGCTCATGGCCTTCATAATGGCAAGAAAAATGATATGCAATATCCAATTAGAATTGAACCATTGGAGATGCTCTAAAACAACGTCCATTCAAGAAGCTCTCCAAACAATACTTGTATAAAAAATGCTTTACAATCATCTTCTATAGTTCTACACTATTCTAAAGTCATCCAAATGCCATTTTATTGGCACTAGTGGTGTTTCAAGATTAAAATGTATACTCAAAATACATCTTATAGGGCCATAGGGTTCAATTTCATGCCTTGAAATTGTATGTCAAAAAATAAGCCAATAATATTCTGGTTACCAATTGGAAACAACAAACATGATACATAAACTCCAATTTAGGTGTATACATTGTTGTTTCTACTACTATTGACTCACTCTTGTGTGGTTCTTCTTCTACTTTTTGAATGTTTGTTTGATTGACCTCTATTTATTGCTCAGACATTATTCAATAGGAAATCTTATACAATTTTTGTAAACTAACTGAAATTCTTATAGGTTTCCTTGTTTTCTAGTTAAATCCTAAGTGTTGGAGTTCATATTTTGGATCATGATTTGGGTGATTGGGAGATTATGGCTAAATAACTTTAAATGCATCCAAATAAATGTTTGTCTTCAAATATTGCAACTTCCTTTATATACAATATGATGAATTAAAGATAAGAACCTTATGATCTATCCAAAGATAAAGGCAAAAATATGCAAAAAAAATTAGGAAAGATTTGTATACTAAATAGTTAAATGTAGAGTAGAAGAGAATTGTTGTCTCAAAGAGCATTTTGACCCCAAATGAGTACATGGTAGGAAGAATGTAGAAAAGTCAAGTATATTTAAACAAAGTAATTAGATAATAAATACTATGTATCAAATTCTTACATTCATATACATCAAACATACAACTAGGACACATGATATTCATATTGTAAGAACTATTTTTTTGAATTATACTTACCTTGCATTAGATTTTGAAGGCAAAATTGATTTAATTTGACAAGAATTCAATCAAAACCATCATAAGTTCTTTTTTCCTTGCCACCTTATCTTAAAATGATTTAGAACTTTGCACAAAAATTATGAAGCATCAAGTAATCAAATGTCACATAGACAAATTAGAATCATAAATTGATTTTTCAATTAAATTGGATGTGCTTTGTATAGCTCCCACAACAATCTCTCAAAAATGTTGACCTTCAATCCATTGGATGTAGACTCCTAGAGGGATTTGCTTGCTTTTCCATTTAGTTACTTCTAATTCAATAAAGAATTTAAAAATCATTTTATTATTACTCTCTCTCTAATTAAGTGCACAATGTCATTATCAAGTGTCAAAATCTCATTACCAAGTGCCATAATCTCATTACCAAGTGCCACAATCTCATTTAGATGGATGCTTACATTCTCATCCTAACAAATTTTCATTCAAAATCTAATCCAAACAAGCTAAAGAAAATACTAATTTTTTTATTCAATGGGAAATTGTTGCAAAACATAAATGTTGTAATGGGTGTATTAACCCCTAAAGTTTTTAAAGCTCTTGTGGAACCTTAGCTTAGATACATTTTTTGGATGGACATATGGAAGATTATTTTTGGAATGCTTCAAGGGAAAAGAATAGTTTAGGTATGTATACAATTAAAATAATTTGGGATTGTTATCCAAATGAGAGAGTTTTGTTGCCCAAAAGATATGGGACAACTTGGACAACCATTAGACTTTGTATTCATCTTAGGATGGGAGAAGGAACCAAAGTCTGGGCAAGAGTGATAGAAATTGATTCATGTTGTGCGAGTTGGACAACTAGGGAGGATGGGCTAGAAGAGAGGGGGCTTGGCGAGGCAAACATGAAGGAAAGGTATCATGGTGCAAGTGTGTGTGTGTGTCTTTGTAGGGTCAATTAGCTATTGTAGATTCAACCAACATATTGTTACAGGTTGTGGATTGGGTTGAAGGTCCTCTCCACAATATATGATTTGAAAATTTAATATCAATTTCATATCAAGGCAAGTGCCTAGAATTACCAAATCTTCAATTGCCATCATGATCTTGGGTCATGGAGCACAATCAAGTGGACTAAATCAACTTTAGAGACTCAAATGTTGTAGAATTAGGGAGTATGCAAGTCTAAGAATGTACCAATGTTTATTAGACTTCTAATTTGAAGAAATCGTATCAATGTCATAAACTTGAATTTGCCATTGAGATTTTGCAAGATCAACTTAGGCAAGTTCATCAATTTCCTAGAACAATAATCATCTTAATCTAGTACTAAAAACAAGTTTCTATCTCAAACAATCTCTACCTACATGCAAAATAAGTGCCTCTTCTAATTGATTGCATTTACCTACTTACAACTAAAGTTTAAGAAATCTCAAAATCAATCTCACAACTACTTCTACTCTTCTAGATAACATTGACATACTTTATATAACTACAATTTATCAACCATTGAAAAAACACAAAGCTTTAGAGCCTTGGCAAACACTAGTGATTGCTATGGAGCATAATGGGTGATGCATGTTTTATTAGGGTCACAAAGAGATCCAATGTTTGGATGAGGAGCTTGGTGTTTCTAGAATATGTGTGCAAATTCTCATTGCTTTATTTCAACGGAACACTCTCTAGTCACAACATCTTCCATTGGGAGCTTTGCCTTGGACCAAAGGTCCTACTTTAGTTCATTTTAGACACCATTGCTATCAACAATTGGCAAAAGTGCTTGGGTGGAGAGAGAAGATCTATTGACAAGGGAGTACTTTAAGCTATTCAGTTGTTGTGTTTGGAAGAAGAAACCAAGTGCACTAGTTTGAACAGAGATACCTAAAAGTAAACGTGTACTACAATGGAAGGGACAAGGGATAAAAACTACATTTTAATTCTTGTCTTAAACTTGTAGTTTGTTGTGTACAATCAATAGTTATGTATTTTGCAATTTGGTCTAAATCACAATGTTGTCAATTCTCATGAGTTGTACAAAAAAAATTTAGGCTTCATTTTGACTTATCAAAATTTGGAATGGAGTGTGTAGCCTACATTGTTCTTAGTAGAGTCTCCAAGAAGTAGTCAAAGCTAGTAGATTATGGAGAATGCACCAATTATAGTGATGAATTTGGTATCAACTCTACCACCTCCACAATTGGCACCTCCAAGTCCAACTCCCTCATTTCCAATTTCACTAGTGAATGTCCCCTATTTGGCATTCTTAATAGAGAATTTTGATCTTATCATATCACAAACTCTTCATGAACTTGATGTTTAATTCTTTGATAGTCAAGAGTTTGACATTGCAAGCAGAAATTCAAGTTGCAAGGAACTTGAGGAAGACAATTTTGATGAGATAGATTAAACTACTTAAGGCCTATAAAATTTGGAAGACTTGTCATAGCCAATGGAGAGTTTACACAATGCACAATCATACAAGGCAAATTGATGCTACAAACCAACCAAAAAACTGCAGAGGAGGTAGCCAAAGGTAATGTCCATGGTAGAAGAAGCAAAGGGTGACGCAAAGCTTTGTTTGTAGTAATAGAAGGCCTTTGGTTGGGCCAAGGTTGAAAATTTGGAGTAGGTGGGGAGCACTTGGTAGCCTTCAAAGCTAGCCAATGGATTGGTAGGGCCACCTCATATGAGGAGTAGGTGATCATTGCCCGATCATTCTACTAACTAGATATAGTAATTGACTAGATGGGGCCTGGAGGTTTACGAAGTACGAGGTATATTAGGAGAAAATTTAGGAGGTATGTGGTTCCATCTTATCGTATCTGGACAATTTTTTGCCTTGTACAAAAAAATTTGGATCAATGAGATGCAAGCATCTTGTTAATAAATAAAAAGTCATTGGGATAAAAGGTTCAAAAGTTGTTGGGCAATGAAATATTGAATCCTTTTTATACTTAGATTCTTAATATTTGGTTGGTGCTTCATACACAATCTAGTACATGATTATTGTAATAAATACTTTGCAATTCTAATATGAAATAAGGCATCCTATGAAGGACATCCTTACATGAAATGAGATTTGAGGAAATAAAGGGCCATTTCAGGCTTGTTCCTTCAGTAGTGAGGGCACGGCTAACTGTTGTCAATTGTCATAATTACTAAAAAAAGGTTTTTTTGGTGCCGAAATTGAAAAAAAAACTTGAAGAAATTTATTTATTTTTACTAAAAGAATAAAATTCTGACATGACCGTTGCCTGACTACATCAACACTACTGCATTGGCATAGTTTAGCGAGTTCCCCACTACTGAAAAATGCATGGAACTCATAGTCTTCTACTTGGCCCAAATCTCATCTAATGGTAACGCCCTTTCCATCATCTATAGTGGCATATCTATTGTTCTTTATAACAATCTCACATAAAACATTGAACGATTAGAAAGCTTGAACTAATTGCAAAAATGTTGGGAAATATTGCATGAACACATTAGAATACATTTGATCCCAAGGCACTAAAGAATTCAATGGTTTGGACTCCTAAGTCCTTTGTTTTGTAAACCAAGTCTCATATTGATTGGTACATGTATTTTACAATTAGATTGCCTTTAATATCCTCACCATTTTCTTCTTCATCAACAAAATGAACTTTCAAGAATTCCAACTGACTTTTCTACGTCTCTTTCCATGTTTCCTAGGCACCTTTTTGGCTTGACCAACATTGGAAAACAACACCATGTAAACTCTTGCCTATATTAGTATCATTCGAAGATGTTGCAAAGTCCCATCAAAGTTGGCCCACTCACATGTCCGTGTAGCCACAAGTACATGTAGCCTAATGGCGCCAAGTCAAGTTGGAGGGAGCCATTGATTGCTCTATTATGATCTATGACTACGACACTAGTTGCATTCCTCTCATGGTAGGTCGACAAGTTGCCTAGTAGGTCATTATCAACTGTTGACAATCTAATTCTTTTAGTTCGAGAAGGAGTTCTATCTAGGAGCGATGCCAACTTCCAAGGTTGTGGTTGTAACTAATGGTTGGTATTACGAGCAAATAACATTTCTAGAGGCCATATATTCTTGATTGTCAAAAATGTTAGCAACAAATGTGTCTAAGAGGCTATTGCAAGCATGAAGTGTCAAAATTCATGATCATAGAGCTTGATAATAGAGGTACATGTTTGTGTGTTGAATGAGTGCTTGTAGGAGATAAAGAAGTGAAAAAGGTTCCGACATTGGACTCATTGATGTCGGTTTGGGATTTATGCTTGTGGATGTACGTACTAGAAGAAAATTATGTTGTAGTCATGTTGAGCTAGCTGATATTTTTGGTGAATTTTAACAAAAAACAAAAAATTTGCGTCGATAGAAACACAATTTTCAGTAAATGTCAGCTAACTCAACATAACTCCGATGCAATTCTCTTCTATGACATTGTTCTAATAAGTAGGAATCTCCTACTGGACTAGAAGCCTATCCCATGTTATTTGTAAAACAAAATATGAAAAGAGGTTAGATTGATGAAGGAGACCTTCCAATGTCGATGGAAAATGGAGCTATAAACTCAAAATGACAAAGCATGGCTTACCTTTGTTTTCTTTCCCTTAGAGCCTTTGATCATTGGCATTCCACTTGTGACAATGTTGCTATAAATTAAGAACATTGAATTCAAATGAAGAAGCTTCTTGAAATGCTCTAAGCAATATTCCAACAAAGAAGCAAAACAAACATTGATTGAAGAGGACACTAATCCTCAAAATCCCAAAATGTCCCAAAATTTGTTTCATTATGGATTTTGATAGGGCTGTAGAGGGAAGGGAGCATGACCACCTACCAATTTGTAAGTAGATTAGATTGCTTTGGCCAATTTCAAATTCTTCATTGAAATCAACCTTGGGTGATTTCAAGAAACCCTTGTACTATTTTTTGTCACACCTTGCATGCTAATTTGATTTTTGGCCATAAATTTTGCATTATGACTCCATAAGACTCAAAATTCATAGGTAAGGTAATCATGACTATTATACACCTTGGTTGATTTTTTCCATATTTAAAAAATGTTTTACTAACCCCAAATAACCCTCTGCTTTTTGTCACACTTGCCAATTTTTTTGGTAGGGGTGGTACTATTTTATACCCCAAAAAACAAATTGAGAGCTGAAATTTGAAGGGGATAATCTTGTAGTAGATTGTTATTCAAAAAAAATTCAAATTAATCCTAAAAATAATTAATCTCTGAAGGACCAAAGGACCAGGGGTACAAGAAATTGTATTGCAAAATTCACATGATGGCTTTTTGGGCCTTTACGGATTAATCCTATATTGTGTGGAAGTCCACAAAGGGCACTTATTTTTGCTTGCATTTTGAAAAGTTGAAACATGTAAAATATTATTTTGGTGGTTCTTTAGGTGAATGACCATCTCCATAGAACTATTAACCCTTGAACGCCCAGCTGGTGACTGTGGAAATCAGCCATTTTGGAACAGTGTGACATCATCCACTTTAGAAAAAACAAAAATACTCATTGGGAGTCAAACTATTGTAGAAGATCTTCCCTTTCCACCCCTAATTCTGAGGATGAATAGTTGCAATTTTGTCCTACAAAGGAGAATTCCTTGTCATTCATTGGACAATAATCGTCTGCCATGTCGTTCAAGGGTTAAAATGATATTTTTTTATTTGATTATTTTAATATTATTTCCTATTTTTTACAAATGAAAATATTGAAGTATCTATTTTCTTGAAATTTAGCATTTTTTTAGATCTCCTCCTTAGAAAATTTGTACATGCTTTATCTTCCTAGGGTATAATCTTCTTAAAGGTACATATATTTACAATATTTTTTTAAAATCAAAAATTGTTTTTCTAATTTTAAATTATTCTAGAAAAATACATATGAGTACTATGAAAATGCAACAATATTAGTAGATATTTCTTGCAATCACCCTCATCAACATAGTGAAAGTGCAAAAAAAAACTTTATTGTGTAGAATTTTTGTTAAATTTAGCAAGGTTAGCTAAATTTTTTTAATCAATCTTCAAGATGATGCAATAAACAAGAACTTGAGTTGTGCTTTGCTAATCCTTCCAACAATCTAGCTAAAACAAGGAAATTTGAACAAATTTTCCATCAATGCTCCATCCTAATTTGCAAGTTGACAGAGGTGTTTATTTGATTTTGGTCTTTGGCTTTGGTCACAAATCATGGAAAAATCTTTGATCTTTGATGACTTTATGACTAAGTCTATAGCCATAGAATTAATCATCATTTCAAAGCTCAGTTTGACCTTTTAAATTATATACAAGTTTCAATATTAATGTTTTTATTACAAAAAACCACACTTTTGAAGAGTTATGATGTATTTTACTTGTAACCCATCTTTGTAACCTTGGCCCACATTGAATACATGGCAATTTGTTATTAAGATTGCAATTGAATTGTTGTTCCACTTCGTATTTTTGTGGAACTACATCAACTCATTGTTGTATACAATTTAGTTGGACCTTCCTCAAATTGGAACATTAGTCACACTCTTGCAATTCTAAGCCCAAATAAGGGAACAAAAATCTTAATTCACCTTAATGATTGCTAAAATGAATTTGGTGTTTATTTTTTTGCCATTCATAGTTTTTGGTTCAAAGTCAAATACTTCAACAATGAACTCAAAAAAGTATACCATCAAATACACCATACCTTTTTGCAATATGGACTTCATGCAATAGCTTTATTTAGCATTGAGCTTACCATGTCCATGAAAGTCATCATGGTTTGTAGGTAAATTTGTTTAATTGATAACATCCAAAACATTAAGCAACTAGATTTTTTACCTTTGAAACATAATTGTTACATTTTTTTAGCCTTCGGAAATGGCAAATATTCTATCTCTCCTTCTACCTAATCAATCAACAATCTATCAAACCTACTACTTTTTATTATTATTTCTTTATTGGTTGTTGTGAATACATTAAATTAATTTCATAACATTCAATAGCAAAGGTGTAATTGAATTTCATGCCAAAAAAAATAATTCTATTCACAAACACAAAGAATATCATGAAGAAATCAGTAGTGAAGAAGAGTTCATTGTATAACTTAGACTTGCTTCACTAGTTTCTCATACCCTCTCCCAAGGTGTTTTTTTGCGGTACACAACTATAAACGTGACCACAACTTGTCCCTCCAAAATCTGTTGTCAAATGTTGGCCACAAGTTGAGCTTTGTACCGCACAAAAGAAGACCTGCCCTCTCCACCAATAAGTTGAAAATTCAACATTTGACGAACGTTGAATATATTGCTTCCATTCCTTTACTGAGGGGAACCTTTTGCCTGGGTGAATAATATACGTAACAGTTAAAAAAATTTCGTTGCCCCAGACGTAAAAGGAATCCTTCAAGTCCGATGCTTTATCCAAGACAGGACCCTGGATAAGACAAACAAAGCGCTCTCTGGATAACTGCCGATTCGGCTTTGGGACTTGCACCAAGATGACCTAATGCCTGGCTAGGTGCCTCAAGACAGCTGACTGCTAAGTTGCAAAACTAATAACTTAGCTTGTCACCACACCCTCAATTGGGGAAGCCTAGGCTTTACCCTTGGTGGGATCGGACTGCGGGACCCAGACCAGGGAAAGTTGAAAAACTGATGGACAGAACTACTTGAAAAAGAATTTATCATTTTACAAGCGATGCCTTTTCATGCATTGTAATATAAATAAGTAAGGTACTGCAGTTCTGAGACGGGTACCCTGTAGCATCAATGAATACTATTTTGACAGAAGGTCAATGTTCAATGCGCAGGCCATGCCATGCATCCCCTTGCCGTGGCACATGCTAGGCAATTGCATGCAAATGATTAAACTTGCAAGTTATTGCTTACCGCAGAAGATAGGGTTGAATCATGCCTACTTTATGGCATGAATCACTCTAACGCCGGCATCCCTGGATTGCCTGCATGATAAGTTACAATCACTTGCAAATTGACAACAGTGGCAGTCCAAGACTACTGAATGCAGAAGTGGAGGTGGCGGTTATAAAAAGACACTGGCATTAAATAACATTTAACTAGGTAAGGAATACATCTTGTATTCAAAAGAATTGCGGGCTTTATAGTTTCTACATTATACAAAACTGTCATGATCAACCAAAAAAACAGACCTCCTTAACACACGTCACTCCGGGATGTCTATGTGCTGTGCTTGCAATCACCAATATCAGGGACCACTATCTGCTTTTGGAAGCTTTGTCAGATCAGGAACCCACAAGGCCAATGCGTCCGATGCAGTCGCAAACATGAACCGACGAGGTGCCCACTTCACACACGCAGGCACTCCTGCATTGTTGGTCCAGCATGCAACCTGGTAGGTCATGACAGGAAATAATAATCGTCAATTCAGCGATAATGTCTGGCCAACACGACACTTACGCAAATTGAAGATACGCTATTCTGGAAGGGTTTGCAGACACTAGAATGGAGATTTCAGAGAGGCAACATATGTTGGCTGAAGCGGCCAGCATTTACCAAGCCAATACTCTGCTACTCCACTTGCACGGAGATATGAGAGAAACGGGACACTGCAGATCTTGAAAGAACAACCTTGCCAAAGAACGTACCTCAGCACCCGATACCGTACTCCATGCTCGCAAAGTGCCATCACCTGACCCTGTAGTATAGAGGTTTCAACAATTGAGTTTCGTTGTCAATTCCACAAGACCCGAGACCAATCAAATTTATGGTCATTGAAGAGCGCTCTAATGGCTCGTGGAAATAAAGAGGGCTCCCAACTGGTAAATACAATTCAAGACAACACAATATATATGCACTAAATTGACCAATTAGATGAAAATCTAACTTTTGAGGAGGAGCATTCCTTTATGCAATTCTTAAATAAGTGTGGAAACGTACCCGCAATCACAAATAGTGCATCTGGACTAAAAGAAGCCTCCAGGACCCCGCCATCACGATTGGGTTCCAAAGTGAAGCCGTGAATCTGTCATTGTGCATTCTAATCGTTAAACCACAGGTGATGCAAGATTCAGCTTCAGATAATGAAGAACACAAGGCTCAAGAGCATACCTTCCGCCCATTGTAGGCATCCACAACATACACATGGCCGTTGGAAGTTGATAGCAGCATAAGCTTGCCATCGTAGCTGAATTTCATGCCAGAAACTTCAGCTGCATCACCCCCTACCAAGAATGTATCAAAAGGTCCCTGTGTTCACAAAATCATGTATCCATTAGCCATCCCTTCACTTATGTAGGTATTACTACAATACAAAAGCCGAGCGGGGATCACAAGAAGGAACAGGGCTTAGGAGCAGATAATATAAACGGATTAAACGTAAATATTGAATACGTATATATTTCAAAGATTGAGCCAGTTGCTAACCTTGTCATAAGAGCGCACATCAAAGAGTTTGATAGCTCCACCTTCCATGGCCACAGAAAACACAAGACCCTGTTGATCATACGCAACAGCAGGCCTCCCCCTCACACGTAACAGTCCCTGAAGAAACAATTTGCAATCAGTGCTGTATACCAAAACGACTCGACCAGAATGAGCCATCAATGACACTTCAAAGAAACAAAAAGACATTGGTTTTCTCAAATCCATCCAATACCTTAGGAAGGACAATGTCAACTCAAGTCCGACTAGTTTGTACTATGAAGGACCCAAAGGAGGAAACCAAACATACTATAGGGTTTCTTCCTCGAGATCCACTGCTTTGGAGACCCCTGTAGATGAAAAGACACCAATCCCAGCTTCAAGGGACTCTTAAAAGACCATCACAAATCACAAACCCTATGGAGTAGAGCGAGTAGGGTTTGTAGTAAGGCTGGAACGATGGCAAGCTGTCCATGCTGTCCCGCTCAGGGACTAATCAAAAGTTCACGAAAAAAAGGGGTTGGTCTCATTGACCTCTGGATTTCAAAATTGCTCTGGGGTTCTCTATACTTCAGATAAGACTTCGTCACCTTCTTTACCCAATAGAACGCCACGAGCAGCTAATCTATACTAATCCTGTCCGTCAATCACTTACAACCACGTGAATTCTTGATTTACGAAGTTATCACCTAGCATGATTTATCATGGCTAACAACTTGCATGAAGGTTGTGTCCAAAGGGAGACCCTAACATCCTAGGAACATATGCATGTGACAAGAAAATGAGTTGCAATAAGCTGGCCATTGTTAAAAAGAATCACACAGAAGGTAAAGCCACGAGGAAGCATCCTCTACCTGGCACACATTGGTGCGTAAATCCCATAGACGTACAGTGTGATCGAGTGCACCAGACATGAAGCAGTCATTCTTAGGTGACATGCATAATGACACCACCCTGGACCACATCACAATGAGTTCCAATGAGTGGGCAATTCAGTCGGCTTGGAATGACAACTCTATTTCTCCAGAATCCATTGCTGCCACGAAAGCATGCTGACCAAAAATCTCAAAGCAAAGACGGTCGGTTTTGAACCAAAGGACGATATACATCATAAAAATTCAAGTTGCGCAATGTTTTCACTCGTTGAATGAGATGAGTGACCTGTCACGATGACCCTTGAAGTAGCGCAAATATCGATTATCGTACAAAGATAAGTATCGCAGGGACTCTGCGCAATTGCAACCCACAACATCATCAGAACAGACTATCTCGGAGTTCGATAGCTTTATTCACAATCAACACTTCAACAAGCGGCTAATCGCAAACATCCCTACTTCAAATTGGAAAAAATAATACTATATGTCTCTTTCCATTTAATCCATGGTACAAAATTCTTTTGAAAATCTTAATAGTGAAAACTAAAAACTCAGAAACCCAATTCGAAATCATAAAATATCAAAATTCCTACAACCACATGTCACAATCCTACTACCAGTAGACTTGAGAAATTAATATAAGAAAATGATGGGCCACAAAACGCTACTATTTCTTCTTGAACACATGTTTCATTTTCATAGCGCAACAAAACTTTCTACAGTTTTCAACAATTGCTTCCGGAAAAGACAGCAACGCACATGAGAGGGTATGCACAAGATGACCTTACCGTCCCATCCGTTCTTTGAGGAGTAAACTATAGAGCTGGTATGGTGAGTAAAGCAAATTTGGTCCACTCCGTACTTCTTACTGTGTATTGTTTTCAGCAATCTGCTCGTAACAGGCATAAGCAGACATGCGTTGTATATTTTAGAAGGAGCTGGTGGTGTTCACTACGATTGAACACAAGAGTAAAATGTTACATTGCTAGCTAAAGTACACGACCGCAATAGAAAGTCTAAGTGAGTGACTGGAAGCTGAACGAGGGCTGCATTACCTTAGAAAAGTATTAACAACAAAAGCATAACCTCCCAATCAAGGGTGTGACTTACGTGGCATTAGCGGTATCATAAAGACGTATAGACTCATCGTCGGAGGCGGTTACAAGCAGGTCCTCGGTTCGATGAAAATCAAGCGAATTGACCTTTCCTCCCTGAAAACAAAGACCGCAAAGCTGCCTCAACGCCCATTGTACTAGAATCCATAAACACCAAGCTATCTCATCCAGAATTCACTCAGATCACACAAAGAGAAAGATTCGGAAAACGACACGTTCATGACTAGAGCAGATCACCCCGAAATGCACAAACACTAAACGTAGCACATCTCTCTCACTCATAATCCTCAATATTCCCCAAACCCTAAAATCGTCGCAAGAGAATATTTAACGTTGGAACACTCCCGGAATTCATCTCTAAGCATTGTCCATGGAAAGCAAGCGCACATACAAAAAACACAATACGGAATTCTAAGTGGATCCCGAAGAACGTCCGTGTAATGCTCAATACTCCCCAAACCCTGATACTGTCCCACAAGAATTTAACGAAGGAGCACTTCCGGAATTCATCTCTGAGCATTGTCCATGGAAAACAAACGCAGATAAAAAAAAGGTTTGTGCGTCACTCCAAGTGGATCCCGAAGAACGTTCGCATAAAGCTCAATATTCCCCCAAACCCTAAAATTACCGCAACACCACTTCACCAAGAAACACTCCCCAAAATTAATCTCTAATTGCAATTTCAAACGGGACATAAAAATTTCAATACGAAATTCCAAAAGAAACCCAGAACCTACGTAATCCTTGAAGGTGGCACCCATGACCATGTTCTTGATGACGATCTCATTGAGCTCGAGCACCAGTCCGCGCTTCTCGTCCAAAACCATTGTGTCGATCGCACAACGACGCTCAGTACTTGCGATCCAGATTCATCTCACTCGCAGCAGCAAGGCAATTGGTATAAAGGCCAAAATGTGACCTCCATGCGTCAAACCAAAGTCATAAACCTCCCGTGCTTGCGTGCGAAAATCTGCGTCCCGCCTGTATCAAAACTCCGCCTAATGATTTTAAAAAAGAAATTGCAACCACATTGGAAGAAAACAGACTAAATTTAGACTCTCTAATTCTCGAGGTACGTTGCAGACGGCCATGAAACTTGATGGACCGAATTTTTAGAGGAGAAATTGGCCGAGGTTGCCGCCAGAAGATCAGTCACGCGGGGGGGTGGGAATATCCGAAACCTCAAAGCTCCAGTGTGAACGGAGAACTGAAGCCTGCAATTGGGGGCCGCCGCGTGGAAATTCCCTGGCGGCAGCCTCGGCCCACCTGGCAAGGGCTCTCGGGAACAGTGTTCTTTTTCGTGGCGAATGAAACAACACATTTTGGATGAAAAAAATTAGTAAAGTTTGTCACATCCATCCTCCACCTGGAAGGTCTATTGGACAGCACACCTCTCTTGGCACTAAGGTAGTCTGCCCTTAACCCTGAAAGGACGCTGGGGTCCATGTGAAAATCATCATTTCTGAAACCATGGGAATAACTGGTATGAAAAAAATCAAAAGAACTCATTTGAAGTCAAAGTACTGTAGAAGATCTCGACTTCTCACCACTAATTCCAGGGATGAATAGTTGAATTTCTATCCTACACAAGAGAATGCCTTGTCATTCATCGGACACTAAACATCCGTGGTGTCCTTTCTGAGTTAATGCGTTCTCTTAAGAACTGATTGCATTTGGGGGAAAGATAAACCCCTTGAAACAAATTTTAGTAAATTTTTTTTCAAAGAAAATTTTTGAGTCAAGTTGTTTCACATTTTTTTAACCTTCATGGAATTAGTTATGAATTTTTGAAGTTGAAACATAGTGGACACTAAACATGTACACCTCTTGAAACAATGTGCACTATAGATAAGTTGAAGGAAGCAAAATGTACCTCTATATTAGTGGTTACTTTCAAAGCACAGTTGCTTTTCAAGCAATCTACCTACCCACTTCACTAGTTGCTATGGCTCCCATCACAAATATTGCCTCTATCTTTTGCATTTGGCTAGAGTATTTTGAGTACATTGCCACCATTATGCCTATTTGCAGGCCTAAAAACTTACAATTGTGCCATTCTTTTCTTGCCTACTATTATAGACACTGTTGCTTGTGAATAAGCAAAGTAGCCAACTAGTATTGCCAATTTTACCTGTTGCTAGTACTTTGACTAAGAGGCTTTTTTTTATCAACATTGTTGAGGTTAAGTTCTAGAATTGTATCATAAAAGTTGGGCTTGGTTCCTAGCCATTTTAGGTTTAGTTGTCTCAAGTGCTTACAACTTGAAGATTAGGATGACAAATTCTTATAAGTTGCAAGTTGGTGATTTAAAGGTGTTGTATTATGAACTTGAAGTATATAGTATGACAAACACTACAAGATTTGAACTTATGCATTCTCCTTTTCTTTACACTGTCTTTCTCTCATTTCTGTTGTACTCTCTTATTAATTGTTGTCTTGTGCATTTCGAGGTTTTATGTTTTGTTGTGTACATTAAAGGGTTTAGGTCTTCAAGATGGGTCTTCTACATTAAGTGATATTGGAGAAGTTCCTATACAGTGCTAGTCAAGTTGGAGATCTTTTGGTGTCATTAAAAACATAAATTATACGGGTTGTAAGAGAAAGCTTGTATTTCTAAAGGTCAAATTCTATTGACAAATAGAAAGAGAATTCAATTTCTAAGAAATCAGAATTAGATTGTGTCTTACTTGACACAAAGAGTATGCCTAGAAAGTTTCTTCTTTAGAACTCAAAGTTTTGGACCTTGAGCTATGGCCTTCTCACTCTGCATTGCCGCACATAAATGCTAAAGGTCCTATGAAGGAAACCATCATTCTAGGATTTTTGGTCAATTAAGTTGTCGTGATGGGTGCAAATGGATTTGTAGTGTAGATGCGATGCTAAATTTGCACAAATGTGGAAGGGCATTAAAAATTGTTGATTCCAAGGTTTGATGAGTTCTAGAAAGAAGTGGAATGAGGAAGCCCCTTGCTAATTGTTAATTACTAAAGTTAATAAAGGCAATTATTACTTTTTAACCAACTCCGTGCATGCAAAAAATTATTGTGCTTGAATGGGTATTGGAGTGACTATGTTGCAAGAAGTTTGATGTAGGAGTAAAAAAGGAGTTGGTTCAATTCCTTTTTGAGCATTAGATGAAATTTTAGTCCTCCATAAGATTGTAAGTTCTTGGATAGTAGGTAACAATGGCCAAATTTTATTTTTTTAAATTATAATTTAATGGAGTACAAGGCTAGAATTGCTTGGGACAATTTAACGACATATTTAAGAAAGTTAATTGTAAAAAATGGAAAATAAACTTATTTACAAATGATTGGAAACTTTGCCATATCAAAAATCTAATGTGGTCAAGAGAATACCACATCAGATAATACTATTTATTTTTTAAAACCTTAAGGGACTGAGGGGTTTTTTTAGGGAGACATTGTCAAAAATTGTGTTTTTTTGGTATGTTATTCAAAATTCAAAATTGAAACTTTTTTTTTCAAACTTTAACCACACACAAATAAAGTAAAGTACTTTATCCCATTGTGGAAAAAAATTATGCCCATTTGACCTTGCGATTGAAAGATTATAGCATTTGAAGTATAAAAAATAATTTTTTTTCATTCCTCTGAAACAAGGTCAACAAACTTTGGACCTTCTTAGAGTAAATTTTTTGCTCTACACCAAAATAAATTTTTACCATTCATAAGTATGTGGTGTTAGGTTCCCTCGTGTAAAATTTTAGAAGCATTTGAGATGTCTAGCTTACACTAAATCACCTTGCAATGCAAGGAGGTTAAGTGAGTTGGCAATACACTAATCATTTTTTGACGATTTCTTGTTCAATGAAGAAATTTTTAATTTGAAATCCAAACAACAAAAAGTTAGAGACAAACATTGGAATACATGAAAAAAAATTTGAAGAATTTTGACTTCATAGATTGCAACATGATAGCACTTGAAGTTTGAAGAAAATGTTTTTTCTTGAAACTGCCCCAACATAGCTAATAAAGTTTGACTCCTCTTAGAATGCAATTTGAAGACTAAATTTCTTTTGTAAAATTTTATGTTGTATTTTATTAGTTATATACATGCCAAATTTCAAAAATTGACGAGCTTTTTTGCAAAAGATTTTCCAAAGATTCTTGAATTATCCAAATTGCCCTAAGAGTTCAGGGCAACACAAATTTTGATACAAGCACTTGATAAAAAAAATTCACTAAAGAGATACATGTTTATACATTGTGTTCAAATTTCATGAACATCCAACCAATATTGATTTTATGGGAACCTACCTGAGATTTCTTGCATACATTGAATGAACATTAGGTCCTTTAGGGGTTAATATTGCTTTTGATTTTTTTGATTATTTTTCAATTATTTATTATTCTAACTAGCAGTGCAGTGGTCCACAACTTGGGGAACAAATCCTAGAAATGGTCCTCCCAAGGCCTCATTTATCTTCTAATGTACTACCTTCTTTGCTTGGAACACCTATTGACAAACTACCTTATATTGAAGGATCTTTTCCAACATCTTGGAGTGCCACTCAATATTGTAATGTAGGCCATTTACTAGTGGGCATTTTTATATGTTAAAAGTTGTGTGTAGTATTGGAATTTTTTTCTAGTTTTTTTTTCCAATTATTGGTTGGTTAGTGCTTAGTAGTTGATGCTCGGGGAGATCACTCCTTGTAATTTAAGGTGTACACTTTACTTAAGAGGATGCTTGATCTAGGGCTATTTACCTTAATTATTGTATTGAAGATGACCATATTTTTTGATAAAATGCTATTCTTTATAATCTAAAATCCTAAACTATATTAAGATCCTACTATGGATTTTTTTCCTTTATCTAAATTGTATATTTATTGATCAAGCCTATATTAATAGTTATACTATGTTAGAAGAGAGCCTTTCAAAAATAAACTCTATCTTATTCAAAATACATACTCCCTCTATCCCAAAACGATCTTCATATTAGACAAAGTATTTTGGATTAAGGCGGAAATAACATTTTTATAAAACTATTTTGCATTGCAAGTAAGGTTTGGTTCACTCATAGTGTCCTAGAAATTTTGAGTTTAGAAACCTTTGTCAAAGTGGAGCTTTGGAGTTTTTAAAAGTGGGGATTTGGGGGGCATGACTTGGCACATAATTGTTGAGAGTGAGATCATTGTTTTGTAGGCACTTAGTATAAGCCCAAGACCATGTGTGGACCTCTATACCACCTCCCAAAGCTTCATCTCCTTCAATTAGGAAACACTCAAAGAGATGCAAAAAATAAGGACAAAGAGTGTTGATTAACATCTTTAATCATTTTATTTGTCTTTTGATTGATGATTGCATGGATGGAAGGAAAACTATTGCTCCAAATTGTTTTGCAAGTCCCAAATAACAATCGAAAGTCAAATTTGACCAATTCTCATATCATAAAGTGCAATAGGAAGATCATTTTGGGAAAAAAACTTAAGGCCAAGACTAAAAGATCATTTCAGGATGAAGGGAGTATTTTATATGACTATTCTAATAACTATATTTTCTACAATAAAATAATCTTTGCAAATGATAAGAATTACAGTTCTTAGTGTTTGCATTTGAAAAATACAAAGTTTTAAACAATGTTCCTCTAAATTTTCAATATTTCTCAATATTGTTCATTTGAAACTATCCAACAACTTGATGCTCGGGATAGACTATTATGCATTGATGTAAAATTAATTTATCCAAATATTTTTTAAATAGAATAATAATTATTAATTATTAATTTCATAGAAATAATCATATAAATTTTTTGTTTGGAAGCTCATATTATACAAAAGAATTTGGAACAAAACATTTGCCAATATACAAAAATGTTTTAGTCAAGAGAAGCTTTTGCTGTTGCATATTCCAATTTTTTGCGTTGCAAAATATCTTCAAGCTTTCCTAATAATCTCTATAACATCAAAAATAACAAAACATGACATATATATTTACATGTGGAATTTAGAAATATTTATTTGTATATTTTAATTTACACCAAATCCAATACTTTAATATTTTTCATAAAATCACAAATTGAAAAATCTTATATTTTTAATGAAAATGGAGAAAGTAAAGATCTCTAACCTTAAAACTTTCACCATCAATAGAAACCACTTTACAATCTGTAATTGCTATAATAGATGCAGCTCTTGGTTCATTGTTTAAAAGAGCTAGTTCACCAAAGTAATCACCAACACCATATTTCATAATAACTTGACCCCTCGACTTAGCTTCAGCTGTTCCCTAAAATTTACATTAAAAAATTTTCAAAGTTTTGATATTATGTTTATACGATTCCTCATTTAATGATGTTTTTTATACATAATGATACAACAATTTAGAAGGAAAAAATATAATATTATATTGGTTGCATGATGAATAATGAAAATCACACATACACATATGCGTGTGTTTGAATTTATAAGAGCATAAAAATATATACATGTTACCTCAAATATGATTTAAATATTATTGTAGTTTAATTTCAATACCTCTTCTAGAAAATAAAATTTATCTCCTGGAGTACCCTCAACAATGATGCTAGCACCTGCTTTGAAATATTCAGCTTCTAAAACATCCGCAATGGTGGATCGTTCATATGCATCAAGGCTCTAAATAAACATTCAAATTTTATAATCATCTTAGAAAAATATTTACTATTTATTTTTTAACATCCATATTTTGAATTAAATATAATATATCTTCATTAGTTATACTCATTGTTAAATATAAAATGAAGCATTGCATAAACTTTGGTTTACATTTTATGGATTAACATTGACTTCTAAAGTGACTTGACATTGATTTGATTTTTATTACATTCATATTTACGATATTTAATAAAATCATATGTAAAAATGCATTTTATTTTCATATGAAATCAATATATATTTTTGTTGATTACATAAATATCACTACAATATCAAAATCAAAACCAAACCTTCAAGAGAGGAACATTGGACAAAAACTCTTCATATAAATTTCTTTTTTGATGAGTAGATGTCATCAAAATTGCTCTAAATGTTGCACGATCCATTGCCCATAATATACAATCTGTACTAGCCTAATATCATTATATGAATCCCTTGAGTGCAATCAAATAAATAGATTATATACTAATTTATACAAAAATCATATTCTAGGATGAGTTTTTTTTGCTAAAGGCCCATTATTATTTTCTAAAATGATATTCATTTGCTTACTTATGATATTCAGATTATATTATTTTAGATTCTAAAATTAAATTAGATGAAAATTTTAATTAAAAACGAAAAAGAATAACAAAAAAAAAGCACTATTTTGTCCAATAGTAACTATTAAGCATTATTATCAAATTGGATGATTTGCACTATTTTTTTTTCAAAAATTGTGTGACCTTAACAAAATTTTATAGAATATGCCTAAACTAATGTAATTTACAAATGAAGAGTATATCACAATGATAATGTGCACCCAAAAATATTGTCCAAAATTAGATCTAATAAAATTATTAGATAAATTATTCAAAATAAAAAGATTAATATTCATTTCATAAAGTCACTTTTAACAAATTATAAAAAATATTGAATTGTACATACTTTAACAGTTGCAGCTCGAGGTGCATCGTAAAGTAAGGCAAGTTCTCCAAAACTATCACCTGCGGAATAATTATGAACTAACTGAGGGTCCATCGTTTGATTCTTTGAAATATATACGTCACATGATCCCGCCTGCTAGTAAAGAACAATTCAAATTTCATATACTTATATTGTAAATAATCTAAAGATGGAAAGTTTGTTCAAAATTCTTTTAGTTTGAATATTTTAGAACATATTAATAATAAATTCAACAATTTATACATTTCTTAAATTGAAGTACCATATTTAGTGGAATTTCAAAATGATTTCTTAAGCACCTCAAGTAAATAAAAATTGAGCCCAGATTCCCCTTGTTTAATAATTATATCACCAGGTCTATGTTTTTCTTCTTCTACTGCATTAATCACCTATAATTGTGTAGATCTAAATTGTTAGCATGGATTGTATGCATTTATTTGATTTTTCATACTAAAATATTTGAATTAAGATTGGTCATTATTTGGTAAACTTCTGAGGAATGAAATATTATTTACATATATCAATTTATCAATTTTTAGATATGTGATTTAATGTGGATATATTTTTTTTTAAAACATTATACCGTTCTTATTTGTTCTTTGTCAAGTCCTTTGAAAATATAGCTTTTATCTATTGCCTTTTTAATGCGTTTTTTAGCATCATCAGATTTAGGAATAACCTACATTTTTAATTTTACAATGATAGAAGAATAAGTTCCAAATTATCATAATATTTATATCTAATATCAATGTTCAAGTTTATGCACTATATGAGATTTTCTAAAGCCATATTTCCAATATATTTTTAAATGATAATTACATTTTTAATAAAATGTTACCTTTGGTATGTAAGTGGCATCGACATGTGTAGGCTCTGCACTAACTCCAACCCTTCGAAAAGATAATGTTCTTTTTCGTTTATCTTTCACCTAAAATATTATATTAGTTTGTGAAAAATAATTTTTATAGAATATAAAATTATGTTTATATTTATATAAAATTAAAATACAAGGAATTTTTTTACTAATTTTATTATAATAAAAAGACATATCATGTTTGTTCTTGAATAAAAATTATATATATTTTTTCAATTAAATTATAAAAATAAAAAATTCCATTGATTCATATATCTCTATTTTAAGTGATATTACTTCAGTACGGCATTATATAATTTTAGTAAATTTATTGAACATTCATGATGAATTAAAAGAATATAAATAGAATTGATAATTTCATAAAATTTTGATGCCAAAAAACACATAAACATTTACATATTTCCACCTTTGCAAATGCTGAACCCATTTCACTTTTGTTTCTTGATTTTAAAGCAATCAGATCAAATACATCAATTCTAAGATATAGAGTATACAATCATTAGATGTTGTACATTTGAAAAAATTTCACTATCATTTGCATTGTTCATTAGGGTTTTACAATCAACGAATGAATGACACATTCATTCTTTTGGCTATGATAACCATCTATATTTCATTCAATTACATGTGTTTGAACATTAATGAACTATCTTTATTGATTTTTATCATTTAATATAATTTCTATTGTTTTATTAATTTGATTTTTGATTTTTGTAGTTCACATTGTATTAAAAAGTGTGAAACACATGCAATATTGAAAGATGAAATCTTTATCACACTCAATGAGTCAAATGCATTGTAATGGCAAAAAGATGAAAATGAATAGTCAATTTTTACTTCTTGTGCTTGTATGTTTGTAGCTCGTCGTGGTTTTGCTTTCAATTCAGATTTTGTAGGTTGTCTACTTCCAGATGCCATAACTTGTGTATTGTTAGAATTATATATAATATCCTTCCATATGAAGAAATGAACAACAATACCCTTCTAATTGTCTAAATACTCTTCATAAAATGGCCACATCAATATTTCTCACAAGGGAGTATAAATTCTCTTTATTCAATGCAATGCTATATCGTCCTACATTCTTTGATAGTAAATATTTTTTGAAGTCATTATAATTTACTTTTAGCTTCTAGAATGTTAATTTAATTTTCATTCAAGAGTATAAATTAGGTGGTGTAATGAAAACTTTTACCACAAAGTTGAGGCTTTTACAATCTAAGTACAGAAAACATTATAGATTGTTGTTGATAGGAATAAAGAATGTTTTTTTTAAGGCTCCAAAACCTTTAAGCCTAAGGTAATTGAATGTAATTCATATTGTTAAAGTGCCTTATCCTTTTCTTGCAATTGAAAAACAATTATCGATTTTTCGAGCATGTATTTTTTGAAAATGCCATAGAAATAAACTATAAAATTTCAAAATCTTGATTACATTTGTACTTAAAGTTTATCTAGGGCTTTATGTTCAAAAGTATACATTTGAAGTAAGAATATGCTTGGAGGTCATTCTTACAACAACAATTATGTGGTCAATTTAAAAAAAAAAATCTTTGCCACGTTCTTATACTAGTCTATTGTACATAACAAAATTTTGAAAGTTTTGCTTTTTGCACTAGAAATGACAATTTTGAGTGGCTTTTGATGAAAAACAACTTTGGACATTTAGGGGTTAACTATTTAGCTTGCCCTCCATAGATAATCAAATTGAAAATGCTTCCTTGTATTTCGGAGCACTTTTTAGTTCAAATATTGAAACCAAGACTTGTACAAACAATTGAATTAAAAACAAAACTCAAATGTTATCTAATTCAATTGGATTGAGTTTTACCAAGGTCCCAATTACAAATTAAGTTAAATGATGCTCCTGAGGCCATGTATTATAAATTAGAGGCTATAAAACTTAATGGTGAATTATTTAAGGACTATATGGCTTGCCTTGCATCTATGATTAAATTGAAAATTCAAGGTAAGTTTTAAAATCCAATATATATCTTTGCAAATTGCAAGTACAATTGAGTTTGAAACTCATTTAATACGGAAATGAGAGCGAACAACCTTTAAATCACTATACAACTTTGAAAATGGTTTAATTCATTGTATGTGGTTTAAAAGTGTTATTGGCATTTTTAACCCTAGAACATCCAAACTCATCTCTAGAATTGACAATTTGAGGAAGATCATTACAAAGTGCTATTTGGAAGCATATTTGAGAATTGACATACAAATAAAAGTTGTAGACTTTGGGTTGTAGATTCCATGTATATGGTTAGATTCACCAATGCTATCATCAATATTTTTTTTATAAATTTTGAAAGGGAAATTTCGAAATTTCTTCAAAATTTGATTACAAGCAAAAGATTATCATTTTTTGAGTAAAATTTGTTGGAATGGATTTGAAATGAGGTTCTTTAAACATGGTGATTTTTTGAAATTTTTGTGTTCTTAAAATCTACGATTGCACTATGGCAAATCTTATTTTGAACTAGAGTCAATGCAATTTTGGTTTGGTCAACCACTTGACATACTTGTACATTTGTAATTTGGGAATTTTCTTAGAAAAATATGTACACTAGTAACAACAAATCCAACCATTAGATAGGAATCATAGAATAGCCACTTCATAAAGTATCTCCAAAAATTAGGATGATTTTCATCGAAGTTCTAATGAAAAGATATATCAATTTGAATCTGTTTGTTGTCCACTTTTTGGATGTCGGAGCGCTCTAGGGTTAACTTCTAGTAAGGCTTACAACTAATCCATAGAATCTATACATGAGTTTATTCAACAAAATTAGATTACATTTGGTAAAATTAGTTTCATGTCGTGCTTGAGTTCGTTGAGGCATAATCTACTTCACAAAGCAAAGTATTGAGGTTGTTTTTAGAAATTAAACTCTTCTGTTGCAAATTAAATGGTTGCTCAAGGTCGTTGTTGGGAGTGTTTGGATGCAAGTATATGTGGGTAGTGACATAGCAAGCCCTTTGTAAGGCTTGATAAAGGAGATATTTTCACTAGAATTTTTCATTCATTATCAAATATGAAGAATTTGAATTCATATTTGGAATCAAAGTTCCAAATGTAATTAGGGAAAGTTGAAAATATGAAATTGAAAAATACCAAATACTGAGCAAATTTTTACATCTGTAATCAAGAAAATTATTGAAGAGCCCTACAAAAGTCTCACTACCTACACTTGCACTTGTAGATTGCTAGGGTGAATTGTTCCCCTTCTTCCTCTAGCCTAGGAGTAAATGTCAAAAAATTGCCCCCTAATTTGAAGCCACTGATTCCAAACATTAATTCAAAATTTTTGAGTTTTAGAGTGTGTGGCAAATAAAAAATTCAATGTTACCAATGTTACCAATTACCAATGTTTTTCCCATAGGTAAACTATACAAAGAAATGAAGGGGTCAATTTGCGTTGGCCCCCATTGACTCTATGTCACAAATTGTTATGGATTCATCTTCATTGGCTTTTTCACTCTACCAGATTACTATAGTGATTGGAAAGAGCTTGATCTACAAACCTCAAGTCCTCAATCCTAAGTTTACCCCCACCAAAAGTTCCTTCATCCAAGTTATTGTACAGTAGGAAGCCCCCTCCTTCGTTCAACAGTGGGCAAGGCTTAGAGGGATATCGTGCCAAGGCTTGATACTCTCCTACTTATCATGCCGGGGTACGATATTCTCCTAAACCCCATATAAGATAATTATATTGTATAATGGCACATTTTTCCTAAAGGCAAATACCACCAAATGCTTAACAAATTGTGAATGCTCTTCTTGCTTCTAAAAACTCAATTCAATGGTCCTGCATACCTATAAGTTATGTTACATTTTGATAACCAATGTCTTTTTGAGCAAGCAAGAATTGCCCAATGGCAAAATCTATTTTCCAAAATTATTTATAAAATTTGGAATAAAATCTTGTCATCTAGGCAATTCACCTCCTTCCATCTTGTTTGAACTACTCACATTGGGAAAAAGGCCCCCATTGCATTAGTATTGTTGCAATGGTTCTTGCAATGGTTGAATAGTCCAATATTGAAATTGCAACAATACATTTTCAATACATACCTAATGAAAACATTGTAATACTATTGGCAATATTGCGAGAGTACAATTTCAATATTAGACTGTTCAACCATTGCAACAACCATTGCAACAGTACTGCTGCAATGCGGGGTTAGTTTCCTGTTGTGTACAAAAAAACAATAATATCATTCATCGACAAGCTGTCCCATAAAGTTTCATCTTCACTGTCCGTACGAGGTTGCCCTGGCGACACTTGTCACAGTGGAACTGACCCTCGAACAGCAGCCACAGAACGCGGCGACAGAACGAGGCAACCCATAATATACCAACGAAAAGAACCGTCGAGAACGTACTAGAGAACCGGGTCGTCGAGGTATGTGGAGATTGAGCGATCCCGTCCTCAATCGCAAAACGGAAGGCTCTCGTCGTCTCTCCCTCCACATTTTCTCCTCATTTGTCCATTTGGCATGGAAAGGCCCTGTTTGGAGCACCTCGCGCGCACTTGCCGTGACGGAGTTCGGCGATCAGTTCCGAGAAGTAAAGCGGTTGGCACTGCGCGCGACGTAGCGGTCAGTTTCGGCATAGCTTTTGTCCTCCTTCAACACCCGAGAATCGTCAATTGAGAGAGGAATTCGTGAAGGACTCAGCTGTTTCAGGTCCGTGATCAATTTCTTCTGATTCTTGGGAAATGTTGGTATTGAAGATTGAGGTATTTTGATTCTTAATTCGAGGACGAGTGCAACTTTTCTTTTCCATTATTGCGCTGCTACGAGTATTTTCGAGTTGCGAGAGGAGTGTAGTTATTGCCGTGTGTGATGCATAGCTGGTGGCTATCAATTCGAGGAGTAGTACTTGGAGACCCGGGAAGTTGACCTTTAATCACTTTCGACAGTGGAGTATTAGCTGTTTAGGAATTTGGAGAATGCGTTTGCTGTCTATGGCCAATTGTTTGTGAATTCAAATAAGACTGAATAGAATTAGTTTGCGATTTTCTACTATCAGAAAGATCCAAGTGCGGCTGTTGTCATTGCTCAGCAACGGATTTCATTGCGGAGAGGTCTGCAGATTTCTTGTTGCAGTCGATAGAATCAAATTTCCAATCCACTCGGAAGCTCTGTGTTGTAACCTAGTTCAGTTCAAAGTTATCGACAAGCTGTGATTGCAGTTACAGCATAGTCTCTAAATCATCTATGTGTCGGTTTCTTGACCACAGAAAATCTCATGTACTTCTAAGTTGATTGGTTTTTTCTGGATTATTCCTCGAGTAGTGCTTCGTTTCTAGTGCAACTTCGGATTATTGCTCCGGTATCTAGAAGTCATAGGTCCCTCTTACCATGTTACGTTTTCGTTTGCCTTGACTGAAACCGTAGTCCTTATTTCCGACTGAAATTTGGAGCCTTGTTATAGGTTGTACGGTTTGAGTATGCTAAACGTTACAGGTTTTGATTTCGTTGAGGTCAACATTGTTTAGGGTATTTATATTTGCTATAGAACTCAGTTGCTCCCTATCCAGATGATTCTGACGGCGAAATGTAATGAGGTTAGCGATGATTTTTGAGTATACTTGAGATCTCTTCACCTTCTGTCTAGTTACAGATTCGGGGGCAGTTGTTGTTACATAGATGCCAGTGAAATTAAATTAGGGCACTGGAGTTTAGTGTCTGCAAAAACTTTCGCAGCTTGCACTGCGCAACCTCCTGATAGTCCCGTTATCCCGGAATTGAAATAGGGCATTCCTTTTTTTTAGAATAAGATGAATATGTGGCACCATTGGCATGTATTGGTCCATGTTCAGGCTTGTTCACGAGTAGTTTTGCTATGTGCAGGGTAAAGTTTGAAGCAGGAGAAATCGTTATTTGACAATGGCGGGATTGTTAAAAGCATTTAATGTAATACAACCTGCATATGTGTCACCGCACAGGAAGCGAAGGAACCCTGTCCTCTGTAGAGTTTATAGTAGAGAATATAGATTGGATATCCTAAGCTTGAAATGCGTTGACGGGAATTCGAAGCGGAGGCCTCTAAGAATGATACGGAGATGCACAGAATATACGAAGCACTTACGTTCAATGTCTTTCGCAAGTCGAGAAGATTGGCTTCCATCTTTAAATTTAGAGAACTCTTTCCCTCAACTGTCATCGACCTTGAAAGCTCTTCCCACGGGACCTCTGGGCATATCGTCAGCTCCGTTTTACTCTACAGGGTCAATGGAATCGACAATACCTGATACGACGCACACCTTACTGAATTTTCTGCTGGAGGCTTACTCGTCCTTTCACGAACAAGCTCTGGTGACCACAGTCATCCTGGTAGCCATTATTGTCGTTGCGACCTTCGTAGCGAGGTCTGGCGATGAAAGTCACTTAAAACGAGTCGATAAATCTTTGGTTTTTGTATCACGCCCTTCTCAATTCAATCGCTTCATCTCTATGCGTTGCCCTTCTATGTCAATGAATCTTTCTGCAAAGATTAATGTATTAGAAAGAGCAGATATAGAGTATCAGAGGATGTGTCTGCATGCCCCCGATGGAGGCATAGTGGCGATTGATTGGCCCGCGGAGCTCGACTTCGTTGCAGAGGAGGACCACCTTGCTAACACGTTGCTGCTTGTTCCTGGTTTGTCACTTCAACCTTACATGGCTACTTCGTCTTCTGGTGTTTCATATAAGTTTGTTCCCATCGACGTACTATTATCCTAGAAATTTTCAAAAATGATAAAGATGAATGTCTCAAATATGGATTAGTAAATTAAATGTTCTAATCTTTGTAGGAAAACATGTCACAACACGTGTATTCGTGAGAAGTATCTTTTGTAGCTAATGGTGTTCTTGCACTGACCAGATGCAACAGGTAATGTAAAATCCCTGATTGTAGGAAACATGTGCAGGCACAACGGAGGGTAGTGAAGATGAGGGGGTGAAGCAATTTGTTATTGAGGCCATGCGCTATGGCTATTTTCCCGTCATCTTAAACCCACGAGGGTGTGCCAGCTCTCCAGTGACGACTCCCAGGCACTTGTTCAACCCCTGTTTCTATTCTTGTTGTTGCTTATTCGTTTCTTCTCCTTTGTTCTCTGTTTATACCAGGATAGTGTGCTTAAATGAGTTGATTATGTTATAATGGATTTTGAAAGAGCCTTGCATTTACCTGGCAATGAGTGAGAACTGCGATTGTTGGAAAGCCTCATTTTTCGTTTCTTCATTTTTGGTATCTAAGCTTGAGGATTGGAGATTCATTTATTCTTCTAGTATGTCTCTAAATTCTATAGAGACATATTAGAAGAAATATGACTTCTTTATTAAAGAGAGAATCATGACTGTCGTTTGCTTGGACTAGGGTGTTCTCAGGGGCAGACAGCGATGACGTTCGCTTGGCTGTTCAACACATTGTTCGTGGGCGACCAGGGTCATCGGTGATGGGCGTTGGCTGGGGCTGGGGCGCCAACATGTTGACCAAGTATTTGGGTGAGGAAGCTGGGTCCACTTCTCTCATGGCCGCTGTAGCCATTTCCAACCCTTTCGACTTGCAACAGTCGTCAATGTTTCTAGGCATGACAAATGCTGGACAACTCGATCGTGTGATGGCAAAAGGCCTTGTGAACATTCTTAAGGAAAACAAGGTGCGATTTTGCCTCGATCCCTCATTGCAGTTGAACCTGGAATTTGAACATTCAGTACATGATATTCTGCTCGCTGTGTAGGTGCTTTTTGCGGGCCAAAGCGAAGGATTCGATCTAAAAGTAGCTTTGGCATCAACTTCAGTTCGTGATTTCGACGCATCCATCTCGAGAGTGACACATGGCTTTGATACTCTTGACGAATTTTATTCCGCTGCGAGTTCCGCGAGATATATCGGTTCTGTGCAAGTTCCGCTTCTCTCTGTTCAGGCACGTATTTGCAGACATGCAGCTGTTACGTCAGCGCATAAGATCTAGTGGATGAGTTGTCTTGTCCACCATGGATTCTCCCAACGATCATATAGCTTGGCAATGAACCTTATAACGTACGTGTGATTTTAGCAATCAACCTCATGGGGTGTACCTACCTGGTTCAGCTTACTCGCTTACACTGCTAAGGTTTAATGTGCTTCTGAAATGATGTCCATTTTGTTCTCCATTTGTAATCAGGGCGAGGATTTCTCAATGCCAGTGACCTCAATTCCTTACAGCATCCTTGTTGAGAATCCATATACCGCTGCGCTCGTGGCACAGATGCCTGCAAGCAACACATTTTCTGCCACGGGGGTTGTAAGAGAACCTGGTAGTGCATCAAGACATCGCTGGAGTCACACGATTGCATTTGAAGTAAGTTGGATTGAGTGATAGTTTTCCGAATGATATGTATGTCTATGAGCTAGTCCCGACAATTTCACTAGTGAAAAATCGCATAGCGTCACACAGTTTTGTCGATTCAATTTAATTGTGCCTGCTAGTTTTCAATGTCGAGTTTCCCTGTTTTCATCGTAGTCTAAGAGAGATCTGGCTTTAATCGCAGTGGCTAGCAGCAGTGGAAGTTGCGTTGCTGAAGGGACATCATCCACTTTTAAATCCAGTCAGTTCATATGATAAAGTAAGCATTGAATCCAAAGCGAGGAGGCGGCCATCTCTCCCAATGGGTTTGTCCATCGAAGACAATGACAGTCGCAAAGGCTCAAAGATGGACGTTTCTGTAGCCGGTGAGGTTCCTGAACATAAACCCAACGTACATCTGGAATTTTTCCAGAAATCAGCTGGAAATATCCAGTTTCCAGCTGTACGTATTTTCGTATTGGACACATCCTATTCCGGGTTACTCTAATCCCTGTTTCGACCCTCTTTATGTAAAGCCAGATTTTTTAACACCGACTTTCAACGTCTGGAGAAGTAACTTTAAGTCTGTCTCAGTGGGTGCGAGTCACACACTTTTAGGTGGTCACACTTTTTCCCATGTTGTGGTTGCAGCTCCGAATGACGAAAAGATATTCAAGGATGAAGATGAGGATGGGTCCATGCAAGGAGAGAGATTGTCAGCGGTTGCAGTGACTGATGAATTGGGAGGAAATGAAGAAGTCAATGAGACTGGTGCCGCTGAAATTAAAAAGAGACAGAATTCAAATTCAGAGGCAGAGACCATTCCTTCAATTACGAAGGGCACTCCCGAAGAGGCAGAGAACGTTTCTTCAAAGACGGAGAGCGCTCCCCAAGAGGCAGCGAGTATTTCTTCGAATTCTGAGAGCACTCCCCAAGAGGCAGAGAGCGTTTCTTCAAAGTCTGAGAGCACTTCCCAAGTGGCAGAGAGTACTCCTTCAGAGGCAAAGAGTACTTCTCTAGAAGAAGAGAGCACTTCATCAGAGCCAAGTCCCCCTCCGGTAGAAGGAGAACCTGAAGAAACCGCTGAAATAATTCAAATGCGTGCGGCTGCTGAGAGTGTTATGAACGTGTTGGACGTCACGATGCCTGGTACATTATCTGAGGAAAAGAAAATTCAGGTCAGTGTGCTTCTTATTGAGCATGAAATACTCTTCCTTGAGTGGCAATTGAAGCCGCTGTGCTACCAGAATGTCCTTACGGTTGCGCTGACGGGACTGTGGAATGTTTATCTTAAGGAATTGATGGCAATCATCTTATTGTGCGATTTAAATCTGTTTCTAAATCGAGAGTCGAATATTTGTCCGTATCTCCTCAATATTTTGTGCCTTTGAACACTTAGACTGAAAGATTACTCATTCTTGTTCTCGAGCAGATAAATTACAGAAATTCTGTTCTCTACAGATCTATTTAAAGTCATAGCCGGGTTGGCAGCCTTACGTTCAAGCAGTCAACCATGTTCCTCAAGAGGTCATTAGATGATGTCTTGCAAGTACCCATTTCGGTGGTGCATATTCATAGAAATGTCGCATGTATATGGGTGCAGGTGTTAACTGCTGTTGGAGAAGGGGAGACCATCCTGACAGCATTGCAGGAAGCAGTACCTGAGGATGTGCGAGGGAATATGGCTACGGCAGTTTCAGGGGCCGTGCAAGCTAGAGGCCTCAGTTTTAATCTGATTGGGTTTGGAAAGAGCATGCCGCCCCCGACGCTTCCTGCTGGGTTAATTGAAAGCATCAAGGGAAAGATAGCTGGTGGAAAGAAGGAATCTACACCTACGACTCCACATTTACCTGTTGATGGTCCGATCTCTGAGGGGACTACAGATACAAACGCCGCAGAAGCGGCATCAAACGAAAAAGTAGACGACAAAGGGCATGCAAATCCAGTTGAACATAATAATGAATCTCAGAAGGTTGATAACCAAGGTGAGGATGTGATTACATGCACCCCGACAACGTTGGTGTTGCATTGACTTCTCATTTCAGTCCAGAACTCAATTACGGTATCATGTTTTGTGTCTCAATGAATGTATATCTATCATCATCTATGTTAATTTTCTTAGTTGTCTAACAACGCGGGTATATTCTTGAAACACATAGTTTGTTCCTATGTAAACAGCTGCTGTGGTTGAAGGCGATAAAGGTGTAGAGAGTGAGAATGTGGCGTCTGATGCAGGGACGGAAAACAAGGTCGTCAAGCAAGAAGACAAGAGCCAGTCCGTTAGTGAAAACCAATCCAAAGGGGATTCATCAATGGGTTCTAAAGAGTTTAAGTCAGAGGAATCTAAGGATAGCACTGCAAGCAAGCCAGAGGGAGGAAAGCTCGAGGGATCAAAGTCCGAGGGACCGAAGGACAGCGCTGAAAGCAAGTCAGCAGGAGGAAAGCAGGAATCAAAGCCAGAGGAACCTAAGGATACCACTGCAAGCAAGCCAGAGGGAGGAAAGCTCGAGGAATCAAAGTCCGAGGGACCGAAGGACAGCGCTGAAAGCAAGTCAGCAGGAGGAAAGCAAGAATCAAAGCCAGTGGAACCTAAGGATACCACTGCAAGCAAGCCAGAGGGAGGAAAGCTCGAGGAATCGAAGTCCGAGGGACCAAAGGACAGCGCTGAAAGCAAGCAAATGGAAGGAAAGCATGAGGGGCCAAAGTCAGATGACTCGAAATCGAGCACTGAAGGCAAGCCATTGGGTGGAAAGCACGAGGAACTAAAGACAGATGAACCGAAGGAGAGCAGTGAAAGCAAGCCAGTGGGAGGAACGCACGGAGAACCGAAGTCCGATGAATCGAAGGAGAGCACTGGAAGCAAGCCAATGGGAGGAAAGCAGGAGGAATCTGCTGACAAACTCGAAGGTGCTGGACAGACGGAAGATAAAAAAGACGGAGCACAAGACGCCCCAGTTGGTGAGGTAGCTCGGAAAGATGACAAGAAACCAGAGGATTTAGGGGACAGTAATATAAGCGTAAATGCCAAGGAAGAGACAAAACCTGCAAAGGAAAATCAGCCTAGTCCTGATACTCCACCCCCTGCTGCCTCAGCTCCGCCTTCTCCAGTCCTGGAAAATAGCACCAGCCCTGCCCTCTCTGCTCCCAATACAGGAATGACACCTCCATTGGACATGAAATTAGCGTTTCAAGCCCTGACAGGATTCGATGACTCTACGCAAATGGCTGTGACGAATGTATTTGGAGTTGTCGAAGGCATGCTGGAGAAGCTGGAACAGGAACAGGTTGCCGCTTCGCCTGATGCTTCTGCTAATGATAAGGACGAGTCCAACGATCAGGAAAATAGCAACGGCAAAGGGAACGATAAGAAAAATGACGACAAGAAAGTCGTGTATGATTCACGTTCCGAGTATAATGATGAAGACGGAGCGATACAGACAGAAGTGGCACGCATAGGATTGAATAATGCTGATCATGGAGATGATAGTAGCACGCAGGAGACTGCCACGACTAAAAAGAGGGAAACTGTAGAAGTGACCAACAAGAAGCAAGAGGAGAAAAAGAAAGGAACGAAAAAATCTTCGAGCGTTCCTGAAGAGCCCAAACCGGTGAAAGGGACTTCGGTGAACATATCTCCTTCCAATCTGGGTTCAGGAACAAGGCCCCAGTCCAAAGTCATGATGATTCAAAGAGTGGGAAGTTGTACTCTTGTGGAGCCTATGTTGGAGTATCAACCGCTTAAGAGGCATTCTTCCCCGAGTGTGAATGGTGCGTTCTCCAAAAATAACGGTGCTGCCGTAACGCGAGATGGCACAGAAATTCAACAAAGCAGGCGACCTGTGAAAGAAGGAAATTCCGTGACGCCGGTTATTAGCGAAATGACCATTGAGCAACTCTCACAGGAAGTCGATCAAGAAAGTATCAATGAAGGGGATGATAGTTCTACGAAGTTCAATGAGATACGCGCCGATCAGACTATCGAGGCTGAGGTGACTGGAATCGAGGAAACAGAGACTTCAAGTATGATTGAAAATATTGTGAAGGATGCTTTGAAGTTGGAAGTGCTCCGGAGGCTGGGTGCCGCAGGAATGGAAAGTCTAGGGATCGATTTAGAGCAGGAGGTTTCCAAGGTTTCTGTTTCAGTGGCTGAAGCAGTTCAAAGATGGAAGAAGGATCCCGACACCGGTTCTAGTGCTGGAAAATTAGGAATTCTATCATCTAATTCAGTAATAAGTACTCTTGGCTCTGTTATGGGAGGTACCCACATACTGGGTGGGTTGGTTCCTGTTGGAGTGCTAGCAGGTGTGATTTTGGCTTCCTTAGGTGCTGTATATTTGATCGTCACCGATAATCAGCAGGATGATGAGGAAAATGATAAGGTTGCTGGTGAGGACGAGGAGGAGGAAGAGGATGAAAGCGTTAGTGATAGTGACAGTGATGACTCTTCATGCCAGAAAGTGAAAGCTTCTGCTGTGGATGTTCCTGTTTTAAGTGTAGATCGGCACGATGAGAGTCCACTGAGTGCGTCTTCCGAGTTGGGGGAAGACCCTTTGCTGGAACCAGCAGAAGCTGCAGAAGATGATATAGCACATGAGTATGGTGATAAGTCTGGATCTGAAGGATTGTCCGATGACGAGGAGGACGAAAGGGAGGGCAATAAGCAAGGCAAGATCATGGGCATGATGGCTGCTGCTGCTGTCACTGGTGGTGCCACACTCGTCGGAATGAATACGGCAAACAAAGACGATGCAGATGAAGGACAGGGCCGTGAGAATACTGGCAAGGACCTTGGGAAGGGAGAAAATATAATTTCTAACCTTCATCCCCTCGCTGAGAAGGTATTGACAGTGGCAGCGCCAGTGGTACCTACCAATGAGGATGGAGAGGTTGATCATCAGCGGTAAGCGATTGCCCTCGGAGATTGCAATCATTTGGTTAAGAAATGGATAACAAGAATTTCATGAACCGTACAAATGAATGTAATTTACTAGATTTCTGCTTGAAGGCTTAACTTGGACGCACTTCGGTACTTTGAATTCTTCAATTGATGTGGTATTTCCCACAGGTTGGTGGCGATGCTGGCAGAACTTGGGCAGAGGGGTGGCTTTTTTCGACTCATTGGAAAAGTAGCACTTCTATGGGGTGGTCTGCGGGGTGCCATGAGTCTTACTGATCGCCTTCTTGTCTTTTTACAAATGAATAAGCGGCCTTTGCATATGAGGTGTTCCTTACACTCTGATCAAGCATCAATTTGTAGCAAAGCTGACCGCTATTTGAGACGTAAATTGTTACGAAGAATCTTAAGTTCATGCTTAGAATAACTAGTGCGAAGTTTCTGCCATGGTATCTTCTGCTTTATTCTTGGATTGGCGATAATGAGTTACTTCTGGTGTTCTGACTAGGGTTTCTTTGGCAGGCTTGTTGGATTTTCTGCACTGGTTGTGTTGCTGTGGTCTCCAGTGTTAGTACCCGTCCTGCCATCGTTGTTGCATCAATGGGCTACTAAAACACCAGGGGGTGTCGCTGATGCTGCATCTGCGGTTGGTCTGTATGGGGCCATTCTTATTCTCGTCACAATCTGGGGGAAGCGAGTTCGTGGCTATAATAAACCTCTTCTATATTATGGCCTTCGTTTGTGGTCAAAACGCAAGGTATGCCCTTGATAGGACTTCTGAGATATCAGTCAAGGATGCGTGCACAATCTTCAAGCATTCGTGCTGTATAGTTTCTAGTGATTTACACGAACTGACAGTTTGTTTATTTGCATTCCAGGTGCAAGACTTAGGCTTGGGCTTAGCCTTAGGTGGTGTATTAGTCTCATTTTTGTATATTACGAACTTCATCTTGGGCTACGTGCAATTCAGTTGGGGGATGTTACTTGCTACGAATCCTAGAATTCCAGGTAACTCACTGTGAAACTTTGCAACTGTGAATACATGCCTTCAAACTCATCTTCAATTTTTCGGATTTTCCTCTCCCTTCGGTTAATTCTGATGCTGGGAACTTTGTAATGAGCAGGCACTTTAGGAGTGGCGTTGTTCTCAGCGGCCAAAGTATGCAAGCTTGTAGGACAATCACTTGCACTTGGGTTGGCGGTGGCACTTGTAGAGGAAGTTCTCTTCAGGGCGTGGTTACAGGAGGAGATTGCGGTTGATCTGGGATTTCACAGGGCAGTGTTCATATCGGCTCTTGCTTTTGCGCTAGTTCATTGGTACGATTGAACTTTTTACTTCGACATACTTACATTCCGAGATCTCTCTTCGCTAAATATGTGTATCAGTTCAGCATCGTTCAGAACCAGTGAATGTGTGCATGATGGATGTGCAGGTCGCCAGCCGCAATGCCAGGCCTTTGGTTTTTGTCAGTGAGCTTAGCAGGTGCGCGAGCAAAGATGAATCGGAACTTGGCATTTCCAATTGGACTGCATGCGGGCCTTGTGGCAGTCAACCACGTGATGACAGCTGGAGGACTCGTGCAATATTTTCCTCATGCGCCAACCTGGTTCACAGGAGCACATGTAAGAAATCCATTAGCTGGGGCAGTAGGCACAGGCGTAATGGCCTTGCTGGCTGTCACTCTATACCCTCGTACTACCACTCAGCCTCTTCCGACGTTTAAAGAAGTCGAGCATGCGGTGTAAATTATTGTTCTTGTAACTCGAGATGAAGAGCTAATGCTCTTTTTGTTTAGGGGTGCTTGGGAGAATTTTGCTAAATTGCTCTCTTGAGGTCGGTACTGTAGTGATTTGGTCATATTCTATTATGTGTTGATTGATTCATCTCTTAGCATTACTTCTGTACACTACCCTGGCTCTCAAATGACAGTCCTGCTTCTGCAATCTTTCCAGTGAACTTATATAGCAGTCCAATTCCCCTGATCCTATTGCTAGCTCGTTATTTTTTTTTTCCATGACGTTGCTGTGCCGTTTAGCAATTCTCCACTGTACCAAGGCTAGAGATGTCCTGCGGGGATTCATCATACTTCACACCTTCGCGCAGCCTACAGTCCCACCAATACCAGCGCTATCTCTAACGAAATACAATCATGGCTTTCGATACACCGCGAAAAGCAGATACAAGCAGGATCCTTTCGTTAGCACTGTCAATCTCCCCAAATTTGGAAAATTAGCACACTTTATCTTCAAAGCAAGAGATGAGTCAGGGCAATTAGGGATAAATCCTGTGATGCCAAGTACAGCCAGGAGTCAAAAAGAATACTATTGCTATACTAGATTACTAGTCATTCTTTTGGGCAAAGAATACCGAGTGTTTACTTTTCCTTGTTGAAACGTGGATGTTTTTCATCCAATGTTTTGTGTGCAACTCTGTCGGCTCTGGGCCAAAGGGGGGTTTTGTATCAGCAGAAGCTACCCTTAGGAAGTTTAATTAGTTTTTTGAGTTAGTAATTTGGGGATAGAACCTCTCATGTGTTCGCTAGAAGTCTTTAAGCTAGAAAAAACTTCAGTCATTCATCATTGGTAGTAGCGGAGGGTAGCGGAGCCCTAGTTAATCTGTAACCCCTAATTGCCCCAAGGGACCAAAAGTATCCTCATACAGTCTAGAAATCTAATTCAAAGTGTTGTAACTTTTGCATATGTTGTTTGAATTTAATAAAAACTTGTTGGGAAATCTTCGCTCTCTTCTAGTTTGTGTGGTAAAATTTTCATGTCAATCCAAGTCGTTTTGAAATGTTTGGGATCAATTTGAAGTTCAAAATCCAAACATTCATTAGAAGAATTATGAACTCTACAAAAGGTTGTTTCAGTTTCGTTTTCAGCACCCCTGGTTGCAAATACAGAAAAAAAAATTAAATAAATAAATAATAACAAAAAATTGAAAAAGATGAAAAAAATTCTAATCACCACTCTGATGTGGCGCTTATAGTACCCCGTCAGATTTCTACTAAAAAAATTCCATTGTAATTGCATTGCTGCCCTACAAACTTGCAGCCTTTTGTAGAGTTTAGAATTCTTCTAATGTTTAGATTACAATGAAATTTGGTAGATTGTCTCTTCTTCATATAGTGTCCGTTTTCGACAATTGCTTCTAGGGAAAGTTGTGCATACTAGTCTAGTTTTTGTGGTTAAAATTTCATATCAATTCAAGAAGTTATGAGTGAATGAGATGCATTTCAGTAGAAGGAGGTTCAGCCTTTGATGTGTTTTTTGCAACTCTCTTGGCTATTTTTTTGACATTTCAAGGCCATTTTGCAAACACAATGAATCAATTGAATAATATCTTCTTTCACCAATGTGTTTGGATGGTGGCTTTGGAGCACTTTATAGTTTAAAGTTTTTTCATTTGAGTAGGTTTAGAAATCAAATTTCACCTCCAAATGTGTTTCTAGGAAAACTTCAGCATCCTTTATCAACACTAAAATATTATTAATAGTCTTGCAATATAAGTAGCCAAATGACTCCAAATTTGATTCATGCAACCCCCATGACCAAGGTAGTCACCAAAAATGCTCCTATTATTAGCCCAATAGGAACATTCTTTGTTTCTATAGTAAACAATAATCTCATCCATCAATTGCTTTTTAGCCTTGGCATCCTTTAAGGACTAAATGGAAGTTATTCTCACCCAAGGTTATCTTTGAACACACTCAATGTACTCAAATGATGTTGTCTTGGGAAAAAATTAACCCATTATCAATACAAAAAAATCAAGACTTTCAAAGGATAGCTCAATTGTACTGTACAATTGTGAAATGGAGTTGAGACCAAGATTGGGCCATTATTTTTGGAGAAAGTATCTTTGTTAATCTTTTATATTTTTTTGTAAATAGACCACATTCTCTTTTCCAAGATGATTCCAATGCACTAAAAAAACCCATCTCATATGGACTCTACATCCAAAAATTATGGATTTTAAAACTTTGGGTTAATGTATACCACTAGACATGTAGCCATATAGGTTAGACAACTAGCTAGCTAAACTTTGGCATGCTAGGCAAGAAAGTTATTTGGATGGTGAGTCTACAAAGGCAACGGCCTTATTGAGGCCTCAAATTTCTTCTAAATTTTTGAATTGTGACATATCTTCTCTCCTATCTATAAACAAATATTAATATTTTATTGCCTCAATTTCATCAAATTGGTTAAAATTGGTTTAAACTAGCTCAAAAAACAAAGTTTCTTCTCAACAATTTGAGCATTATTTAGATGAATGAGAATTTATGTGGACAAAACATCACCTTCAAGTATTGAACTTAACATCAATAATGGGTCTAGTTTTTTTTTTAGTACAAGTTTTTAGCATCCAAAGAAAATCTTAAAATATAAAAGAATCTACATTACTAAATTTGGGTAGGTCTTTTCCCACATTGAACTCTCTATAGTGTAAAATTTATTTTTAAAATTGAGATCTTTTCTACAAGGAAAGATGTGCATATTGGCATTTCACATACCACATCTAACAAAAGGTAATTATACACCATGGTACACTTAGGGTGCATAGTATGTTTGATTTGCTCTAGTTTTGCATTGCTATTGTGCTATTTTCATTAAAAATTGCATTAGCATATTTATCCCTTTTCCTACAAATAATTCATGATCTTCAACCAATACAACTTAGGATTAATCTACAAGGTTGCTATTATGTGATCTTAGGAGCATGAGACCATGAGCCTTGAAGACTATATACAAATATTGTAGGTGTCCATATCATAAAAAACTTTCATGATTACAGTGGAACAATGTTATAGGTACCTATATTATAGGTGTTTTTATTAAAAATACCTTCAATGGTTGTAGGATACCTACTTATGCACATGTTCAAGGCTAACATGCTCGCACATTAGCATCATTGATTAATCCACCTTCACAATTTGAATAAATTAAACATTGAAAAAATTAAAACATAACAATCTGCATGGATCAATTGTACCTTTGAAAATCTACCAAACAACATAATTGAAACATAAGATGTGTCAATGCGTTGTGAAATCTACCAATTGGGATTTTTACATGGGAGTTTTGGGAAATATTAATGGAAAAGAAAATCATACAAGAAATTTTAAACTCTTTTGTGAATTACAAAGGGGAAAGCACATGTTTTGCCCTATTTCAAGAGAAGCTAGAATAATTTTTACTAGTGCTTATTATGACAGACTGACAGTATTCTGAAGTTTCATTCTTCATCAATCATAACTCAAAGGTTATCCCCTAAGAGCTCTGACATCCAATTTTTGGATGATGAATAGATTAAAACTAGAGTTTCATCCTCCTAACTACTTGGATGAAAGTTTTTCTAATTTGTAGACATACGTTATCAAGTTGTTGGCCTATCTAAGGGTTGGATTTGGTGTTACTAGAATACATATTTTTCTCAAAATTACCAATGTGTAAATATGTCAAGGGGTCAAATTGCATTGACTCTAGTTCAAAATTGGATTTGCCAAAATGAGGTCATAGATAGAAAGAACACAAAAATTTCAAAAAATCACCATGTGGAAAAAACCTCATTTCAAATCTATTCCAACAAATTTTACTCAAAAAATGATAATATTTTGCTTGTAACCAAATTTTGAAGGAATTTTGGAATTTCTATTTCAAAATTTATAGAAAAAAATTGGTGATAGCATTGGTGAATCTAACCTTACAAATGGAATCTACAAATCAAAATCTACAATTTTTATTTCTATACCAATTCCAAAACATGCATCCAAATAGCACTTTATAATGATTTTTGCCAAATTGTCAATTTTGGAGATGAATCTGGACGTTTAGGGGGTTAACCCTGAAATGCCTATCCTATGAACCTAGAATGGAGCTTGAAGTTACTCATTCCCAAGAAATTCCTTCACTTTGTATGCTTCCATTTTGCAATTGCATAGAAATTAAATTTCTTTACTTTATTTTTTAGAGATGAATCCACATCTTTCTTATGAGTCTAAGAAAATTCAGATTTTTTTTGTGAATATTTGAAATTATCAAGAATTTTTGAAGAAAAAGTTAAATAAATTCATGTGAAATACAAAATAAGCTTTAAAATTCTGAAAAAAATTACCATAGATTTACATCATGATATAAAATATCTAAGTATAATCCAAAATTCATAACATTTTATAGTTAGATAGTCGACAGACTGTAGTTATAGACCCAAAGTTCAAATAGGGATAAAATGTTAAATTTTTCAAATTTTTCAAAATTTCAAATTGAAATAAAATCTAAAAGGTCATGAAATTAGTTGGACTCAAATCTTTAAAATTTCATTTTTATGGATAAAATTTAGATTAAGAGCGAAGGGCAAAAAATTGTCAAAATACATTAGGAAAGCAATCAAGTTTTGAGATACATTTTTAACCCCTAAATGCATCAACGTCCATTTTCTGGATGATAAACAATTTGAAACTCGAGTTTTATCTTCCTAACTACTTGAATGAAAGTCATTCTAATTTGTGAAGATACCTTATCAAGTTTTTGTCCTATCTAAGGGTTGGATTTGGTATTCCTAGAGTTTATATTTTTCAAAAATTACAAGTGTGCAAATATGTCAAGTGGTCAAACAGCATTAACTTTAGTTCAAGATTGGATTAGCCAAAATCAAGTCATAGATAGGAAGAACGCAAAAATTTCAAAAAATCACCATGTGAAGAGAACCTCATTTTAAATCCATTCCAACAAATTTTACTCAAAACATGATAATATTTTACTTGCAATCAAAATTTGAAGGAATTTTGGAATTCCTCTTTCAAAATTTATAAAGAAAAATTGGTGATAGCATTGGTGAATCTGACCATATAGATGGAATCTACAAATCAAAATCTACAACTTTTCTTTGTATTTCAATTCCAAAATATGCATCCAAATAGCACTTTATAAAGATTTTTCTCAAACTGTCAATTTTGAAGATGAATCTAGACGTTTAGGGGTTAAAGCTTTATTCTATGTAGAAAAGTCATCAAGTCATCAATGAGACAACTTCCTAGATCATTCAATTAAATTCTATTCAATCAAATCCCCAATGAAGGATTGGATGAGAAATGCAGAGTTTTAGCTTGGCCAACTATTGTTTTGAAGTCATCGGAATGCCTATTTTTTACCATAATATTGTTTACCAATGAAGTAGGGTCACCTTTTGTATCCTTGAAAAGAGGTCCTCTATGGTGATCAAAATTGTCTTTTATGACTCTTTAAGTAGCCAACACCAATCCTCGAATTAAATAATAATTCCCTCCTAAGTATCTACCAAAGCATTATATTGGTACATTAAAATCTCTATAAAGTGAACTTCTATAACCCAATAACCTCTTTAAAGTGATATTTTTCCTTTAGTCCTAGCTTGGATGTACCAAAGATGTACAAAATAAGTAATAAAAAAGAAAAATAACTTTCATTGGATTTGGAATCCATAAGTCCCACTATGGTTAGCACGTGACTTCCAAAAATCTTCAAATGTCATTAATGTTGCAGACCCTCTCTAAAGCAATAACCTCTCTAGTTTAATATTTTCCTCCATTCCTAGGGCTACTATCTACTATAATAAAACCTCTCCTAGTCAATATTCTCTAAGCCAATATACCTTTTAGTTTAACCCAGTAAGGACGTTGTGGACTAGAGTGGTCCGATGGATGACAAAGAACTCTCGCATGTGAGACAGAAGTGCCATTGTTCATCCTTGGAATTTTGTGCAAAAAGGGGGAGGTCACACACAATATTATAACCTCCAATAATTACTTTCGGATTTATTAAAGTAGATGATTCACACTATTTCAAAAAAGAAGATCTCCATGGTGACTAGCCTGTCCTTATAGAGTTAACATAATGGTTCCAATTTCAAGAACATAATAAGTGATAGCACAAAATGAGAGCTACCCAAGAACAAAAACAAACAAAAACAAGCTTCTTGGTCATGGCAAGGTCCTTCTCTTCCTCAAGATGTGCCACTCGTGCACCTTCCACAGCTTCCTCACTCTGCAAAATCTTGAATGTGTAGACCCTCTGTAAATCAATAAACCTCTCTACGTTATTGTGGTGTTGGCAAGAGGGTCCTGACCCTATTACTTTCGAGAGGTTCTAAAGTATGTCTTCCAAACATGCGAGGAGGACCATTGCATGGTTATAAGGTACTGTACAAATGTTATGTTCAGGGTTAGTAATAATATATTTGTCTGACCCGGTCTTCTGTGTGCACTCAGGATGCTCGGACAGGAGAATTCAAATGATGTGAATATGATAACACCCCACCCTACTCTCAATGGATGAAAATCGTCGTTCCTTTACTCCCACCCTACTCCCAATGGATGAAAATCGTCGTTCCTTTACTCCCACCCTACTCCCAATGGATGAAAATCGTCGTTCCTTTACTCCCACCCTACTCCCAGTGGATGAAAATCGTCGTTCCTCCGCGTCATCCACACCGCCGGCGTTTCCTTTCTTCAGTGGAAAGGCCAATGCGCGAATGAATAAGCTTAAACAGTCTTCGCATCTGCAAACCAACCTTCACCGGCTCTGCCTGCTCAACTACAACTTAACACCTGGCCAATTTGGGTGCAGATTCCCTGCATGCCACAGGGACCATGCATATTTACGCAAGGCGTACATTATAGGAAATCGCATGTACCTCACAGTGACATTCCAGGGGAGGCTTTCCTCAATTGAAGCCGCAGTGAGGCAAATTCCGAAATAAGTACCCTGTTTCCTCGACTGATAGGAGGTCTCCCGCCCCAAAAAAGAAGAGGCAGGACTCGTTCGATGTTCGCCAGTGTTAATTGTTTGGAACCAACAGGGTTAAGTTAGTAGCTTCTGGTGGCACACATCATGAGACACACCGTGTCTCGATTGCATGTTTTCAATTCGTAGTGGATGTCTTGGAATGAATGATTGTCGAGAAAGTTACGCGATGTCGGAACCGACTCACGGTGAAGACGATCGGCCTTCCGGAGGACGTTGGGTTGCTGCTCTGAGTCGCCCTGCAATACAGAGGATGCAAGGTGAGATTGGGGATGGACATCACCTTAATTAGTTCTTTGTAAACTGGCTAATATATTTGTATGTTCTTCGGCTTGTCAAGAGTCCTTACTTTAACTAGACCTCGCGTTTATCAGTTTTGCTTTTCTGTCGACTTTAATTTGCCAAATTAGTTCTCCGCTTTGTGCTAGCTCTTTCTGGTTGTATTCGGTCATCTATGTTAGAAGGAGAGGTTTTACTAATTCAAACTGAGCACCAGGGTTAAGTTGTTATTGATCTTGAAAATTAAATGGTTTCGTCATTTTAGCGAGTGTGTCGATCGTCGGTCTTAGCTCTTCCGATCCTCATTCACGGAAAAGTCAAATTATTGCTTGCGTGACAGAACACGACCGGTATAGATTGGCCGGAGGTTGTGGTATACCAAACTGGAAGTTATCAATATTGAGGCAGGGTGAGAGCCTTCGCTCCTTTTTTTGTAATGTAGCCAGGGGATATCACGTACTTTTGTGTTTAAAATTAACACCTTTTTCACTGCATGTCACTGTTGAGCACCGAGGAGCTGCAAATCTCGTCAAAATTTCTAGCTGGTCGCTTGTGTCCTTGTGTCCTGAAATTTGGTTTACTTTGATGGATCGGAAGCCTCTCCTAATTTCCTCTCTTCTTGTAGCTAGATCTTGTAGTTAGATTTCACAATCTCACTATCAGTAGTCGTATATATATCGCCAAGAGAAGACACCATAAACCATTACAAGTTTGACCATTGGAATTGCCATAACAACTTCAAACATTCTTGATCTTGATTTAAGAAGTGTTGTCATTATTAGTCATGGCAAGCCATTATTGACAAGGCTTGTTTGAGTTTTTTCCGCTTCGTTTGTTACTGAATGTTTCAGCATTAACAAGTGTAATTAACAAGTGTAATCAAATATCGACTCTCTGTCATTGATATATAGCAAGTTTGCTGGTGAGTCGAGATATGGCATGTCAGGTCGGAGTTTAACTCAAATAGGATCGAAGGTTGTCTTGCGACACCGGATGATGCATGTGCAGGAGCACAAGGAGGAGTGTCGGCACGATACGCAAGGCGTGAAGTCTCGAAATCAGACCTTTTTATGATCCTGCATCCGGCCATAGGGAACTTGAGGAAGCAATCCATTGACTTGCACCCATCTGTAGGCAGCTTCAAGAGGGGTGTATGGAATGAATATTTTCGCTATTAGCATAGCCGAGGTGCTAGGAAAGTCGAAAACGTGGTGGCAGGTCCTTCGCCTGGCAACAACACTGCGGAGGCCATGATCAACAGTAAACCCTAAGTGCATAGTTAAAGATGTAGATATAACTTAACCCCTCGAAGCCCAAGGGGACCAAAAGTGTCCTCAGGTCAAATTCAAAGTGCTATAACTTTTGTATCCAATGTCTAAATTCAATAAAACTTGTTGGAAAATTTGTGCTCTCTCTTCTAGTTTTTGTGGTGAAATTTTCAGATCAACTACAACTTAACACATGGCCAATTTTTTTCCTTTATGTTTAAAATATCAAGTTCTAATTATGGTGATTTTCAAAGATTTTTATTTCACTTTTTCATTCAAGTCATCTTTGAAAGGTTGTTTTTTGAATTGAATAAGTTACTTATTGAGGCCAAGTCTATTCATGAATATCCTTTGAATTAAATAGAATATTTGCAAATCAAAATCTTCAAAATCTATGCCATAAAAATGTTAAAGAATTAACCCCTAAAGTTCCTTTACTACCTTATCACCAAAAAACCTCAAAAACTGCCATTTCTAATACAAGTGCCAAATTTTTGAAAAATATCATTTTTGGACACATGTAACCGTAGGATCTTGTAGTAATCTACATTGAGAAAATGTGAAAAAAAAATTCAGAAATTTCCACCATGTAGATTGCAAGATATTAACATTTGAAGTGGCAAAAATCCTTTTTTTGGCCCTGCGAAAAACCGGGCAGCTGCACTTCACAAAATCCTATTTGTATGAAAAAATGTCCAAAATGGTGGTGCTTCTTTAGATTCATTCTTGAAGTCAAGTTGTCTATATTCTTGAAAATTTTCAGATCATTTGGAATTGTGCAACATATAGGAAAAAAATAGTAAGTACAAAGATGTAGAGAATGATTCAAAATACTAAATTGTTAATAGTTTATTATTGGAATTGGAAAATGCCAATCCCAATGGTGGAAATGTTATAATAAACAATCTATACCTTATGATTTTATTTTTTTCCAAAAATATTAAAAATTGAGTTAAATAAAGGACTTCAAAGTTTATTTCAAAGTAGAAAATCCATAAGTGCCCGTAAACTAAAACATCTCATAACTTTTGACTCATTGATCAAAATGGAATGATTCAAAGTTTTCTATGTATATATTAGTCTAAAAAACCAATTTCAAATTTTTATTTTTGAAAAAAGTGATTTTTTCAGATCTGCCCAGACTGTCCAAGTTGAGAAACAAACAACATATTAGGCCATAACTTTTGACTCATATTTCCAAATGTCCTGAAATTTAGTGCATATGAAAGATATTCCTCGTCCACACCTTCTATTAAAATTTGGGCCAAAAACATGGAAATTTGTAGTCACATGTACCTGCCCAAAATTTCTATGTTGCCAAAAAAGGCACCTTGGTCCTTTAGGGGTTAAGAAAAAAATCTTTTAAAAAATGGATGGATGAAAAACTGAATTTTTGCATGCTTGGAATGTATTTGTGTTCATTTTTTGTTCAAAATTTGAAGGCCTAGTCTAGTAACTAAAGGGTTAAACATACAAAAGTAGTAAAATTAGGTTGCCTTAACAATTACGTTCCCTTATCCAGAAAAGTTACCTTTGATAATTCGTTGCTTGTCTAATTAGAGGCACATGTGACCTTGAGGAGTTCACTTAGAGTGTCCATTAGAAACCACATGTGAACAAAACTTTGACCCCCCTATATACTTTTTGAATTTTAAATTAAAAAAAAAATGAATAAATAAATTTTCCTACTACGAAAGTTTATGTTTTGAATTATTGATATTTTTATTTGTTAATAATAATTATTTACAAATTTTTGAAGTAAAAAGATACACTATAGAACTGAAAAATAACTTTTACATCCCTATATTATATAAAAAAATTGTCTAAAAAATGAACTAAAAATTACTAAAAATAACTCTCTATTGAAAGTTCATTTTGTGTTGATTATTGATGCAATGGTCATCTAAATGTGTTCTCTATAAATATTTGAGTTGAAAAACATTCCATTTTAGTTCATTTTCAACCTCTTAAAAGAACTATTTCATATTTTATTTGAATTGGAAATTTTGGCAATAGAAACCTATAGTCATTATTAAACAATGTTCAAAGTTTTAGGTTGAAGTTATAGTTTATTAGAAAGGACTTGTTCACACGTAGTTTGTTGTAGTAGAACTAATTGCACCCTCCGAGCATGTGACCCTCTAAACTTGGGCCAAGAACTAATGTACCAACCCATGCAATACATATGGTTCTTGTATTACTGCATCCTTCTATTACAATAGTACGTATTTATATTGGGTACGTAGAATGTTGAGAAATTAGTGAAGGGCAACCTAATTTCACTATTTTGTACAGATTTTAGATTTTGAACTTTAAAGTCAGATATAAAATACAAAAAAATTCAAAATTTTGGTATAAACATAAAATGAACTATCCCCAAAATCAAATTTTGTATGAACAATCATACAAAATTAGCATATAAATGATACAATAGAAGAAAAAGAATTTTTTTATAATTATTTGTTAACCTTTAAGCATTTGTATGTAGTATTTGATAATAAATAATCACGAAGTTCAAAATTCAAAATTATTTTATAAACATATGAAAAAAACATGTTCCAAATATAAAAAAATTTGCCTCTTAAAATCCATCTAAATTTTGTTAGATTTTTAACTGGATTCTCTATCATTTGTATAGAATAGGTTTAAAATATTCTTCGCAAATATTCCAAACTTGAAACTAAGGGTATGAATTGAAAAAATCAAATTCAAGGCTTTGTTGCATATGGCTACAAATAAATAGATAGCTTACGTACGGCAATTTTTCCATCCTAGCTTTATGATTTTTCTTTCTTAGGTTTGATTTGCTAGGGCCTCTATAATTTTTGTCTTTTAGTTTAATTTCAATGAGGTCTATTTTGATTATAGAAAATCCAAATCCGAATTATTTTCCTATATCAAATTTAAGTGTTTTTGAACGGGCTTCCAATGATAGTACTCTCAAGTTATAATTTTATATGAGTCAAAAGTTGATAATAATGCTCTTGCCAAGCTATAATGCCATGTGCTTAAAGATGTTCTAACTTCCTTGTGATAGTTGCATGGTGATAATTGCGTGTTTAACAATACTTTACTTTTTAAAATTCTACAAATTAGTGTTTCAATTAATACATCAAAAATTCACCATTAGAGAAAAAATTTCAATTCCTTTTAGAGAAATTTAGAAGCATGCCTTGGAAAACCATTCCCCGCATTCGTCTTTATAGGGAATGTAAGGGAACATGGTAAAACAATTCACATAAAACACTCTTGACAATCCAAAAGGTGAAATAAGGCTAGGCTAGATCCAAAATGATTTTAAACTACCCCATGGTGATGGCCAAGGGGAAGGGACTTCCAATGGAATCCATGAGGTTCCTAGTTCAACTCCCCTTGCTAACGTTGTTTGCACAGGGGGCCCAAGGTGTGTAATTCTTGGTTCAAGTTGGGTTGCCTTGGATGTTGTATTGTATCCAATCCAACTATGGCCCTTGAAGACTGTATGTTTCCAATAATAAATGAATAAATAAAACTAGAGAAGATTGATCCCTTATTGCCCCAGTCAAGGATAAATGTAAAAATTGGCCCCTATTTCGTACATCTTCACCTCTCCTTGGTCATTGGAGGCCTCTTTTTGTATATGTGAACTCAAAATTTGCAAATTTTATCATGGGTGGCAAGTAAAAAATTTCAGTGACAATAAAGAGGTCAATCCTCCTTGACTACAAAATAGCTTTGCCAAAAACAGAACAACACTAAATTTAATTATTAAAGTCCCAAAGTCCCTCAAGGGACTTTTAGAATTCCGGGTAGGCTTGTATGACCTTAATTTTTGACTTGATTCCTTGAAAAAAAATCATTAAAAGTTGAATTCTTTCAATTTTTATTCTTTTGTTGTTAAAGATTCTATTTTTATATGCATGACTGAAGCTTTGATTTCATTCCATTTGAATTAGTGATGTTAAAGTTATGGAAGTTCTTGTTTTGAAGGTAATCAACAAATCATTTTTTTTTTTAATAAATAATTTGAAGGATTCATTTTATAATTCAATTTGCACAATTTAAAAAAATTTTAAAATTGCACATAGTTTAGTAAGCTTACTAGACAATCTCAACATTGGAATTCAAATATTTCAGTCTTTGAGCTAAGGTAGGAGGCTTGAAATCCACACACCTCCTCAAATGTACAGTGTTTGTACATGGGTTTTTTTCATCTTTACAGGGATGTACCAAAAGTGTACATTTGAGGAGGTGTGCAGTTTTAGAGCCCTATGCCATTTCGACTTCAAAAATTCATAACTAATTCTACAAAGCTCCAAAAAATATGAAACGACTTGGGTTAGATGTCAGTTCCTCTTGTCTTTCAAGAAAAATTTACTGAAAAATATTTCAATAAGTTTCACCTCCCCAAAATTCAGTTTCAGCTCTTAGACGGACGCTTTATGGACCTCCTACCTTAGTAACTATTTAGATTATCATTATACCTTCTTCTTAACAAGTTTCTTAAGATTATAAGTAAAGCTTTAAAATTTCTTTTTTCCAAACCCTCGACTCAATTCTTGTAACATAAAATGTTAAAAATTCAAAATCTGTAATGCAAATTTTTTCAAAGAATCTAAGTCTTATTATCTAGTCACACAAAGAGCAATTTTTTTCTTCCTTCACTTCGAACAGAAAGAGCTTCCAATGTCCACAGCCAAGGTTTCTGAAGTTCCTTCAGTACATTATTTTGCTAGTTCAGATGTGCAAAAACAAAAATTTTCAGAGTTTCTTGCTCATTGCAATAAAAAAAGTCTTGAGTGGATTTTGATGAAAAGAAGGCCTTGCGACTTCAGGGGTTAAATAGATGACGGGGTAGAGAAAAAAGGGTCGTCATAGAGTTCAAAATGAGCAGTATCATCCACGATAATACTGGAACCCGTGCCAAGCAGATTGCAATACAAGTTTAGTCGGAATGAGGTGGAATGACTTGAAACCGGGTGCTCACGCTCCCTAATGTACATACTCTACGATTGGCACACAAATGCTCTTCAGCAGCAGACATTTCACACTCAGACATTCTCAATCCCACCCTAGGAAGTAAATCTTTTTGCTTTGGCAAGTGTACAGAGCCAAAACATGTGCCCTACCGTACACACACACACACGGCAAGGACACCACCCCAGCTTTCAAATTAACTACTCTGCTAATAGATTTTTCAAGTGCATTGCAGGCATACATATTTGTGTATGTATCTCAAGGATCATGCTCCACTTTCTGGTGGCCACAAACTCCAGCTTCCCAGCTAACTGTTTAGGTACCCCACTTCATTAGTCCGTTCCAAAGAGCAAGTCCACACTCAGTCGCTGCCAGCCCTCGAAACAGCCTCAAGAGGTAACGACTTCAGCTTCAAAGGTGCTTACTTTAATATCTTTGTTTCTCAGGCACCTGGCATTATCCCTGTTCCCGGCACCATATTTACAAGTCTCAGTCTCAGTAAAAGTCGTTAGATGCACAATCATGTGCATCTATATTCAAACACAAACACGCCAATAATAATTGACCCTAGTACTGTAAGAGAAAAAACAGTCAGGAAGCCTACCAAGAGACGTTTTATGCCCGTATATCCATATCATTATCGACGCTTCTGTGTCGCATAATTAATTAATAATCATATATAACATTCTCCAACATTTTCAAAATCTGAGTAATATTTTGATGATTAAATAAACAGTAATTCACGATTCAGGATTTTAAACCCAAATGAGCGATTTCTGTCGAATCTGACATGGCCATATGGTACATCAAAATCTAACCTTGAATGCACGAGGAGGTGTTCCAGGTCGTGAAGGATTGTTGCCATAAGAGACGAACTTTTGTTTCTTTTCTGCTGGTTTTAGAATCTGAAACGAGCACATGAGAGTATCATCAACACTCATCATTGCTCCTGCGTTATCAAATTCACCACAGTAATTTGGTGCAGAGAAAATAGTAACTAGCTGGCGCTTAGCAAAAAACTCGTAGCCATCCTCCACAACCTGCAAGCGACATTGACCACTTCAGAGCTAGATAAAACAGAATCTGAGTCTGGAATGAGTTCTCCATTCTCAACCAAGCCATCAAACATATCATATCAGTGAGACCCAATTTCAAGAAATCCACGAATAAATCGTGCACCAATCAATAACTCTTCAATGCAACGTGCACACTTTCTGCAACAAAATGGAACAGTAAGATACATTCTTAAGAATGTGCAAATCGAAATGTAAAGGCTACCGGATATAAAGATTGCATCACAGTACTTGATGGGCTCGACAGATGAGATCCAAGTCGTGCTTCTGCAAGAACTCAGAGACAGTGTCCGAACCAAATGTGAAGGAGACTCCTCGATCGTTATCTCCCCAGCCGGCCACATTATTGTCAGGGTCCGCCCACAGAAGGTCACACAACAAACCTGCATCAGGGACATCCGTTGGCCGTGCAATTTTCTTTATCTGGTCCAAGTTCTTGAGGTCTGGGGAAAGGCCTCCATGCATGCAAAGAATTTTCTCGTCAATCAAGGCAGCCACGGGCAAGCAGTTGAAACAATCTGTAAACGTCTTCCACAACCGTATGTTGAACCGCCGTTTGCATTCATCGTAGAAGCCGTATATTCGATTTATTGATGCACATTCATGGTTACCTCTTAGCAAAAAGAAGTTCTCTGGATACTTGATTTTATATGCCAAGAGAAGGCAAATGGTTTCTAGACTCTGCTTTCCCCTGTCCACATAGTCCCCTAAAAACAAGTAATTTGCCTCAGGTGGAAAGCCACCATATTCGAACAACCTCAAGAGGTCAGAATATTGCCCATGAATATCACCTGGAGCAGCAAAGAAGCGCTTCAGTTATCACTACAAGCAGAGCATCATGAAGCACACAAGTACCAGGTGTCTCATCGGTCCTCTCAAAAGCTACGACCCAGTACAATTTTCAGCGTTCAATTTTCCAGCTACTAAAATATGAGATCGGTCACAAACTCTCAGCCCTAAAAAACTAAATTGAGCATATCAGAAGGAACCACAGAATTCCTCTGAAATCTAGCATTCTCAATTGACAAGCCAGTATTTCAAGATGATCAAGGGTCAGATTAAGCTTGTCCTTTTTTTGCAAATCGATTGTAACATCCTGTATAATCTAAATTTAGTATGAGAGATATACGGAGGGCATACCACAGATCTTGATTGGAGCCTCAAGCTCAAGCAAATTCGGCTGGGACAAAAATATGTCTTTGGATGCAACACAGAGCTGACGAATTTCGGCCTCCGATAGCTGAACTTGCTTGCCCGGCCGCCCAGTCCGCACCTCGAGCAGCCGTGCTATGATATCATCTAACACCGCGTCGTCCATTCCCCTCCCTCACACTTCCCCCACAATCAGGGACCTCTCGTTCTCCACCTTCCAGACCCGTTTTCTTCTTTAAGACAGTACTCCGCCAGATTCTGCAAGTGATTCAAAATTCTCAAAATTGTGAATACTAGAGGACGGCTCACAAGAGTTCTCCCCTTACATGAAAAATTTTCGACCACCTTCACTCATACAAATACACAGCCACAGACAAACGTTGCCGCTATCGAAATTGCCAGTAGATTCCCACACCGAATCCAGCAACACTCAACACTCTTTATAACAACCCTCTCTACACCGAGATTCAAGTATATACTGCACGCTTGCCACACTATCATCGACTGTAGCAAGCCTTCAAACTACGTCTTAGATCATTTTTGGAATACCCCAGGTTTTAATATTAAACAAATTTGCGTGCACGGACAATTCAGCCCCTAGCACTCATACAAACAGACAAAGTTGCAACCACACCTAAGCCGCAAGAAGCTTCCAGGATTCAACCAACACTAGCATTTCACATCCAAGAGTAAACTCTCCTCACACGAGATTGGAAACGAGTCATCAATAGAATGGTTAAAAAAACACTCACATCCAGGAAGGCCTTAGGGTTATCCCAGGTCGTCACAGAGAGGGCGAGAACCCTAGAAATTCAACGCCGCCAACTGTAAGAAAATCTCCCAGACGGGCTGCAACGGAGAGAACGAGCAGTTAGGGTGCCGAACATCGTAAAAATTCGAACACACTAAACATACAGACGAGAATAAAATCAGAGTGACAAGGGGAAGTAGAGGAGTTACGAGGAGAGCCAAAAATAACAAACAGCTAAAGATATGCATTGGAGTCAAGGGCAAAGCGAAGACAGGTGCAAAGGGTAGCAAAAGGACAGGGGCAGTTAGGGTTTCCAAACAAAAAGGATTCAAAAGGGCCGCGAGAATTAAACCTAAGAGTGAGAAATGGGGCTCGTCCATAACGGCTTCGATATGCTTACGCCACTGCAGAAGAGAAGCATCAGTGATGGCGAAGGAGATGGCCGAGTCGTCGTCCGACTCTGCAAAATGATCGTCGTCGCTCGCCTCCCGAAACCTCGAAGAAGCTTTACAAAACTCAACAAAACAAACGTTGCGCGCTTCCTCTTCTACAGATCAATTAGGCGCTCTCCCGCTTCACTAAGATCTACCAGTTCTTTGCAAATCTTGGACGTGAAGATCTACATAATGGGTACAGTTCTGTCTCCCTCTTCGTTTTCGTTAATACTTTGGTATCTTCCTTATGTCATGATTATTTAAATTTGTCGCTTGAATCTTGGACTCCGGGCTAATTCAAAACCACAGAAATTAATCCCTTTGTCCCCCCTGACCCTATAAGATAGAAGCACCTAAAATGCGACACTTATTTTGAATTTCTTGATATGCAATGTGTTTAGAAGAAAAAACGATGTGTGTGTGTGTGAGGAAATGGTTTAGGAGACCAAAAAAATTGGTTTTGTACTTTTCCGAGCTTGTATGAATATTATACAAATTTTTGAAAACAACTTCTTAGATGCACCTAATGTGGACACTAGACTAACATCATAGTGGGCACAGAAACACCCAAAAGCAACACATTGTAAGCTTGGATCATGTGCAAGTGATTTGCAACTTCTTTGAAGAATGACAATTTTTAGGAATCCCACTTGTCCACTTTGGATCCACTTGCTTTTGAATTTAGGTTGTTTTTTAGGTGGTGAAGAACAACTAGTGTTATAGTTGGGTGCTCCTATGTTAAGGTAACTACACCCAGAATGGAGCACTCCTAATAACCAACCCCTATTTTTGAAGGGGAAATCAACAATGAAGGTACTAAAAACAATGCACTTTATAAGGACAATTGTAAGGTGTAGTTAAGGGCCATTGTGAAAACTATGTAGATCTACAAATAGCACCATGGAGGTGGCAAACTCACAAGTGGTCGATTTTTGATAAACTTTATGTTGTTTCAACTTCTTCTTTATGTCATGTTTCAATACTACTAGTGTGATTTCATGATGTGCATCAAATGCATTTCACATAACCTACATGACACTTTTAGTACTCTACACCTTGCATATCTGAAAATTTGTAACTAATTCACAATATGTTCAAAATTATGGAACCACTTGCATTTTGATTCATAGTCTTTCACCAATCTACAAAAATTGTTGTTCATTTTCTAGAGCAATCAGATCATGCCCCACAGCTTATTCATACAATTTTAGGTGTAGTTACCTTAACTCCTATAGTACTTGCCAATCACTACGTAGACAAAATTCAAATCCTTCTCCACATAAATATAGAGACATGCATGTTTTGAAATTTGGTGTGATTATTAAATGTCATATTAAGATTGACCTTCCAAAAACAAAATGCAATATGATTTCTTCCTACAAATTTCAGAGCAATTTAAAGGCAATGAAGCAAAAATCTAGCTAAAAATCCCTTGCAATCCTTCGTTGCATGGTGTGTGGTGATACAAAATTTTGTTCCCATTGCAATTGGATGGGTGGTTGAATAGTATAGTTATCGTTCAATAAATGGCAAAGATTGTTGTCTATTTTTCAAATGTATGCAATATATAGCAAGTTTATTCAAAGTTTATTTTTCAACAAGGGGGAGCATTTTCCATATTGAGAGTGACAAAATAATCCCACTATATTTCTCTCCAATCACAATCCTCCATTGTGGTAGATAGTCTTTTATCTAACTAAGGATTACAATGATCCCCTTTGATTTGAATGTATTAAAAAATGTATATTCTTTTATAATCTCAATTCTCCATCTTTTTAGGGTTATTTTTTTCCTTTTCAAAATTAAGATATTTTTCTTTTGGTGTCAAATGTAATCTAAGATTACATTCACATGAAGGGGGAATATCTTCCTCTCAATAAGAGAGAAAAAATAACCTAAATAAAATTAGTGGATTAAAATAACTCTAATATAATATACTCCCATTTAATCTCAACCCTCTATTGTAGTGAGAGTTATTTTATCTAATTCAAGGTTTAAAGTGTACCTCCTTTAAGTGAATGTTTCTTAACTCCTAAAAGAACTTAGTAGGAAGGCAAAGATAGGTTGTGTAGTAGCATTGGAAGCTAATTAAATTAGGTACGAATTAATTTTTTGCAAGCTTGAGATATAAAATATTTGTTTTTGCAAATTCTCCCTTTTGTCCCATCTCTACATACATTGAACTAGAACCTTGCATAAAAATCATGAAGCATAGTATGACGAAGTTAGTCACATTGTCTAGAGGATGGATAAATAAAATAAAATTTCATTACAATGTAATTGTCGAATAAATTTTTGAGCAAGCATAATCTCAAAGTCTTTAGGATGAACTTCTAGAATTCATAACTTTATAAAGATATTTCCAACATTTTTACATGAAGTTATTTTTTTTAATGCATTTTTCCACTATTAATGAATTGATTATGTACATTGAAAAAGTGTATAGCATCTTTTTATATAAACAAATATATTTCTACTGCAACAAAGAAGATTTTGACACTATTAATGTTTGATTTTCCAATTGTAATTGCACAATGTAATAGTAGAAATATTTTGTGTAGCAATGTAAGAGAATCAATTCAAATGCAAGGGAAACCATTTATTTGGAATGCATGTTTGATTGTGTAATTGAATGAAAAATACTCTAAGAATAAATTTCTTTATAGTATTTCACTTGAAAATTGTAAAGCAATATAACTCTTCTTGTAGTTGGAATTTTGAATGAAGGGCCTTGGTATATTAAACAATATTTGTTGAACTAACCAAAAGCAACAAAATATGTATATTAAAAAAAATGGGATTCTTCATCCCAATTACCTCATCACATCTCAACAACAACCCTTATGACATTCATTTTTTTTGATTAGCTATAGCACTTCCTATTACAAAACAATTTTGAATCAAATATTGTATTCATTAATTTTGTACTTGAATAAAATATTATTCAATATTTATTCAAGACAAAGTAGCAATATAGTACTAGCCATGCTTGTAAGCCATCATATAACATCAAATGACAATGGAGTCATAGAAAGTTATCAATTTTTCTTGGAAGATACCATTGACATACTCATTCTCACCATGCTTGGGTGATGGATAGTGTAATTGCAATCAATGGTAGTAGTACTATTCAGTAAACAATGGCCAATAAGAAGACAATTTCTTGTACTTTTTTCAAAAAGTTTTAATAACAAATGCACTATACTTTGAAAATTGACTAAGATACCTTAGCAATATATTTTGTGATTATTGATTTGATGAATTTTGACTATGTAGCATGGATTTGAAGTTTTTAGGTTCTTCATAGATCTAAACTACACAATGCAAATTGTCTCTACTTGTTGATCATTATGGTATAATACTAGACAAGTGAATACATGATTTTTCATTCTTCACCTATAATACTCCTTAAAAATAATATCAGTCCCTCTCCCAACCCACAACACTTCAAATTATAAGATAAAAATTATAAGAAGCTATTCCTTAGCTATCCAAATTCCATTGACATAAAATTTGAAGTTGGAGATTGACTTTATTCCAACATGTTGACAAGAGATCTTTCTTCTTTCAAAGGAAGACTTGTGAATCCAATTGTCATGCTTCTAGGCTTCAAGAGTCCAATCGAGGTGCCAATTCGTGAAGGCTAGTCTCATTGCCCTATAATTCTCTTTCATGAAGGGCTTCTTTGCTACTATGTGCAAATAGAAGTCATGACAATGAATGCTTAGTGCATAGTGATGGGTGCAACCTTCTCAAGGAAATTGCTAATGATCTCAACAAGCCAAAGCCAATGGTCTTGGCAAAAAAGATGTCCCAAAGATTGCTTATCTCATTCCAAGAGTTTGGAAGGCTACAAGGTTCACTTTGGCAAGGGCATGGTTTTGAGTCTTGAAGTTCTAGAACATAGTATACACAATGGTTGGAAGCATCCCAAGTTCAAGGGCAATTTTCGACCCTCTAACAACAGCCTGCTTCATTCCAATAATTCGCTCCTTCTCTCAGTCGTAAGGTCAAGGCTTTTTATAGTTTAGACGGGAATACAGTGAATGGGAGGCCGGATAGAAGACGTAGCATGTTGAGAGTTCAATGCGTTTTTGGAAAACTTTACAAATACTTTCTATCGGTTGCTGTAGATTCCAAAGCTAAATCACAGGCAAGACAGTCTACTGAAACAGACAAAAATTAATGTTCTTAAAGCCAGAAGCTGAAAGTGTATTGGAAGCCTTTATTATTGTCAGTCTGTGGATCAGTTGGACCGACAGACAGACGACTGCTGCCAATGTAATAAATAGCCTAGTTCAACGGAGGCAGCCTCCTCCACAGCCTCCTCCAAAGCATTGAGCATTAAGGTATCTGCTCGTAAAACAGACACTTTTATTCAAACGAGCAATTCTGAAAACACAATTCGGGACAAATATCACATCACGGTGTTAGCAAATGCAAGTACAAGTGAATGCAATTGGTTTGAGAATTTTTTGAGTTCATCTGAATATACTTCAAATTTTCAAAGTTGAGGTCAAAGGAAAACCTACTATTGACAATAGACTACCCTTAATCAGACATCCTTGAAGTACAAGATGCTTGACTGCTTGTACTTCAACTCTGGTTGGATGCTTCACAGAAGTTTTCAACTCCCATTGATTCATTTAGAAAACTAGTGTTGAATTTGAGCAAACACTTTGTCATATTTGGGTCAACGAGAGGCTGTGAAGAACAACGAGAGGCTAGGAAGAACTCTATTCGAGCTGGTGGAAAATGCCTGGTGTTGCAAAAGGTGAGGATACCTTAAGTGGGATAAGTGATTGGACTATTCACACATCTTGGCTGTGTGGTGGCTTGCAGAAGATCCATGGCACTACTCGCCTCACTTCCACGTCCAGCCGGCCGACCAAACGTTCTCGTCTTCAAAAGTGAAATACTGGGTGAGGTTCTGCTAAAGCCGATCAGCTTGTCTGTGGTGCCTGCTGCTGCTGCCTGCACTGCAGCTGCTGAGGCCGCTTTCCTGGCTGCCAACAGCACAGCGTTCTCCACTGGCGTCTCTTCCTTACATGTCTCTGTGAGCACAATCTCTTCTCTATTTATCTCACCTGTTCGAATTTGTGCAACGGGAGATCGCGGTGCTGCTGAAAGAACCTCCCTGAAAAGCACAACATAAACAAGTAGTGTCAGCAGAGAGACTTCCTGAAACTTTAAAAAAGGAGGACCACAACCTCAAAACAAAAAGTCTGCACTGACACCTCTCTTTCACCACGTATACCGCAGACGTACATTCTTGTCCTAAAACTGGATTCACTGTCTGTTTACAGTGCAACTAGATTAGGTGAAGAGAAATTGTACTGCAGCATGTAAGTGAACGTTCAACAGTCAAACAACTTTAGTACTCACCTGCAAGCTTGTGTGCTGTGAAAGGCCAGGCTCGTTGATGCATAATTTGGAGTATCTTGGTTCATTAATTGACTTGGATTAAAAGATTCGGCGCGAGAGCTGTCCATAGTCGGCATGTACTCAGAATCGGAATTCTCTGGCTTGTTGAAGTCGGTGAGAATATCTGGCACACTCTGCTGCTCCTTGGCGTCGTGTTCAATACGCTTGACGAGGTTCTGGCGTTGGTCGTCTGTCAAAGGCTGCATCGAGACGTAGACATTAAAATCAGAAGCCCAAAACGAGATATGAGACAAGGTAATAAAAAATAGGATGATAATATCAACGAAAGCTTGCATATTCAGTCGCCGTGCTCACTATTGGAGTTGGAGTGCAAAGCCATGTAGACCCTGCCCAAAACTCCCCACTCGATGTACGCTTACAAATTGCACTGATTAGAGCACTGAATGACGCTCAATACGAAAGGAATTAGAGTTTGAAATGAAGTTACTTACACCATGCGAGAAGCGGCAATTGTTGCCATCCAGGCAGTGCCCTCGTGTATGCCAGAATTTGCAAGGAAATGTATCCAAACTATGTGAGAATGGACATTCATCTCCTTTCAAACATCGATTGACCATGAAGAATTTGCAAGGCTGCATCAGATCCAGATACAAACGTCAGGATTCAGAAGGCGGGGCTTGATGATGCTAATTGCAAATACCACAAAAACGACAAGAATTAAATAATAGTCCTCGACCAGCTAAAGCTACCATATACCAGTCACACACTGGTTCTTTCATAATTTATGTATGTTTCCCTATAATGATCATAAGAATCAGAGTTGAGTGACACTTACATCTGACTTGGTCACGGGAACTACATCATGCGAAAATGTACATTTTGCACCCTGATAAGAACATAACCACGCAGTTAGCTATCCAGCTGACATTTAAATATCGAAGGCCCCTAATATGTGTTTGAATATAGAATTGAAACTAAGAATCAACAAACCAAGGTTTCAAGCTGACTACATAGAGGAATGTAAATAAAGAGCGTGATGTGAAATACCAGTGTGCACCGCCCTTTTATATAAAACTTGCAAAGGGGAATCTTGGGTTTAAAGGTGGTGACTGGAATCCGCGGACGTCTAATACCCAGCTCCTTCTCTTTCTCAGCACGCTTTCTCCGGAAGGCTACCTTCTTTTTCAATTTCCTCTCAGCCGAAATAGGAGCACGGGTTTTCTTCTTTCCATCCTCGTCGCTGTCGACCTGTATAAGATTCACAATGACAATTAGTTAGTACCATTAGATTAAAACTGGAAAAACTCAGAGAACAAATGGAAGAAAAAAATAAAATGAGCAACAATAAGGCCGACAACAGTCCACTTTTGCACCTGACCTATCGGGATACCCAGTACGCATGGGAGACCTAGAGTTTTACTTCACCCAAACATATTAAGGTTAATGTCACATGTCAAACAGTAGAAATCTAAGCACTAGCCTAAGTGTGATTCGTGGATGCTTCAAACTGTCTTTCATATTGACATAGCCCGCCAAAAAACTCACAATCACCATGCAAGAAGTATATTTCTGCCCTTACTGTCCAAATGATCAAACAAACAAAACTATATCATACCTTGGAGCTTGTAATTTGCTCATCCCCAACATCGGTAGTCCACAAGCCAACTTCCTCCTCGACCAACTGGGACAATAGTCCGCGATTATCCTGCCAAACGTACCACATTCAACACGGTCATTTACAACCGTAGACCAGCTTCTTCATTATTGTCACTCTTCAGCCCATGGTGAAAATACAAAATGCGAACCACAAACCAAATGTGCCTCTCCAAAACAGACACTTAAGATGAAAACCACTTTAAATATTCTATTGTCAAAACACGTGAAGAATTTACGTGATTTCACAACTCCAAAAATACTGGTGTCAAGATGACTTCAACACATACCTCTTCAAATACCTCGCCTTCTTCGGGGCCAGCGTCAATCTCAACCCTTTCATTCCCTGTCTTCTGTTGCTTCTCTCCAGCAGACTCAACCTTTCTCTTCAACCCGAGGGCCAAATGACCTGCGAAAAAGAGAAAAAAATTCTTTGAAACCCTCACTTCAAAATACCAAGAAGCAGGAAACCAAAGGAGCAATGGAAGCGAAATTTACTGCAAGAACGTCTACCGACTTCAGAGGACGTTCGCCTGCTCCAAGATCAACCATTTCAAACACGAAATTTTGGTTTCTTAGAAAGTAATGAAACAAGTAACAATACTCAGATTCAAAAAAGCGGAGTAACCGATGTATTGTACATACTTCCATGGTGTCTCCGGTCAACGTTCGCTTCCGTGGACGGATCATTAGAGCACTTCTGCATCTTCTCCAACCGGGACTTTTTCCTCTGCCTCGACAAGGCGCCTTTACCCTTCCGACGCTTGTTGTTTTTCTTGTGATCTTTACCAAACGGATTGCAAGTAGGATCATTCACCCTTGAATCCACACCAAACTGCACGACAACTGGTGTCAGTCCTTCGGTGCGATAATCCACAATCTCTTCTTCTTCGTAAGCCTCATCTTCATGTTCGTCCGCTTCATCTTCCTCAAGTTTACTGAAATCAGCATTCTCGGCTTCATCGTCCTCCCCACTCTCCCAACCCCCACCAAAGAGCTCCCCATCTTCCAGCTCTACCTCTCCCTCTTGACGACACTTCCCAACAGTGGAAGGCAGTAGCCCCAGCTCCTCTCGCACACCTGCTCAGACAATGGATCACACCAAAAAAGAACCACTACCATTAGTTTCTACTCCGAGGTTCCTAGGAATTAGGTTCATACATCAGTCCTCATGTAGAGTCAATAGGAAGTTAATGTGAGTGTAACGCAAATAGTAGTAACTCGATGCCAGTGTCATGCTACTGTCCTGGGCGTTCACTTGACATTATACGAACAACTACTGACTTTGGCATTCAAGTCAAAATTGAATTCAAAACTATTCACTGGAACGGACAAAAATTTCCCATCAACAACTTGGGGAATCCAACTCGATATCCCTTGAAATGCACCAAGAGTACTAAATCTTCATGGACTCCAAAACTCAGTCTCTTTCAACAAAATTGTAGTGTCAATGCTTGCCTGGATATATAGAATCAACACTTCATCTATTACTATCAAAAAGCAGAGACCCAGCTCACCAAGCTTCGCACACTCTTCACGCCAACAGCCCAAAGTCACAATGTCGCCTTCGGCAGACGTAACTGTCAATTGGACATTCTCGATATTCGCGGAATCCATCGCTGCAGGCTCCTCGACACAAATGACCGGCTCCTCCGGACCTACAGGATCGGTCACTTCAAACACCCACGACAGCAAGTCGGGACTGAACTCGGCAGAAGAAGCATCTTTACACTCCAAATGGAACTTGGTGGGGTGAAGCACACCGACGGGGGCAATTTGGTCCGGCGAGTGCAGGGCCACTTCAAAGTCATCCAGAACAATCCGCGCATGCTGGGCCAAACCAATCCAGCTGTGAGGATAAGGTCAGAGCTCTTGCAACTTAGCCAGCGGACTTTACAATCTCTTCACAAAACCATCACCTCTTGGTGTCCAGACTCTCAAACAGAACTCACTACTCAAGGAGAGTCGCTCTAGGACAACATTCATCAATGCACTCAAAGACTGGCAGAAAGCGAAATCAATACGAAAGCCTAAAAGCGAGAGGACACCGAAACTGCTAGGGATCCCATCTCCTAAACCGGACCCTTATTGATAATCAGAAACTCATCTATTCAAACACTTGGTTAAACTTGTAAGCGAGTGACGTGACCATGATAGGGCTAAATGGCTATGGACACCGATGATTGAAAGGAAGTGGGTAGTCCCCTGCCACTTCAAGTGATCTACAACCTCCCACTTTGAAATTGTACAAGAAACTCATCCACAGTGATAGAAATTTGCTCTCAACAGATTGGGCTCTTGTGCCTACCCGAAGAGGTCTCTCCAGAGCTTTATGCCTCTCCGTAGAGTAACATTCCGACATGTGATAAAATCGATAATGTGTCGCAAATAGAATCCTCAGCCTCAAACTAGATAACATGGTCGACCTGACCTCGCAACAATCACTGCACCTATAACGAATGCGGGAATAAACATGGGTCTTCGCTGCAGAAAATCTCACCTTAAAAAGGGGTGAATCCAAGGTCAGACTCTCATACTCCCCACCTTCACCACAAACGTTGCTTCCGTACAGGCTGTGGGAAATAGAAAAAGGCGCAAGAATCAGGTTAACTACAAGGTGGAGAGATAAGTTCAACTCTTCACGTACGCATCCAACTCTCTAATTATGAAAAACGCGCAGACCCTGATCATCACATGATATGGTCATCCAAAAACTGAAAGTACCTGGCAATGCGAGTAAGATGGGGCTGCAAGGAAGCCAAATCCTTGCCCAAATGCTTCTGTGGGTCCATGCCAATTGCAGCAACCTGCATATTCAAGCGCACAAAAACACGGGACATTGATGAATAACTCCAATCTCACCTTATTCATACAGTAAGTAACTGTTGGAAAAATCACTATACGATAGTAGAAAACCTAGACGCATTGAACCGTGCCAATGGTTATGCCATTCAAGGCAATTTCTAACATTAAACCTTGCCAGTTGTAACTCAGCTACGTTTCCTAGAAAACCCTGCAGGGGTGGACTTTCTACAAGTGTTGAAGCGAGGGGTCAACATATCACGGAGAGAGCTAAGAACCGATCGCTACTAAGATTCTGTAGTTGTATTGTGACCAGAGTTCAATACTCTCGGACCAGAAGGCCTCCAGTTGAAATCACGATCGGTTATGCGCATAGGTTAAGGTGCACCATTATCATTCCATAATTTCGGGATCTAAAAACGGGAGATAATGAAAAGTGGAAGACGAAATTCTTGGGAGATCAGGTCTGTAACCCATTTCTGAGACACATCAATGGGAACTAAAACACCCTACTCTACGCATGGACAAAAGAAGAAACACATCCACACAAGAAATGAAAATGGTGAGAGATGTACCTTCACGAGCACTGCGTGAATTCCACTGTCAATCTACACAAAAAAAAACTGATTTCCAATTATTAAACCACTAACAGAGGCCTGCGAAAGGAACACTAAATGCTACGCCCACACCAATACATCTTGTGCAGGAACGTCACATACAAACTTGACGATGCATAAAACCACTCAAGGAAGACCAACATGGACAAGGATAAAAATCAACTTACCATGTTCTGAAGAAGAACAGCCTGATCTTGCTCCCATAAGTAAGCAAGGGAAACCAGGTCCAATCGAGAGCATATGCTCTCCACCCTCAGTCGCTGGTAGTTGGATGCAATAGCTCCTGAAGAGACTCCTCCAATGTCCGGGTACTTCTGCTTCACCGCCACGAGCAGCTTCTCCAAATCTTCCACTTCGTCCCCAATGGTTTTCTTGTATCTCATCTCCTGCAACCTGCAAGAAATCCAGAAATCAGCTGCCGTTTCGGCACGGCGATGTATTGAACATGAGAGCACTTCTCACTTCACCCCTACAGGACCAAGGATTCATGGTTTTAACCCCTTTCACGTTTTGGATACTGTTGCTTCAGCTTACATTGAATCGTGAATCGAGAATATAGCCTGCAAGATTAACACAGGGTCAGAAGGACACAAACCTGGATGTGCCTTGAATACGCCTGCGAAACAATGGCAGACCCATACATTGCGCAATAGCGCAGATCATCTGATGTCCCACCTGCCCAACCACGAACACACTGTCACTGTCCACATCTGAAAGCCCATGTTCTACTCGGCCCTATCAACAAACATCAGTCGTAAATCCACCCTGGATCGCATCCAGAAACCTAGGACACATTACAATTGGCAGAGTTGACGTAAAAGTTCTCTTCAGTGGTCGTTCCAATTGGCAGGGTTTAACGTGAACAGGTTCTCTGGGAGGGGAGGTCTCTGAAATACAGATATGCCATTGTGTTCACCATTGTGTTCAAATTGAGATGTGAAATTTTAAACATCATCGACAACGTCAGCAACAAATCGTGGCTAAAAGGACGAACATTTGCGTTCCCCAATCTGAAAAACCCTAAACCTCTGGAAACGAAACCACACTTACTGTCTGGAACATGAAGCTATCGAGCTCATCCACCTCATCGTCTTTTGGCAGTAGATTGGCGAGCGCCACGATCTGCAAATTCAAACCACCACCTTTCAAACCCCACACACAGTCAAGGTACGCCAAGATTCAAACCTAAAGCAAGATGGACACACCACTCGAATCTTGGTACTCGCAATAACCAAATAGCAAGCATCCCAAGCAATTCCTCTGCATGGGGACGCAAACCCCCGCAACCTAATGAATCTCTCCAAATACTCCGTGTCTCCAGACTTTCCTTGCCAATGCAAAGACTCATAGTACTTGTTACTAAAATCCAAGGCTATCGTGATCGAACCTCATGACCATGGTCGATGCAACGTTGCATGGCATAACAGCAATCCTTGCTTCCACTCACGAGTGCCACCACTTTCATCTTGCTCTCCACCTCGTGCATTGCAATTGCAAGATCAAGCCAAGAAGAGAAGTGATCGCTTCAATGACGATTCCGGTACATCAAGTGGGAGTTACCCAACCGATTTCAGAAATCGGATGAGCAGATTCTTCAGAACATATCCAGGAAGAAGCTACTTGCAGAAGAAGGGTGCGGGAAGAATATCTGTGCATGAATTTTAGTCTCGACAGCTATGAAGTTGATTCGTTACATAATTCAACGGGGAGATGGCCAGATGCACGCAATTGCAGTAAGCGAAATGTTTAGTCAGCACGATTGAGAGAAAGAGAGAGAGAAAGATTCAAGCTTTCCTAATGGCCAGGAAAAAGCTTGATTAAGGGCATGAATGCACAAAACCCTAAACCCTAACCCTAACATTGTTCCAGAAGCTACTTAAACGAGCTGCCTGCAATCTTCGACGATCACAACGTTCAGAAATACTATCGTAGTTTTTTAGCAGCTTGGGCAGTTTTTTGCCTAATAATAATATTTATTTCATAGTTAGGCAACACCAAGGAATATAATATATTAAAATAGGACAGTTTAAAATATAGTTAAAATAAGTTAGTTATTCATCCAAGTTGTTTTTACAAATTTTAGATGGTTGCTTCTACTTTTATCCAAGGCTATTTTCACTTTCATTTTTATTTTATTTTATTTTTACTTCAGAAGTTCTCTTGCCAAATGCTTTTGTTATTTTTGTATATCAAATAAATTGATTAAAAAAGAAAAACACATCGAAAATTAGAAAATTGGTTGCAAATAGCCATCAGACCTAGAGAACAACAAGGTATAAAATGCTTCAATAGTTATAATGTAAAATTGATATTTCAACTTTTATTTTTCATAACAAAATTTTTTTTACTTTTGTTTTTATTTTTATAATTTGGTATGCCAAAAAATTATAGTTTAAATAGACTTAATACGAAAATTAAAAATTGATAGCATACATGATATTTAATCCTAGTGCTACAAATAATTTGTCTTATTTAAAGAATAAAAAAATGGAAATGAAAGAAGATATAAGGAAGGATTAGTTGTCATTTTTGTAGCCATTACCCCCCTCAAGGCCCAAAGAGCCATTTTTGAGCCTCTCACCTATTGAACAAGTCAAAGTTATAACTTCATATTCCTACATTCTAAGAAGTATATCTAAATGAATTTCATATTATGATATTCATATTGAAGAGGGAAGCTCAAAAGTACAATTGACACCATGCATGTAACAAGCTTGATGTATAATGTGCATTGTCAATCAAAGTTCAAACTTGTGAAAAGGTACAAAAATTGCTTGGGCCTTGAGGGATTACCAATGACATACTATTGGTTGTAGCAACAACACACAACAACGTATTAGTATGTGATGGAAATATAATTGTGATTCACTTTGATTCTAAATAGAAAGATGGAAAGATAAAAGAGAATGAAAGTTAAAATAACATGGGGATTGGCTTGAATTCAATACACAACAATTTTTGTAAATACAAAGATAAAAATATATGGGCATATATCAGTAATTTATCAATTCAAGAACTTCTGAAATTATTTTTATTACAATTTCATATCATTTTGGAATTAAAAAATATGATAATAGTAAATATAGTGATAACTAATAAGTAAACTAGTCAAATGGTTGTATTACACAATGGAGAGTAAAAGTAATTAAGTTAGTCCAACCCATAGAATTGATGGAATTACCAATTTATAATTTATAATTTACAAGATTTCAAGGTTCAAATTTTCTTAATTTCAAAATTTTAAAAGTCAAAACTTTTAATCCCAAATGCCCAAATCACCTCATTTGAGTGTCAACAACATTTTGAAGTTAAATAAAATCTTTTTGATTTTCAATATTCTAAGAGTTATATTTTTAATAATTTTTCTGCGATTTTCTTCTAAAGTCTATTTTAGAATAAAATTTTAATTTAAAATAATGTATATGATCTCTATCCAAGATTTTATGCAAGGGATCTATTGCAAATCTCAATTTTGTAGTATTAAAAGTTATTGGAGATGAGCCACTCAATAATAATAGATCTTAGGAAAAAACCACATTGAAAATTCATTAAAGAAAATCATAGAGTGGAAAAGCCAACTAAAATTGTTGTAAATTGATGTTTATAAATGTCAACTTTTTTAACCTCAATCTTTTTTCATGACTACAATTTCCTTCAAATATTTAAAAATTCGTGATCAAACATTTTAAACTTCAATCCACAAAACATATTGTTGTATTTTCATGTCCTAAGAAATCCATAATAATTCTAATTTAACCCTTAAGTAAATGCCCTGGCAAAGCATGAGCTTATAGTTATTTCTAATGAAGCAAATTGTATTTTTTTCGAAATCTAACCATATAGATGTTTATAAAGCTTGCACATTAATATGCATATTAAATTTGAGTGCAAAATTGTATAGGAGTTGCAAAATTATAACTAGAAAAATCAATACTTTTTCTATTTTTAGTATGTTGCCCCTCCCTACAACATTTCAAGAATTTGCATGTAAGAGGTTTTTGAGATAGGAGGTGATGTGAACGACTAAAATTTGTATTAATACATGGAAATGCACTTCAAAAAACCTAAAGTTCAAATGAAGAGCTATCAAACTCATTACACAATCCACCTTGCAATTGTTGAAATGCAATTTTTTAAGACATGAAAATTGCAAATAACTCTAAATCCATGCTTGCATATTTTAATTTTCAATGTTGAAAATCATGAAAACACTTTTCTCTTTCCATTGTGACTATTTTCAAAGCAAATGAATAAGTACAATTTTTAGATTTCAAATCAAGTGAAATTTGCAAACTTTGTTCAAATCTAGGAAATGAAGTAAAATTAGCAAGCTTTACTCTTCATTGATGGTACATATATGCCTCAAAAGACCTTTCAAAATCAAATATTTAGCTTGTGTAGTGTAAAATAATAAAATAAAAAATTTCAATAGTTAATATTCAAAACTATTGAAAATAGTCAAAGGAATTTAACTACCTATACCCAAATAAGCATGAAATTTCAAATTGACCATATTTGATTGATTGGGGAGTTAGGGGTTAATATTGTAGGTTACAATTCAAACCTTATGATCTAGCTGAGGTAGACATATCCATTACCAAAACATTGAGTATGCAACTCCCATATTATATGGCCTTGATTATCATCGCTTGAAATGCATTTTAGTCCACTCTCAAGGGGATATAATTTGTTTAAAAGTAGAAACTATTTAAGCCCTTTCAACAAAGAACTCAAAAATTTAATTATATTCATAAAATGGATATTCTTTGAGGACAATCATAGCATCTAAAAATAATTATATGTAATTTTTTGATACATGTATTATAGGCCAAGCTATCCAACTTTAGATTCTTTCGAATAAAAATTTAAGATTTCTTTATTATAAAGAAAATATTGCAAAAGCATTTTAATTTTAATTGGAGGAAACATCTTGTATGGAATTTTTAGAATGATGCATAATTATTTCAATTTTTTGTATATATTATAAATTTTTAAAAATAAATATGCAATCTAACATTTTCTACCTTTTTTTTATTTAATTTGATCTTCACATAACTTTTGGGTCCTTTTAATTTGATACAAGGTTTTATTATTATAAAAGTTGTCCTCTAACCTCTTTTAATGATGATCACCCTTGCACGTAATACTAGAATTGTGTACTTAGGCCCAACCTTGGATCCAATTCCATCCATATGTATTAATAGAATACATACTAGAAAAAAAATAACCTTGGATTAAAGTAGAAGTAACCATCTAAACTTTGTAAGAACAACTTGGAAGAATGTCTAACTTATCTTAATTATATTTTAAAGTGTCCAATTTTAATAAATTATTTCTTGGTCTACCTAATTGCTTTTTGCACATTAACCCCAAAGTTCTCTAATGTTCACTTTCTAGGTGACAAACAGATTGAAATTCAAATGTCATCCTCATCTCTACTTGGATGAAAGTCATCCTAATTTATAGACATGCTTTATCAAGTTCTTGTCCTATCTAATGGTTGGATTTGGTGTCACTACAACACAAATTTTTTCAAAATTATAAATGTGCAAGTATGCCTTGTGCCAAAATTGCATTTGACTCCAGTTCAGAATTAGATTTGCAAAAATGAGGTCATAGATTTTAAGAACACAAAAATTTCCAAAAATCACCATGTCAATAGAAACTCATTTCAAATCCATTCCAACAAATTTTACTCCCCCAAAAGATCATATTTTACTTATAATTGAATTTTGAAGGAATTTTTCAACTAATTTTTTCCAAAATTTATAAAAAATTTATTGGTGATGACATTGGTGAATCTAACAGTATACGTGAAATCTAAAACTCACAGTCTACAACTTTTGTTTGTGTATCAATTCCAAAATATTCTTCCAAATGGCATTTTATAATGGTTTATCTCAAATCCTCAATTCTAGAGAAGACTCTGTGCGAAAGAAAGCTGCGGCCAAGCTGCTACGAAGCAACGAAACTTGGGTCCCCCACTCTGGCTACATTCAAAAATTTGCAGGAAAATTTCTGAGCCATACTTCTTTCTCCTCGTCGTCGGCAACATTGTGATCGTCGGAGATTGCAGGCAGCTCGGTCAAATAACTTCTGCAACAATGTTAGGGTTAGGGTTTAGGGTTTTGTGCATTCATTCCCCTAATTGAGCTCTTTCCTGGCAACCAGGAGAGCTTGAACTCTCTCTCTCTGCAAGTGCATGCATCTGGCCTTCTCCCCCTTGAATTATGTAACGAATCAACTCCATAGCTGTCGAGACCAAAATTCACGCACAGATATTCTTCCCGCACCCTTCTTCTGCAACTTGCTCCTTCCTGGATTTGTTCTGAAGAATCTGCTCATCCGATTTCTGAAATCGGTTGGGTAATCCGCACCGGATGTACCGGAATTGTCATTGAAGCGATCACTTCTCTTCTTGGCTTGATTTGGCAATTGCGATACCGGAGGTGGCGGGCAAGATGAAAGTGGTGGCACTCGTGAGTGGTGGCAAGGATAGCTGCTATGCTATGCAACGGTGCATCGACTATGGTCATGAGGTTCGATCACGATAGCCTTGGGTTTCAGTAACAAAAAAATACTATGAGTCTGTGCATTCTGGAGGAGAGTCTGTGTGGAGACAGGGAGTATTTGGAGAGATTCATTAGGTTGCGGGGGTTTGCGTCCTTATGTAGAAGAATTGCTTGGGATGCTTGCTATTTGATTGTTGCAGATCCGAGTGGTGTGTCCATCTTGCTTTAGGTTTGAATCTTGGCGTACCTTGACTGTGTGCGGGGTCTGAAAGGTGGTGGTTTGAATTTGCAGATCGTGGCGCTCGCCAATCTACTGCCAAAAGACGATGAGGTGGATGAGCTCGATAGCTTCATGTTCCAGACAGTAAGTGTGGTTTCGTTTCCAGAGGTTTAGGGTTTTTCAGATTGGGGAACGCAAATGTTCGTCCTTTTAGCCACGATTTGTTGCTGACGTTGTCGATGATGTTTAAAATATCACGTCTCAATTGAACACAATGGTGAACACAATGGCATATCTGTATTTCAGAGACCTCCCCTCCCAGAGAACCTGTTCACGTTAAACCCTGCCAATTGGAACGACCACTGAAGAGAACTTTTACGTCAACTCTGCCAATTGTAATGTGTCCTAGGTTTCTGGATGCGATCCAGGGTGGATTTACGACTGATGTTTGTTGATAGGGCCGAGTAGAACATGGGCTTTCAGATGTGGACAGTGACAGTGTGTTCGTGGTTGGGCAGGTGGGACATCAGATGATCTGCGCTATTGCGCAATGTATGGGTCTGCCATTGTTTCGCAGGCGTATTCAAGGCACATCCAGGTTTGTGTCCTTCTGACCCTGTGTTAATCTTGCAGGCTATATTCTCGATTCACGATTCAATGTAAGCTGAAGCAACAGTATCCAAAACGTGAAAGGGGTTAAAACCATGAATCCTTGGTCCTGTAGGGGTGAAGTGAGAAGTGCTCTCATGTTCAATACATCGCCGTGCCGAAACGGCAGCTGATTTCTGGATTTCTTGCAGGTTGCAGGAGATGAGATACAAGAAAACCATTGGGGACGAAGTGGAAGATTTGGAGAAGCTGCTCGTGGCGGTGAAGCAGAAGTACCCGGACATTGGAGGAGTCTCTTCAGGAGCTATTGCATCCAACTACCAGCGACTGAGGGTGGAGAGCATATGCTCTCGATTGGACCTGGTTTCCCTTGCTTACTTATGGGAGCAAGATCAGGCTGTTCTTCTTCAGAACATGGTAAGTTGATTTTTATCCTTGTCCATGTTGGTCTTCCTTGAGTGGTTTTATGCATCGTCAAGTTTGTATGTGACGTTCCTGCACAAGATGTATTGGTGTGGGCGTAGCATTTAGTGTTCCTTTCGCAGGCCTCTGTTAGTGGTTTAATAATTGGAAATCAGTTTTTTTTTGTGTAGATTGACAGTGGAATTCACGCAGTGCTCGTGAAGGTACATCTCTCACCATTTTCATTTCTTGTGTGGATGTGTTTCTTCTTTTGTCCATGCGTAGAGTAGGGTGTTTTAGTTCCCATTGATGTGTCTCAGAATGGTTTACAGACCTGATCTCCGAAAAATATTTTATTTCCACTCTTAATTTCTTAAACGACTTCAAATTCACTATCTCCCGCTTTTTAGATCCAGAACTTTCGAAATGATAGTAGCGCACCTGTGGAGGGGTTTATAACTGATCACGATTTCCACTGGAGGTCTTCTGGTCCGAGAGTATGTGACTCTGGCCACGAAACAACTACAGAATCTTAGTAGCGATCGGTTCATAGCTCTCTCCGTGTTATGTTGACCGCTTGTTCCAACACTTGTCGGGAATCCACCCCCTACAGGTGTTCTGGGAAACGTAGCTGAGGGACAACTGACAGGGGTTATAATTGAAGGCAATTTCGGGATCTAACTGTCAGGGTTTATCATTGGCACGGTTGAATGCGGCTAAGGTTTCTACTGTCGTGCAGTGATTGTTCGAACAGTTACTTACTGTATGAATAAGGTGAGATTGGAGTTATTCATCAATGTCTCGTGTTTTTGTGCGCTTGAATATGCAGGTTGCTGCAATCGGCATGGACCCACAGAAGCATTTGGGCAAGGATTTGGCTTCCTTGCAGCCCCATCTTACTCGCCTTGCCAGGTACTTTCAGTTTTTGGATGACCATATCATGTGATGATCAGGGTTTACGTTTTTTATGGTTTGAGAGTTGGATGCGTACGGGAAGGGTTGAACTTACCCTCTCCACCTTGTAGTTAACCTGATTCTTGCGCCTTTTTCTATTTCCCACAGCCTGTACGGAAGCAACGTTTGTGGTGAAGGTGGGGAGTATGAGAGTCTGACCTTGGATTCACCCCTTTTTAAGGTGAGATTTTCTGCAGCGAAGACCCATGTTTATTCCGGCATTCGTTATAGGTGCAGTGATTGTTGCGAGGTCAGGTCGACCATGTTATCTAGTTTGAGGCTGAGGATTCTATTTGCGACACATTATCGATTTTATCACATGTCGGAGTGTTACTCTACGGAGAGGCATAAAGCTCTGGAGAGATCTCTTCGGGTAGGCACAAGAGCCCAATCTGTTGAGAATCAAATTTCTATCACTGTGGATGAGTTTCTTGTACAATTTCAAAGTGGGAGGTTGTAGATCACTTGAAGTGCAGGAGACTACCCACTTCCTTTCAATCATCGGTGTCCATAGCCATTTAGCCCTATCATGGTCACGCCACTCGCTTACAAGTCCAACCAAGTTTCAAGAGCTCTGACCTTATCCTCACAGCTGGATTGCTTTGGCCCAGCATGCGCGGATTGTTCTGGATGACTTTGAAGTGGCTCTGCACTCGCCGGACCAAATTGCCCCCGTCGGTGTGCTTCACCCCACCAAGTTCCATTTGGAGTGTAAAGATGCTTCTTCTGCCGAGTTCAGTCCCGACTTGCTGTCGTGGGTGTTTGAAGTGACCGATCCTGTAGGTCCGGAGGAGCCGGTCATTTGTGTCGAGGAGCCTGCAGCGATGGATTCCGCGAATATCGAGAATGTCCAATTGACAGTTACGTCTGCCGAAGGCGACATTGTGACTTTGGGCTGTTGGCGTGAAGAGTGTGCGAAGCTTGGTGAGCTGGGTCTCTGCTTTTTGATAGTAATAGATGAAGTGTTGATTCTATATATCCAGGCAAGCATTGACACTACAATTTTGTTGAAAGAGACTGAGTTTTGGAGTCCATGAAGATTTAGTACTCTTGGTGCATTTCAAGGGATATCGAGTTGGATTCCCCAAGTTGTTGATGGGAAATTTTTGTCCGTTCCAGTGAATAGTTTTGAATTCAATTTTGACTTGAATGTCAAAGTCAGTAGTTGTTCGTATAATGTCAAGTGAACGCCCAGGACAGTAGCATGACACTGGCATCGAGTTACTACTATTTGCGTTACACTCACATTAACTTCCTATTGACTCTACATGAGGACTGATGTATGAACCTAATTCCTAGGAACTTCGGAAAGGAATCTAATGGTAGTGGTTCTTTTTTGGTGTGATCCATTGTCTGAGCAGGTGTGCGAGAGGAGCTGGGGCTACTACTATCCACTGTTGAGAAGTCTCTTCAATCAAAGGGTCTTACGTGGGGCAATGTAGTTTACGTTCGCCTCTTTCTTGACGATATGTCGTCTTTTGGGTCTGCGAATGAGGTTTATGTAAAGCATATTACCGAGCAGAAATGTGAGAAAGGAGTGCCCTCTCGTTGTTGCATGCAAGTCTGTTTACCAGAGGCAGGCATGGGTGGAGTTTTACTAGAAGTAACATCTACGTCAGATTTTAGCAAGCAGGTTCTCCACGTTCAGAGTATTTCTTGTTGGGCTCCCAGCTGCATTGGCCCTTACAGTCAGGTATGACCTCCAAGGGACTTCTATAATTCTGCTTTTCTTTTCTCTTTTGTCAGATCGTGAATGTGTATGTAGACTATCAGCGCATTTGTACACGCAGCTATAATTTTCTAGATTTCATTAGGCACTGTTAGGTTAGCGATATATTGAAGTCATTGCTTCGGCTACAATGTTTCTGACCCCTGAGTGTGCAATTAAAAGTAGATAGTCCACTTTGGAAGCTAATAGTTGAATGTAGTAACCTTTAGAACTTATTTGTACCATTGAATTGCAGGTTATTATTTCATCTTTCTATTGGTATATTTTTGTTACCTTTCTTGAAGCTTCCTGAATATATTTCATATCCTTTAGATTTGAACTAGATCTATGATCCAACCCTGATAACTCATGTGAGGTGCTTAGTATGCACGGTATTTACACCTTATGCTCCTTGTATTCAATTTATTTGGTGTTCGTATTCTCAGTCTTGTTGTTTGCACCAGCTTTTGTTGGTACTGAGTGGTCCAGGCGTGAACTTGTTTGATAGTTTTTTCTAGACGAGACTTTCAAATAGTACCAATCCTCTTGGTGTTCCTGACTTACATAATTACTGTTTTGTGATTACAGGCAACACTGCATAGGGATATTCTTCACATGGCAGGACAGCTTGGCCTGGACCCTCCCACCATGGCACTAGTACAAGGTGGCGCGACCTTGGAAATGCAGCAAGCTCTGAAGAACTGTGAAGCAGTAGCTGGAGCGTTTAAAGGTAGTCTTCGTAGGGATGCTGTGGCCATCACAGTTTACTGTTCAAATGCCTTGAGTGTCAAGGATCAAGCCCAAGTTGAGTACTGCCTACACGAGTTTCTTGTACAAGATGAGGATGACGGCGATGACCAGGGTAGAGGATCTTACATGAGACACAATTGGAAAATTCCTAATCCCCTCATCCTCTTCATTCTTGTTCCAGCTTTGCCAAAAGGGTGAGTTAGACTTGACTCTGCTCTCATGTTCTGATTGCTGTAGCATCTTTACTCGAGATTCAGTTTTTTCTCTCACGGAAGGCATTTTTTTTGTAAGTATTTAGCATTCTCTGACCATGTCCGCATGAAGTTGACACTCCTCTCACGTACGTTTTTTGGTGACAGAGCGGAAGTGGAAGTGGAACCTTCCTTGTTTGTCGGTTCAGGTGACGACGATGCAGGAACCAATTCAAGTTCATCTTGGCAACATGTCCATATCGATCCTCAAACAACCCATGACAATCTGAGCAATGATTCAGTGACCAACACGAGAACAATGATCTGTACTCCATGTGAAGGCATGGTTCTGCCGGGGCGGTATTGTCGGGCTAATATTGGTATCAGAGATATTTCTGTTGAGTCGTCGGGGTTAATCAACCTCAGTGAAAACGCTGGGAATATGCACGTAGACCTCAAAGTGTTGCAGGAGAGAATATTTGAAGCTGTAGCTATCCTCCGATCTAGCGTTTTTGAAAGGCCTGCGAGGCTTTCATGGTCCAATATCACGGTAAGTTTTGTCCTCCTATTCATCCTCATCACTGAAGTGTAACTTCTTTCATGAAAGTGGCCATAGAGTGACCTCCCCATGAACCGTGGAGAAGATTCTCTTAATAATGTTTTCTTACAGTTCTTGAAACAGTCTAATTTTACTGAAAAAAATGATTCTGTTGTCTTGAAATTGATAGGTTCTGCAGATTGTAGAATGAGGGTCCTATTTCTGGACTCATAGAGGCTTTATGAATTTCGTTGCACAGACCTCGCACTTCTCGTGTATGTGAGGACTGGTGCAACATCTCGGTCCTTGAGATTGGCATCCCACAGTTCATTGTTCTCCTGACAGTATCTCTAAAAAGGGAGATGGGACCACTAAGCATCCGCGTCTTTCTGTCCTGTAGGTTTTTCGGGTATACTATAATGCAACGGCGGTAGCGGCAGCTGCATTACGGGCAACCATAGGCAAGGCCCTGGAGAATGCTGCGGTGTGTCCAACCTTTGTGCCAGTCTGTGGGGCAAGCTCCACATTGAAGAGTCGGGAACTTGTTGTCATCGACGTGATTGGTGCTGGATCGCATCAACAACCGTAAAGGTGAAGGCAGAATGTTCCTTGTAATCCCCAGTCTGCTCATAGATTTGCGACCTGAATCTTTGGTATCATGTGTCCTGTCTGCTAGATGATACTAGCTTTGGTCGACACCAAGTACAGGAATTCATATGGCTTCAAAAGCTTTCACTAGTTTTAGACACAAAAAAGAAGACTGTTTGTGAAGACATCCTTGGTTACAAGCAAGCCAATTGCTCCAGTGACGGACGAGTTCAAATTTTTAGTCGTACATATCATTCTTGAGCCAGTTGGAAGATCTTCCTTGTGGGAAGAAATCACTTGTAGGCTTATTTATTTGGAGCTCTGAGAATGGTACGAGTGAGGCAGAGAATAGTGGAGATGATGGAGGAACAATCAAATGGCGAGGAGAGGATGGACATCTAGGACCAAAAAATGTATCTTTGTGTGCATAATGATTGTTTGTAGGGGATGGTAATTGTGTGTAGGCCTCTTATAGCTATAGTGCCGAGAGCTTATTTTTTACCTTTTGAGAAGGTGCCGGGATGGCGATCACTTAAATTATGTGAACCGCAGTATTTCTTAAAGATGGACCGAAAAATACTTTTCAATTATATTCATTTACTTTTTGATCCAAAAGTTGGTGACTTCATCCACATTTTAAATAGAAATGCCAAAAAATTTCAAAAAGAAGACTACTTTTAATAGGTGACAGTAGAGATTTATCTTGATATTGAAATGGGCAATTTGTCCCTACGATCCCTTAAAAGAAGTTGGTTGGTGAGTCATGAAAATGATTGAGAGAATAGTGTAGAGGATTATAGAACTAACTAATGTTTGGAATGAAGGTATTTGTGTATGTAGAAAAGTCATTTGGGGGTATGATAATTGTGATGTTGAGGGTATCACAAGATGACAAGTTGTTGAGAAACTTACTCATATTAATTGTTGGTGTTCATTGTTGCAATCTACTTGGACTCATTGTTGCCATTGTAACATCCATGTTTTCATTCATTCTTTGTAAAAGAGTAGCATATTATGGAATATTCTAGAAATATTTTAGTTCTCATTTTTAAAATGAAACATATAATATTGGTAGTCAAAGTAAAGTCATATAACATTTTGTTGTGGACTTGCATGATGCACCATTCATCATCTCTAAATAGAAATCTCCAGATGCTTCTACTTAAAGATTATAACAAATCTTCATAAAATTGTCTTAGTATATATGAAAGCATTCTAGAATTCTCACATCTAGAAGCCAATTTTCAATGATATTGAGAAATCACCTCCATCATTACAAAGTCTAGATTTCCTATCTTGGTCTAGAATTTCTTAAATTCAATATTCTTGATTTGAAATTATTTTTAATTTTTATTTGTTCATGATGATAATGAGTGGCTTGTACTATCATAGTCACTTTTGGATTGTTTTTACTTTATAGAAAGAGGTTTGAGTGCATTATCTTGAATTTGCCAAATATTTTCTTATAAACACAAGCTCCATAAATTTTGTTGTCATTTGCTTCCATATTGATGTTTCCACATCTATATCTATCATTGCCATGATTACATTTATGAGGGTTCCATTCTTTTAATGATATGTATTTGAAGATATCTAGGCAATCAATCTATGGGCATGTTATATACCATCACAATCTATGTCATCAACTTATTGTATTAACCTAACTCCAATCCATTTCATTGATTTCATCCGTCCAAATTTATATCCTTTAATAGATGGAAGGGCTAAATTACAACAAAAGTAGTTATCTACTAGATAACTTTATGAATGAATTATTGGACAAAATTGTCCTCTACAAACTAAATCAAGGCTATCACATCTTAAAGATTAGTATGTCCCCCTTCAATAAGTGAATGAAGGATGAAGTTCTATACCATCCACATTCTTTCCAATCACCTTGTGCCATAGAGCAATGAAAGTAATAGAGAAAGATTATAGACATATTCTTCTTAAACAATAGGAATAGTCACACCTTCATTGCACAAAAACTCTTTGAAGAATAGGGACGTCGTGGTTTAGAGTTGGCATCCACTTGGCAAAACATTCTTCTTCTGCAAATAGTTCACCACAATCATTATTCTCTTCCAAATATATAGAATTTTTTTTGCAAAAGAAGAATATTCTACTCCAGAGCTCACATTTGGTGTTTCCTACTTCATCTTGAGGTCCACACAACCTACGCATTGTGTGCCTTCATCCTACATTCTTCATTGATTGCATGAGTTTTGCACTTGTAAACCTTGTTGTACATTTTCCACTCTCATTCTCCAAACAACAGAAAAGGGGTATTACACCTTCTTCATGATTTCTAGCTCCTAATTGGCTCTTCTATTCTCTCATTCTTTAGAAAATTTAGGTGCACTAAAGAAGGTGTAACTACTCCTAACATAGTTCCTTTCTATATGTAGACCAATTTCAATGAATGAATAAATCAATTTGTATTCATACTTCATATACATTTGTGCATATTTTATACTACTCATCAACATTCAAGAAGATTTTTGAATTTTATCACCTATTTTTCCTTAATCCCCTAATTGAACTAGTTTTCAAGTACAAAGTCTGGTTATTTTCTCTATTTTTCACTCAAAATTGAAATTTTATAGATTTTTTCATCGATTTCTTGCCAACATTTTCAAATTGCAATTTTTTTTTTTAATTCCACTGGCTAAGTTTTAACTAGCTATTGATTTTTCATGGACATTGCTATTCATTGATAAAACTAGCTTCATCACAAATGAAAATTTTAAAATTCTCATTCAAGATTACAATCTATCCAACGAGAGACTAACATGCAGTGACCTCGAAACTTGGACAGACGGCATTTTCGTCATTGGATTGCTAGAAGGGACTTAACCCCTCAAGGCCCAAGGAGCCTTTTTTTGACCCTTGACTTGTTCAACAAGTTGAAATTAGAACTTCATATTCTTACATTCTAAGAAATATATCCAAATAAATTTCATGTTTTGATGTTCATATTGAATGGGGAAGCTTAGAAGTACAATTGACATCATGTAATAAGCTAGATGTACAATGCACATTATCAATCAAAGCTCAAACTTGTGAAAAAGTACGGAAATTGCTTGGGCCTTGAGGGGTTAAGTAAACTCAACTCCTCTTCTCTTACTGGTAAGTGCGAGATCCCCGAATCTTTCGTCTTCTTCGTACTAGTTCCGAGTTTAGGGTTTGGAGCTTCTCCCAATCACTTGAGCTTTGGCTGCAATTTCTTCTTCTTCTTCAAGGATCCCGTGTTTTGAGATTACTGTTCTGTACTATTAGCTGTGGTCCTATTGTTTTTTCTCGTTGGGCTACTGGCCGCGGTTCGGCCATCTCTCTTCGCGAACCCGCAGCCATGCCCAAGAAAATGGGCACGAACAGCAAGGCCGAGGAGGCCCGCGCGCGGAAGGCCGAGGCGCACGTCGAGAAAAAGGTGAAGGAGGAGAAGCAGAAGGAGGAATCGTACTGGAAGGACGCGGAAGGGCCTGCCTCCAAAGCCGCGAAGAAGCGGGAGGAAGAGGCGGAGCGGAAGGCGGAGGCCGCGGCCAAGAAGCTCGAGGCCAAGAAGCTCGCGGAGCAGGAGGAGAAGGACTTGGAGAAGTATGGGAAGCGTGTAGACAAGAAGTCGACGCGAGTGGCGGTCCCTGTGCCGAAAGTCACAGCCGCGGAGCTGGCGAAGCGGAAGGAGGAGGAGCAGGCGGCGTTGGAAGCGCAAGCTGCGGCAGCGAAGAAGAAAGTGAGTCGAATGAGCAATCCGGAGGAGTATGAGAAGGTGGTGGGTGTGTCGAATCGTAATCGGGATGACGAAATTGTGGACGCGCGAGACTTGGAGTCGGCGTTGGCGCAGATCGGCACGCTCAACGCACCGGAATTGCCAGCTGACCGGCATCCCGAACGCAGATTGAAAGCTTCGTACAAGGTATTTGTTCTGTCATGTATACTTTGTAAAAATTATCCAACTAGCATACCAGATGATTAATTCTATTAGTGTCCTTGCGGTATCCGCTGTTTGATTTCGAAGAGAGTGATTCTCCTCTTTACCCTGTCTTGATTTCTTATATTTTGTTTGACAGGCTTTTGAGGAGGCTGAGCTTCCGGTTCTTAAGGAGGAGAAACCAGGCCTTTCGCTTACACAGTACAAAGATATGTTGTGGAAGGCATGGAAGAAGTCTCCTGATAACCCCCTAAACCAGGACAAGTGAGAATTTTTCATAGTTTCTTCTTTAATCATAATTTACCCAGAAGCTCGCTTTGTAGTCTCCAGATGTAGGATTTCCTTTGCTGAAGCTTTGTTCATAGTTCCAGAGAGCTTTCAGGAAGGTTACATGATGTGCTATGTTTTTTCCTACTGTGAGTGACAGGGTGTATTGCTTTAATGTAACGTTTTCACCGAGATCAACGCATAATTCCGAGAGAGAAAATGTAGTGTATAGGGAGAGTGCGGTTTGTGCACCGCCTAGAAACTGTTACATCGTCTTTGGGCACCAATTGCCCTATTCAGATAAAATCTCGAATAGGCGGTTTGGTATGCATACAGAGCACGCTAAGTTCTGAATCACAAAATGTGGCGTCATCATTTTCTTTATGGACTTCCTCACTGTACTACCAGATGGAGCAAAGGCAATATTATCCCTGCTGCACTTTTGTGATACATTTTTGTTTTGGTACTGAAATGATTTGGGACTTTCAGTAAACATGATGAAATTGTTTATGAAGAAAGATGTATGAACGGCTGTTGAGAAATGTGATCAGGTTAGAGACTTTGTAATCTTGAGGGAATCTGATATTAAAACTTCAGCTCATAGGCAGGTAATTGCTATCGTAATCCACATGAAGCAACGTATCTTAATCAAGTGACAATTACTTCGCTGAAATGTATTTACAGTGCACACTGCCGAGAGAGATATTTTACTAAATTTGGGCAGGTGACATCCTCACATAGAGCACTCAATAGTGTGAAATGTGAAAGTTTTCTGAGGCTTTGTTAACCCGTAAATGCCCTAGGCCTTTTTTGAGCTTCCTGGAGTTTGATCAAACGTGATCAAAAAGCCAAAGTTTTGGAAAGTTTTATCAACTTTTTTCAAAATTGTAACTGTACGAATTTAAAGGAGACGTGCTATGCTTCACATTGGAAAAGAAAATACAAAAATTTCACTTCCGAAGTGAAAGAGTATAATGGTTGATGAAGAGGGTGTTAAAACTATAAAAGTTATGCCAAATCTTTCAACCCTCTTATTACATGTCTAATCTGAAATTGAGGTCACAGAAAAAATATGTGGCTAAATGACAAAACATACATATATATAATTGATTTATGGCTTCACTAAATCTACTCTACAATTTTTATAAACGAATTTCCAATGTCATTCCTCCCACTTTAGTGTATTCAAGGCTCATTGCCAATAACCTATAATACTAAAAATCAAGATTTACAAAATGGACACCTTTGCACAAATTCTTCTCTAGAAAAATCATAAATAGTTTTTCTCAAATGAAGTCACAATTTTGATGTTCAAAATAGATTTGGGAAGGCATCCTACAAAAATACTAGGAATATAATATTTGGGTAAGATTTAATTAGCTTCAAAGTTTGGTGGACACCAAAATATGGTTGCCTTGGGTATAGAAGGTTTGAGTAGAAAAAATGTGTACATGGATGTTTACTATCTATCCAAACTATTGAATTTGAAAAATTTGTCATGGATGATTCTCAATCAATAATCATATAAAATAAAGTGTAAATCTTTTGTCAAAATTAGGAATAAAGAATTTGCAACCTCGCTAATTGGGTCCTTCTCTCTAGTTTTTAAGCATTTGTAACTTATCCATCATTCTATAAGAATGTTTATTTAAGCAAGTTGATTGCTTCCAAGAATTAAAGGAAAGAACAAAATAATTTATCAATGTTTAAAATTTTAGTAAAATAAGATTTTTAGGTTTTAAGCCATTGACTTTTGTAAGGGTCCAAGCTTTTAACTAACTTTTTATTCACTTAGACAGTAGAAAATTGGCAATTTGTTGGTAGAAATTTGATACATGTAAGATCAATAAAATTGACAACAAGTATTATTCATTTTGATCTCACTTAAAATGGTTTCATGAAAATACATTTCTTTATGTTAACAAAATTTTATTATCTATGAAAGTATGGACATCTATGTATTAAAGTCAATTGTCAAAAGTAGAATTGCTCTTAGTAGAGCTACAGTATGCAAAAGTTTCTCAATTCATAAATTTTCTTGATTTATAAATGGTTTAAGGTGTTCACTATTATACTTTGTAATCATTGATTCATGCATATATATAATAACATATTGCCATATATTAACATATATTTTAATATTTTAGAACATTATATGTATATATATTGTAACGATAGGAGTTTCTTTACTTTCCACAACTTAGAATGCAACAATTGTTGAACCAATAGATTTAATCTAACCCAATTGACATCTAGAATGATTTCAACGAACATTGTAAGTGACCAATTTTTATTCCTTTGGGATCTAATTAAAGAATTATTTACTCTCAAAGACATCTAAAGGACACCCAAGAGTTACTATGAAAATAAAATTCAACCTTCATAAATAGTGAAACCTATCACCTCCACTAACTAGCAAAATTAGTTTGCCCCTCACTAATTTCTTCACATTTGACACTATTAAAATATTTACTGTTACCATATAAAAATGCACTACTTCTGAATTAGGTATTGTTGTAATTAGAACTCATGAACCTCCATGTATACAAATGAAAATATTTGTTGACTTCAATGGCTTGTAAAGTACCTTTCTTAGGGTAAGGCAACCAAATTTCACTAAGGTAAACTACCCCATTTCAGATCAAATGGGAGCCAACCCATTGTGGGCTAAATTTTGTCAATGGTGTACATTTCAGAACTTCAATGTACTGTACTGTACACCGCTGAAATATTTCAGCTCGCAATGAGTTGGCTCCCATTTGATCTGAAATGGGGTAGTTTACCTTATTTATAGTGTAGCTAGTACGCCCAACTGAATTTCTTCTAAAAGTCATTCATCCAACACTTTCTGTTCTCTGGATTGACTGGAAAATATGACGTAAAAAATTCAGACCTCCATCAATCATTCATCAATCATACCAAGCTCATCTCATGCCACACTGACGGAGCAACCCGTGTGACGGCACCGACGGTAGCCTTGAGAGCCACAACCGGCACGGGGGCAGGCGACCATGGATGAATTTCAGAGACGAAACTCCGTCCATCCATACGTCCATCCATCCACAAGCCATCCATCCATTCTTGGAGAGTGGTGGGGATTAGGGTTTAGAACTCGCTCGTGGATACCCTCTTTCGCTTCTAGTCGACTGCCCCTCGCGCGCGCGCTCCGACTGCACCCCGGAAGCCCTTCATCATGCCTGCTCTCATGGCCAAGAAGGCGCCTGGCGTCCCTGCCAAGGGCAAGAAGAAGGCCCAGACGTTCACTATCGACTGCGGCAAGCCCGTGGAGGACAAGATCATGGACATTGCCTCCTTCGAGAAGTTCCTCAACGACCGCATCAAGGTCGATGGCAAGGCCGGCGTGCTCGGGTCCGCGGTCTCCATCTCACGGGAGAAGAACAAGATCAGCGTTACCTCCGAGAGCTCCTTCTCCAAGAGGTATTCGTCTTTCACTGCCCTCTCTCTATAGCGGCATTGTGTCGTTTTCAGAAACCCTAAACCTTACCTAATCACGACACTTAAATCGATGAGCATGGTACATGTTATTAGAATGGTCAGATTATTAAAAAAATTATCATTATTGATTGCACTCCAATGCACCAAAGAATGCGTTCTTTGGATTCCATACGCGAAAGTTGTATGTGTTCAAAGTTGTATTGCGAAATTATCGAATACCGACTTGAGTTCTGATGCGGATAGTGTAAATTCTCGAAATCAATTTGTCGCAAGCCGTTTTATTGGGCAAGATTCTGAATTGTCACATTTATTTAGGTGTTGCAATTAGATGTGGGTTTCTTAATTCAAAAGGATCTTAGCGGAGTGTAGGCGAGCCCCGGATATCATGTTGAGTGCAAATAAGGAATGAAGAAATGCAGCGTGGTGAATCTTATTGAAAATTGGAGGTCACGAATAAATTGCAGCTGTCGCTCTTAGCTCATGTGGCGGAATTCAAGCCTGGACTGGACAAGATGCGTCCATCTACAAGGAGGTTATTTTTTGATGCTTCAGTGCTGGATTGATATCTGATTCTGTTTTTTGTGTGGGGGGGCATTTGTAGATATTTGAAGTATTTGACTAAGAAGTACTTGAAGAAGCACAATGTGAGGGATTGGCTCCGGGTGATTGCATCCAACAAGGACAGGAATGTGTACGAATTGCGGTACTTCAACATTGCTGACCAGGATGCCGAGGAGGAGGATTAAGTTGCAGGTGTCTAAATTCTGGGGTATCAAATGTGTATCACTGTCGCAAGTCTATAGTACCATTGAATGCAATTTTCTTACTCCTGTTGGGAGTGCAACCAAGGCGAGTGAAGCACTGAGTATTTGTTTTTGTTTTGTATATTGTCCTTTGGAAGTTGTTGCATGAATTTTTGACAAAGAATGGCGGCATTATGTCTGTTTCATCTAGAGTCTGTATCTATCTGAACCGTCAAATTGGAGATCAGCATGATTGCAGCTGGCATTACATTCTAACATTGAATTGCTCCGTAATCTTGACGTTCCAGGTTTGTCAATGTCTGTGTCTATGTGAACCGTCAAATTGTTTCTGATCGCAACGTCATTCAGATATTGCGCGCAATCTCTTAAGTTCACAATTACATTACCATCTTGGCAAGTCCACTTACTCTCCTAGACCGGGCTTTTAACTGCGGACTTTTGTTATCGGCCCTGCTTGTGCAATTTTTCTCTCTAACAACTTCGGTATGCAGAGAGAAACCGTGACAGTCCAAATCAAGTGCAAGTATTTATCTTGCTGCAGGTCTTTCTCTTCACCTCATTTCTGCAAATTAACTTGACCACAATTCTGCAGCATCATGAGTATACACTGGATATGCACCTTCAGAGGCAGCTGGCTCCTTCCCGTGACAGCTTTACACTTTACAGCATAGCTCTCTCTAACAGTCTAACCCTTTAGGTCCCAAGGCTGGATTTGGGTACTTGACTATTCTAAGAGAATCTTCCATCGCTGTGTGAACTTGATGATACCACCTGAAAACCTGAAAACTCATCCGTATGCCAGTGGTGACAAAAGTTTGTCAACATTCTGAATTGGATTCAATAATGGCACATGGCACATAGAGCTTTAATTAGCCAGGTAACCCCTAAATGATTAGAAGCCCACATTGGGCTTTTGCACTTTTCGGTTAACCCCTAAAGGACCGAGGCACATTTTGGGTAGAACTTGTCAAAAGCTGCCACTTTTTAGGGCAGTAAGAAAAAAATGAGAAAAAAAGATGTTTTTTCAGAGTTCACCTGTATAAATTTGTACTAGACTTCTTTGGGAACATGAGGAAAAAAAATTTAGAAACTTTGACCACATATTGAAAGATTATAATGTTTGAAGTTAGGTGAAAAAGTTTTTTTCCAACCTTGCCGGACATGGCTTGCAAACTTTAACTCCTTCTAGAATGAGATTCTTACACTGAAAATGGTAATTTTTTTTAACATTTCCATCTTGGATCATGTAAGCTACACACATGCCAAATTTCAAAATCACAGGAAGAGTTTTGCACATGCTGCCCAAGCTGCCCGGAAAGTTCAGGGCAGCATAACTTTTGATCTGGGCACCCGATCGGAAAAAAAGAAGATATTCAAGAAGGGGATACATAGTTATATATTATGTCCAATTTTCATGAACATCCGACTAAAAATGACTTCGTAGGAGCCTACCAGAGATTTCTTGTGTACGATGAACGGACACTTGGTCCTTTAGAGGTTAACTATGTAAGTTTTGTCCTTGTAGTATCCACTTGAAGATATTGGAATATCTTGTTGACAAATGAGAACATACCTAAACAACAAAGAAATGATAAATTTCATTTTGTATGCAACTTTGTCAATGGATTCTTCATATCTTTGAAATATAATTTTGTCATATAGGGTTGTTTTTATTCACTTCAAGGTTTTATGTCAAAAAAATGAAATATTTGCAAAGCACGTTTTAGAAATTTAGAAATTTTGATCTTAACTTCTAAAGTCCCATTGTCTATTCAAGGAACAAATAAAAATTTGGACAAGTTCCTTCAATTTCAATTTCTTGATGGTTTTTCTAAGAAAAATTCTAAGACAGATATCAGCTATTTGGAAATCAATATACTTTCCATTTCAATTGAAGACCATGGGGATAATTTATGCCACCCAAACTATAAACAATCAAGCTTGAGCAAAGCTTGAGCAAAGCTCCAAAACACCAAAAAAAAATTTTAATTAAATTTTGTTTTCATAGATTATATTTTTGACTATACGGAAGATTTGATTCATTTTGATTAGATTAGTGATGTGAAAGCTATGAAACATCTTGTTTTGTAGCCAATATTAGCATCTTCTTGAAAAAGAATGTATTTGATTTGTTTTTTCACTTAATTTTCTTCCCTTTTCTTCAAAATTCAAAGAATTTTAAAATCTATAGATAAAATATTTGAGAAGATTAAAACTTATAAAAGACATGTGTCTTCAATATTGTAGAAAATAGAATAAGATCTTCATTAGAAAAAAAAAATACTATAAATGAAGTCCTAAATGACTAGAGATGAATCATTGAAGACACTTTTCAATCATTTAGGACATACTTTTCTACTAATGTTTCATTTAAATATAGTAGCAAAATGAAGCATGCAAAATGATGGATTTTTAACTTTAAGAACATGGCTATAGATTGATCTTTACAAGCTTATAATAAGTTCAAACTTATTTGGGAGTATTCAAAGTCAAAATTGTCTTTGCATAATGATCTTTTAAAAAGACCCCAAACAATATGTACATAGTAGAAGTAAATGAATAGAATTTAAACTCACATATGCTACAAATCCCAAAATGACATGTCCTGAAGAAAATTGTCCATGGTTCCATGTACAAAACATAAAAAAGATTGTTCAAATTTTTTTTTTATAATTACTCCCTGTAGGACACGAAAGGCCCCTATAGAGGTTTCGAAAAGTTTGAGTAGATTCTAATGAAGTGAATTATGAATATTAACTCCTAAAGGACCGAGGAGTAGCTTTAAGATCCAACAATTTTCATAACTTTTGAATACACTGAGTTAAAAAGTTATTGTATGATATGTTGTTTTCATTGCTCGACGGGCAGCCCGAGCAGGAAAAAAACTTCTTTTTTAAATAAAAAATTTGAAATTAATTTTTCTGATTTATATATATGGAAAGCTTTGAATCATTCCATTTTGATTTATGAGATGAAAGTTATGAAGAGTTTTAGTTGTAGGTAGTAATGGAATCTCTACTCTAAAATAAACTTTGAAGACCTTTATTCAATTCAATTTTTAATATTTTTGGAAAAAAATAAAAAAACGTGAGGTATAGATTGTTTATCATAAAAATTTAACCATTGGGATTGGAATTTTTCAATTCCATGAATAAATTATTAACAATTTAGTATTTTGAATCATTCTCTATTTCTTTCAACTTACTATATTTTTCCTATATGTTGTACAATTCCAAATGATCTAAAAATTTTCAAGGATGTAGCCAACATGAGTTGAAGAATGAATCCAAAGAGTTACAACCATTTTGGACATTTTTTCACAATGATCTGACCTTGTAAAGTGCATCTCCACGGATTTTCGAAGGGCCAAAAAATGGCTTTTTGTCACTTCAAATGCTAGTATCTTGTAATCCAAATGGTAGAAATTTCTGAAATTTTTTCCACATCTTCTCAAACTAGCTTACTGCAAGATCTACGGTTACATTTGTCCAAAAATGTATTTTTTCTAAAATTTGGTACTTGAACTAGAGATGACAGTTTTGGAGCGTTTTTAGTGAAAATATATTCAAATATCTTTAGGGGTTAAAATTTAAAACATTTTCTAAGGTTGAAGGTTTGTCTTATCTACATAAAATCAAAATTTAATTTAATTTGACCCCAAAGAGGAAGTTTTGACCCCCCAAAGTTAACTTAGACACAACCAAAACTAAATTGGCATTGAAGTCTAACATAGTCTTAAAAAATGGTTGAAAAGGGAGATGGGCAATGAGTTGCCAATTTAAGCTATTTCCAACAAAGGGTGGGTTTTCAACAACAATATATAGGCCAATCCTATTTCTCTTTGATATAACACTTGGAGATTTTGTTTCCTTTTGTTTTCTCCTCTCTTTGTGGAGAGAGCAATCATATGGTTCTTTCCCGAATGTTGAAATTGCAAAAGGGTGGAAAAGGGAGACCAAAATTCTTTTGAAAAAAAATGCACAATATGCTAGCAATTTCATTTTGACATCATAATCTTTGCAAAATTTTTAGATGTATGTTAAAATCAACCTAATTCTCTCAAACTTAGCATACAAGTTTCTAACTTCAGGAAGTATTAATAGAATCTCACAAATTCTCAACTTCTTGTAGACAAGTGAAAAACTTTTCATCTTCTAAATTGATCAAAGTTGCTTGATCCCACGAGTCAAGCTCCACCTAAATATCCTCGCCCAATTTCCAAACAATGTAATCTTCTCATTCTTCTTCTCATCAAATATGCTGAAATTTTGAGCCCACATTATTAGCGTAAAATACTTCCAAATTGTATGGGTTCAATTTGCATAGTTCAATTTTTTTTTCCTTAAATCCACTCTAATTTAGGTCCGTGATACCTACTACTGGCAATTTTATAATTCTTTTAACTAAGACAAAGTCAAAGAACATAACCGAGTCCATTTAAATTTTTTTGAAATATGACAATAACTTTTAGAGCAGTTGAGTTCACCAGTTTTGGGGGAGGGAGCAAGCGTGGGTTTTGAAGATTCCCATTATTGGGGCCCAGAAATCAAGAGGACTTGGGAGCATAAATTTAGGTGAACTGGATATATGCGAATTTGAACTTGGAGGCAGGCCACGTAGGCACAAGGGAAAAATTGTAACCAACGGTCCTTAATTTCAGCTGCTGCAATGTCAGTGATCTAATTTACTCTTAACCCCTCAAGGTCCAAGCAACTGTTTTCTGTACTTTTTCACAAGTTTGAACTTTGATTGACAGTGCGCATTGTACATCAAGCTTGTTAGATGATGTCAATTGTACTTTTGAGCTTGCCCCTTTAATATGAACTTCATAATGTGAACTTCATTTTAGTCTAGTTTTTTTTTGACACAAATGAAACGGAGTTTCATTGCAAAGGTAAAAATACAGGACCTGCCATCCACATATGAAATTCAGTTAGATATACTTCTTAGGATGTAGGAATACGAAGTTATAACATTGACTTGTTGAACAGGTGAGAAGCTGAAAAATGGATCCTTGGGCCTTGAGGGGTTAACATTAGGAAAATTCTGAGCTCTAAACAAGGCTGCGAATTCTGCACCCCCGTGGTGCAATTATGGAAAAAATAAAAAATAAAAAATAAATTTTTATTTTTGAAATTTTGAAATATGACGTGGCACTACTAGTGCTACATCAGATTGATTGTTTCTTAAATATTTTTTTCCAAAAAAAATTATTTTAAAATTTTTTCTATACTTGCACCATCGGGGGGGGGGCAAAAATCTAATACTGGCAACCTTATTTAGAGCTCAAAATTTTCCTAATGGTTACACAAATGACGGAAATGCTCAATCTTAGCTTGTTTTAACGTAGTGATGTTTTGAAATACCCTACTTGAAGGTCAAATTTGGCATAAATTAAGTCATTTTGTATTAAACAAGGGCCACACGTCATCTTGTGAATGGGGTGGGGTGACTTGGCCCCTTGAGAATGTGACGTGGAAATTCAATTTTGGCACTCGAGTGCCAAATCAACCCCTCGTGTTTGAGAACTAATCTTTGTTTGTAAAATCAAGTAATAGAGGAGGATTGTGGTGAGCTTAGGCATCATTGATGTGAGCCTCTCAGGTAGGAAGTCTATTGTGTCCCTTGTTGTCATTGTGTATAGTTATTACAATTATTAGATTAACAAAATTATTTTAGCAAAAGAATAGAAAAAAGCAAGGAATATTTCACAAGTTTTTTGGTCACCTCATTTTTTAAGAAAATAAGATATATAATAGGGAAACCACACATCTTGCCAATGTGGATGATAAGGGGGACTATTATTGTCTTTTTGGATGCTAATGTGTCTCTCTTCATTCTCTATACAAATCCAATGACAATCCAAAAGTTTCCCTTTCAAATTGTAGAATAATGAATGAGGCCTTTTCCATGTCTAAAAGCCACAAGATGGTGTTCATTGAATGCAAGAAATGGTGAATTTTCAACCTAATTCCAACTTCTTCAATCCTAATTTCACAATGAACGTAATGTATACTACATTACAATGCATGCGAGTGAAATTTGGTCTCGGACTAGTGGTCAAATTAGATTGGGGTCTATAATAACTATTTGACTACCTTACATTTGATTTTCACTTTAAAATACAATTCCCTTTGAATTTTCAATTTTAAGGGATCCAATTACACTCCTCGATCTTCATAATACATGTCAATAGTTAATGGACATATAATTTATAATTTATGAAGGCTTATAAAGCTCATACATAGATTGTATGTAGGCAGTTATAATTTTCAAGATATTATTTTTCTTTTCTTGTGTAACTATTTATGTAACAATATAAGTACAACAATTCTATAATATGAATTCTAAACTGTTATAGAAGATACAAGTTGTTTACCGCAAGTGTTTACTACTCGAAGTATCTTTTGCAATGCACTTATGTATAGTTTGCCATTGTAGTTTCATCTTCTATATGATTGTATACATTTCCCAAAAGGCACATTAAATGAAAAATGTCATTATTGGATGGATGTTTAAAGGCACATGTAATACCTATTGTGTTAAACTACTTAACAAATTGCAAAATGGTGTATACAAGACTTTTAACATTGGATATCAATTAGTTGAAAATGAAAATTGTCTAATGTTGATTGTACAACATGCTCCATTAACCACCATAGGGCCAAGGCCTTTTTTGCCAAAAAAACACTCAAAATTGTCATTTCTATTGCAATGAGTAAAAAACATTTGAAAGATTTTTTTTCACATTTAACCATAGGATCTTACACCTACCATGTATGAGAATGTATGGAATAGATTTCAAAAATTTTGATTGCATAGATTGCGAGATATTTGTGTTTAAAGTGAGAAAAACAAGTTTTTTTGCAAATTGTGGGACTAGATTATTTGCCCTTGAACCTTCTTAACTTAAATTTTGGGCACTACAAAGTTTTGAGGTTTACATCTTTGTGGTGGGGAATTGGATTGAGAATCCAAGAATAAAAATTCAAGAAAAATAACCTTCATTTTCATTCTTTAAAAAATTGTTATGTAGAAGTAGATACAAGATAGAAGGAAAATCTAAATTATTAATATCTCTAAAGTAGTTTTAAAATTCACTAATCCTAAGGGAGTGATTTTTCTATCAAGAAAACTAAACCATTAGGAACTTTTTTTTTAAATTATAAAAATTACATTAAAAAATTAATCCTTCAAGTTATTTTTTCACGATGATGCTTAGATTACTTGAAAAACAAGATTGTCCATAACTTTCACATCACTTATCCAAATGAAATGAATCAAAGCTTTCCATTTAGATAAAAATATTATCTATGAGATTTTTTTTTAATTCAAATTTTTGAACTTCTTTTTGTTGCTTGGTCTCTCTAATTTTGAGCATAACTATTGTCTTTGGGCCTAACTTTAGTTCCTAGGCACCAATTGAAAAAAAATTAATATTTCCATGGAGATAATTAGTTTCTCTATCTTCAAAAAAAGTTTCAAAAAATCACAAAAAAAATTGAGATTGTAAGTACCAACTTGAAATCCAAGTTGTCCTCCAATGGGACAAATGGTCCTTTAGGATTTAAACGTATTGATATATCTCGTTGCTAATGAGTATGAACTTCTAAGAGTCTCTAAAGTTAGAAGTTGCTTCTTTTATATTGAAAGGAATTGAAGTAGATCATCAACATAACTACATATAGAGATGAAGAAATTATATTGGTCTATTTTGAAAGATAAAAATATATTTTTAATGTTAGTATAATCTAATCACTACTAAAATTTTGGTCATTGTCTAGGGTCATTATGTTTTGTTATGGTGTAGCTTCCCTTGGTGTAGTTTCTTGATCACTCTTGCCATTGAATGTGCTAGAATAAGATAATAGGTGCTAAAATAATTCGGGCTCTTAAAGTGTCTTGTAACATATAGATGAGTATTAGATTCTTCAAAATATAATATTCTAAGATATAAATGTTTTTAGTACAATTCTAACTTCAAAAATATATAACTTACTCCACTCTTATTCCAAAAATATAAATAAAAAAAAATGATCAAATGGGGATTCAATTTTGTCTCTGCAATTTTTTTTTTAAATACTTGATAAATATTTAGAAGTGTGGAAGCCCTCTAAAAGGCTACCTTGTAAAAGGACACTTGAATCCTGGACGGACATGTTGGTCACCATAGAAATCAACTTTTTTAGTATAGTGTGAATCATTTGTATAGAGAAACTCAACATCACTCACTAGAAGTCAAACTATTGTGTAAGACCTTTCTTTTTCACACAAAATTCCACAAATAAACAATTGCACTTTTGTCTTATTTGGGGGGATTCTTTGCCATCCATTCGACACTTAGTGTCCCTGACATCTATCTAGGGTTAATACTACAACCCAAGTTAGATTCATTTGAACCAAAATGAATCTAACAAAATGACACTAAATGAAAAATGAACTGAAATGAAAAATGAACCAAAATGAAAAATGAACAAAACTTGTTTTGGGGGAGGGCCAAGGAAGGCGAACGAAGAGAAGAGACAAGCGAAGAAAGGATGAACAGAAAAGGAGGGAAAGGATGGATGAATCTCCCGCGGGCAGAGAGATCGAGCGCTCGGCGCGGGGTCCTGGAGCTTCCCCGGGCGTGCTCTCAGCAGCAGGAATGATGCAGCCCACGGGGAATCTAAGTTAACTTAAGTCACCGGGCCTGCGCCTCTTCCTGCTCGGCGTCCTTCACGGTTGCTGCTGCTGCATTGCTGCTGTCGCCCAGTCTGTCCTGCTCAAACTCAAGGAACCACGGCAGCCCCTTCGGCCCTTCCGCCCTTCCGCAGGCGAGAAGTGAAGTGCCAGCACTAACTAAGGCCAGGCCGGGGCGTCGGACCAGGCGCAATTGCCGTCGTCGTCGTCGTCCACCATAGCTCACTGGCACTGCTCCTCTTCCTGTTCCTTTCTGTTCCTTTCTGTTTCGGTCCCCCAACCTCCGCGCTTTTAGCTCCCGTTCAAATCCTGCCTTCCCGTCTTCCCGACGCTCGCCACGCTTCCGTCTCCCCCGGCCATTCTCTCACCCATCTCGTGGATGCTTGTTTAGATCCACCTCTGTTCTCTTCTAAGTTACACACGGAGTTTCTCAGCTCCCTCACTGTCTCTCTCTCTACCTCATCATTTAATCATCCCCTTGCTAGGCCTCCGAGTGCTGTGTTTCTTCTCATAGTGCTGGCGTGCTAGTACGGCCTGCATTGTGAGAATTTCCGAAGCTTGTGTGCTCTTCTTGTCGCTGGATTGCTTTTCCTCTGTTCTTAACCTAGCTTCTGGAATTTTGTCGGTTTGGTTGCGTACTATTCTCCCGCGAAGGATTTGTTGTAGGAGCATTTGTACGTACTTGCACGCTGCGGTAGTTCAGGTTCAGCATTGGTGCTGGCAGCGATGGCGGATGGGACCCTCGGACCTCGAAATTCTGTGTCGTTGCGGAGCAGGAAGAGGGTGATATCGCTGAGCCGGGTGTGCGTTAGGGTACCTGAGCAGAGAAGCAGGAAGCTTATGTGACTGGAGAGCAGGGAAGGCTATGCAGGGACAGAACGCGGTGGAGTGTGGAGGTTTAGCAAGCAATTTGAACTTGGTGTAAGGAAGGAGTAGTGCAGTTGTTGGAGCGGTGAAGGTTTTTGGTTCTATTTTCTAGCCAGACACCATGGGCGAGTCCAAGATGGATAATTATGAGATCATGGAACAAGTTGGACGGGGAGCATTTGGATCGGCGATCCTCGTGAACCACAAGAATGAAAAGAAAAAGTTAGATTTCGAAACCTTGAACTGGAGTGTTTTCTTCTTTTCTTGTTTTTTATCCTGTGCATTTTATCTATTTCAAGATGTCATCAAAGGGAAGCGAGAATTTATTCTTCGCTTCTTGTGAATTCATTCTAGTGCTAAAATTAGATCCTTACTTCGGCTTTTCTGATAATGAAGTCCTGAGGACTCATTTCAAGGCAATCTTGCAAAGAATTGTCAAATTATGTACCGACTCTGCCATTTCCGCTACGTCATTTAGGAGGGCCATGACTCTTTTTAATCTTACCGAGTAACAGTACTCTTATTTTAGTTGCAAGATGTAGAATTTCTTCTTGTTTTATATTGATTGGCAGTAGCCGTAGGGAATCCTGTTGCTGATGTCGAGGAATAGGTGTTAACCCCTGAAGGACCGGGGGTTCAGAAATCCGTGTTGCAGAAACCACCTGGTGGCCTTGTGGTCCTTTAGGAGTTGATGTTATATAATTTTGTGCATTCGCTTTTCGAGTGGCAATGAATTTATTCCGAGTAGTATTTAGAGAGTGGGTTGCGTTATCTGAAGTGTCGACAACTGCTTGACTCCTTTCGATAGGTACAGAAAGTTGATTCTGTTTACTGAGTGATGTTATTCATTTCTTTGCCTCGAGGACGTGCCATGTTATCCTGTGAGAAAGAATGTCCCTTCAATCGCGAGCTTTTTCTCAACGAATCCATATTCTCAGGTGGTTATGTTTAATCCGGTGTGAGGTCGTGCTTCTTCTTGGCGACCTCATGCCAACAGGATGTAATGTCTGGCAAAATCAGTCACTGTCTCATTGAAAATAATCTATTGATTAGAATGTTGCTTCGCTCTAATCGACATACGTCACCTGTTACGTTAGGTGCGATCCGACACCTTTTCGCATCTATTGATTTTTTGTGTACGTTGCTTGAGCAGATATGTGCTGAAGAAGATTCGGCTTGCACGCCAGACTGATAGATGTCGGCGCTCTGCCCATCAAGAGGTGATGCCTCTCATATTGCTTGCATTGCTTTGTCACGCCTTACTGATGAAACAACTCGCTGATGCTAATGCTGAATTTAGGATCAAATTGTCAGCTGATCTCAGGTGTCTCTCTCAGCCATGGTTTCGGGTTCTAATGAAGTTCACTAATGCCCTGTTTCAGATGTCACTCGTGTCGAGAGTGCAACATCCTTACGTTGTGGAGTACAAGGAGTCGTGGGTTGAGAAGGTATGCAGCGCATCCGAGAAGGATATCTTCAAGCTGTGTCTCATGTTGATGATGGCATTGTGGAGGCTGACGTCTTGAGTGTTGGCTCGTTGTGGCAGGGCTGCTATGTGTGCATTGTTACAGGCTATTGTGAAGGTGGTGACATGTAAGCCAACTGCTCAAGTGTGGTGGCTTGGAACTATGCATTTTGTCTGTCTGCTGCTTTCATTTGTTTATCTCATTGTTTCCTGCACTTTCGGCTGTGATCATGATTAATTAGAGTATGTACGTGTATTTTCCATCTTGATATCTGAATGCTGGAGAGGCTCCATGGGTTTCCTTTCGCAGGGCTGATGTGATCAGGAAGGCACATGGGCAGTATTTTTCTGAAGAGGTAATGCTAAGGACCTCATTCTTGATTTACAACTGGGGGACACAGTAAAGCTTAAACAATATCTCGTGTTCAATCAATCGAATCGATGGCATGTTGCTGTATGTGATTTGTCAGCTTGAGTGATTGAAAGACATTTCTAGCTTTTCACTCTTTCGTAAGTCAGTCCAACACCCAATTCGTTCTTACATGAGCACCTTAATTATTTTTTTCCAGAGGCTCTTGAGGTGGTTTGCTCAGCTTCTTCTATCGGTTGACTACCTGCACTCCAATCATGTGCTCCATCGTGATCTTAAGGTAATCTTGGGACTATTTTAGAACGAAATTTTCTTTTCTTTTCTATTCTCTCGTATTGTCTTTTGATTTGTTGAAGTGGACCTGGATTTCTTAATGAAGTCTTCCGTGATTGGGTTTTGCAGTGCTCCAACATATTTTTGACCAAGGATCAAGACATTCGTCTGGGTACGTTACTTGTATTTCTTTGCTTCCAGGGTGTTGCATTAATGTTGGTTCTTAGATGCATGTGAAAGACCAGTTAGTCATGCATCGATTCATTGAGCCTGGATAGCTTGATGTGATGTCAATGTCTTTGGATTGCAGGGGACTTTGGCTTGGCCAAGATGCTGAACCAAGATGATCTAGCTTCGTCGGTAAATTTTCTACCATGAGGTTTCTTGTAAATTTTGGTTATGATCCTTGCAATTATGCTCGTCTTTGTTTCTTTGGCAGGATGTTTTGTTCATTGATATTTCTGGAGTTTTTGCTGTTCTCTATTTTCAGGTGGTCGGAACACCAAATTACATGTGTCCGGAACTTCTTGCAGACATTCCGTATGGATTCAAATCAGATATTTGGTCGTTAGGTACCCAGTTGACTTCTTTTTCTATGTTCTTCCCAGTTGTCCTTTCTTTTTCTATTAAGAAATTCCTTCATGCACTGGAAGTCTCGTGTCGCTTACCTTTTGGAGCATAAGGCATCAACGCCATCCTTTCCTGGATTTGAACGTTTTCCTGAATATTTTTCTTGTGAAATCACTGAGTATTTTGAGAACTTATTTTCTGGTGGTGGCTGTACTTGGAAATCTTCAGGCTGTTGCATGTATGAAATGGCAGCTCATCGTCCCGCATTCAAGGCTTTTGTAAGTATCTATCTTGAAGTCATTCTAAGGCATTCTCTTTATCTGACTTAATCATTCTGTTCATATGCTCGCTGCCCCGCATTTGAAAATCTAGTTTTCCTTACGTGATGAGCTGAGTTGATGAGCAGGATATGCAAGGATTGATCAGTAAGATTAATAAGTCCACTATTGGACCGCTTCCCAGCATCTATTCGAGCTCCTTGTAAGTTCCGAAACTGTAACAAACTGGAATTTTTGTCATTTTATGTTTCTAAAATTACGTTTCTATGTTATGTGCAGCGATCTTATGATAAGATATTCTTGAAATATGAAAAGTCACTTGCCTTTTCAGATTTTCTGTGTATTTACTTTTTCCTTTTTCTATTCTTATTCTGACTAGACGTTGAGCATCCGAACCTCAAATCGATGTGCAGGAAAAGCATGATCAGAAGCATGTTAAGGAAGAACCCAGAGCACAGACCAACTGTAAGTCTTGACTTGGAGCATTTATGTTTTGCACGCTCAATTACTTGATTCTCAAAAGATCAGTGGCGGGTTTTTTATTAACTGTTCACGTATACTTTACAATCTTATTGCTTCAACTTAATTTGTGTTCAGACATTGAGCGTTGAATTCTATTACATTTTAATGATGTTTTTTCTAATTGCAGGCTGCAGAGCTAATCAGGCATCCACACATGCAGCCCTACATAATGGAGTGTCGAGTACAAGCTGCATTACAAAGTTCCCCTTCAGAGCCTCCCATACGAAGCAGCAGAGACCGTGCACCAGCAGATCTCCCTCTACGCAAAAGCCGGTCCATGCCCGAGAAGCCTCCACCTCCAATTGCCAAACCGATAGCTATTAATGTAGATAGTAGCACTGATCGGGAGAGCTCCACTACAGATGCCAAGAGTAGTCCAGATGGAGATACAGAATATGGCGATCTGACTGATGGAACACCTACGGAAGGATGTACCGATCAGACATGGACCTATGACAGCGGAGACATGGAGAACAAAAGGTTTCAGTCTAAAGCAAATTTTTTCTTCTGCTTGATTTTAATCGTTTGTTATTTATCTCTGTCCGTAAATGTCTGTTGTGTGTTTCTACTCCCAGATCATCTTATGATACCCCATTGCATCAACCGCTCTTGAACTTCTGTCTGAATTATAAAAATATCACTATACCAGCATCGTTTGACAGTCTATCTGCTAGTTAAAACCAGCGTTTTTTTCGAGTGTTGACATGGCTTCCTCTGTGTCCCTTTTCAGGCTATCTCGGGAACCTTCTGAGCGTCAGAATGTACGAAGTTCAAACCGGGATTGGGTCAAAGAGGAGAGCAAAGCTGCTGCAAAGTATGCTGTTAATGTATTACGTCCAAAGCGCGATGGTGCAAGAGAACGAACAGAAGGAAGGTTGCCAGAAAAGATCGCTCCTAGAGTTTCACGGTCTGATCGCAATCCTCCAACTTCTGAGAGTCCTCAAACACCATCGCCAGCCGCCAGGCTAGTGAATGCACTGAAAGCGAAGACAGATCCAACCAAACGGAGACCCAAGCAGATCGATACCCCTCCCATCTCAAAACCAAGAGATGCCAATGTAAGATCTGTTTATGTTCATAATTCCCATGATTTTCCCATTTGGCTGACAATAGAAAGGTTGCTTGAGATTTGCATGAGAAGCGCGGTGTATTTTTGTTTCCACTTCGTATATACGGATTTCATTTGTAATTGTGTCTTGCCTTCATCTGCGAGAGAAGAAGATGTAATAATTAAATGAATTCTATTTTCAGTAAAGTTTTTGACTAGATCACGTACTTATGTTTCAATTCAGAATGTCGCTGCTGAGTCTCCGAGAACTAGATGGCGGACCGATAAGCTCCCGCCTGCCCCTCCTAAGGCTCAGGTTAGTTCTGAGGAAGATACGGTGGTGAAAAAGCAGCGGGTGCCAGTCACACCCACTGTCACAAGCGCTCCAAGAAGGTCATCCCTCCCATTTCCTCAGAAAACGTCAAGAAAAAAGTCGCCTCCTACTCGTCGCACGTCTCCACCTCTTTCAAGCACGCGGAGCTCGGCTGCACCGAGCCCAAGACTCCGGGCCCAGGCTGGACCTCCTGTCCTGTCTCCTCTGTTGTCCAAGAATGACGATGATGGACAAAGCGGTCGTTGTTCGGATACGGGACTTATTGATCGTCGCTCCGAAATTGGTTATAGCGCCCGTCGTTCGGACATCGGACTTAGTGATCGACGCTCCGAAATTGGGGCTAGCAGTTGTCGTTCAGATATTGGACACAGTGATCGTCGCTCAGAGATTGGACAAAGTGGTCGCCGTTCAGATATCGGATATAGCGGTCGCCGTTCGGATACTGGATACAGCGGTCGCCGTTCGGATCTCCATAAATCCCCATCTCTTGAACGCGGCCATGACCGTGACAGCGCTGCGGATACGGTGAAGGCAACACTGCAGCGTTTATCGAGCCTCACCTCGAGGTCAGACAAAGACGGCTCCTCAATGCGCTCTAACCGGTCGAGTCCCAGTGAGAGTGGTAATATCATTCAAGAACTGGGCCTCAACAACCACTCTCCAAATGTCTCCGTGAACGCTCCTCGATTGGACCTGATTCCAGAGTTCAAACTAACAGCTGATCCTGAGCCGTATACGAGCCACCTTTCTTGCCAGGAGATGAAGTTACCAGTAGAGCGACCCAAGTTTTCACCTTCAGTAGTGCCTTCCTCGACCCGGAGTCATGTTTCGGTTGTTCCCAAGCAGACAACAGAGTCCCGAGTTTCAATGCCACCGGACAGGCTAGATTCTAGTCTGGTCGTACCTGTCCCGGAGTCTAATAAGCCTCTGTATTCAATGGAGATGGAGACATCCATTATTGACAAGACTCAGGATAAGGGCACCATCCACTTCAATGAGAAGTCTCCCACTCCACCAACCCCAGTTCGTCCTGCTTTCAATGACGTCATTCATGTCATCAGGCATAGTACGTTCCGTCTTGGCGCCACGACCGACCACTCACATGTGGATGCCGATTACGCCACCATGGGTGAAATCGACTTCCGGGCTGGAAAGACGGATCTTGAGCCGTTCCATGGGAAAATGGATATCGGATCTCTACTTGACTTGCCGCAACGAGGCTCTGATGTGGAGGTGGTCTCGGGTTCGCCTGGTAACAGCGTCGCAAGTCGCCACCCTCAGGTTGACATGCACCAACGGCATGCCAACGGGTTGGATGTGAAATCCTACAGGCAGAGAGCTGAGGCCTTGGAAGGGTTGCTGGAGCTTTCTGCACAGCTCCTTTCTCAGCATCGGTTAGAGGAGCTTGCCATTGTATTGAAGCCTTTCGGTCGCGGCAAGGTGTCTCCTCGTGAGACTGCTATCTGGCTGACCAAGAGCCTCAAGGGCATGTTGGGCGACGAGCAGCCTCAAGTTGTTTGTTAGAGCTCTCGTGACATCTCCTTGCGTTTTGCCATCAATGAGGGGTTGCAATTAAATTTTTTGCGCATTGTCAGGGTCATGCACAGAGTGGACTCTATTCACGTGAGCTCTGGTTTGGACGCCATCTCGGCCCGAGTCCGATGCTAGTAGTAATCTCGTCCAAGAGTGGCGGTCAGACTGCTGGACTAGTTATTGATGAGAAGGATTCGGTATGTGAACTCAACTATTCATATCCTTTGTATTGTTGTACAAAATAAACATTTGTTTGTCATTGCTTTAGTCATGTGTGCCTGATATCTGAGGTCTGCTTACTAGTCATGTAATTCGTTTCTACCTGCCTAAATCAAATCTGCAAGTGCTGTTCGTTTGTAATCCTACTCTCTTACCCCCTAAATGCCCAGGCAGGGCCTTCATGGGTTTACAAACACCATTGCTTTGGAAGTGTTATAGGTCTAGATGTCACTATGCTATGGAAATCTCAACCTTACAATCTTGTAATAGTGTATGTATTGTAGATGACGTGAATCAAATTTGGAGTCATTTGGCTACATAGAGTACTGTACAGGATTATAATGTTGTAGTGTTGAAGAAGGATGCTGAAATTTTCTTAGCAATACATTTGGAGGTAAAATTCTATTTCCAAACCTACTTAAAAGAAAAAACTTTAAACTATGAAGTGTTGAATCTCCTCCTAAAAAGCTTCTCAAACACTCATAACTTCTTGGATTGATATGGAATTTAATCACACGAACTAAACTAATATGTGCAACTTTTAGAATTTTTTTTGAATGGAAATGAACATTGTATGAGGAAACAAACTATAATCCAAAAATGTCTAGATTTTGAACTTTGAATTGCTCCTAAATATTCAAAACAATTTGAATTGACATGAAAATTTTATCATAATAACTAGACTTCAAGGGAAATATACTCCAAGAAATTTGATTGAAAGCAAACATTAGATGGAGATACAAGCCCTTAAAGTTGTAACCATCAAAATACATGTAGTTTTGCGAATTTGAATTGAACACATGAACTTCAAATGACTTCCCAGAAATCAATAAATCTTGGATTGATTTGAAAATTTTATCACAAATTAGAAGAGAGATTGAAGATTTACCAACCAATTCTATTAAATTTGAACATCAATTGCAAAATTTACAAAACTTCAAATTGGACTTCTAGACTATGTGGGGATGCTTCTGGTCCACTCGAGTGCTTAGGAGTTACCTTAAACATTTATGGCAAGTTTCTTCGAGGATTACTTTTACCACCAATTGCCTTTTCCTCTAATTATCTTTGTAGAGTCTAGTGCAACTATTGCATATTGGATCTTGCTTTGAAAAGCCCCCTTAGGATCTCTTCAAATATGTTCTCTTTTGGATGTTACCCTTCTCTAAACCTCACTAGAAGAGAATGAAATCCCATTTTGAACAATATTTTAATAGCTAATGTATAAATCCATTTTGAACAAGATTTTTGATCCTCTAAATCCCACTAGAACAGAATTGAAATCTTGTTCAAAATGAAATCCCATTTTGAACAAGTTTTGATCCTCTAAATCCCACTAGAAGAGAAATGAAGTCTTGTTCAAAATGAAATCCCATTTTGAACAAGTTTTGATCCTCTAAATCCCACTAGAAGAGAAATGAAGTCTTGTTCAAAATGAAATCCCATTTTAAAGAAGTTTTGATCCTCTAAATCCCACTAGAACAGAATTGAAATCTTGTTCAAAATGAAATCCCATTTTGAATAAGTTTTTGATCCTCTAAATCCCACTAGAAGTGAAATGAAATCTTGTTCAAAATGAAATCCCATTTTGAACAAGATTTTTATCCTCTAAATCTCACTAGAAGAAAAATGAAATCTTATTTATAATGGATTATGATTCTCTTATATATTATACATTATTTTAGCTTGATTTTATTATTATTTTAGGTAACATGTTTTGTTTCTTTAAGTTACATTGAGATCTTTGAAATTATACTTCCCCTAATCGTGTCCATGGTACTATTTATAAAGTCCTTGCGAGGAGAGATGTATGGCCCTTTGTTTTATAGCATTTTGAAGCACAACAGAAAATGGCACCTATTAAAAGAAACATTACATTCCTAGGAAGCTAATGTATTTCCTATCCCCAAGAAATATTTTAAAAATCACAACAAAAATGAAGACTATAGGAACCTACCCCACAATCCATTTCATCCCTAGAAGAGACAATGGGACTAGGGGTTTAGGTAGATACAAGCCACAATGTTTCATCTACTATTGTAGCAATGTCTTGAACAATTGCTTTCAAAATTGCTAAAATGAGTATTGCATCCAATGGTCATGATTGGCAAAAATATTTCTACAAACATATGAAGAATTTTTGGAATAATATATCCTCAAATTGAAAAATGTTTGAGAAACAATCAAATTTTTGAATTTTTTGAATTTATAAGCATTTACTACATCACATTTGCCAACTTTAATTAATTATTCGACAAGAAATGCCTACCCTTACCACCAAGCATGATATTCTCCAATAAGATTTTGAAATAATTGGAACCTACTTCAATTCGTAGTGCCAAGTGTAAAGCAATGCTCTTGTAGACTATTATTAAAAAATAAGTGCCACATGAGCCTAGTGTATTACAAACACTACATAGATGTTGATTGCACCATAATCTTGAAAGATCGGAAACTATGATTATCTCAACATTTGTATGCTTGTTCTTGCTACTTAATATTAGTGGAAATTATTTTATTTTATTTTATTTTCTAGAGACGAAACGACATATTTTTGTAAGTTTTTTAGTCCTCAAATCTTTTTCTCGAAATTTGAACTTATAGTAAATTTTCAAAGTAAGAGTAAAGAAAATTCATATGAAATACAATGTATGCTTGAAAGTTCTGAAAATTTCACCATGAATTTATATTTACAATGCGGAATATCTAGTGTAATCTAAATTTTTGGATCATTCTATAATTACAAAGACACATTGCCTTAGTTAGAAGTCTAAAGTTGAAATTGCTATAAATAGTTTAAGTTTAGAATTTCAAATTGGCTAAAGGCTCATCCTTTCAGGAATAGTATTGACTCAATTTTGATAGCTAATGTATAAATTGATGATGGATTTTTGGAAATGTGTTTTACAGTTCATTTAAACATTACAAAATATGAAAAGACTGACCTTTTCTTTTATTAAAACAAAAAAAATATACCGAAATTATTAGCACTTTGAACACATGCAATAAAATAATACACTATCCATAATAGATTATGATGATCACTTCATAGTATTAACCCATCCTCTGACCAAAATTGAAGTACTAAAAATAAATAAAATAATTTTGAAGCAGTATCAAAGTTTATATTCTACTTAATTGATTTGACAAATACCTAATGATTGTGTTAAGTTTATGATGAAGGAGAATTTCTGAACATTAGCTTCATAAGCAAACTTAAAATAAAGTAGTGTGCCTTGTGTTGTTGCTACAACCACCAAGATGTCAAAAGTGGTTATGCCTTCCTCAATGTTCGTAAATAAAAGTATAAGTAATTTTCTAATTTTTTCATTCATAGAAATTTGGAAATTCAACAACTTTTACACCATTGGTGAAAATGCCAAGAAACAAAGCCCATGCCCCCCTCCTCACTGAGGGTTTTCTGACGGTACCAAAAACACAATCAAGGGACACACATTGGAGCAATTCTTGAAAGGTAGAAATTTGTCGATTTCACCACTTGTTTTCAACATACATTGCTTCATTGTTGACTTCCATTTTTTCAAGCCTAGTGGGATAGACTAGAAGCTACATTAACCCCTAAATGTATTTGACTATGTTTTCACCAAGAACATTCTAAAATTGCCATTTCTAGTATAAGTACCTAATTTTAGGAAATTTTTTTTGACACATATAACCATAGGATCTTGTAGTACACTAGTTTGAAAAAAATTCAAAAATTTCCATTGCGTAGATTGCAAGATATTAGCGTTTGAATTGACAAAAAGCCTTTTTTTGGCCTTGTAAGAAACCTGGGCAGCTAAACTTTACAAGGTCAAATCATTCTGAAAAAATGTCCAAAATGGTTGTAACTCTTTGGATTCATTCTTCAAGGCAAGTTGGCTATGTGCTTGAAAAAGTTTAGATCATTTGGAATTTTACAACATATAGGAAAAAATTAGTAAGTAGAAAGAAGTAGAGAATGATTCATAATACTAAATTGTTAACAATTCATTTATGGAATTGAAAATGCCAATCCCAATGGTTTTAATGTTGTAATAAACAATCTACACCCAATGTTTTTATTTTTTTCGCAAAATATTGAAAATTGAGTTAAGTAAAGTTCTTCAAAGTTTATTTTAGAATAGAGATTCCATATCTACCCACAAACTACCCACAACTAAAACTCTTCATAACTTTCATCTAATAAATCACAATGGAATGATTCAAAGCTTTCCACGTATATATAAATCTAGAAAATCAATTTCAAATTTTTATTTTAAAAAGAAGTGATTTTTCAAGAAGTTTTTCTTCTTGTCCAAGCTATCCAACAAGCAATGAAAACTACATATCATACAATAACTTTTTAACCATGGATTTAAAAGTTATGAAAATCTTTGGTCTAGAAAGTTACTCCTTGAGCACATGTTTTGTGAAAATTTCAAAGAAACAAAATGAAAATTCCATTCATAGTGAGCTACCCCAAATCACTATGTTGCCAAAAAACGTAGTTTGGTCCTTTAGGGGTTAACTCACAAACGAGACAATTGAAGTTTTTTGTCTAATGAATGACAAGGAATTTTTATGTATAGGACAAAAGTGCAACTATTCATCTTCATAATTATTGGTGGAAAGGGGAGATCTTCTACAATAGTTTGACCTCCAATGAATATATATATACATACATACATACATATAAGTAGATGATGCAACACAGTTCCAAAAGTGATGATTTCCAAGGTCACTAGTCCAGTGTTTAACCCCTAAATGCCCATGGCACTAGATTGTGGTGTTTCGAAAACTTTGAAGTGAAGTAAAACCCAACCAAATTTCTATTATTATTAGTTTATATTTTAGGAGAACTCTTTTCAAAGTCTAGTTTTAGAATCAAAAAGTTGATCTCAAAAATGAAGGAATATGATTTTTCTATTCAAGATTTTGTGCAAGGATGCCCATTGCAATCTTGACTTCCCAAAGTGTTGAGGGCTCATGAAAGTGAGCCTCAAATACACTAAATCTTGGAGGAAAAATCACTTTAGAAATTCATTTAAAAAAATTGTAGAATAGATTTTGAAAAACCATACATTGATTGAGGTTGTGCATGCTAGGCCTATAACCTCATATTTTTTTAGTGACCAACTTTTTAGAGTTGACATGCAAAAAGAGAATTGAAAGATTATAATGTTTGATCAGAAGGGTGTTAAAAATATGAAAATTTGTGTGTAACATGTACAACTGGTTAGTTTGTTGTGTTCACAGCCATGTACAGATCACAAATGCAAAAGATGATTGCAGGTATCCAAGCAAAAGTACATTTGCAGGGGCTACAACATGTAGCTTTACAAAGAGAGCTTTGCAAGGGTTCAAGTCGACTTTCTTATTATAAACACTACTTTTAGAAATTGCTATGAACACGCTTACGATGGCACTAAACTAAGATACCATACACCACTGACAGGAAAGCTGATTCTCTTCAGTTCAATTTCTCTAAAATATATTATGGCAAATAACACAAGTGGCAGCTAAGGAGACAGGTAACTTACTACACCGCGTGGGCTAGGCAGAGAGATGTCAACCTAATGACCAAAACAGCCTAAATAGAACAGGCCACGTACGTGACTGCTGCTCTTATTTCAGGTCATTGCAGGTCTTGAGCGCCACAATTCCGATAGAGACCAAAAGCTCAGTACCTAAAACCAAGCTGCAATTCAAGGGCAACCGATCTTCAAGATGGAAATCTAGATTTTCAGGGCCATGCAAACCTTGAAGGAAACCACAAGTGCCAACACGCTACATGATTCTGATGTCACAGCGAGGCCATCGAAGAGATGGCAGTCACTGTACTCTCCCTTTATGCAGAGAACATGAGCCAGAGAGGATGACTTGTGGTCAACCTAACCAAATGGGTTGCTACCAGCAGTTTGTGAATAGAACGGAGAACCTCCATACATGGCACCTTGATTAAATCCCTGGTTTTGAGCAAATGCAGCTTGTCCATTTTGCCTGCATATTTGAGATCCCGCAGAAGTATCAAAATCGGAACTGCATAAAAAAGCTGAGCGAAAAGTCCTGAGGCAATTCATTAGGAACAATAATCGTTTCACCAAGGCCTTTAAAATAGTGATAAGTAATTATAACCCCAAAGAGTCTTTGCAAGGGCAAATTTTAGAGACAAGTACAGAACATTTGCGCAATACCTTTCAGACTTCTGAAATAACTACAAACTCTTAACATGTAAATCAAACTAGGATGATAGGCCAGACTCGGATATCTGTCACTGTTGGTAGACCAGACGGGCGAAGGAGAGAGACAGGCACAGAGGAGCAGGATAACTTACTGGTGCAAGTTATTAGTTGATTGCATCCCATATCCATATCCACCAGCTGTGTCCATCCCAGAGCCAAAGAACAGTAAGAATATGACCAAAATATTGTGGTAAACTATGAACAAGAAAAAGTCGGAGTTATTCCAACCAACAATACAAACTGAAAAACTAGTAGCGCAATAATCAGTGAATATTTACCAGGAGCTGCAGTCGGTTGATATTGAGGTAATGACTGGCCCCATTGAGAAGCTAAACCAGAGAAAGCATCCCCAACTTGAGGCAATGCTGCTTGCATAGAGCCCATGTTAAACTGCATATGATAATATTTACTGTTAGTAACCTAATTTGAGCAATGCAAGACATTTAAAACACCAGTAGTAATCTCTTATTTGAGCACATGATCGACAAATGTTCCATATGATCCAACATGCATGAGAGTGAACGAAGGTCTGCAGCAAAGAACGTACCGGTGCAGGTGGAGGATCATCATCGTCAAATGGATTCCGAGTCCTAGATGGTTGAGTAGCAACCTGTTGTCCTCTCTGCACCACGAGCACACCATGTGAGCATCTCATACTCCACACATGCAAACATAAGAGATAAAGCACTAGAACAGTATGGGTAGTCAGGATGATTGGACAGCACGCACTTGTTGAAATTGAGGTGCCCCCATATGTCCAGCTCCCATTGAAAAAGCAAGATCTTGTCGAGCGTCCATGCCAAAAGCACCAGGTTGCGCAAAAAAATCCTGCAATTATTCACAAAATGAAAGTGAGATTCAATCCCGAATAATTCAAAATGAAGATGCTCATAAAAATACTATCCAGAGACGATTCCAATAACAGCCAATAGTACTGGAAGAAGAGCTGGAGGAAGAGGACCAGGAGAACGAGACTATCTTCTACCTGTGGCAATTCGCGGCGAACCCGTCCCGAAGCTGAAACAGGAGCTTGCAACTTCTCAGCAGGACTCGGTTGAGGGGGAAACCCCATCTGCATTTGTGGCGACGACTGTGTAACATTGTTTTGGCCTTCGACTGGTGAAAACATGTTGAGCTGCTGGTTTCCAACCAAAACAGTTTAGTCGTTAGAAATAAAGATTGTATAACCAACAGCACTCATGGACCTGAAAAAGACGAGTATAAATACTTCAATCCCAGGACAAGAAAGGCATTACAATAACTTGACTATTATGACACCACGCCACTTTAGATAAACAAGTGGAAATTGCAATTCACAATCGAATAACGCAACAGAAACATGCAGAAAATCCCGAAGTACAGTCCTAAAGTGGTGGGGGTAAACAAAAACAAGAGGGCAGAATAGAACACATCTAACCTGGTTTGATAATACTGCAACTGGGGCAGGGGCAGTGGATGGAACAGTTGCAGAGGGAGCTGCAGGTTGCAAACCAAACGCTGACCATCCACCACCACCACCCGCGCTTGAACTTGTGTCCCAAGCAGCTCCTCCAGAAAACTGATTTGAGACGCTGTTAGTTGCTGTGCTAGCTGGTAATGCACCAGGATAACCCTCTGGAGGGGTCGGATTACCAGTGATGTCGAAAGTGGCCCAGCTTGGAGCCTCAGATACACCACCAGAGCCTTGGCCTCCAAAACCAAAGGGGTCATGAGCCTGCTTCGATGTTGTAACAGGGGCAAATGGGTCAGCTGCAGGCTTTGGAATGGTAGTGGCTGCGAAGGGGTCTGACCCAAATAAGTCTAATACAGAAGCATTCGTAGGGCCAGGGGCCGGAGCAGTAACAGAAGTAGGAGCAAATGGGTCTGAAACCTGTTTCGTTGCAGAAGGGGTTGCAAAAGGATCCGACACTGGGGTAGATGCCACAACAGGCTCAGGGTCGGCACCGAAATCTATTAAACTAATCATACTCTCTGAATTAACACGTTTTACAGCAGGAGCTGTATCTTTTGCTTCCCCATTACCAAAATGTTCAAGGCTCTGCGATCGTCCATCCTTCTGCAATACACCCTGGAGAAAGCAAAGTTTGCAATCAGAGCAATTTTTAAGGTCCATTCCATCTATTACAAGGGAGCTTCCAATTGAAGATCTTGATGAAATACAGGGTTCAAACATATTCAAAGTAAATCAGAGACTACAAGCACACACTAAGATGCCTAGTATAAAAGGACAGACGATAAAAAATTGATCTTCATTGTTCTCACCGGAGCAGGTATTCTTCCCGGAATCGAGCGACCTTCAACACGTAAGGAGGGAACATCATCCCCAAGGATCTCCTTCACGGACCGGATGGGTGGACCATCGTCTTCAGAATTCCGAAAACTGAAAGGCCTAACAGGTGGTTTTGCTCTGTCACGAGTAGCTTCAGGATTTGGCCTCTCATCACGTCTGCCATCACGATCATCATAACTCTTCCGAGGCGGCCTCTCTGGCTCAAACCGATTAGGACTGCGCTTTTCATTCTGGTAGCCCCCAACATCAGACTTACGAGCCCGGTCGTTAAAGCGATCATTAGAACGCCTGTCGCTGGATTGATCATCTCTTGATGGACTCTGAAGGCCAGGTTTTCGCATTTCAGGACGCCGATAGTCATTATCATCTCGACCTCCCTGAACAACAGCGAAGAATCTCATCAGATCAAAGCACGAATAATTCATTATTAAACACATGAAGATTCAAGAAGCTTCAAACCAACCAACAGCTAGAGGTGATATGAGTAGGGCGTGTTCTCATATGCTTTCGTATCTAGGGAAAGAATTAGGCAGCTGAGATTTTAGAAAGAACGAGAAGCAGTCAACATTAACGAGACTGTAAGGGAGGCATCACCAGCATACTTACTTCTTGACTTCTCGTAGGCGCCGGTCGCTCCCCCGTGTAGCGTCGCTCAACATAAACATGGCTGATGAAATTTCGCAATTTTATAGAGTCACTGCATTCCATATAAAATAATCATTCCAGTGCTGGGTTGTGAACAAATTCCAGAAGTGAATGTCTACGTATTGGGAAATTATCTTCAGTAGGACTGAGGACCTACCTACTATCAGGAAGTGGATTACGCACAAGGTCCAACTCCTTCAAATAAATCTCTCGAGCTCGCTGCAAAAACAAGAATTAAATGAGATTTCTTGAGAGAAGGCTTACGCAAGAAGAGGTAAAAGCAACATTCTAGTCTATCAAAAATATTTCGACAAAGGAACTGCACCAACTGGCAACTGAAGTCAAAATAGACACCCAAAGGTTCGCTCATTTGTGAAGCACGTTACCCCATTTCCTCCAGCCTGTAAGTTTGCCACTTCTCCAGGAGTAAACTTCGCCATAGAAATCGACTTGATTCGGTGAGAGAACTCCCGACTGCCAAGGTACAGACGATCAAATTTAGAATATTCAGCATAGAAGATCCAGAAGTGAAACTTCTCGTAGTCAGAAAAACGTATAGAAAAGCAAGAACGAGTCTACTAATGTTAATCCCTGGCTATCTAAGGTAAAGAGGGGACATTCGAGACATCCTCAGCGACGACACCCCAAATTGACGACGTAAAAATCCATGATTAGAAAGTGCATACAATAATAGAAACACTATGAAATAAACAAGCAAGGACACGTAATGAAGCCCACACAAACTCAAGATCTCATAATCAACAGAAAACTAGAGTTCATATGCTCCTCCTAGCAAACTTCACCAGAAGTACACCAAGAACTTGTGTATAACATCCCAAAGCTAGACATCATCAAAGAAGATGGCACTCACTGCGCTCCGCTGCAATATGTGCATACGAATGTCGAGAAATTTGTACAGACATATTGTGGACCCTGCCAAAAAAAGCGGTTTGAAATTAAATTGCAAGTCAAAGAGGTGACCAGATTTGAAATATTTCAAAACAGATCCATCACGACCTGAATCAATGATTTCTAATCCCGTGATTGGAAAAGCAAAAATTCGAAATGAGAGATTGTTAAAAAAAAAGAAAAGCTTCTCATAATCTAAAACTGTCAATGGAAAATCATCGAGAAGTGTCCACAATGATAATAATGAGAACTTCTATCAATTCACAGGGCTGACAAGACTTACCAGGCTGCCGCAATTGATGCATCGTTTGTTATCAGTGTTCTTGAGCAACTTCCTAATAATCATCTCATGTTTCTCGTCTTCTCTCACGCGGCTATTCATTTTGTTAAGATGCTGCAAAAACAACTGCAAACTGTTGTCACAAGTTGGAGACTAATACTATCGAAAAGCTCTTCAAATTCCAGTAGGACATATTATAAATACAACGATAAACTTCCGTTCGCAATTAAAATTCTGAGATCACCATACAGAATTAAAAATAAAAGACTGGTAAATTGATGTAGACTAGAGGTCCAATATTCCTTGGCAAAAACTCATGAAATATCTCCTAAGCCAGTATTTTACTGAAAAAAAAAAATTCATTCTATCCCAGAGACTGCGGAGCTCCTACTCGGTTCCCATCTAGGTTGTGACAGGGCATTCATGAAGTGCCACTTCCCACCAAAGAAATCCGTTAATAGCATTCTTATTATGAGAGAAGCGCCCAATTTCCATGCATATTTCCATGCATATGATAGTTACATGGATATGACAAAAAAAATCAAAGAAAAATGCGACAGAAGAAACCTCACCATAAATCTCTTTCAAAACAAAGAAAATATTCCGGCACAACTACTCCGTCTGAGGTAATAATTTGCTGATTCTAACAAATCGGTCCTGCAGCAAATGTCATAACTAGTAAGTGCTTCAAGCTTTGAACGTTGAATTGAACCTCTTCACTTGAACTTTTTCAACTCTGAATAGCTAGTGAGATGTTTCCTTAAACAACCAGGATTGTTGTACAAGTGCCTCATCAAAGGAAGAGTTTTCTGCAACCACATTTGCACGCAGAGACATGCAACACCTGAACCCTCTCATTGCCCATGGGAAAACCACCCCCACACGATCGATGACGACCACATGGTCACAGCTTATAAATCATGAAGTTCCAACCCGGGCAACAAAGATGGCAGCTTCCAAAAATGCCTATCCACCAGAATCTTGAGCCTCCGAAACGCCTCAGCGAACACAAAACCCCATACTCCACTCTCATCTCACTCATTCTGTCACAAAGCAAGAATTCCAATGTACCGGAAAGACACCGGCAGCTTACCGGTAAATGACCGTCCACCCGAAAACCCGACTTCTGCATCCAAGAACCAAATGCAGAACAGAGTCCTCCTTAGAAATCGGAGAAACACGACCACAACCTGCAGCCCTATTCACACACTCGAGCTTCCACTCCAACAATCCAGATCCATCCTGTGAATTACTCCTACTCTCGCAACCCTAAAACCAAAACACAAAGGAGATCCAGGGAGTTGGAACACAAACCAGGCACAAAATCTCGTCGTCATGGCAACGACATCAAGCATCACGGAAGCTGCGCACGCAAACGAACGTGTCAGTGTAAGATCTACATTGCACGGCCCAGCATACGCACGCCGGAAATGCGGATCCAGGAAAAGCGGGGGAAGCCAAACGTGAAGATTAGGGCAAGGATAGGGCACGGAGACTCACCGTGAGGAGAAAAAGCGCCATGAGAGAGGTAAGAAGACCCTAAGCACCAACAGCAACAACAACGACAGAAACAGCAGCAGCAACAACGAGAAGAAGATGAGCCTGAAATGGTAGAAGAGGACGAAACCGAGAGGCGCTCAGTTAACCATAAAAAAAGAATATGAAGAAGAGTATGGAGAAGACAGAGGAAAAACTTGTGCTACTGAAGCTGGACAACGCAGAATGCACCATAGCCAGAAAGAGGAAGGTGATGCGAGAAAGGGAGACGCTGTGAAGGTTTCCTTCCGCTGCTGCTTCTCGCCGTGTTGCTGCCACAGTGCTCTTGGTCGCTGCCGCATGACGATGACGACCCAGCGTGCATCACGACGATCGTCGGATCGTCGTTGACAGCGGCGTCCGTCGTCGTCCCCATTCGTTGGTCGTCAATGCCTTCTTTATTCGTCCGTCGGACGGAAGGCTAGTAACTCTCGACATTATTGTTCCACCGGCACCGTTCGTGACTCGTTCTCTTCACGGCTCCGTCAGTTTGAAACGTCCTCCTATCGTTCTGTTGGAGAACCGGAAAGTGGAGGGGGCTACCGGTAGGCTGATTCATCCTAAAAAGTGAGGGAGCAAAATTAGTGTTGAGATATAATCATTTTTTGGAAATTATGGCGGACTTCCATGTGCCACAAGCAACCAAACTTTGAGAAAGAGACAAAGAGTTTTCTAGAAATCCACATAGAAGTGTGGAATATTTTCAAAGGAAAATTGGAATAGTTTGTCAATTTGATTAATAGGGAGAAGTATTCAAGAAGTGGGGGGAACAAGTTTTAGACATCCAAAAAATCCATCCTTGAAGTTAGGATGTTTGTTTTGTTTGTTATGTTGAGATCTCCCAAACCATACATCTTTCTCGTTGTGTTACTCGTACCATCAAAAAGCTCTCAGGAAGAGGGGTGCACCGGCTTTATTTGGTGGCATTTGGACCTACAATGTGAAAGTTATTGAATTTCAAAAAAATTATGAATAAAAAAATTGGAAAAATACTTTTACTTTTATATTAACTATGGCAACAATACAAGGTACACTAGATAATTTTAAGATTAGACTTGAACTTTTGGGTTGTTTTTAGTTTGACAAAAAAGACAAAGCTACAACCTACTCCAAAAATGTAGTTTCTCCCTATTCACATGGAAGTATAAACATCACAAAAGTCTACCAAAGCAAGTCTACCAAAGTAAGTCCAATTTCAAAAAACTTGAAATTTGTTTTTACATTCCAACTCCACATAGAAGTTTGCCTTAATAATATAGGAGTATTTCAACCTACATTTATTTTCCTCTTAAGAGTCTTTGATAGAAAGGAGAATGTACAATTGATGTTTTTTAGGAAAAATAAATTATGACACAAGAAGAATTTAGAAATTAGATCTTTATTTTTGCAAGTTTTTTCTTTGTCTATTCCCACATGAATCAATTATGAACTTGGCAAAAAATCATGAAGCTCAAAATGTCAAAGGAATTACATTGTTGAAGAATAGACAAAAATTGTTTATTCAACATATTTGGACATAGCTCCAACAATAAACTCCCATAATAAAAATTTATAATTCACTTAATGGACATCATGACTCTTAGGATTTTAAATACAGTGTAATTTTGGTAAACTAGTGTCACAAGTACAAATAGGTGAATCTTTGTAATATATGAATATGTGAATCTTTGTGAATGTATGAATCTATATAGTGTGAATTAAATGTCTATATAGTGTAAGTAATATCTATAGCTTAATCCCTAAGCGCCTAAGCCTTTCCAAGTGTGTTTTGACTATGAAAGAAGAGCATTGGCTTGTAGTTATCCTCAATGAAGCAAATTGTATTTTTTTGAAATCTAACTATGTCAATGTTAATAGAGTTTGTTTATTAGTATACACACCAATTTTGAGTGTGAAATTTTCTAGAAGTTGTGATATTATACCAAGGGAAATGTACATTTTCTATTTTTAGTATGTTGTCTTTATCCACAATGTTTCAAAAATTTGCATATAAATGTTTTTTGGGATTGGAGGTAACATGAACAACTTCAAAGAGTGTTAGCACACTAAAATTCACTTCCAAAAAACTTAATTTCACATGAAAAAACATCAAACTCATTAGACAATCCACCTTGCAATTGTTGAAATGCAATTTTTGTTTTTAAGCAGAAATTGCAAATAGCTTCAAATAAACACTTGCATGTTGAAATTTTCAATGGTGAAAATCATGAAAAGACTTTAAACTTTTCATTGGGACTATTCTCAAAGCAAATGGATAAGTACAATTTCTTAGATCTCAAATCAAATGAAATTGCCAAACTTTGCATAAAGCCGGGAAATGAAGTAAAATTAGCAAGCTTTACACTCCACTTTTAGTACACATATGCCTTTGAAGACCTCTCAATAATTGAATATATACTTTTCTCAATAAAAAATGAAAGTTTTCCATAGTTAAGCCTCAAAACTGCCCGAAAAAAATTTAAACTGGTCATAGGAATTTAATTGCCTACACAAAAATGGGCCTGAAATTTTAGATCAACCATATATGGTTGTGGAGGTAGTTAGGGGTTAAATGAATGATTTACACAGCTGAGATGAAGATGATCAAGTATACCAATAGTGGAAAGAAACCATGCAATTAGATGTTAGTTTGTTTTGGAAGTAATTGTAATTGGCTATGAGGGTTTTCATCAAGGTGAAAATTTTATTATCATTACAATACTAATTAATGGATTATTGGCCTAGCCTCAAGTAATTCAAACTTGGGTTTTGTGAGATTTAATCAAAAAGTGTAGTTTGGGATTTTGACTGATTTGTAAGCACTTATTCAATTTTAAAATGTAGTTTTTGGTTCTAAATATTGAACTTTAATTTGTGAGCACATAAAAGTTTAGATGGATTTCCTATGAATCAATGAGTACTATGGTATCAATAATTTTGAAGGAGTAGTGTCCCTACAAGAAAATGGGTGTGTAAATGACTTGTCCACAATGACTTCACTCACAACAATGATTGCAAAATAGTCATTTTGAAGTCATTGTTGTGAGTGCAGTCATTGTGGACAAGTCATTTACACACCCATTTTCTTATAGTATGTGGAAGGAAGTTCTACTTAGGAACTTTAGATTTTCAACTCTACGAAAAATTTGGATGGTGAAGTAGTATATGAATTCATCTAATCATATAGAATGATATGATGTATGGATCATATTTTACAACTTTTGTTAGAAAGTCGTTTGTTAAATTATTATTCTAAATTGCATTTTATATAACATTTGAAAATCTAGACTACCCTCACGTCCTCATAGAGTTAAAGGCCATTGAAGTTCAATTGTCACTAATTAGGCCACAATATAAAATTCATTTTGTATGTCATAAAGTTGTGATTTTCTTTAACTAAAAAAAACAAATCTCTACCTTCAAAAATACTTTGACACAAAAATCTATAATATAAATTAAAAATATTGGAAACAACATATGAAAAATTTATATTCAATTCTTACTCTTTGCCAAGAAATCATAGAAAAAAAAAATTAAGTGTAAAATTATTTCACAAAATAAATTCAAATTCTAGTTGTTTGAGTGTTAGATTTCAATCTAAGGATTTACATCAAACTAAAAGATGGAAACCAATTCTATGAAGTTTACCTTCTAAATTCATTTTGAAAATAAGATACATCCATAAACAAAAGTAGAGATAATGGAAAAAAAACTTAGAACTTGAGAGCTTAGGTCTTACAATCGGTAAAGAAATTGAAATTTGAAATTTTGAGTTTTTTTGTTTGTGTTTGAATGAAGACAAGATAAATTATATCTTATGAATTAAAATGTTCTTTCTTCAGTAAAAAGATTTTTTATATTTTTCCATTTTCATCCAACTTTTTGTCTTTTCAAGCTTAGGGGAGGCAACCCATTTCTGACAACTTAAGTATATGCATGTACTCATAAGGGAGATTTTAACAATGGGAAATTTTTCCATGTGCAGCAATAGAGTTCAAAAGATTTCCATAGGTTTTCAAATTTTTATTTCTCACAACATAATTACTATAAAATTTTGACTGAAGATTCTACTTCACCCATATTGGTCATATATACCTTCTTATTTCCAACCAAAGGCTGATTGTAAAATCCAACAAAGGTTGGTTGCAACATTGAGAGTCTTGTAGCCAATCATAATATGCCACAATTATGCAGGGAACTGTGACAACGTTAATCATTTTAATCACCTCCTAATCAAAATTACTCTGCTTTACTTTGCTAGAATGGGGCAGTAATTAGGAATGGGTTGCCTCCCCTAAAATGCAAATGCATTTTGGGGATCATATTTTTTATTGGTACACATTAAACAAGTATGTGAATAAAGGCAATGACCTAGGGACAAAGAAAAATAGATTGTTAGGCGTTGAGAGTTGTTAGACATGAAGGTTAGTCATTAGGGGAGATTTGAGGCCTCTACATGCCTACGAGTTCCCAGACTACGGGGAATGCAAGAACTATGCCATTATTGTAGTCTGACATGGTCGAGACTGCGCCACGTCCATTTTTTTTTCAACTTATTTTTGCATTTCAGAACTAATTATTTTTTATTTTTTTATTTTTTTGATATTTATTTTATTAACAACAACCAGCCGTTCTTAGACAGTAGAGGGAACATGCATGAGAACAATCCTGAAATGAGCATGTAGAGACCTCAAATCTACCTAATGCTTTAACTTAGTAAAACCACCAATTTTTTGGGTTCTCAATATGTTTTACATGAATAGAAGGGTGTCTATTGTTTAGGATTTAGTGTTCAAGACTTAGGACTTGATGTGTCCTAAACTATGTGGTGCATAGATATTACAAAATTCTCGCAAAGCAACTTAGAGAGAGGATTTGGCCCCATTGTTTGTTTGGGTATTGCAAATAACTTTGACCAAGATAAACATCAAAAAAGATTTCAAGGAGATTGATCAAATAATAGTAATCATCTTACAATCTAGCCATTAGTATCTACTTCAATTTCTTTGAAACATGAATGGTTTGGCTTAATTAAGACAAATAATAGTATTTGTTTTACAAATCAAGCCAAACCATTCATGTAGCTCATCCACAAGTTTAGCTTTGAAGTCTTCCTTTTATAAAGCAATCCCACTATTGTGTACTTTATTAGCTATTGGGTTTGATGCAATATGCAACTTCATGTCAAATTGAGGAAGGTCTTTCCACTTTACTTTACAATTTGCTAAGTGACTTATACTTCCAAATACATTGGACAAATCTATGCCAACAAGTGAAGCATGTTGCATCAATATCTATTGTAGTTGTGTCATTTTTTTTTATGATCTTCTACAACACTATAAGGTCCAATTTTAGGAGGGAATTGTTCTAGTAGAGAGCCTTGATAGCTCTCACAATAATTTAGAGAAAATAGTTAGTGCAAGGTTCTATTTGAGGGTGTTGGATGTTCCTCCACATCAAGAGTGTTACTTCTTTGAATACTTAGACCACAAATATACAAACCATGAAGTGCATGCCTCAATGTAGGTACCTACTTGTTAGTCAAGGTTGACAATTTTTTTCCAAAAGCAATGTCAAAATCTTGAGAATATTACTTTTTTCTGAAAAATTTGGGAAAAAAATGAATCTTTTCATTAATAATCATTTCTTGAATCACATTTGCCAACACTTTTAATTAATTATTGAACAAAAACGACCAACCATTGTAAGTTAGCAAATTTGAGCCAAAATCTTATCCCAGTTTCTTCTACTTCCATCAACACTAGGAAAAATGAGTGAAAAATTGGATTAAATTACCCAATCCCTCTCCAAAAAATAAATAGGGTCGCTAGTGTTTGGATGAAATTTATTAACTATAAATGATTTTATGTAAAAAAGTGCAATTATGGATGATTCTGCATGATTCTATCCATTTTTTACATATCTCTATGCATTCCAAGAAGCATGTTGTTGCTCTCCCACCCCAAAAATTATAAAAAAGGTTGATGCTAATCTTGACCACTAAGTCCAATATTCCCATCACCATTTGCTACAAATACACTCCAGAAACTTCCAAAAACATATAGGAGAGAGATCAAAATTAGAATGACACTGCCCAATGTGTCATTGATCCCAACCCGCCATCATCACTCTGGGTACATCTCCAAAATCAATATGTACCCAAGTGGAAGAATCAATTGATAGAACCTCTTTCAAAAAAACTACTACCAAAAAAACTCTGACCATTCATAACTTTTGCATATGACATCCAAATGTCATATTCTTTGGTGCGCTGGAACCTCCATTCCCTTGCCAACAAGAAAATATGAAAATTTGACCAGTCAAATAATAGTAACTAGGCACAGTAGCAATTGATAAGTGGCGGTTTGGGGGTGCCAACCTTAAACCCTCACTGCTTCCAGTCCAAGTCCCTATGGGGTTTCTTTCCTCCTCTTCATCTGCTTCGTCTTCTTCTCGCTGCTGCTGCTCATTTGCCTGCTCATGATGCTTCCACTACATTTTGTTTGTCTCTTCTCTGCCCGTGCCCTAGCTTCCACCCTTGCCTCCCCTGCCCTTCCTCAATCCACAATTTCAATCGTCTTTTGTGCGTGCTGCATTCGTTTGCATTCTTGCGCTAGTTTCATTTCATTCCATCGCCTTCGATGTTCTCGTGACTTTTCAGTGTGAAAATCTTCTGCCATGGCGAACCTCTCCTGGAGTAGTTGGATCGTCGCCTTGCTTTATGTCGTATGGGACACCCTGATACAACGCTTTGCTGCTCGTCATATCCCCGAGCGTCTAACTCTTCCGTCTCTCTCTGACCTCACGGTTATGATCACTGGCGCCACTTCTGGCATCGGCCTTCACACGGCCAGGTGCCTCTCTTCGTTGTGGTGTTTTGTGGGTTTTTTATTTTTCTATATTTTCCTGTGGCGAGACTATGGTTATTGATAGATGATGTGGCAGCAATTGATTGCTAGGATCGTAGTTTGGTAATTTGCTTCACAAAATGTGGCCACATTGTGAGTGCAATGGAGAAATATAGCTTTAGGGAACACGGTCGTGTTGTATTCCTTCGTGTTCCTCATCTGCCTCGTGGTTCCGTGCTGTGCAGAGCCTTGGCGTTCTCTGGAGCTCATGTCGTCTTTGCCGTCCGCAACACCAAGGCTGCCGAGGACCTCGTGTTGCAATGGCAGGCCTCTCTACCTGCAGGAAAGCCGCCCCTTTGTTGTGAGGTATCATTACACGGTCATGTAGGATTTTAGTCGTCACGGGTGTTCTACGGCGTGCTCTCATTTACTGCATTTGAACATACCGCGATCACTTCATGCGTGCCATCAGTGTTTCGGCTTGAGATTCTTCTGTCTGTTCTCATTCATATCAGTTTGTGCTGCTATTAAGTTTAGGTGATGGAGTTGGACTGCCTGTCCTTTGACTCTGTTCGTAAGCTTGGTGAAACTTGGGAAGCTCGAAAGCTGCCGCTGAATCTGTTGATCAATAACGCCGGAATATTCTGTATGACTGGTATTCATCTTCTACACATTCAAGTTATTTGATAGTCTTTGATGTTGACAGATTTCCCACAACTCCATTTCCATTTCAAGATCAGTGGCCATGGACATCACTCCAACCAACTGTGTGAGTATCTGGGATTAGAGCCCCTACGGTTTCAGTACCCTCTACCTCACACTGCTGTTTATGAGTTAGTTCTCTAGTAGCAAGCTCACACTTATGAACAGAGAACAACTTCATTACTTAGCCTTATTTTTGCGGGTGTATGCATGGGATCGTCTTGCTACATGCTTACAGAATCGCAGAAGTTTTCCACGGACGGTTGTGAGCGGCACATGCAAGTAAACCATCTAGCTCCGGCCCTTCTGACGGTGCTGCTTTTACCTTCTTTAGCCCGGGGAGCTCCGTCCCGAGTTGTAATGGTGAACTCGATTGTAAGTTTCCCGTTTTTATACTACAGTCACGAGATCTTCCATGATTTGAATATGATCAAGTTAAAAGAATCAGAATTCATTTCGACAAATGTCACAAGGAAAGAATCGAAGTTCTGTTATGCTTTCGAAAAGATGTTCTCCCTCTTAGTAATAGAAACAGCATCCTCATGTCATAATTGTGTGAATCCAAATCTAGACAATATGGTCATATTTGTTACATCGGCGGAACTTCACAAAAGTGGAGCTTCTGGAAAAAAACCCAGAACGGTTTATGATGCCCGTCTGAAACCAGGAGGGGTTTATGATACTCATTAAAATTCTCATATTTATACTCTTCCTAGATTTTAGAGCTCTAAGGTCTGACCAAAGCATCTGTATGGTTTTGCAGATGCATCACTTGGGTTATATTGAACCGAAGGATCTGAACATGAAAGATCATGAGAGAAAGTTTAATAGCACAGCTGCTTACTCAACCAGCAAGCTTGCCCAGGTATGTACTGCTGAATTTACACTCCATGTGCAGGATTCAATTTCTTTGAAGCCGCTTTGAACAAGTAACTTCAACTGGTTGGTAAATGACGAGCACTATAATTTCCACCGTGCCCTTGGATTGGTTTGAATAAGAAATTGAACTTAAGCCTTAGTACTTTTCATAATCTTGTTTTCAGGATGATTCTTTTGTCATAAATGTGCAATTACACTACTGTCACTTCAAATTAAAACATATGCGGTATGTGCAGGTTATGTTCTCCAACCTACTACAGCGTCGGTTATCAAAAGAAGCTGGAATCGACGTTGTCCTTGTTCACCCTGGAGAAGTCAAGACGAAAGTGGTAAGTTGATCTTACTCTTTGAAAACTAAATTGAAAGATTTGAAAACTAAATTGGCCTTGATGTTCAAATGACGTAATGAAGGACCAAACAGGAGGTTTTGTAATTTGACAATACCCTCCCATGGGTCCTCGAGTTTTCAAATAGAGAAGATGAGTTGTCAGCCAATGGGATGCAGTGATCTAGTCCTGCTTGGTTTGAACTAGGCCTGAGTAGCAAGCTGGTCAATCAATGTTTGACCTCTATGATTCTTTTGGTGGATATGCAGACTCGGAGCTTGCCCAAATTGATACAGCTTGCATACATGAAGCTATTTTTCCTTTTTAGTTCTGAAGAAGGTAAACCTTTTCTTTTCTTCCACAATCCATTCCCCTTCACTATACGATTTGCGATCTGTGCTCAGAAATGGGTTTTCAGTAAAACTTAGACTGTCTCTGGAACTATTAGACAACATCAAAAAGAGAATTTCTCCATGATTATATTTCTAGGCCTCCCTATAATATTTAAACAAGCCTCTGCAAGATTATTATGACCATGGGGAGGATTCATTACACCTACCAAGTTCTGTGGTAAATCTGAGGAAGTCATTATACCCTTTATTTAGACTATGATTCCAAAATTCTACTAATTTAAACATAATGTAACAGAATATCTTTGGATGGATAGTATGAAACACCCATTAGCAGATGTTCATTCACTCTGTTACCCCGTGTTGATTGACTTGACTGTTCATCCAGAAATTTCTCTTCCTTCTCTTTCATGGTCGATGGTTTTCCCGAGGTTAAAAATCAAGAGCATTATTTAGCAAAAGAATGTGCCTTTATTATATGGCATGTGATTCTGTTGGCACATTAAATCATTGATGAAACTAAATAGCATGAATGGTTTAGTGACTGGGCTGGTAATCTGGGATGTTTTGTTGCAGGTGCTCGGAGTGTACTATTCTGTGCCACTGACAAGCAGGTTCAGGATCACGCCCGTCACCTGAGGACTCTTGGCTACCCTTTGGCCCCGTACTATGGCCCGGACTTGAAGGTTTGGTCTGTTGCTAAACAGGCACTTGACATGGAGAAAGCCCATCTTGCTTGGGAGGAGACACTCAAATTAGTTGACCTGCCTGCAGATTGCATTGAAACAGCCCTGTCTGACTGTATTCAGTCTCCATATTCATCATGAAATAGTGAGAACAACTAGTAGTAGTTCAAAAGGAAGTTGCAGTTAAGGTTTTCATCAGTGTATTGAGGTCTTGATTCGGAGATGAAATAGGCTCAAATCGAGTGCTTGCTCCAAATTCCTAGTAGAGTTAAAACAGGAATTTGGAGCAATGTATTTTGTTTTTAGTAAGGGTCATTCAGAATTTCTGTTAATGGCCCCATCGTCTTGAACATTATTTTTGTTATACGGGCTTGCAAGTACCGGTAACCCATTCTTTCTAACCACTAGTGTTTGTGGACCCTCGACGCTCTCAGGGGGCATTGGGCTAAAACTGCCTGGCAGAGGTGGTTTCATGCAGTTTGAACCTTTGTGTCGGGAATTTGTAAGTGCGGTTGTCATCCTGTGCTTCAGTAACGGAACTATTCTGAAGGCCACCAAATAAGCATCTGGAATAGTACACATTATTCATAATGTCTTCAATTTTCTGGATCTTGTTTGTAATTGAAAGAGGATTCCATATCTTGGCAAGTAATTTTGGGACACTAAGGAAAAACTAAGTATCATCATAGTTTAATCTGCCATTCACTCTAGTTACTTGTGAAAAGAGCATGCTTGGAGATGAGATTGCTCGAGTTTTCAGAAAATTTCTGGCCAAGTGCACATGAAAGGTAGTTGGTTAATGAATGCTAGTTCAAAATAGACCATTCTTAAAGCCAATCCTACCAAATCGTCAACCATGATCAGTAAACATGGATAGGTGAGACATAACATTGTTTACCAAGGACGTAAGGATCCTTTTTGCATCCTTAAAAAGAGGACCCTTTCTAGCAAAACAAAATTGTCTAATATGGTTCTTCAAGAAGTTTGGAAGCAAAGCTAACTGTAGTTCTTCAAGTGTCCAAGATTGGATTCTATCTTCCAACAGAATCCAAGGAAGGGAATTGGAGGTTTTACAATGATAATGATATTGAATTGGTCTAAACCCTCATATAAATTTTGAAGTTTTATCATGATTTATTAAATGAGATGATTTATCAAACCTCAAATTCTGTTGTAAAGATTTGAATTTTGGACATACATATTGGAGATAAATTTTAATTTAAAAAATACTGCAATTACTAAATTTAAACTTCATACTCTAATTTAAACTAAAAATTGTCTAATAAAACTAAATGAAAATTTTTGAATGCCTTAGCTTAAATAATTGGTTTCAATGCCATGATAATAAAGTACATATTCATCTAGAAAAGTGAAGCTATCTCCACAGATTTTAACTTGGCTACTTTTCTTGTTTTCAGTGACAAAAGTGCATTAGCCTGAAACGTAACGTAAGGCTAGTCACCGTGAAAATCATCCATTTTGACACCGTGTAGATCATTTGCTTAAGAAAATCCAAAAGCACTCATCCAAGGTCAAACGATGCAAGACCTCCCCTTTTAGCACAAAATTCCAAGGATGAACATCTACAGTTCTGTTTTAAGTTTTAAATAGAAGGATTCTTTATCATCCATCGGTCACTTTTTGGCCTCCATGACCTGAGAGTTTTAAACCGTATCTGAAAGTAATGAATCCCCACACTAATCATGAGAAAGCGAGTACTTGTGGTGAAACATGTGGAAGTTGCAGGAGAATAAGAGGAGGAATATGTCGTTGATTCTATTCATTTGTATTTATATTGACGTCTTGATTCTGACATAGATAGCTCAACTAGGCTCAAATTGAGAGCTTTCTGTAGTAATAGGACCCCCAGTCACAGAGGTCTATGACATAGTCACACATAAGAACTTCAATGTCTTAAATTGCAGCCTCTACTAAACAGGAGTTTCAGGATATGCAGACGTGAACATAGAAGAGCTTTAGCTTGGGCACTTAGGTTAAGGCTCTTGTATGTTCTCGAGTTCATTCCAGGACCGACCAAGATATGAAGAAATATAGCCTGACTTACCAGTCTGACGTCGCTGAGTTGCGGCTATGAAACCCGTACTGAAGCAGCAGAAGCTAGATGCGCTAGTTCGCTCTCGAGTTGTTGGAGGGCTCCAAAGGCTTGACCTGTAGTACACTGCGAGCAGTTTCAACAGCACATTGTCCGCTGACAAAATGATGTCGACATACTGGCATGTAGACATCTGCTCCACCTATGATCTCAGTCTCGGTGTCGACAGTCTTTCGGAAGGTGAAAGGAGCTGGCTGATTGCAAAGCTCACATCGTGCATGAAGCTTCGTCACAGAGTCTGCCAAAGGTATAAGATCCAGCGCAGCCCCAAATCTGCGTCTGCAAAAGAGGACATCGGGCTCAAATCAGCACGAAGATCTAGATTAGCACGATCTTCGATTTGCTGAAAAAAGATTTCCATATTGCAAGCAGTTCTGTACCCATACTCCACCAGATGAATAATGATGTAAAATACCGCTATTGTAGTATAGAGGACCCAGAGGAGGAAACCCAACATATTACACTGTAAGATTTCCTTCCTAACGGTCCAGTGCTTCGAAGGCGCCACAAATGAAGATCAGCAATCCCGGTGCTCTTTTGAAGATCCTCATAAATCACAAAACCTAAGGAGTGGAGCGAGTGGAGTATGTGAAAAGGCCAGCCATGCAAGCTGTATCACTTGGGATCTAATAATAATTTTACAAAAAAAGATCCCCTTGTATACCCTATAAAAAGCCCAGTCAGCACAGCAGGTTCTCTATTCTAGTCACGTCCACCCACACACACACACACATATATTTACCATGACATACCTTAGAAAGTCGCCATCAAGCCCTGCAACAATGACTGTTTTATTGTCGAAGTCGGCAGCATTTTGACAAAACTCTACGAGGTCGTCAAAAAACTGAGCTTCGTCGATTCCAATAACGTCCATCTGCACATCGTAAGAGAAGAGAACTGCCGGCATTCAGCACATGATGTAATTAAGAGTAACCTGGAGGTAATTTGCTGTAAGTGAAAGTCCTTGGCTTTCAGAGACAGTCGCGTTTAGCGAAATGATAGTATCTACTGCTAAGTGCACGAGTCCAGAACCTCATGGCTTCTACCAGAATTAACTGAGCACAATACTAAGCAATCATCAAGAAAAATGCAACTTGTCTGCGGAAATCGGATAAGATTAGATTAAGAGGACCTGTTTGTATTCTTCTTCTCCGATATGCTCTCTGAAAGCTGCAAGACTTGGGACAGACACACATGGCATTTGAACTCCGTCGTGAGAGACCACCGCCGAAACAGCATACCTGTTGTCTTTATCTGATTTCACCAAACTCACCCTCCTACAACCAGTGCCCACAAGAGGTCCTCAACACTTCAACATGTCCCGATGCAAAAAGTCTTACCAAGTACTGGATATAAGAATGTAGAAATATAACTAAACATTAAAGTAGTTGCTCCAAGACAGGTCATATAACAGAGGCTACATACTGAACTTCATAAAGATTTGAATACTTTGACCTTTTTTAATTTGAGGGAACTGGGATGGATTTCCAGAAATCTATCTTAATGAACAAATCTATATCAATAAAGAGGAGGCTCAGTGTGCAGTTGACATGACTGTAATGGCTGGACAAGTTAAGACTTCGGTTGCACACGGCCAGTTTTAGTGGTCACTCGTATGGGGACAAGTAAGAGAAAACCCAAATGCGATTGACTAACAATTTATGGTGGTACAATGAGACACTCGAAATTTACACACAGCAGAACCAAAAGGCGAACTTGCGATCCAACAAACACAAACAGAACGATATATACCAGTAGTTTCAAATTGCAGGCTCTCTCATTAATTGAACTACAACTACCTCCCAAATACCATCTGAAGATGGGAAAAACAAAGCAAAAGACGAGAGTACCAACCTTAAACCCTGAACCCTAAAAGCCTTAAAAATTCGAGGAAATACCTGCCAGTGTCAGCTTCCTTTTGAACGCGTTTCAAGAGGGCTGTAGTCTTCCCAGCAAACATTGGACCTGTAATCACATGTATGCCTCCCACATTGTCCCGCACAAAATCGTTTCCATTCCTCTCGAAATCGCCCTCCAATTCCACGCCATTGCCATCCCGATCTGCAGCTCCACGACAAGGAGCAAACCCGTGCAAGGACGAAGACCTCGCAGCGCCACTTGGCACTACAGCCAATAGCCGAAACGAAGCAACAGGAGGCGAATGAGCCAGCCCTTTTGGAAGCTTACCACAACAGGAGAAGTGAAATCTGCGTGGGGCCCCGAACGAGGGCACACACATGCGGGAGGTGCGCCATGAAATGGCAGCCATGGAGGAGGACCTACTACTCAGGGCCGAGGAGAGATGAAGAGCGTCCAGAATTAGAAGGCCAGGGTGCAACCTGGACGCCATGGAGACATTCACAAGCCCTTTCGTGTCGCCTCAAGAAGAAGAAGACGAGTGGATGCGTAAAAGGAGCATAAGTTAGCCCATGAAAGCAGATGTCGAGAAGGTAGCAAGCAGACTCTTCAAATAAGCTCGAGATACAATACTCGTAGTAAATTGTGGCAACTTTGATCGTCAAAACCTTAAACCCTAATCTCTTAAACCTCGAGGTCAGATTATATAAATTTCTTCCTCCTCTGGCCTTCCTGCTCCCTCCGCCTTCATCACATTCCCAGGAATTGAGGAGACACTGATGTCAAATCGGATGCAGCGATGTCAGACAGTTCAAGCGAGAGCGGCATCTGCATCGTTGCTGGATGATGTGCAATTCTTGTGCTCGTGTCGCAAGTTACAGGAAGGGGTAAGGTAGAAGGTCCTGAAAGCGAAGCTGATTTGCAAATTTGAAGAGTTCAGTATAAGAATTTCAGTAAATTTTCTTCAAAAGAAAATGGAATTGTCATCCTACCCAAGTTGTTTCATATTTTTTTGACCTTGGTGGGAATAGTTAAGAATTTTGAAGTAGGATCACAAAGGACTCTAAAATCATCCACCCCTTCATATGTTCATATGTTCATTCCTAGTAGATTCATTTGATGAATATAAATTGGTACATCAAAGAAAGCAAGATGTACTTCTACATTAACCCCTAAACAATGCAGCGGACGTTTTTTGTCTGATGAACGTCAAGGAATTCTCCTTTGCAGGACAAAATTGCAACTATTCATCCTCGGAATTAAGGGTGGAAAGGGAATATCTTCTATAGTAATTTGACTCCCAATGAATATTTCTGTTTTTTCTGAAGTGGATGATGTCACACGGTTCCAAAATGGCTGATTTCCACGGCCACCAGCCTAGCGTTCAAGGGTTAAAGAACACTTTCAAAGCATGAATTGTTTTGGAACCACCTACTTTAATGAAGTTAAAGAGTTTTAGACTTCAAATTTGTAAGAATGGTGGTGGTTTGGAGAATGCATTGTGGGACACGGATAAAGGTGGGGGGGGTGCTAAAGCAATCCAATTTCTAAAAGCTTAAGGCATGTATTGGAAGTTTCAATGTATTCCTAATGAGCATTTGAGAGTGATGCAAAACCCATTGCAAATACAAAAATTCAAAACCTTCTCAATAAGAGCCCTAAAAAAAATGTATCATCTTGTAATTTTTTTTTATGTTCCAAGAAAAATTTACTGAAAAAATGATATGAGATGTACACCCTTTCTAAAAGAATGGATCAATGCTTAGAAGAACACCTTAGATCACAATTAGTCTTGCATGAACATATTACTTTCTACCAACCAACATATGATGAAATTTGAAAAATTTGAATTCATATTTTGGAATCATATTAGATCCTAAATTACTTTTCTAGAATTTGAAAATTGAAAAACTAACCAACTTCAAAATAGAGAGTAATTTTTTCATTTCTCAACAAAAGTGAAAAGTTTAGAGATTTTGCATCATAGTTCTAAGAGCCCAAGTGTAATTTGGTCTTAGTGGACACTCTTCAAAAATTCTACTCGAATTGGTGTTTATACTTTGAGATGACTTTTATGCTAAAACTTAAAACTTTTCAACTCTTATTGGTACTTTCACACCAAGGATGATGAAAAGGTGATGAGTAAATTTTAACCTCTTAGACCTTATAGGAGTTTAACCCTTCTTTAGCCTTATAAAATTCAATCATCCATTCTATGGAATTTGCCAATCACCTAAAAATAAAAATAGATTGATTTAAATTATATAACTACTACATCAAGCTGTCATCATAATAAATGACAAACTCCATTGCTTACAAATATCCATCATACATTATGGCACAAATCCAATTACTACTAATAAAACCATAGCTCTTCAAGGTAACACTCCCTTAGCCACACATTACTTGATAGGTAGTACAACCAACATCAAATTCAAGCTATAGTGTACCTACATATAGCCCAAATAGGATCAATAATCACATGCATTTAGGATTCAAGCTTGTGACCAATTTACAAACTACACTATAACATTGTCATATGTGACCTATGTTGATCCCAATTATGCATGTACAACCACCAAGCACTAACATCACTTAATATACATAGCCTAAAATAAAATGTCTCCTAAATTTATAAACCATTTCCAATAAAAGATTTGAGAATATTCTCAATAAACACACAAGATGCATGATAATATATCCATCCAAAAATAAAAAAAGATGATTTTGACAAATTTCAACAAAGGGTCTACTCTCTATTTAGGACATGTAGTTAATGCACTACACACATTCCCTTGTGGTCTTTGTTGTGGGAACTCTAATGAACAAACTCTTTCAGTACATAAGTTCAAACAAAAACCCATATTCTTTCTCTCTAGCTGTTGTCCAATTTTTTTGAAGTAGAAAAAGTTTTGTTTTTAAAAATTTACTATTGTTGTGTAAACATTACAAGAAGAATGGGGCCTGAAGAGTACTGCGAAACTAGATCAACAATGATGTCACTAGCTGGAAATTCTTTATTTTTTAATATATATATTTTTCCAAAATTTTTGAAAAATAAAATCTAATAAATTAATAATCACAGACCATACTGGCTGAAATCAAACTAGCTAGGACTGTCCTTTCTTGAATTTTTCTTTGGTTTTTTGGCACAATAATTACATCACTGCTGTTGCAGTCCAAAATTAGGAAAGGCCCCATTTTTCTTGTAGTGTTAGATAGGGGTGTCTTTCAAGTTTCAAGCGAGTTGAGGCAGCACCTTAAAAGGTACCGAAGCACCACATGAAATGCCTCCTCTCAAAGCTCCTAGGAAAGGCCTGATAATGACTAAGAATGTGATTACAATCAGTTTCGAAAAGTTCCAGTATATTTGCTAAGATGGCCGCTTCTTCGAAGCTCTTGCTAGTGACCTATTCTTGAACTTACTTTGCAACCTGCCATTTGAGTGTACAATTTTTTTCGACTGTTTGGAATTACTCGCTTGGTCATTCAAATCTACATTACCGCTATCCTCACTAACATTGCTACTAGGTTCTACTGATTCCGAGTCAGGCACGCTCATTACCTCCTCGTCATATTCCTGCTCAGACAAAGTGCCCTTCTTAAGCTTCTTGAGAAGCCGGTACTCCCTATTCATTTCCTCTTCATCTTCTCGATTTTGGTGTAAACGGCGCTTATCAGCCGTCTCCTTTCGTTCCTTCTTCGGAGCACGAATTGGCTCCTGAAGCCTTTCCTTTCGTGGTGGTTTACTTGCCAAATTTTTCTGACGCTGCTTCTCTCTGGCTTTGTCCCTGACAGAACAACCAACGAATATAAGTTACAAAAACATATTCAATTACACAGAAACATGTTCAATGCCACTGTAATTGAGCAGGGGTAATGAAGAGAGTCCTCACTTAAAGGGTATGGAGTTAACATCAACTCCCTTGGCAGGTTGAAAACCCGCAACTGACATCACATTCCTCTTCAGCTCAGGCATGGATGGCAACTGCAGAAGTCCAAACCCCATTGCTGCCAGTCCTGCCTCCAATTGCTTCCATCTTGAATCCAAATAAATCAAACAATCAAATAAAATCAGCGCAAATGAAATTCTGAGAACCATGCAAAAGATCCAATTGGCATAATGGATTCAAGAGTTTCGTTGAATCATATGCACTACTACCAATCAGAATTTTTCTCGATCATAAGATAAGAAAGAGCTTCGAACACTGCTCGTGCAAGACCAATAGCTTCGTCCTGTTCCAAAGTCAGCATGACTAGGACATCCAACAAAAACCAATAGCTGATATGATTGCCTTCATCAAGGAAACCAAAAAACTACTTACTTGAAGATGAAGGTGCAGTGATGCTCTTTATAAGCACGTATGTATGATACAAAGGCTCGTAACCCTTTTTCCATAATGTCCCTATCTTTAGCGGCAGCTGCACGAAACTGCCAGCGAAGTGAAATAAGAAAAGGCAGTTAATTCATATTTCTAAGATGGCTTGTAATGCGAAACACAGCGATTAAAGGCATAATCAAAAATGGAAAGACCAAGATAAAGACATTATCAAAAACTAAGAATAGCATAGCGCATACCGCAGGGACAACGTCAGGGGGTGAACTAGATTTCGGCCTCTCCTCTATGGGTACTTTTCGGATGCGTAGAAAATCTACGTATGCATCTTCCTGAAATCATAGTCACGAACTTGCCATTATCGTTTCATGACACTACTACAGCGTTTCACAGGTAACATGAGGGTAAAGACTACATGTTTCTATTAAAATAAACCTAAACTATATGCTCTTCAGGTAAAAACGACTAAGGTATGTACAAAATGAATACAATAGCCGAATACAAGGTTCACCTAATTCAAAAACAAGATGTTACTGAACAGCCCGTCTATGGAGTTCATACCTTAGGTAGAAGAAATACAAGAGCGTTTCCCGATTGACCCATTCGTGCAGTTCGACCAACGCGATGCACAAACACATTTGGATCTTGGGGAGGATCATACTGAAATTCAACATCAAAATAACAGAACCTAAAATCATTACGATTTTGCAACAATTTTGCAAACAAATGGCCTAAAAGAGAGAGAATAGAGAGGAAAGAGAGACCCTTACTTCAATGAATACTCATGACAAAATTCCCCGTTTTATCAAATTGTTAAACCGGATCGTAGAATTTGATGACAAGAAAATAATAACACGATGACAATTTGATAAGACTTCGCAATCTCACTCAACCAGGTGCCCTTAAGTAAGAGAGATAAAGATACGGACACTTTGCACTTACCGATGCACATGATACAGTAATATGCTTAATAAAATTGCTTCACTAGACGAGGAATACTCACCATGAATCTATACACAGACACTGAACTAAGGTACCCATGAAAAGATCATCAAAGGTTACTCCACATCCATACAAAAGAGTGTCTACAAGAGCAAATAAGAAAAGGAGCATCATCCCACTAACCTGGATGATCCAGTCGACACCCGGAATGTCAAGGCCCCTTGCAGCAACATCTGTACATACTAGCAAACCGGCGGCTATACCAGCAAACATAGAGAGCGCCTTCTCTCGGGCTGCCTACACAATGGGTAAAATACTGCCAGGTTTTACTCAACATCTTAAGAAAAAAATAATTTTTACTGACTAGGTCCAACTAGGTTGAGGAAATTCCAATTTAGTTCAGAGGAGCGTATAGCTTGAGCTGAAGGGTTTCTGGAGGTTACCTGCTTCATTTTGCCATGCAGCGCAATCGCTTGTATGCCCGACAGAACCTCCAGTTGAGGGAGTACAATAGCCCAGTAGTCAACACAGGCACATGTCATAAAGTATCTGTGCATCGAGCATAAGAAAAAGAATATTAGAGTAGGTTAAGCCAGAATTTCGATAAGAAATGATTGCGAATAATCACATGCTAAGACAATCATATTTTCTGCAACATACTCATGAACACCAACCCAAATCACATGCTGTAGCTAATAACACATGTTGATAGCACAGTAGTCTTACAAAATGATTTTATTTTTTCGATGCTCAGATAAAAACTGAACGAGTTGGGATGGCTTCTCGTCTCCTTCACACACGAGATACTGCCACTCACCAGCACATCCAATCAGCATCAAAAGACAACAGAAACACAGAACTCAAATCTATTAGTATCAAGGCCATAAATTCAGAAAATCACTCAATTGAACAACAGAGGGCAAGGTTAAAAATACCTGCAAAGTAAGGCTACTCGGTGTTTTGGACTGAACCAACTGCGAATCTGCAGCTTGTGCTTTAGCTTGGGTGCGAACTTCCACACGGACAGGGTTACGTAACCCTGCCCGCGCTAATTCCACGACAGCTTCAGTTTGTGTGGCTGAAAACAAACCTGTTCGACGTTGCTTGGGTAAATGACCTAAAATTGCAGTCAACTGCCTCTGAAATCCCATGTCCAAAAGCCTGTCTGCTTCATCCAGAATCAAAACCTGACCAAATTTCATGTCAGAATAAATTCTGAACTGACAGTTCCCTAGATACAGCAGAAAAGTTATGACAGGTGCAAGGGATTGAGCTATCAGACGATAGACTTGAACAATAATGTTCCTCAAGATTTGGAAAACCAAGAAGTGGTACGACAGTTTCAGAGCCTGGTTACCTCAGACAGCTTGTCTAGTAATGATGGAAATTGCCTAATTCACTGAACGTTCCGCATAAATTAACTCTCAAAAAGTACCTCTAGATTCCTGAAGTCCAAGGCAGAAACACGCTCCATAATGTCATACAGGCGACCAGGAGTACCGATGAGCACATTCGCACCAGACTGCTTCAGCTTCGCAACCTCAGCCGTGACATCAGTTCCCCCAACAAAAAGCATCGCTCTAATGCCAGGCAAAGTCGTCAAAAAAGGCTCCAATACGTGGAAAATTTGCGACGCTAGTTCTCGCGTAGGCGAAACAATCACAGCTCCAACCTGCATCACAATTGTTGATCGTTTGCCCCGTTAGGGTTTAGGGTTTAAGGCCGCTAATCTTCCCTCCTTGCTCAAATTCTCACACAATCCGGTTTGCACATTACATTACATTACATATAGGGTTAAGGTTAAGGGTTTAGGGTTTAAGGCTGAAATCTTCAGCTCCCGGCTGAAATTGTCCTACAATCCGTGAAATTTTATTACGCTTCATGCTCATATCGAGAGTGAGAGGAAGAAGAAAAGGAAAGGAAGTGAATGGTCAAATTCACACCAGAAGAGTGGACCCTAACCTGAAAAGCATTAAGAGGATCAGCCAAACGCCGCAAAATCTCGACCATGGGCACCAAAAACGCAAGCGTCTTTCCGGATCCCGTGGCCGCATCCACGGCGACATCTTTGTAGGAACACAGCAACGGAATAGTGGCCGTCTGCACGGGAGTGGCGGTGTCGAAACCGAAGGAGTCCAAGACCTGCAACGTTGCGTCCGAGAGCGGGGGGTTGAAGGTCCGAAACCCAACTGTGCCTTTCACAGCGGCCATGTTGGGGGTGGCAGCTGCAGGTGGAGCAAATTCCCACCCTAGCAGAACTGCGAACCACCTAAAAGATTAGAAGCAACAAGGCAAGACATGGATATGACAGGGGATGGTTTTCATCTGAACTGGAAATGCATCCTGCAGATTGAACCCTGGAAACTACTACAACTCAGTGAAAACTACTTGAACAATGGCATACAAAATTCAGCCTGTCTGCGGCGAATGTGTCGCCATCGTGTCTGAGCAAGTGCAAGATGTACTGTACAAAGAGTGATGTCGGCGGTTTAGGGTTTAAGGTAGGAAGTCCATACAGCGCCCATCCAAGAGCTCACACCTGAATTGGGGAGGTAAAACTTCTTGAAATGTTTTTCAGTAAATTTTCCTTGAAGGACAAATGGAATGGTCATCTAACCCAAAGTCGTTTCATATTTTTTTGAAGATTTTTAGAATTACTTACGAATTTTTGAAGTTGAAATGACATAGGGCTCTAAAATCACCCACCTCCTCAAATGTATACTATTTGTACATTGTCAGTACCCAAAAAAGAAGGAACATGTACCAAGATTGTACATTTGAGGAAGTGCGCGATTTTAGAGCCTAAGCATTTTTAGAACCTCCTACCTTGAATAGAGGGATGATGGCAATTTATAGAAGGAGCGATTTTGGGTGTACCCACCTTCTATTGTTTTCCAAGGTTGGAATTGTTTTCTCCAAGTTTCATGATACTTTCACATTTATGTGAGTGGAGAAATTACATCTAACGATTAGCTATGCCTTGTCATCAAAATAAAATCAACCAAGAAGTTCAAGTCCATTATTGAAAGTAGTTGTCTAGAAGTAGGAATTTTTTTCCATGCTTACAATACTCAGTGGATAGGGTTGGCAAAGTCTATTTAAAAAAATAGATGCCTTACTTTTTGAGAAATTACTATTTGATTAACAAATTTTTAATTATCGCAAAAAGATGAACCCTTTTTTTAGAAAACATCTATTGAATCACATTTCTCAACTTCAATTAATTAATTGGTACATTTAAAGGTATGTTGGCGGTACTACCTTAATTTGCTAAAAATATACAACAAATGATAAAGTTATCTAATAATGAGAACTATACATGCCCAACTGTTTATTTGAATGCTTTCTAGATAGGGTCCTTAGTCATAGTATGCGGGCTATTTTTCTTTTGAGAAGTATTTCATTTTCATTGAAAATATATCTTAAAAAGAAGGCCAATATTCCTTAGAATTTTTAGATTTTAAATATTATATTGCTTCTTTGGGAATAGAATTTGAAAAATCCAATCAAAAAATATTATAGTGAGGGAATATTTTACAGAATTCAATCCATCCAATTGCGCAATTGTCATATTAAAAGTAGTATTTCTAAATTAAATATACATTATTTCCCCAAAATATTAATTATTGTGGAATATTGTTTATTTTGGAATCTGAGGATCTTTTTATGTAACCTTTTGAAATCCAAAAATGTCATAAAACTATAATGAATTTTTAGAATTTCTTGATTCATATTTTAGATGTAAAGCTCCTCTAGAGAGAATTTTCTATGATCAGAGGAATACAAACAATCTCATAAACTGCTACAAAAGAATATAAAAGAACAACATGAGAAAGTAGATAAATTAGCAAGTGAAGTAGAAGATAACTATTGATTCTACTATAGTTAATTCATTAAAGGTAATGACTTAGAGTGGGTTGATGGGCCCAAACCGTCAATGAAAACTTGAAATATCCCTCTCAAGCATATCAAGCTATCTATCCAAAATACAAGTATCACTACTTAGTTGCTCTAGGTACAATCAAGAGTACAAATTGATATTTGTTAAGGCTCTATATCTTAAATTAAATGCAATAATAAATTAAGGTTTCTAAATTTCAAATGCAATTTCCTCATTACTTATTTTAGTAAGCTTGAATTATGAGGTAATATAAGATCTGAAGTTTATCATCTTCAAGAGTAACGTAGAGGTCAAACTCAACTTCAAATATTACATATTCTTGAGTTGTTAGGATTAGAATAATCCTAATAAAGATTGATTTAAGTGGCAATTGGTTGTAGAAGAAGCTTATCTTCTAGTTCATATTGTAATTCAAACTAATGTTAGTTCCTACCATTAGCCATCTAAAGTAACCACTATTCAAGCTGTGTCCAACTCCAAAGTAGAAAATAACAACTTCATCCATCCACAATTAACACAAGAAGGGAGTAGGAAAAGCAAACCAGCATTTGTTAACTATGGAGTATCATTTTTGTTTTTCTTTTGTAAGAGTACCAAAAATATATCTATTAGTAAATTTTGACCTACATTTGGATAACAATAAACAAATTCTAATTGTACACTAGTACAAATCCACCACGTGTACTAAAATGGATTAGTGCTAATTTTGAGTTAGTTTCAACACAAATTATGTTAGTGTTTAATATAGATTCATCAAAATATTATTTCAACCGATATTAGATTTGTACTAGTAGTATCCTAAAATACTACAATGTATGTTTTTTATATTTAGAAAATTTCTATATAAAATTTATGGATTCTTTGAGACTATTTCTATATTGTGTATTCTTAGAGCAAAGTTGATTAAAATAGAAAGATTTATATTGTATCTTAGCTCTTTATCTTTGAATATTTCTTATGAAAACATTATAAATTTTTTCATACATCATGTTTGGAATGCTAGAAATTTTTGATATAAGGTACCTATGCCTATAACTACTGTACTCATTGATTAAGGTTGAATATTTGAAGAGGGGAAAATTGAACACATTTCCAAATTTATAAACAACTACAAGATTATAATAGATTAACATCATGCATGTATATCATATATATGTATAAACTACAAGATTACAATAGATATAACAAGTGCAACTTTTTCTTATGTAACACCTTTATGCATTGAAACTTTACATGTCTTTTATACTCCATGATGTGAGTCTTGAAATGGATTCTTTTTCTTTTCTCTTTGTAGATGTTGATTATGTTACAATTCAAAGGTTGTAACTCAAGTTGAAAGCTCATAACATTGTTAAGTCATTGTCTTCCTTCCACCCTTAGGCCCCTAGAAGGCAGGTAGTCATAATTCTCCATGAAACACCCTTAAGTGATATTACTTGTAAATTTTTGATGTTAGAGGCTCCAAGGAATACCTACTCTAGCCAACACCAATCAAAATGGGACCTTTGAGCACCAGAATTTGACATTGTAGCTTATTAATGAAGGGCACATTTCTACTAGAATAATGGTGGTGTCGATGTTGGTTGGGGTTGCAAAAAGGAACCCCTAATACCCGTGAATATTGATATGAAATCTACATAGTTAAATTGACTTTAATATCCAAATTTCACTCCATTTCATGTAGTTAGTCAAATCATGATTATATAAAAAACCAACACTTGCTTCCTAGCCTCCAAGAGATGCCCCCTCCTATGAGATATATACACCCATAGTTGACACTGTCCAAAACATAACCCCTACATTAGGACCAAAAAACATCACAAAAATCTAGATATTGATGACAAAAGATGTACACAATCAAAACATGAGAGTTTATGAAAGCTTAGAGTTGGTTTTTGGAACACCTATGACAATACTTTGAAAATTCCCAACTTATTCATACTATATCCAAATAATCCATACCTTAAGTTAGGCTATTTGTTTTGTTTTGTTTGTTTGCTTGTTACATTGAGATCTCTTGGACCACAAGCCCCTCAGCCTTATGCTTGGTACCATTGGAAAGTCCTTGATGAGGAAGGGTGCATGGGCTTTGTTTTGTGGCGTTTCGACCTATAGTGTGAAAGCTATTGAATTTCAAAGTTTTTTTGAATCAAAAGTTAGAAAATCACTTTTACTTTACTTTTGATAGTGGCAACAACATAGGACATACTAGTCTATACCTTGAAAGTGGATGTTTGTTTGGTTGATTGTTTCTTTTCTTTGTTTGTTTGTTACAAAGAGATCTCCAAAATTTGTTAGTCTACTAGTCACATTTTTGGTACTGTCGAAAAGTTCTTTACAAGGAGAGGAGCACATGCTTTCTTTTGTGGCGTTCTAGCAAGTGTAAATGTTACTAAATTTTGAAGTTTTCATGAATTAAAAAAATAAGAATATTACTTTTAATTTTATTTGGATTACAGCAACAACACAAAGTACACTAGTACATGCTAAAATACTTGGCTAAAATGCAATAGAATCCTTTTTCATTTGCCAATAAGATCCAATGAAAATAATTTATGTTCAATGAGAATAATTATGCACAATAATAATTAATGATAATTGTAGATGAAGATACCCTAGACCTAGTTGACACCAAATCGAGAGGTGAAGGGTTCAAATTTTTGAAGGTTTTGATTGGTTGAAATCAAGAAGTCCTTCGAAACTTATAATATGATGAGAAATCACACTTCTCTAAGAAGGCCCAATGAAGTAGAGTGTACTTAACCCATAAACATTGACAAGGATGTTTTGTGTCTAATGGATGACAAAGAATCTTCTTATCTAGGACACAAGTGCAATTGTTCATCCTTGGAATTTTGTTTAAAAAGGAGAGATCTTTCATAGTCATTTGACCTCCAATGAGTATTTTGGGATTTTATTAAGTAGATGATGCCACACGGTTCCAAGAGGGAGGACTTCCACTGTCACCAATCCATCCTTTAACCACTAAGCACTTTGACGTCCATTTTTTGGACGATGAATAGATTGAAACTCGAATTTCATCCATGTAACTGCTTGGATGAAAGTTATTCTAATTTGTGGAGATACATTATCAAGTTGTTATCATATCTAAGGGTTGGATTTGGTGTTATTAGAGTACATATTTTTCTAAAATTACAAGTGTGCAAGTATGGCAAGTGGTCAAATTGTATCAACTTTAGTTTGAAATTGGATTTACAAAAATGAGGTCATAGATTTTAAGAACACAAAAATTTCAAAAAATCACCATGTGAAGAGAACCTCATTTCATATCCATTCCAACAAATTTTACTCAAAAAATGATAATATTTTGCTTTTAATGGAATTTTGAAGGAATTTTGGAATTTCTCTTTCAAAATTTGTAAAAAAATACTGGTGATAGCATTGGTGAATCTAACCATATAGATGGAATCTACAAATCATAATCTACATCTTTTATTTGTATATCAATTCCAAAATATGCTTCTAAATAGCATTGTAGAATGATTTTTCTCAAATCATCGATTTTAGAGATGAATCTGGATGTTTAGGGGTTGAGGGTTAATTGCTACGTGGCAAAAAAAGTCCTCCAATTTGAACCCCCTGGAAATCTAGTCAAACCCACCTCAAAAAAGTGGATCTAACTAAAATTCCAGTAGTCTATGCTAAAAAGTGCTATTTAAAAATTTTTGCAATTTAAAATGTTTCTTTGTCATTTCATGCCCTCCTGGCGGTTTACACCATCTATCGGACAGCTGTAGATAGGTGTTGCAGTCATGAGAGTGTCACTTTTAGGTGCACATACTTTGAACCGGGCCCAAGTGTTAACTTCCTGTGCAGGAATTAGCCAAAATTAGAATTCTCTTCATTCGATACTTTCTCGTAGTTTCTCATGTGCAATCGCTGTCAAATACTATCCAGGGATAAAAAACAGTCCAATTGACGAGTAGCAGAAGTTACAAGGTCTCCCACACCATTGTCAAGTTCGAAAAAACAACCATGTTTTCAAGCTTTAATGCAGATCCAAAATTCAGCAAGGCCGAAATTCACAGACGTAGACCTCACTGTTGAGAGTCTTCCGACTTTTCAGCAAATAATTATCATCTAAAAGAATTTGTACAGGAATTCTCCAATCTAATACTGGGGTGCTAATGAGATCCCAATGTGAAGTAGAGACCATTCCAAAAGATTGGGTACATCGCCAATCCATCACTCATAAGTTGTCATCGACCAAAATTGAATGCAATACGCATTGGCAGTCTACTTTGTAAAGCTGAAGAATCAGTACCGGAGTATTAGACATCTCAAACAAATATCGCTGCAGCACTCCGGTATGTGCCTCCCGGAATAGTTCGTCTTTCACAATCGGTAGTCAAGGAGCGCTCAGAAAGAGGCCGCAGTCTTTGGACTTCCCGCATTTGGTGCTCCCAGATCGTCCTGGTCCAGAAGCTAATGATACTGTACACCAGCCCATTACTGAGAGCCAAAAGCTCTGGTTCCGTTGGGAGCTTGTTTCCACTATATCGAGCCCAACTCGGCAGGAAGACCCACCCAAGAGATAATCACCCAGTGATCCCCAACCTCTTCAGTCACGAGTCATGGGGCTTCGCAAGGCATTACTGTTTTCGAGGTTTCCAGCGTAGCTCCAACTTCTGGTGTCATCCAGTGGTAGTTTCACCAGGTCATGATCTTTCTTGAAAGATGTGTCGAGATTGTCAGATGGCCAGTCTGAGAAAAGGGGATTCCCTAGTATGACGCCATAGCTGTCAACGTTGTCATGAGGCGAATTCGGAATCGGGTGGGGACTAAGAATCGGAGAGGTGGTCGGAGAAATGAAGGGGGTAGTAAATAGAGTTGTAGAAGTTGTTGTCTGCAAGTTGGCATTCCCATTCGGTCTCTTAATTTGGTTTGTTGAACGATGAGAAGATGGCGGGGCTGGTGGGCGTGCCACTGACCTCTTCACCATGTCATCTGCGTAAAGGATGTCGTCTATACGTGCAATAATGTTGAAGGCCAAACTTTCCAACACCCGAGAGTAGCTTTCCAAAATTGATTGGCCCACATCCTACAAGCAGAGAAGCAAAAGCCACAATCAGCATTCAGATCAAGGTTTCGGAAGCATCCCAAACTCCAAATTGAAATTAGTCGTCGTACAGACCAGCTCCTTTAGACAAAGTAAAGAATCCCACACAAACGGTAAGATGCAGAATAACTGCCTAATGAAGTCATGAAAGGAACCAACGAAACTGAACGACCACCATCATCGGAAATACAAAAGATACTTCCATTAAATTGACAAAAATAGTGATGGTAAGTGTTTGTAAGTATGATACAACATAAGATAAATACTACAGTAGGATAATGGTGAATAATGTCAATTGAATGCAGTTTTATTACCAACTTAATAGTTGCTTAAAACCATTTGCGGTCTAAGGTGAAAACACCCGAAACCGTCAAAGTAAGCAATTCAGCATAGTTGGAGGCACCTTTTTCTAGAGAAAAAACTTTTTTGTAGTATTAGCAATTCAAATCAAGAATTTTCAGAAAAAAATTAGAATTTTTGGATAAGACATGTAATTGCTATGACTTTTCACAGTGGAACTCCCTAGGCCACTGAAACTGTAGCATAGCTTGGTCCTAGTACCAAAATCTAGAGAATCAGCAGTCAACTAATTGCAATTAAGTAAGGGAATTGTTAAATGGCACTTTTAAGGACACTTTCAATGGAGGTCTACTTCAGGAATGGGAATGGGTACAGGGACGGTTTTGGGTGTTTTCACCTTACTAACAATAACTCAACATAAACTCAACATGAGGATTCTATGAAACTAATGCTTATTCACTTAAAACTAAGACATTCTCAATCTAATGTGATGAAAACCTACCTTGTTATATTGAATCTTGTTCATGTCAAGCGCAGTTTGTGGCAGCCCTGGGAACCTTAGCTTCAGATTTAGCAACATCGATTCAGCTTTATCGGCAATCTGCTCTCTCCTGTTCTCATCAGCTACGAGATCTTTCATCATTCCCCATGAAGTCTTTGCAGCAACATTCGAATGCTTCGATTGAATCTTTCGACGCCACACAAGTATTGCAGTTTCTAACCTATTCGCAACTTCCACCTGACTGTGTTCACTTGAGAGGTCTACCGTGCTTAATAGTTGTTCGGCTGATAAATTATCTGATGAAAGGTGTTTGTAGATTGCATCGCCCAAGCTAGACTTCCCATTCTGCAAAAATATCCACATCAGGTAAGTGATGAGGAAATGGAAGAGCATGAACAATTCAAGCAGTCTGATCCTTCAAGTTTTAATGTAATGCGATACTTGCAACTAACCTTAGGAAGAGAATCCCAGTACACATCCGGGACTTCCATCTCTAATAAGACTTGCCCATTGATAGTCATGGCAGCCTTGAGTATCTGGTTAATGGCTTCTCTTTGGTGCTGAAGCTTGCGTCTTCCATCCTCAGAAAGGCCATTCACAGGCACCTTAGGAGTTGGAAGCCACCACTTCTCTTCTTGTCTTTGCATAGATAGCCTTGAGCCAACCTTAGACTCCTTTTCTGCCATATCAATGCCGCGATCAACATACCAAAACTCCGTGTCTATATAGCTATTCAACGAATCCTGCAAACACAAAGCAAGAATCGGATAAATGAAGGTTAGGCTCCTGCATAGGAGAGAAAGCATATTTTGTCAAACACGATGTCATGCGAAGAAATCAAGATTCTAACTATACCGAATATCATGAATTCGCAAGCTACAATACTGGCCAACTCTCATCAAGATATAATATCGACACCGTGTTGCACCGACATTCCAGTACATTCTAAGATCCTACACAACATTGTCCTGTCACATTGTTCGCGCAAACGAATGTGTGCACTACTATTATCTAATACTGATTACGATACTTGCAATAAGCACAGATATGGGCTGAAATACAAGTACCAAAAAACCCTGAAACGTGAGTACTTAATTACCAGTAGCATGGCATCGAGCTTGCGTAAGGCCGGCAAATTGATGTGAAGATCAGACCGTGGTCTTGAAATCATGACCTGCTCCACAAATAAAAACATGCAAGACGTCAGATATACTGAGTTCCTAACACGAAGGATTGAAAGGCTCCAATATGGACAACTGCTCTAATTCAGGTAAGAGTGCACATAGCCCCCATTTTAGGTAAAATGACTGCCCAAGGTATACGTCTCAACCTCTGTTCCAACGAAAGCTAAGATGTATAAGCGGAGATATTTGTCACCTACAAGGAATCTACGCACAAGTGTCCATGCACATCTGTCCAAATGCTACCTGAGATTATTGAAAGACAGAACAGGTTTTAGATAATAATAATAAGAAACGACTCATACCTCTGTACTGCTCCCATCAGGGAAGGTTTGCCATGACGGCACAAGCTCGACAATGTGGTCACTGACGGACAGAAGCCACTCCATTTCTCTACGCCATTTTGTTCGCCGATCCTCAGAAAGGGGTTCCAATCTCCATAACTCACCGAAAAGCGAAGCTGCCATACCAGAAATAAACACAAACCTTCAATACCGTTATTTGAGGAGATATGCAGCCTGGGAGGTCTATAAAGACGCAAGAAAACAAGGATTGCTACACAAAAATAGGGAACCTCCGCTCTCAATGCCAGACTTGATTTGTCGCTCTCACCAGAAAGATTGGTAATAGCATTTGAAATAGCCAGGGCAGTGCTAACACCCTTTGCTCCGCCCGACATGTCCTCTCCAAGAAGCAGCTTAGCAAACCTTTCCTTCATCATCTCCACCTCTGCCGTTCATACACATCAAGCAGAACCATAAATTTGTTCAGTCTCTTGAAGCGCAAAACATTCTTTCAAAAGAAAATTTTCAAAGAGATAAAGACAGAAAAATGTCGTGATAATCGTGCGTTCTAAGAAATCGATGAAATCATAATGTAAGTTTTCCAACCTGAAAGTTCAGTCTCCCGCTTCTCCCGCTTCTCTTCCCACATGAACGTATTATGCCCACTGCCCATTTTCGAAGAAGTAACAGAAGAAGGCGCTTCACAAGATCTATCCCTGTGACTGCCGAGTGGCCACCCTAGAGGCGACGACCCGTCGGAGCAACTAGCGGACTCGTCTAATTGCGTGTCGTGACAATAACTAAAACTCAAGTCTCTCTCCCCTGCCAAATCTGACCGGTCGTCAGTACTGCTAGTACTTGCATCATCCATGCTCTTTTGATCACATCCCCCTACATCCGGTAGAGACTCCACTGACGTCCCTGCTTCTGATCCGAAAACATGACCATGGACTCCCCTAAGCCGGCGCATGAGTCCTGAAATGAAGAATAATAATGCAAGTCAGAATCACTGACACATCATTCTCTGCACGCTTTCTCTCGCAGCAAAGGCAGAAGGAAGATTCCAGGGTATCTCGCCAGCGAAGTCAGACATAATTTGTTTCACAACAAGATAATCATTCAGCTCCACGATGCACACTACCAATTTGCTCTACAAATGACCCTTTCAAAAGAATGATCCTTCCGCCCTCAGAATGCGGAAACCATGAAGAAAACAGAGTCCGAAATTCCAAGCTCCACTTTGCAAAAAGCTCAAAATCCCAGAAACTGAGGAAGTGCTCAAAAACAGAAGCACACACAGTGCCGAGGCTTCACATATCTGAAGTGCCATAAGAAGACCTAGGGTTTAACAGGGGCAGCGAACAGTTCCTGTAGCTCCAAAGAAAGAACAGACGGGGACGGGCATAAGACGAGGATCCATAACCCCGGCGACAAAGAATCCAAGCAAGTGTTCTCGAAGTGGAGAATGATCTGCGAGAAGCGGGAGTAGTACCTGAGAGGCTGCAATTCCAGAACGCCACAGTAACAGGAGTCAAAATAACCGGAGCTCAAGCTCAACTGCAGCAGCAGCGTCGTCGTCAAAGGAAGTAGAGCAGTTGCACAGCGAACACAGACCAAGACAGCATAGGAAAAAAAGGGATGCGACAACAGGAGAGCGACAACATGGCGACTGATGAGAGAGCGTCTAATGAGGACAAGAACGCAGGCATGGTCCAACGCGAGGGAGACGGGGGAAGAAAGACTCGTCAGGCATGAGCACACACACAAACAACAACTGCAGCGGCGTCTGCTGCGCTCCGAGTTCGCGGCACACCAGGAGGACTCTTCGGCACTACTTACCATCAATGGCCCCCATCTTGGGGGAAGATATCATCCATACACTATCATCCGAATGGCTTTCCCACTTAGGCACATCCATGTGTCGGAAGGCGCTCTCATCCGTCCAGAATCATCCAACACCTCGTACAGCATCAAACATACGCGTGTCCTCCATCCTGTCGTCATCTATTTACAAAAAGATCATCCACACAGATTCATCCATACCCCCTGAAGCATGACGCATATGCATGACTATCATCTACATTCATCCACATACAAGTATATCATCCACACGTATTCATCCGTAGACAAAAATTTCATGCATATCCTTTCATCCAAGTGGATGTACCCCTCCCTCCGTCGGGGATGATCTCATCCATCCTTGCTCATTCGTGCGCAGTCCGTCCGTCATCTTACCGTTTGAGCTGTCCCTCCGTCCGGCCCACCAAAGCTTCCTTTAGGTCCCTTCCGCGAACCCCGACGGCGGCTTCGTCAGTCATTGATTATCGAACATCACGCAGGGTCAACCCTGACATTCATTCACGGGTAAGTTACGTTTAGTGACTGCGAAAAGTGGCACTCTGCTTCGATTGATGCCGGGGTTCTGGCGTGCCGGTGGGTGTACTTTAACTGAAGTACCGGGACTGTACTGTACTGTGAGTAACGTAATTTCTCACGAAGTGGCCAGATAAGATTGCTTTTTTACCGTTCTTCCACCCCAAATCTGGCTTCGAATTCTCGAAGAGAGGCTTCCAGTTGCTTGGTGACACGTGTTTGCAATTAGACATCTTAAGTAAGAGACTTTAGACTTTAGAGCACATCTTAATGTGCAGTACAATCCCAAGTGTGCTTAACTTAAATGAAGATTGAAGATTGACTAGTTAGTGTGGCCTTCAAATCGTTATTTTATAGGATAAGGGTATGGTGAATATTACAAATTAAATTGCGATGAGATTTTGGGATGCATGGCATAGGGAATTAGGGATAGGTACTATGTATTTGTCTTACGTAAATTGGTTTGACAAATCATATGGAGATTGAAGAGTGGTTATTGATTTTTAACCCCTAAAAGTTTCCACATTCCAAAATTTAATTGTAACTTCAATGTATCTATTCATTTTGAGTATTTGATTTAGTCTAAAAACCTAGGTACTTCACAACACCTTACAAATTATATATATATATACATATATATATATATATATATATGTGTGTGTGTGTGTGTGTGTGTGTGTGTGTATTGAAACTTTCTATTTGGGGGGCTATTTAGCTAGTATTTCAGAATAGATATGTTCCTATTTTTTTTCTACTTCTATTTTTTGCTTATCTTTCTACACCCTATAGAAGTTAAAACTGAAATTTGAGGCATTTAAATATTTTTCCATTATAATTAAGAATTTTATGTATAATTTTAGGATTTAGGAGTTCAATATATACACTCTAAGTATTGTTGAATAAAATCTATACAAACTATATAATGAGCATCCTAGTGGTGATCACTCAAACACTTCAATTCCTATACATTTGATAGTCAAGGCCCTACCCCAAGCTGCTTGAAGCTATCGAGCAACATAACTTTGGCCTATGGGTTGCAATGAATTTTTTTTCAAATTGGACATGTTACAGAAACATCCAACTCCAATATAAAATTTGAAAAAGAATGTGCTAAATTCCAACAATATAAACTTGCCCAGAGTTATAAAAAAAATGCAATATTTAAAGGAAAAAAAATTCTAGTAGAATTACCATATTGGAATTGACAATAGTTTTGTAATCATTTTAAAATCAAAATCTTTCAATATTCACCACAAATTTAAAGTTAAATGTACTCAAAATTCAGAGTTATTTGCAAAAAATTTACAACCTTGTGAATTCACACAGGTCTTAAATGTAAGTGTATAATGCAAGGATGTCTAATTTTTTCACAATCTATGATTAGTGCATTTTCTAAGTTGGAATACCTCATGGAATATCCCCCTTTGGTCGTCTTTGGATAGACTCATACCCAAAGATGTCAAGCTTCCCTCTAGAATACCTCTTGATATTACATTCAATTCAAATAAAGGTGGTGATCTCTTTTCACTCTTTGTACCAATTTGTTGTGTAAGAGGCCCAAAATCTTCACTGATAATTGTACAAAAGGCTGAAATTTGTGCAATTGGCCCCAAGGGAAATGGCTCAGCTTCCAAATGTAAAACATCCCTTGGTATGTGTGTTTGAGTAGGTTATTTCTAGTCACAACTGATCAAGCTAAAATTTCAATAGCACAATCATTTATGTATTGAGAACCTCATTGTAGTACATACACTACAAGAAAACCAATGTTTTATGACTATGAAAATATGACTAGAGATGACTGGCAACTACTCACAATCATATTTTTGGAGCCTAAGACCTTGGAAAAGAATATGACTACAAATATGACAGTTAGTCATATTCTAGCATGGTATTTTGAGGACATATAGTATACGCCCATTAGGAACACCAAAATACTTCATAGGGAACGATAGGGAACATGTCTGGAGAACGTCCAGTCATATTTGGTAGTCATATTTTGCAAGCAATCATATTTTGTAGTCATATCTTTATGGTTGTGACTTTTTTTCTCTTTTAGGGCAGCCCAAGGTAAATTTGGGTGGAAAACATGCTTGGAGAGGTTCTAGTCATATTTTTGCTTTAGTCATATTTCGTAGTCATATTTTGCAAGCAATCATATTTTGTAGTCATATCTTTATGGTTGTGACTTTTTTTTTCTTTTAGGTTGGCCCAAGGTAAATTTGGGTGGGAAACATGCTTGGAGAGGTTCTAGTCATATTTTTACTTCAGTCATATTTTGTAGTCATATATTTTTTTTTTTGTGTGTGAGAAACCCAAGGAAAAGGTGGGCAATCTAAAATGGCCTTCTCATATTTTGGCCATAGGGACATCCCTTGGTGTGTACACATCATTTTTTTAAAATTTCTATTAAAAATAAGATTATTTTTGTTGTGCATTTTGTCTATAACAAAATTAGCGTCCAATAAATTCAGGTGCCACATGTTCATATTTCAATTCATTAATTCATATTACTCATAGGTTTTACAAGTGAATTACAAAAAAATAAATCAATTAATGGTAGGAGACAATAGATGGGTTCATATTCAGATCATCTCATAGGAAGGGATTGGGGAAGGGTCTCCAAATGCATGTGAAACATATTTTGATTTTAAGGTTCACATACACTTTTGGTGACAGCGGCAATCCTCAGAATTAGTATTCCAAACGTAGACTTCGTTATTATTACATAGAGGGTTTATTCTTTCATATACACATTAGGTCAAGAAAAGATGGTCAATCTTGCAAGAGAGTGCAATGACAACATTGGTGCTTGATGTGTCATATGATGAATGCTATTTATTTCATTGACATTTTTCTACAAAGACCAACACGATTACATGGTGTGTTTCTATGTGATGTGTTGAAGAGAATTTTATATACAAAATTCAAATTAAAACATGAAAGACAACTTCATTTACAACACTTGTAGCTATGATTGGGGAATCAATCATAATCTGCATCAAAGTATTGTATGTCATTTGCTTCTATGTCATCATTAATCAGACATTGCAATGCAGTTGCAACCACATTGGGCTTTACTTCCACTGCATTGTACATGATGGGTGTCTTTGGTATGAGGTCTTCATACAAAGTCGTGGCTTCTAGTCCATGATTGGTGACTACTTGTAGTAATATTTTTGGAGGTCAATACTTTGGAGAGAAATATGACTGCTACTTATATTTTGGCCTTGTACATCGTGGGCTTATAATATACATTTGTTTAGAACACCAAAATATTTTATAGGGCTTCATGGGGAACATATTTGGGGAACGCACAGTCATATTTAATAGTCATATTTTGCAATCATATTTCTATGATAGTCACATTTTTTTCCTTTAGGGTAGCTTGAAGAAATTTGGATGGGGAATATATTTTTGGAGAGTACTAAGTCATACTTTCACTTTAGTCATATTTTGCAGTCATATTTTGTAGATATATTTCTTTGGTAGTTATTTTTTTTTCCTTTGGAGGAAGCCTAAGGAAAAGGTGGGCAATCTAAAATGACTCTTTTATATTTTGCCCCTAGAGGCCATTCCTTGGAATTAAGGCATGACTTTGTTTAATACCTATTAAAATAAATTATTTTCTTTTGTATAATGTGTCTATTAAAGAATTAATGTCCAAATAATTTAGGGTGGCATATGTTTATATTTTTATTAATATATTTAAAAAATTTATAGGAATTAGAATAGAAATAGAGAAGAATAAAGTATTTAATATTAGGAGATAATAAATTTTTTTTAAGGATTTAAGGGAAAATTAGAGAGGAATAAAAGCCTATAGACAGACCAAAGCACCAAGGTGGGACTAAGCCTAAGAACCCAAGATGAAAACTAGACCTCCCTTGACCCAATATTGGAATTTGTCATGGGTTTGACTAATTATGCTAATTGATTGTGATGGTTAATATAAAACAAAACCTAATGCATTTAAACTAGTAATATGGATTGAAAATTGTGGAGTTTAGAAAAAATACTTGAAGCTTAGGAAAGATCTAATTCAAGAAAAAGAAAGAAGAATGTGAGCAAAATTCATACCCAAGTGGCCATGAAGCAAGAGTAAGCAAGGAGTGCGATTTGTGTTGAGAGTCTCTAAGTGTTTGAAGAAGAAGTGTAGGTTCCAAGTTACTATTGAAAACTTTGGACATGGTTAGGAGATTAATATGACCCCCTTATAGGGATTTGACTTTGTATTATACAAACATTGTTGATTACAATACACATAGTTGATCAAACAAAGTTTCAAAGTCTTAAGTAGATATTTAGTTAGCAATTATGAAGTTGATGTCATTACAATTTTTTGATTCCTAGAGTAATTAGAAATCAGTTAGTAGTAATAGAAGTTAAAGATTGCAATTCTAAACCATCCCTAAAAATAAAGAAAAAAAAAATATTGAAAATAATATAGAGAAAGTAAAGAAGGAAAAGTAGAAAGAAATAGGTTGAAAGAAAAGAATTAGATCATATATCTAATTTATACCTCTTGTTGTAAAAGTTGTTATTTAAGTTATATACAAAAACACAATAAATGCAGTAAAAATGGATTAAAGCAGACCTCATGATACAATTACAATATACCTGTTGAATTGTTGGAGAATGGGGATGTGGTGGAAATAGATTTCAAGGCTTGTCCTTAAATTTGGCATTTAGTTTTTTCTCTTCTTGTAGAAACTATATTTGCACTACAAATTAGAGGTTTAGGTCAAATCTCTAAGAATTTATTAAATCCAAATTTGAATTCAAGATCACTTAGTTAATTTGTAGAAAATTCTAGTAACATATCACATTTTAAAAAATAGATAAAAATTATAGAAGATAGAGAACAATGAAATTGAATATTCTATAGTATTAGTTTTAGATAAAAAATACGAAAGTTCATCCAATTCAAGTCAAAAAGGGAACCTTGAAATGTAGTGACATTTAGAATCCAATTTTGAAAGTAAAAATGAATTTAGACTTATAGGCTAAAATAAAATGTTGGATGAAATCTTGAAGGATGACTTAGAGACAAACCTTCATCTATTTATATATTTTTTTTTATTAGGCTTCAAATTTCCTAAGTTAGATATTTAAATATTGTTCAATGGGCGTTCTAAATAGTAAACAAGTTTTTTTCTAATAATAAACTATAAGTGGTTCACATCTAAACTAAAACAAACACAAATTAGAAAAATTAGAAATTTTAATTGATTTTGGCCAATCTAGGTCAAAATTTTAGACCTCCAAATATCAAGGATATAAATAAAATACTCACATATATCATGTATTGACGTTTGTCTCTTTTTTAAAAAGGTTCTCTACAATGTCATGTAAGTTATATTTATAGAGGGACTGTAAAGGGCCGTTTAGAAGTCACAAAATTATTCATATGAAAATTGAGGCTCACTACGATACACGTGCTTGTATTGCAATTAAAAGATGGTTGCTTAAATGTTCTTTGAAGGATATAGACTATAAAAATATAATCCCTTTTTCTACTTCAAAGATACTTTTAAATAATGCTTCTATCAAATATTTTTATTCTTATATACTTAGTGCATAGACATAGATACTTTGATTGATGCAAGGCATTTGCTAAGTTGTCTTTTTTTGCCATAACTATAGGTGTTGAAGGCCTTGCAATTTTCCTTTAGACATTTTGTAGAATTGTATTGCAACATACATCCACTTTGAAGCAAATTTTGTTGTTAAAATAGCTTAGTTGCTTAGTATAGTTAGATTTAGTAAGTCGCATGACTACGTCAAGTTACATGACTAAAACAAGTCATGTGCATGACTAGGGTAAGTCACATGACTAGAGTTTGAAAACCCTAGCCGCCACTTCTATGTAGCTGCCATTGATTAAGGGTTTTGAAACCCTAGCTGCCGTTTCTTCTTTTTCTTTTTCTTTTTTGTTTTTGGTTGCTTCTTAGGTTTTGCTTCTTATTGTTGTGTAGCTTTGGCTTCTTCTTTCTTATTAGTTCTTATTTTTTGTTGCTTCTTAGTTCTTGATTTTTGCTTCTAGTTTCTTCTTTCTTATTAGTTCTTATTTTTTGTTGCTTCTGAGTTCTTGATTCTTGCTTTTAGTTTCTTCTTGTTACCTTTAATTCTTACCTTTAATTTTTAATTCTTGCTTCCTAGTTCTCAATTCTTGCTTCTAGTCTTTTCTTTCTACCTCTTAATTCTTGGTTCATTATTCTTTCCTTTTATTGCTTCTTAGATTTTGCTTCTTGCTTGTAGTCTCCTCTTGTTATGTCTTAATTCTTGTTTTCTAATTCTTGCCTCTTCTTGCTTCTTAGTTTTTGCTTCTTGGTTCTAGTTTCCTCTTATTATGTCTTAATTCTTGTTTCCTAATTCTTGTCTCTTATTGCTTCTTAATTCTTGTTTTTAATCTCTTCTTGATGCATTTTAACATGTGTTTCTTATTGCCTTTATATTCTTGTTTTTCTTGTTATTTGTTGCATTTTATTGCATCTTAACTTGTCTCTCTTGTTGTTTCTTGTTGCATCTTGATCTGTTTTTTCTTGTTATTTATAGCATCTTAAATTGTGTTTCTTGTTGCTTCTTATTGCATCTTAATTCTTACTTCTTGTTTCTTTTTGTTATATCTTACTTCTTGCTTATTATTACCTTTTAGTACTTGTCGCCTTCTAGTTTTTGTTCCTTTTATCACTATTGTTGTTCTTTCCTCTTATTTTCTTGTGTTTTCTAGAGATATAGTGATTATGGATTCTTCTTACTTTAAACTTGTGCTTCACATTTTATGTTGCTTTAAATCTTTGAAAATTGAACTATATTATTCATTTACTAAAAATTAACCTCTTTCATTTTATGTGTAGGCACTTAAAGCTGGATTGAAGTTATTGGAGGCTATTTACAACACTAGAGAGACAACTTCTTCACATTTTTGTAAGGAATTACAAGTCATAGAGTGTGTAGGAATAGATATTTATAGACTGTCATTGTGATATGTTTTTTGTTAGTGACTAATAAATGTCATTGAAAAAAGTCACATTTTTTTCTTGCATTTTCTCTCTTCAATATGATTATCTTTGTACATCTCAAAAATCATGTTTGCTCATTTTTTATTGTTTGTAGTCATTTATACAACTACTAAACCATATTCATGCACGATTGCAATGCCTCATGTCAATTTAAAATGTATGGAAAATATGATTATAATTTATGACAAAAGTTACTATAAACTTCAAGTCACCTAGTTACAAATATCAATTGCTTGAGTCATGTTTTATAATATATCTTAATCAAAATATGACTTGTTGTAGTTATATAATGCTCACAATCATGCCAATAATCTGACTCTATACTTTTAAAAATATAACTACATTCAATCATAAAATTACTAGTAACATTCCATGTGAACTACTACATGGCCAAAAATATGACTTACATTAGTCATATTTCACATCAATAAAAAAAGTGACTCATGAAGGTCATATTCCACATCAATGAAAAATATGATCCACTAGAGTCATTTTCTACATCAACATGCAAAGAATATGATCCATGAGAGTCATTTTTCACATTGACAAAAAATATGACTCACAAAAATCATGTTCCACATCATACCAAAATATGACTACAAAAAGTCATATGCCTCATCCACTAAAATATGACTCACCATAGTCATAGTCTATGTCAGCTTTAAATATGACTACAAGCAGTCACATGTCACGTAGACTTTTTTTCCTTGCCCGGGCAGGTCAAGAGAAAGTCAAGTCTCCAAGAATAGTCAACGTATATGCTACATTGGCAAAATATGGCTAATTATACCCCTCAAATACGATGACTACAAATATGACTCATGTCCGAAGTGACTAGTCGGTAATGACTAGACCTAGTCATGTTGCGCATCATCTACAGTAATTCCTGCATGAGTCATATTTTCAAATTTTTTGACTCACTGCACTCATTTTTTACAGTCATAAAACATCAATTTTGTTGTAGTGATATATTATATTTTTGTCTATACAAGTAAGATCTAAGTGTGTCAAAGGCTACTATATTGTTCAATTCCAAATCCATATTATTATGTATTACAACAATAGTTTGTAGGAAATGCACTTTTCTCAATTCCATCTAGTCTAAAGATTGGATTCATAGATTCATCTCTACCTCTAGTGGGATTTCTAGACAAAACAATTCTTACAAGACCAAATATGCAAGATTGTGGGATTTTGTAGAAGAAGTCCAAAGGTTAGTTTGTAAAACAAATGGTCAAGGAGAAAAACTTTGGATTTCTCATCCTTGTATTTTTTACTAATTGAATGATTATAAGAACATCGAAGTTAATCTAAAGAAGATATATAGCTTTAGGATAAGAGTTGGAGGCAATCATTAAACAACAAACAAAAATCAATAGAACTACCACTACAAGAGAAAGGGGTGTTTTTAAGTATAGTCCTAGTAGTATAGTCCTTTAAGTAATGACCTATAAATAATCTTTTAAGTAAAATTTTACTAAAAATATGTGTACTTCTAGTAAAATTTTACTTAAAAGATTCTTTATAGGTCATTACTTAAAAAAGACTATACTACTAGAACTATACTTAAAACACCCTTTCTCTTATAGTATACAAAAGAACTATACAACTTGTTGAGACTTAAAGCAAAAAAATTAAGCTTGCATAATTATATTTAAACCATACTATAGAAATTTACAAAAATAGATACTAAGTCTAGTGCTCATTTATATATTTTACCGTGATACACATTTTAAACCATAGAAGTATAAGACCCTAAATAGCAATTTTCACCCTACAAAACTAAAACCCCACATTCAAACTCTAGGGGAGTTAGATAGAAAATGTGTAAATTGCCACATATGGACTAATGGTGTCCCTCTATGTAACCACTCAATCAAAGGTTGTACATTTTGAAAAAAAAAATTTACTTGCACAAGATCCTAATTTCTTTCCTCTTCTATCAAGATCATGTGCTTTGCACAATAATTGTGACTAATCATGTTAATTTATTTCAACTACGATGAATCTATCAATTACTAATATCCAACATGAATACATTTTTCTAATTTTCAAAAATTATGATGATCATTACTAACTACTTTGTACCAATTATACCAATTTTTCATATGAAATAAACTTGTCAAAAAACAAAAGATCTAAATTTTTCATTTTGCAAGAATAAATAGCACCCTACATCTTTCCTTATTGTGGAATTGCATAATTCCTATGAGGATTGTCTCCCTTGGGGCATTTCATTGCATTTTAAAGTTTTAACTTTCAAATCTTAAAATACATGAAATAGCATGATTATCTTTTGGTTTGTAATTTAGACCTAAGCATTGTGTAGAGGTAAACCATATGATTCTTCATTGTACAACTTCTAAGAGGTTACAGTCCTTTGGATTTTGAATTGCAATTATTGTAAATGATTCTATTCAATTCCAAATGGTGCATAGTTCTTGGAGAAAAATTACATGTGCTATAAAATTTATTTTAAAACTTTTTTGAGGTTTTCATCTAAAGAGATTCTATTACACATCATAGATAGAAATTAATGATAAGGTTAAATTGAATAAATATTTGTAAATAATTTTCAAAGCATTTTCAAAGCATCAAATTTTGATAATTCTTCAATAATAAAATTTACATTTTGATTATGTGAAATATTATTGTAATTTACTAGAATTCCATCTTACATTGATTAGCACACAAAATGATTGAGATCTAATTGTTAAAACATCAATGCTATCTCCAAATAATGAATTTGAAATAATTCAATAATATTGTTCATTTTATACTCATTTCTAAATTAAAAGAAAGATGCAAGGTAGCCTTTAAGCAATAATTATTTCCACTTGTAAAACATACCTAATAAGAATAATCTATTTTTCTGTGGTTAAAATAAAATTTGAGAAATAAAAAAATTTCAGCACAAAAGAGCTTTTAGAAGATTATATAGGCAAGGCTTCTAAAATGGTTGCACAAGTCACTTGGGAGTGTCTTTAATGTCAAAAATCACATAAATTTCATTTTTCTACCAAAATTCAGATTAATTTCATTTCAAGGTTCACAATAATATACAATTTAATCCTCAAAGGTTTCCATTTTTTTGGTTTGCAAAAATTTGTTAGCTAAATTGTGCAAAAGTATATTATGACTTTTTTGTAATGAGTTGACTCCAAAGAATTAACTTTGTAGAGACTTGGAAGACAAAAATATTTGATAAATGCTTTTTAGTATTTCCAAAAAAACAAGAAATACACATTTTCATCTTGTAAGTGGATAATTACACAATTAATACCTTCAATGATAGACCAATTGTATGAAGGTTAAGGTAGAAGAGTTGAAGGTAATAGAGGCCTATTGCAATGTCATGGAGTAATATCTACAATGAATAGCTTTTGTAATCATACAAGTTGTAGGTTTATTTGCAAAGTTGTGTAATTGATAAATATGATTGACAATATAACTAGGATAACATCTATAACTACTAACCATTGAATCTATAAAAAATGAGGATGTCTCCTAAAATAAACTTGCCTATTACCACTAGCATTCCAATTCCACCTTTAGGTACTTGTGGTATACATATTCCTTTTGGATATAAGTAGTGAACATATCTATTACTACTTATATGCAAATTTCACCTCATGTAATTAAGGTGCATTTTCCCCTCAAGAATGTAGCTTTTGAAACAAGAGTGGTAATAGGTAGATTCACCATATAACCTTTAGAGAGGGCCCTAGTAGAAGTGGTGCTACTTGCTTCTTCACAACTCTCATAGAGGGTGGAATGTGCTAAAAACTTCCTCTAATATATGCATACAAATTGGAATTTTGTAATGTAATGCATCTAATGGTATGCAAATTTAGGGCATATAAGCTATTAAAGTAGGAGGTCCTAAAATAGACTACATCCTATAAGCATCCTCTAATATAGTAATCCTTGAGTTTCAACTTCAATTATTTACAACTAAAAACTATGAAACAACTTGAGGTTAGATGCCAAATCTATTTTTCTTTCTATGAACATTTACCACAAAATATTTCAAGTAGTTTATCTCAATGTGATTAGCTCTTAAAGGCAAGCTATGTAAACCTCCTACCTTAGAGCACCACCAATTCAAAGTTCAAAAGTTCATGACCAACTCAATATCAATTTGGAAAATATGAATAATTGTAAAAAAGATGGGGCTATTCAATATCTTTTTGCCTTCTTGTGACAAATGTCTAAAACAATGTTTCAAGGTGCCGACTCTCCCCCCTTCAAAATCTATATCACCGATTACAAAGGACACCCCACCTTTCTATGACAACGTCACAAGGACTTGGTGCTTGGTGCTCCCTGCCTCTTTCAGTTTGTAGTTTACCGTCCTACGTAACGCCCTAATAATTATCATTTGTGAGTCAAGGCGATCTAATCTTGCGTCACAATCATGAGTTGATGCCACAGCTGCCATCAAAAGCGGGTGTCACCTGCTTACAAAGTAGGTGACACCTGCTTTTGGTGCCTATTTAAAGAAACACTGCCGACCATAATCCCAAGAAAATTTATGTGCAAGTAGCCGCACAGCTGCAGGACAGGGCAGAGGCCAGGGCGGAGCTACATTACAATGATTCAGCTAACAAATCACGATTCAGCTAACAATTCAATGTGCGAAAATAGGAAGCCACTTGAGAATGAGACGAATTTTCCATTATATTTGACAACCGTGAAGTGATATATTACAAGTCATTTAATCTTCTGCATAATTCATTAGAATCACCTGCAAATAGCTTGCTCGAATCCTAATTCAATGAGCTTGGGTGCCACGCTCCGTGCTGTACTGTGCTTGACCTTCCCTGATACCAAGAAACTGTGAAGAGAACCCAATGGTTGACATTGTTCGATTTACAGGGAACGCAATTTTCTAATTCCCTAATAGAGATGCAAGAAGCAGTTGGTTTGAGTCTACCATGGGTCAGGTGGCAGTTCAGAAGAGCTGAACGGGGTTCCGGATGTTCCAAGCCAAGCTTGTTCTGCAAGAATTAAGCGTAAGCGCTCTAGCAATCGTTCTAATGCCACGTCTTCCTTCATTTTGAGTGGGTTCAGTGCACTAGATAGAACGTTATTCGTCTGCATTGCCAACCACAAGCCAATAATCATTTGCAATCATTCTGGAGTCCGAAACTGAAGGCAATTCTCATAAGTTGAATGATAAGGGCAGTAGTCGTGTCTTGCAAGCATTCATGTAGGAGCATGCTGCTGAAGAACGGAGAAAAACGCGGGGTGACGTTACTTACCAGGCATGCTGAATATGCATTGAGATACTCAAACGATCGTCCGTATAGACCAGCGTGGAAGAGAAGCATGCCGTAATCCCTCAGCTCTAGATCGTCTATTCCCAGCAGCACGAGTCTCTCCGAAGCTGCAAAAGAACAATGAGCAGAAGGCGAAGATTATGAATTCGTGATATCTGAAAAAAAGAGACAACGAGAATGATGACGATGACACTATCATAACACTCAATGTCATCATTATGAACCCCAACGTGCCCCAACGGCCCAAAGCAAGCCGCTTTCATATCTAAAGGAGTTCAAATCAAAGCTTCAAGAAAGGTAACAAAATGCACCAATAGACAGAAGAAACATACCCTACATTATTGAGCAATAAAATGTGTACCATATATTACAATACTCGACTAGTGGCTTCCAAAGTGGGCTTTCTATTCTTAGGTCGGGGTTAACCACTCATGACGAAGCTCACCAGCAAGAGCCCGTCGAAGATCTCCAAAGTTGGTTGACGTCCAAATGCCACGCTGCAATCTCAATTGAGCTGATCGTGCTCTGGCTAGCTCTGCTCCACTATTCCCAAAAGAAACAAACTGTCAAAGTGAATGGTGTGGACAGTCAAAATAGACATGTACTGGTCAATTGACTCTGGCGGTGTCAGAGTGCAAGATTTACGTCAGGCGAGACGAGGTGATTCTCTACGTGAGGACCAGTATTTTGGACAAGAATTTGAGCTCAGAATTGCGCAGGGCTCAATAGGAAGAAATAAGAGAAACTGACACACTCTGACAAGCACGTCGTCTTGTTGAGGAAGAGTGCAAGAAGCTGACAAAATCAAGAGACAGAAATAACAATAATAACGACATTCCAGAAGCAAAGAGCATAACTCTTACCCACTACTCTGGGGAGCATGGAACAGACTATCGAAGGCACTCGCAGAAGCGGTCGTTCCAAAACCTCGGCTAGCAGCAGTGGCTGCCTGAAGGAATCCACTGCCTTCTCCGATGGTTCCATTCTCTCGCCATGGCCAATACAACTGCTTCAGAGATCTCAACACCTGAATCCCACACCCGAGCCCTCAATGATCTAATTCCAAGTTTCATTTCAAGTATTCAATGGTCATACTGCAGCAAGAATTCATAACATTCTTTCGCAAAAAAACTAGGGTTCCGTTTGAAATCTGATACACATGGGGCAATGGATGTGAAAAGTAACACATGTGAATCTAACTTCCAAGATCCCTTCCAGATAGCTTCCCTTTAGGGTAATTTGCAAATCTAGGCAGAACTGCAGACATACGGTATTCGCCATTCCATTAATTCAAGCAAGGGACATTTCAAGACTGGTAAAGAATTTTATGAGCCCATTTTCGGATGCACACAGGATACATTTGTCATCGGAAGCTAGATTATAAGAAAATCATTATACCTCCACTAAAAGCAACTCTGGTGTGAAGAGCACCGAATGTTCGTCACGGCTCTTACTAACTGCAAACAGAAAAATGCACAGTCAAGACCCACCGAACATGGTGCAGAAGAGTAGTCGCGCATTCCAGGAGAGAGATAAAGGAAAATTGGAAAATGACAGAAGCCACATGCCTTAGCATCACAGCGTTCCATGATTTACAACATTCGAGATCAGCATATTACTACTCAATTCAGGAAGGGGTATGAATTCACATCACCATCCTGGGTGGCGACTCGAGGACGCGGAAGATCATTGAGATTGCCTGAAAGCTCCATATCCACGGAAAAATCAATCACTCCCATGTGCTGCAATCTCTTGACCAATTCGCTGTAAATCAGGGCTAGCATGACTGGTGTACCCAGCCGAGTTGTCAACACCTGAATGTCTCCACATCGGAATTCGTCAGTCTTGGATGACGCACTCACTACTTCACCCGCCTTCCAAGATGCAAGATCAGTTTCCGAGACGCAAGTATGGTTGGTTGTCAGTGAATTTAGATCGTTTCAAGAATTTTAGACAACATCATTGGAAAACCGGCTATAGGGAAGAGAAACACAATGCAATTCATAAAGAGACCTCCCCATGACCACAATATGTCCAATGCTTGTACATACTTGCAAGGTGCTAGTATCACTAACTAAATATATCTAGCTAATAAACTTACAACAAGTGAATCGGGATATCTCCCCATGATTGACTTTCTTAACCACCAAGTGCCTACTTTGAAAGCTATTAGTTGATAATAGTACCGTTCAAATATAATTCAAGGGTTCAAAAATGTGGGCTAAGATTTCCACTTTCTATTGGTACATTGCATTGTTACTTTTCTTGACGTTTTCTAAATGATTCAATTCAACTCCTCAAGACATTGAAGGAGACACTTTTGTCCATTGTAAGCAGTTAGGGGTTCATTGCCATCTCTCCATTGCATAATTCTCCAAAGACGATGTCCAAAAATGAGTAAAAACTCGACATTCTACTAAAAGCTCTGTAATAGAATTAGGTCTGTTACAATACGGAGATGACGGGCTCGATTAAATCCTCCAAAAATGGAACTCAAACAACAAAACCCTCACCGTATTCAAGTAAAACACCCGGGCATCCACAGTGTTGTGCAAAGTTTTGGTCCTCCTGAAACCCTGAGCAATTTCAGCACAAGTCGTCAAAATGGTTGTCGAGCTGCTCCTAAAATTAAAGCTCCACAATCTGAGACCCATGTATTCTTCTCGCTACTAAAAGCAAAACTCTACCACTTAGAAACCAGGGTTTTAGGAAGCCAAAACAGAAAACGGGGACAAATATAGAATCAGGGATCGCCGCTGCAGAATGTCCCTAAAAGAGTGTAGGACATCCTCATGCGGGTGTCTGTATACTGCAAGGGAGGTTTCCGATTGTCCATTCTTAACCCAGTTTTTTTGTGTGTGCACTCAAAGAGAGCATACCTGGTAGCCAAACAAGTAAAGATCCAAAGCCTCGAGGACATTGTCGGGACTATCACATTGTGGAGGAAGGTAATGGCCAGCAAATTCGAGTGCCATGGCTTGCAGACGGTTGAGGTAAGCATCCACTGGCAGCGGCACCGGTGAATGCGACACCAGAGCATCGTCTTCCGCTGCAATTTCTAGAGCAGCACGTGCGAGGTTCACCAACCGTGGGCTCTCTGCGTCATTCACGATCTCCGTCCGAAGATTCGCCACCTCCTCAGCATAGTTTCGGCGAGCAGCCTGCAGAGTCCCAATTTTAACTCAATTTCTATTCTCTTGAATGTGTTTCGACTGTCTTGTATTTGTCTATATTAGTCTGAAGAAGTTTCTCGTGCGTAATTTGCATTTGAGCTTCACCACTAGTATGAAACTTAAGAAGTCTAGTATCTATTCTGAAAAATTCCGCAATCCATCACACGATGAAGGCAGCATCATCACGATCTCAGAATCAACGTCGCCACGCAATATCCTAACTCCTAAAGGACCGAAAATTCATGGTTTTAAACATAACAATTCGGTTGATAATATAGTGAAAATTACATTATAATGTAGATGAGGCCAAATTTTTATCTTCAGAATCAGTGACGACCATTGGATGTGTAGGTCAAAACATAAAGAAATTGGACTAAAGAAAGTTTCCATAAGACCTACTTAAAGTGCTAAAAATAACATGAGGTCCATTTTGAGCCTCTTGGCCCTTCCGCTGATTCTTGAGCCTGCGAGCAAAAAGACGAAGACGAAGAAGCGGCTTCACTTACTTGTGCGTGTGAAGTGTCAATGCCAGCCTGATGCATGAGATAGTGCAGCCACGACGTTCCCCCCTCTCCATCACAATTTTCCCCGTCGTCGTCAAACGCACGCTCTCCAGCGATGTTTCCGTTCAGCAACTTACACAAGCATTTAGCCTTCCTTCCAGAGGAGCTTTCATTAGGGCTTGATGTTAAGACGACAGATAGAGAACATGGTGATGCAACACTGCTACTCCTACTCCCAGTATGAGGCAAGGCTGCGCTGCCCTTCCATTTACGGAGACTTTCTCTGCGGATATCATCAGCTAAGCTACGTTTGAGAAGAGTGCACATGGAGGAAAAACGACACCGAGACGACGGGAGCTGCGGCCTAGACAAAGCGGAACATTGCGAGTGAGCCGAGCAGCCAGGAGTATGCAAAACCAACTCCATCTCTACAGCATCTAGATCTTTCCTCAGTCCGTTACAGAACCCCTAATTCCAAATCAATCAGCTTAACATCCCGATTTCAAATTCTACGATATCCAACGCAGCCTCTTGGCAAATTCAAACCAAGCGTGACGGAAAATTGCTAAACCCATGGACTATTAACTCTCCGGAACTCTTTCAACTCAATTTTCTTCCTTTCTTTGCATCTCTCCAGCTGGGTGTGGCACAAAATCAAAGACCCACGACCAAAAGACGCTTAGACTCGTGCGAAACTTGGCGAATTCGTCGGTGTCTCGCCGGAAAGTGGACGAGAGCTGCAAACGAGAACTGCAAAGTGAGAGCGGTACAGTGGCGCAACTCTTGTGAACGACGCGTTGCGTCGGTGAGTGAGTGAGTGGGTATGAAAACATGAAAACGTGGAACCGTGAGGGAAAGGATGTAGCCACTGGAATCTCAATTTCCAAAGCAGCGAGCTCTAGCTGTAAATGGAAATGGGTCGAGAATCAGCCGAATTGCACAGCGAGAAGAAAAAATTCGTGGTGAGTGAGCGCGAGGGGAATCCGAAAGATTGTGACTGGCGCTGTGAAGGATGGAATCAAGAATCTGGAAGGCAAGGAAGGCAAGTGGAGGCGTCCTTGGCCTCCCACGTTCCATTCTTGAAGCTGAAGGACGACCATCCTTTCGGAAGAAATCTGCAGCAGTTGGGGAGGTAAGGCTGGACATCCATTTGGCCGGAATCGGAAAACTTTTCAAATAAGAGAAACCTGATTTTTCAATTCCAGTGCATGGAAGTGTGCAAATATTGCACGGCCGGCATGAGTAAATTATACCTTGGGGGGGGAGCAAATTTCTAATTTCTGGAAAATTAATTTTTACCATTAACCCCTAAAAGTCCAAGGCCTATTTAGGTCTGAAAACATCATTGCTTTTGAAGTGTTATAGATCTAAATGCCACTAAGATATAGAAATCTCAACCATACAATCTTGTAGTGTACGTGGTGTAGATGACATGAATCAAATTTGGAGTTATTTCTCTACATAGATTGCAAGATTTTAATGTTTTAGTGTTGAAAAAGGATGCTGAAATTTTCCTAGAAACACATTAGGAACTGAAATTTGATTTCTAAATCTACTCAAATGAAAAAAACTTTAAACTTTAAAAGGATTGAAAACCAACATACAAACACATTGGTGAAAGAAAATATCATTCAATTGACTCATTTTGTTGAATTTGGACATCGGATGCAAAAGTTACAACACTTCGAATTGGACTTGAAACTATGTGAGGACACTTTTGGTCCCCTAGGGCGTTTAGGGGTGAACCTTGTAAAGATGCAACCCCCATGACCAAGGTAGTCACTAGCATTCTCTGATTATTGGACCAATTGGTACATTTTCATTTTTTACAATTAATAGGGAAGTCGTCCATTGGACCACTTGGGGCCACAACATCCTTATAAGGTTAAATTTGAACTTTGGGGATGTGTTTAGTTTGGCAACAAGACAAAGCTACTTCTAAAATGTAGTTTCCCTCTATTCATGTGGAAGTGTAAACTATAAACATTGTGGAAGTTAGTCAAAGCAATTCAAATTCTAAAAAACTTGAAATTTATTTTCCGATTTCAACTCCATATAGAAATTCACACTAGGCTTATTGGAATGATGGACTTTCATACTCTATAGGAACTACCAAAAAAAATTAGAATTGCTTTTGTCAAGCTTAGTAATGCTTTCACTTTCATTTGAATTGAGAATAAAACTACTTTGTGGGAGTAGTTTTATTTTGTTTTCAAACTATAAGCAACAAAAAAAATTAAAAATCAATGCTCAAAATAGTTTTATAGACTTTGGAAAGTTGCCTTCTTGCCTTCTATGAGCATCTTCCTAAATTTTGCTAGTCAACAATTCAAATTCTCCTCTTGCAAATGTTATACACTTGGACTATGTAGAATTTCAAAAATTCTTTTGTCTTCTTTGTAAAATTTTCCCAATTCTTGTATATGGAAGTCTACTTGTAGTAGAATAGATGGTCATATACAAGGTAATAGTAACTCACCCTAATTGTAAAATATTTTTTTTTTGTGAATTGTTAAATGGATGCATCTTTAGGATGGCTCAAATCTATTTATTAAAGCCTTTATTACTTTAAAGCCATATTCAAAAGTTGAAAACATTTTTAGAGAACATTCTTGAATTCTAAAGGTGAGGCCCCCTTTGCTTTCCACAAGTCAAGACTCCTTTTACTATAGCAAAACTTTGAACACAAGCTTATTTATGAATTGTGGACCATTGTAACATAAATATTTTCTCATTACAATGACACTATGATATTATTATTGGCAACACTTCAAAATATCTCTATATGATAAAATTTGGAGATGAAATTTCTACCTTGAAGACCCACATTGATGAAATTTTAGGGAAATTCTTGAGAAATCTTTACTACGAGGAATATGATTAAAAAAACTTCTCTATAGAAAGAAATTCTAAATGGTTCTTTTCATGAAATTTTATGTGAAATCTTTAAAGTGAATGTATAAGAATGTATCCTTAGGGAGTGACAATTCAATGCACATGCTTTGAGATAATTCCTTTGCAAAATTTCTTCATATTTAATTTCTTTCAAATTTCTTCTATGAGCAATATTTAGGAATAAATGTAGTAGAATTATAGGGAATTCAAAAGGTAATTTTCAAAGGATTTTTGTTAGAAATAAAATTTGTTAAGAAGATGAATTATACTGAGTTTATGAAAAATACAAAATGAATGATTTATTTTGTTATTGAAGGAAAAAAATCAATGCAAAATCAATGTTACTGTAGATTCTTTTGGCAGAAATTTCCATTCTATGTGGCCTAGGGAACTAGAAAAAAATTCTAAAAATATAGGTGGGATATTTTGAGGATTTTATATGTGTACAGAAAAGTTTTAGTGTAAGAAAAAAAGAATCTTCCCATTTTAAAGCTTATACCAACTAACTTTAATTAATTTTTCACCGAGGAGTGCCAACTGTGACCACTGAGTCCTCTAGTAACTTACTCCTCGGAGTACAATGTAAGAATATTTTGGCCAAAAATGATTTAAATATATATGCAAGTAGAGTATCATTTGCAGTTAGTGCATATAAATTAGTGTCGTTAATTGTTCATTGCTAGGCTCAACTCTTACCAACGACTACCAAAACTATTGTGTAAAGATATGATAACCTCTTCAAGAATTTCTCACACCATTGTGTCAATATTAGACACGTACAGGATATTTGCATAACATCTAGCCTTCCTAAAAAACTCAACACACCAAAGCCAGCAAGAATACCAAAACTAAAGAGCCCCAGGGAAAGTCAAGGTTTAGATTGTTGGATTTCGAAAGTGGCTGGGCTCTGGCAACAACAGCAGGGGTAATGAGGGCCGAACTGGAGTACATGCATGCAAGAAGAGTTCTGGAATTTCTTCCCTAGCATGTGGCCACACTAGAAGCGGCTCACCGACACTCTCATGCCAGAAATCACACATGGTGCGCAAACATAACTTTTCACCTCGAGGGTGAAGGCTTGGCCACGCGAAAAGAATGAACAAATTGAGATCGAAATGTACAATCTTACACTAATTCTTCTCGTCACCAGTAGTGTGAAAAAGACGAAGCTTTGGCTTTGGCATGCAACAATCAGCCCTTCGCCGACCATCCCCAGCATCAACTGCTAAAAGACCAGATGATACATTGTAGGGGAATCCTATTGACTGGAAATTCATCCGAAGCATGTGAGCAACTACAAGGGGGAAAATACAACCTCTAATGGAAGTCCCTATTAATGTCCTTAGAAATGGCAAGGAATGATAAGAATCTGGACAGGAAAGCATACTCATTCAAGAATTGAGTGCAATGAATTTACGTTTGCTTCCTCTCCCACTTCCCCTCCCGTCGGCCATCTCTCTCCCGTCGTTCTACAATTTGCCTAGGTCGAGCTGACCTTGGCCCTCCTTGCCTGTGACTAGGGCCGCCTGTGCTAACGCTCCCTCCTTCAACACCTGTCCCGGCGTCATCGTTAAAAGCAGGCCCGTCACCTGCGGACATCGTCCCATTCAAGCCTTCACCTGGGGGCTCCTCGATGCCGCCTCGCTCACCGCTTCGGTCGCGGTCGCGGTCACGGTCTCGTTCCCGTTCCCGTTCCCGTTCCCGAGCACTCTCTCGACCTAAGCCTGATGATGATGGGCCACCATAACCACGAGAAGATGCATTACTGGCATTTGTCGAGGCAGGTGTGGGTGCAGAAATTGCTGCTGCTGCTGCGGTTGAAGCAGTTGGAGTTGCGGGAGGCGTTGTTGCAGTTTCACGTGCACTTAAGTCACTATTTGCTCGAGCAGGAGCTTCTTGACCTGAGCTTCGTTGTCCTTCCCTTTCTCGTTCTCGGTATCTCTCTCGCGGGCGACTGCAAGGCATTCCAAGCATTCTAAATTACTGTCACTCTACTACCTACATGGTTTTCAAATCGATAATGACCCATCCTGGCCAGGGCAAAAGTAACAGCAATGACAGCGGCACACAGTCACAGATGATGATCCCTCTCGAAATTCATAGACAGACTAAAATTGTCATAGTACATCCTCTCAAAACGAGACAGAAAGACAGTTATCTCACACAAGAGTTACCAAGGGAGACATACTTCAGACTTCCTGAGAAGTTTGAAGGATGCAGCAGCCGAAATCCAGCACCAGCATACCGGTGCAATTGGCATATTCTAGGCCATTCTCGGCGTAAGCGTTCAAAATGACTATCATGTGATGCGGAATGTAACACATACTAGAACATGTATTCACACAAGTAATCTAGTGCACCTGCTTGGTGTGGTGTTGCTTGCGAACTCCCTCCGGGATGATGCCCGCACAACACCTGCCTCTCTTTGCTCCAGCTCTCTTTGATACTCCCTCTACAAAACCATCATCAAGATATCAGCTACAATAATATCAGTAGAATTACATTTCAAACTAAAATTGGGACTAGCTGAAGTGGGAACATACTTTCATTCCAGTGTAATGAAATCGCTGAGCTATGCACCGTTGAGTGCTTGAGTCAGACTTGAATCAAACATCAAGAAATACATTTGATCCCAGAATAGCAAGCTCAAATTGAAAATCGTCCAAAAATAATTCATCTCAGTCGATTCGATGCGAAACAGTGATGTTGACGTCGCTTGGCACATACCTGAGAACGTCGTTCTGTTTCGAGGTCTAAGCTGAGCCTCAACTCACGAGTTTTGGCACGCTCTTTCTCAAGTGTCCGCTGTCTTTCGATATCTCTCTCTGCTTCTGCTGCTCTTTCCCTAGTGACAATAGCACCAAAGCTTAGAATATATCTATGCGATCGCCGAACTGATAACCCTTGAAATCATAGGTTCCTCGACAAAATCATGCAAGTATCAGAAGAAATCCTCTACCAACAGAGTAATAAGGTGCTCCTCTGTGTACAAATCAGTTTGTTTCTCCATTGTTACAGATTTTGGAGGACCCTGTTGGGTATCATATGACTGATTAACAATGGACTACGAGCCTCAGAACAGAAAGAACCGCGATCCCTTAGGGACTAACGAGAATCAAGACTCCATTCGTTGAAGACCCCACACCAAAGCCCACAGGAAATTCAGTGTAATTGAAGAGCATCTGTGAGAAAATAACGTGGAAGCAGAAAAAACTAACCTCTCAAGCTCTTCTAGAAGTGTCATTTCTCTCAGAGTTGCTTCTTCTAAGGCCCGCTGCCGACTTCTGCGAGCAATACGCTGCTTATCTCGTCGGGCAGCCACTTCAACAATTGCAGCTGAATGCTCTCTGCAAAACCCATTCAAATTTGAAGCGTCTTACAAAATTAATTTTCACGGTTTAGGTTATACTGTTGACGGGTTACATAATTGTCAACTATACTGCTAACTGGGATCATTCTTCATGTGAAGACTCAATTCGTAAACTCATGACGAGATAGACAAAGGCACAATTTATGAGAATTACAAGGCTTTACTTACTCTGCAATAATCTGAGCTTGAAGCTGCTTCAGACGATCCTTTCCACTCTCAGCCAAGGAGTCTGTAATAAAGAAAATGGTAAGCCTTGCTGAAGAAAGATAACTATGATCTGAAGGAAACAGTTGGCCTTCAAATTTGCTCAATTAAACAGAAGCATCCATATAATAAATTGTCTAGGTAGAATCTATCTGAGTGGCTTGCAAAAGTCGGTGGTTAAGGTTAATTTGAAGCTCGATTCCTCCGCCACGAATCCCTAGAAGGCAGATCATTTATTATACAAGATGTAGCTGATAGACAGTAAGTGCTGCTGAAGACGGTACCTTTGTTATGGGATATCAAACCAACGGCGTTATTTCGTACTGCACCATCTCCACCCCTAGCTGCACGTTCCACTCTTAATAACTCAAGCTCGATTTCTGCCTCTTCCAGCTCCTACAGGCCAAGCGTGCAAGTTGTTAATTTTGTGTCGAAAATGGCGCACTTAAAGAACAACAACTTTCTACAGCGATGATATAAACTAATACTAGGTCACACGAACAAACTCCTAGAGGGTCCTCTTAGATACGAACCGTGGCTTCCTGAACAGCTGCAGATTTAGCAATCTCCGCCTTCGAGCGTAGCACACTTAATCTAGCTAGTACCTGTGCAGAGTAAAGCATGAACTTCAGTAATCTTCACAGGTAAACGATCAACATTTTTCATGTCTCTATGACAAGTGTATACAACAAGATTGAGGGCCGGGAGCTTTATATTGGTACAGGAACTCAAAAACATTTGCCACAACTTTGCAAAATATAAATGTTCAAATTGAAGACAGGAAGTTATGATCAATATAACAGCAAAGTATAAGAAGTACTCACTTCCACAACAGCCTCGCGCACTGGATTAGATAACGGACGTGATTGAGCATTCTCCTGCGAGTTTGTCAACAAATTCCGCGTGTGCTGCACAAATCACAGCAAAGCTGTAAGGAAAGATTCTCGTCGTGATAAAGCCAAAATATCGATGAAGGTGAAGGTAACACACGACAACCAAGAGTCATTCACTCAAGAAAACGAGACCATGAGAAACAAATTTCGTCAAATTGATTTTAGAATTACTAAGAGCTCATGAACTCAAGGTAGCATACCAACTGACCTCTTTGGCATTCTCCTCCTCATTCCGCAATCGAATCAGAGCTTGGCAAAGTTCTCGCTCCCTTTCCACGAACTTCCCTCCTGCAACATCTCTGCGTAAATGAATTCACGAACGTCGTTTCCTCTACGTGCTGGTCACATCAATAGGTTACATTGATGGACATTCACTTAATTAAAGAAGCACCAAAGAAATAAGTTTGATGAACTTAGTTGAAGAACGCGCTTACCAGGTTTGGATTCCGCCAAGGACTCTATGCTGTTCCAAACTCGTGCTGGTATAATGGCATACTCGGGAGGATTGGAGTAAAGGAAAGCACGAGCTAGCAATGACAGGCCCGACCGGGAGAGCGGTCCTGACTTAAAAATGATATCGAAGGAAATTAGAAGGGACTGAAGCTGTGTAGACTCCACATAAGGTACCATCTTTATCAGAACGTCCAATGCTTGTTTTTTCAAGCGAGGAGAGACATCTGATGTTGCAGTTGTGACAACGGGGATCCACATAGCTGACAAAAAAATTTCCATAGCGGATCTTTGGCCCCCCACTGCACCTGCAGACTCAGGTCTGGGACTTAAATCGCCTTCTCCATCATCAATCAGTTTCTCAACCAGCCTTAAAACGCCTGCTCGTTGTTCTGGCTCAGGATGCTCTATCATGGAATTCAGTATCTTTATCAATGCATCTGACGCTGCAGCCAGGGATTCAACCGAGAAGGCCCTGGTTAACCACTGTACAGGTAATAGGCGCCAAGGCATCCTCGGGGCACGTGTGCATTGATTCTCCAGAATCGAGCAGATTTCTTGATAAGCATCAGATAATGATGGCAAGGAGAGTAAATACTCCATGCAAGTGCTTGATACTTGCCAGCAATGAGCTTTCTGGAGGGCAAGTATCGATGATCCTAATGCTTTCACAGACGGTACAAGTAACTGTTCATCGAACACTGGATCATCTTGGGTGTCACCTGCATAATATAAACATTGAGCTGCTGTCAATGCTACACTAGATGTCACTTGTGGGTGCAGTTTCATTGCCATTTCTAGACCCGGACCCAATGCAAGTATCAGCTCTTGAACTTTATGCCTAAACGTCAACGTTTCCAGAGAAGAATTGCCGCGATCTGTTTCTTCCACATCCTTCTCTTTTGGTTCAAGTGTTTCCGATGACTCAACTTCTACAGCATCCGCATCCCTGTTGCCAGTTTCGATATCTCTGTCATCCCCTACGGTACCCTCTGTGGCGTCAAGTCCTAGAGGAGAATCTAGCGCCTCAGAGTCAGGTGTACCAAGAACTGGTGGATTTGCATCATCAGCAAACGAATGCAAGCCATGTTTCTCAGCGACATGAAGTTCCTTCTCTGAGTACAAACGATTTTCAACTGCGGTTCCCTTCAGTAGACTTAGACACTCACTCATTATCCTCTGAAACGCAGAAAGGGTATCTAATAGAGATCCTGAGGGGCTTGTACCGAAGTTTCTAGAGCTGATCCAGGACTTGAGAGCAGCCAAGACATTGTTACGTCTAGTGTAAGATACACTCGAAAGAAGAAATCCTGCAAGAAAAAGAGAAAGACCGTCTTGAGCTCCACTCACTTCCTTGGACTTCTTGAGAGCATTCTCTAGCTGCTGCATAACAGTTTCATAAGATAAGATTTCGACGGATGTCTCTCCTGTATCTGCAAATGAAGTTGCATGGGATATAATAGGCTTCAGGGCATTTAGCACCGCCTCCAGCAAGGTCAAGTCACAGTAACTACTTGAGCATAATGATATTACAACTTGAAACACCCGAGAAAGCTCAGGAAGTATCGCTTCCAGGTGCTCCAGAATAATTGCCTCCAGGACGCGCATGATCACATAACGGGCGTTTCCAAGGGTGAAACCTTTCATCTCCTGTCGAGCAGGGAACGGCTGTGTACAAACCTCAGAGAACCAGCTAAGCATATCCGGAACAAAGACGCGAGGGATAACTTCAATACGAGCACAGAGAGATTGGAGCACTGTATCCCCAAACTGGCTGAACTCCGATCTTAAACTAGGGAAAACGCGACTAAATTCAGGGTAAAGGGCCTTCACAAGCTGTCCTGGATCCGGTTCCTTGGACTCATCCGACTTATCCATAGGCGAATCAAGAGCTGCTTTAACAACTGGATCAAATTTTCCGGCTTCTCTGTATTTCAGGAGCTCAATTGAAATGAGTTCATCAGAAAATATTAGAAGCAGTGAGGTAAGATCTTGAAGATCAGCGATGAGGGGTACACCATCATCATTACGATCCTGAACATACTGAGCCACTCCCATCCACCCGATGTAACGAACTAGAGGGTATGGTGAAGTGGCAAATTGGGAGATTGTGGACATCCAGACCGAGCCCGGTATCAAGTCTTGATGCAGGTGGCTCACTTGAGGTGATAGGGACAAGCTCGTATCTCCAGGTACTTCACCACCACTTGCCGCCAGGACAAGCTTTCGTAACAATACCCATTGCCGGCGAACACTGTGAAAGGTGCTCGACTCAAGAGAGAGAATTCCAGTATGTCTTTGATTATGGTACGCGACCAATGAAACACTCAAACGTCTTGCACAACCTAGAATCACGTCGATCACGTCTTCTGGGGTTGACGACAGTTTAGTAGCTGAATGAAGAAAAAATAGAAGGCCTTGTAACAAAACCTCATGAAGATTGTGGCGATCTCTCTGCAACTGGCGTATGAGGAACCGACAAAGCATTCCCTGGCGCTGACGGACCAAAGTGACCGCATCCTCGGCTTTCTTGTCTGCTACATCAATACTAATGTCACAGGAGAAACCGTCCATGTCCACCGACCTATCCCCATCCCTTGTCATGCCCTCACTATCCATTGCTCCAACAGTGTCCCATTCTGCAGCACGCATCAGTATGTTCAAGACAGCTTTATCTCGTTCTTCTTCTAGTTGGACGAGGATGTCCAGTCCAGGACGGTCATTGGAAGCCAATTTTGGGGTCTCTGTGAGAGATTCACCTTCTAGTCTTGTCACCATTTTTCTATGCTCTTTGGAAGATATCATGAAGAATGGATTTACATGGCATTCTGCAGCAAGGAGTAGGGCATCAATGGCTGACTGTTGACTTTCAGTACTATCATCTTGACGACTGTGGAGCTCTGAGGCAAATCGGATGAAATCAGAAGCCCGCTGCTCACGTTCTGCGCCATCCACCAGTTGCCAGTACTCACTCTCAAGATCCCACTCATGCTCATCACTTTTGATGTCAAAGAGCAGTTTCTTTCCTGATTTACCTTCCAATTTGAGCAGTATATCCAGAAAGGCCCGGTCGTTCGTCAAACTTCCCTCACTTTCATCACTTAGGCTCAATAAGGTCAAGCCTTTCAGCTCGAGAGGGGCAAAAAGTAAATTTGCATCTTCATTCTGCTGGACTTCCACCTTTGAAACAACCTCAGATGCTGAGAATTTGCCAAATTTACATACAAAACAGATTTGCAGTAGTCAGTGGGACTATTATACATTCAGACTAGGTGCATGGGTATAAAACTGTAGCCATGTTCCGCCAAGAGGACAATGAGAACTTTTCGATGTGAAGATATACAGGCTAAAGGCAAACATATAAGTATGCTATCAGAGTCAAGCGTAACGTACCACTGCCTTCATTAGTAGTGCCAAAGGTTATGGCAATCTGAGAATCCACAAGATTTCCTTCAGCACCAATATGCTTCTTGTTAACGCACTTCAGCTGATCGATGCCGGGTGGCAGTGCTACATGCGGAGCCAATATAGACAAAAGCACACTGCAAAACAAATGCAGCATGAAATCAACGAATAAATGAACGGAGCCCTAATAAATAGGAATCGAATATAACAAGTCTGATGACCAATAAAAATGAAATGAATCCCGGCTAAAGCAGGGGTAAACTAACAGTTGTTTACATGTTCCGGTTCAGGTATGGAAGACAACTCTGGTGATTCATCCATTTCTGAATGTACTCCAGAGGCAGACAGAAAAGACCTGAAGACAACAAAAGACAACATAAATAGACATATGGCTTGAAACAGCGCCAAGTCTTGCGTATTCAAACAATATCAACAGTTCAAAGGAGCTAATTCACAGGAATTGTGACATCTCATGTAATCATTATGGATAACATGATGGAAATCGCTTTTAAACTATCTAATCAAGCTAGATAGAATCGATAAATTATCCCTTTTCTTTTAATGTTACTCCTTACGAAACGACTCTCAGAAGTTTGACAGGGGACGCCCAAAACGTTTGCAGAAGCAACAACTACTCCACTAAATCATGTTAAGATAACAGACCTAGGCGCAACATGTCCCCGCCTCCACTCAGCTTCCATTGTAGGCAAGATGGATGGTTTCTGCAGAGCTGTGTGCAGCAATTCGAGTGCCAAAGCACAAGTCTTCTCATGTTTCTCCAAGACTACAGCTGATACATCCCCAAAAGCAATGGTGCTTTTCACTGGAATAATAGCTGGTAACAAATATGGCTCCAGCATCTCGATTACAAATAGCACTCTGTGCTTCATGATCTACAAATACATCCAAGAAGCAGGTAATGATTTCTCAAGTTGTAAACTATTCATCCATGTCAGACCCCATCCCCAGAAGTAGTGGCATAGGACAATACTAAGGCTGTATCCTACACAACCAACCCTGCTACAAGGTTACCGCAAAAGGAACTTAGCAATTTCTGCGCGGAATCTCCCTTGCGGTCACCAACAAACAAACAAGTATCAAACAACAGCGAGGCGTAGTGTACTATACAGTAGATCAAAATGTGGTCAAGAATATACTTCGGAGAAGTAAAGAAAGAAGCCCGAGATAGGATAGCAGCATTTGGTAAGCATGTACCTTATACAAATTTAGAACATTATCCACATGTCCAGATAGAGCAAGCATCATGTACACCAGAGCTGCACGGGCTTGTGTAGGAGCCTCTTGACCTGCCTGTATAAGACTTCATCAGTAGAAGACTTGTGACAACACACACGATGCGTCATCCTACTTATCTTGAAATAAATATAAAACTCAATCGAAGACAAGGACAACGTAGCAATAAGAAGAGCACCATTGAAGAAGAGAATGAGTAAGAACTCAGAGGTCAAACCTCAAACACATAAAAGACTACAGCTGAAAGAAATACAAACGCAAAGGAGAACTCAACCTGAATGATACCGAGTAAGTCTTCCAAGAGCTCAATTGCCAAATCAACCTGAACCAGATATAAATGGTTATACTTACAACTATATGAAAATTTTCAACCAATCCACGCTCTCTGAGTGGACAGAAACGGCACCCGACTTGTACACTCCGCACACCCAAGACAAGAAAACCCTCGGTGACTCGTTCACAAAATAAAATTTACAGCAGCCTAAAGACCAAGCTAATACTAATTCTAAGAATGACATTTTCCAGTGAACCTTGACCAATGAAGGCAACCATCTAGAAACTTCAAAACTATTGCAAGAAAATTCTATGCGGCGACGTAAAAATGAAATAATCGAAATTGTTTTTTTCACCTTGGAAATAATCACAGCTAGCCACGGCGCAAGTGGGCCTGCGCATAGATCAATCAGCACACAAGCTGATTTTTCCTGCAATACAAAATCCGACCTACGTCCTTACACATTAATACTAGATTCTAAACAGTCACATGAATACATGTGGCCAAAAGTACTTGGACGTATCACCTACTAGAAAGGAGTTGGAAGAATTTCGAATGGACATGCAGAAAGCAAATGGAAACCACGTGGAGGGGAAAGCCTCGCACATGAGCTGGAGAATAAGCTGACAGGTATCCAGCGCAGGCGTCAAGCAGCGGACGATATGAGGGCGCCGTCACCAGGGCCACCACCTGAGTCCATCAGAGATGCAAGACCCGTCACTGAGCTTTCTTGACGCTTCGAATATCACACCAATCAGCTCGTGTACAGGAAATTTTGGACAATGCAATTATTTAGCCTGTATAACTGTAAAATAATCAGAAGAGCCAGCCACCAATCTGCATTCTCAAAGAAATTTCCAATGAAGTACACGGTTCTCATTACCTATTGTCAGCAAATCACTACAGGAAGTCAACCACGAAGAAGACAAAATCAAGCTAATACCCGTCCAAACCTGATTCACGGCTCGCTGAACAAGCGGAGCTTGCCATTGCCAAAATGTGTCATCGACAATGTCTGCATTAACTGCAATACTAGTTGGGGGACGAAGAGCTGCACAAACAGGTATTGATTTCTTTCAGTCAATTTTGTATTAAATATAACAGCAAGGGATACACAGAAAAGCAAAGGCACGCCCACAAGCCAAAAGTTGTAAGGCTCGTGTACGTTATAACTCACTGCTAGATCGAGAAATGGATATACATTTCACAAAATGTTTTGGAGCAATACCGCTTCACTTATATGACTTGGATGATTGTAAACAGATCAATTGTTAGCACAAACACTGCACAGGGACGAAAAGTCTAGGGATTACATATTACCTGGAAGAAGTGATCGTAGAAGAGGAAGAACAGGTGATAGGTCAGATTTGGCTTCCGCCAGACGCCGAATAATAAGAGGCTGCAACCCAGAAACTCTAGGTGTTAGCACTAATTAGGAACCAGGGAGCAGTCACTGTCATTTGGAGACATCTATACACAACATGAAGGGGAACAAAAGATTCACTGCAATGTTAATCACAATAAAAAGCCCGCACAGTTATTACCTAAACAAACTATGTGAAAATAGAGACAGCACTATGTGAAGGAAAAAACAAACCTGTGATGCACAACCATACAGCAAATGAAGCAGTGCCTCCTCCACAACAGACACATCCAGGGTACTAGCAGAGACCAAATCTAGAATGTCCTCGTCTGATACCCGAAACTCCTCCCCAAATAATTTGGAATAATCAGCTGGCCGCATGAGAGGGGTGTCATTCACAGTTGTGTTCTCATCACTGGCCGATCCTGGCATCTCAGTGGTTGTTGGTAAACTTTCGGCATTCAGCAGACTTAACTTGCGTAGAAGTCTGGCCACCTTCACATGAAAGCTATGAAACCGTCATTCACGTGCATCTCAATCGACCTTCTGCACTAATGTCATTTACAACAACCTCCAATATGCCCATCACAGCCAAAAATTCGCAGAGCTGAAGTGTCTAGCACAAATATAACACATGAAGAGATACTCGAGTCAAGCGGTACCCGTCCAACACCCCAAAGCATCCTATGACAAGCATTCGGTGGAACCAGTGAACCATAAATATTCCTAGACAGAGATACGTGGGACAGAGGGCTCCGAAAGGCACTTTTACGGTAATAGATGACCTGTGGCCTTGCATGCGTCAAGCCGATTACGCAGTTATGGCCAATAAGGCCGAAGTTTCGGTAGAGTCTAATAAAACTATCAAGATGGGCAGACAAGGCAGTTAAGTACAGATGTTCTGCACTTCAAAAAGAGGAGGTTACCTTCTTGCAGACATTGCTGAGAAAGACATCCTTGTAAGCAAGTCTTAACAACGTAACCACCGAGGTTGGCCGCAGTGCTAAAGATTGGCCACTCGTTTGTGGAGAAAGTCCTGGGCTACGAATCCTTTTTGGTGGAGCCTGTTGACAAAAAACGGATAGAACTTAAATATTCTGTTGATTGACATGAGCCTATACGAGGTTGCATCACCAGTTTCAGAGGACGGATATTCATTTCAGGCATTATCCTAGAATGAAAGGTGGTAAAGAATATATTCCCAAACGACTTAAATCATTGGGAAACTCCAGTGACACCTGAAAATTCGATGACACTGTGAAGACAGAAGTCAGACTGCTTTTGCCCAATTCCTCATCTGCTCCACCAATAGCTGCCAATTTTTCACTGTCTCTGAAATATCACATCATACTGCGCAGTCAGAGTACTCCACAGGCTTCAAACTGGAGCCAGAAACTGGCAAGTTTCTGAAAGAAGAAGAAATAAGCCTGCTTCTCACATACAGAAACATCAGTCGTGAATTCAGAAATGAAAAAACTACGTAAATCTGCAAGAAAACCAAAACAAATGTGAAATATAAAAATAATTTACCTTGCTGATCTAAACAATGCTAAAAATGGGTAGAATGGTCCAACCATCATCGCAAAAAAACGAATAGTTGAATCCATAGCGTCAATGGGAACTGAAAGGTCTCCCTGTCCTCATACGCCCACATTGTTGTGAGACCACCAATCTCCAATACACTATGATCAAACAGGAACCACATATATTTCATGGAGTGAAAACTAGTTCAAGAGACCTATTAATCAAGGTACCTCCAGTTGTTGTAAGAACGGAGACAATCGGATTGCAATGTCTTGAAGAAGCTGCATTCAAAGACAAGGAAATCTAGTCAACAACAACCACTACGCCATCTGGAAATTTTAAGGCTAAAAACATATGAAAGTGTTTTTGACTAACTGAAAGAAAAGGAAATGTCAACAAATACACTCGGAATCTGCAACTGTAAAGAAAGGAAGCGAAAAGAAAACCTGTAATTGTAAGTCATGAGGCTCTTTGATTCGAGCAATAATTTGGGGTAGAAAATGGTCCACAACCGGCTGTAGCTCTGGTTCAAGGCCTGGAACCGATATACCCATAAGCTGCGAAACAATGATACTAGGATGAATACTTCTTAAATTACACTATTGTATTTAACAGCCGCACAACGTAGCACACAAAACGTACCACATCATATTAACCAGCAAAGGAAGAGAGAACAACAACTCTATATTTAATTCACGCTACTTGGACAGTGTGGCTCTGCATACAATCGAAAGATCGATTCAACCAAGAAGCGGATCAAAACATTGACGTGCGTGATTTTCACAACTAAACTTCAACAGTCACAAACCTGGACATAAAATATGGAAATTGGATTGCCACGCAAACAGGCAATTCGCACATATCGACATGGAAGGTGAGCGATGTTGTATGTGATGTCCCTGCGAGGTGCCTCACATCGAGGCCGGACTTTCAAAAATGTTTCCGGCTGCTCAACACACAGATGCACGTCAAAATCGACGGCAGAAAACCATAGACACAATAGTCATACCCGTGTAACACTGAACCGTCTAGCGGTATCCTAAATACTCTAGGTATATATACATCTTCAAAACTAGCAAGGCCTAGGAACTGCGAGTCTAATGACTAGGAGCAAGTCCTTTGTCTTCTGGCTACCAAAAGCAAGTGTCATTTCATAACTAAGCAGGTGAATCCTATTTTTGGAGGAGATAGAAAAAAGTACAGACTAGAAGAGCTGAGAAAATCCTGAACCAGTACAGGCGTGTCGCAATAGTTACATTCATTAGATAAAGCACCTCCGATCACGGAGAAATAACAGCAATGAATTTCATCTAATGAAACATCGGCTTTCAGACCTAAACAACGTACCTTACTTCGAAGGCTAATCGAAATTTCCCATTCCAGAACTGATTTGTTGTGAATTCGAATGTGCGATAACAAACAACTCTCCTGCCAGGCGCCATTTCCAAATTACCTAAATCAGTTGACAATTGGCTAAGAGCAAGACTGCAGACTAATCGAATTTCACACGCATTGCGTTACTTTAAAAAATCATGAAATCACTCAATGCTCCTCGTTAGAATCTGTAAAAAAAATCGGTAGAGAGGAAGGGATCGGCTCACTTCGAGCTCCAGAAGAATCCACTCCTTGGCATTGGTGCCCGTGGACCAATGCGTGCGGAGGTCCGAGTCGAGGATAAGGGCAGCACGTTGCGTCTGAGACTCCTTGGACGCCGCCCGCACCTTAAAAGCGAGCGATTTGACACGCCCCTCCGGTTCCCCCTCCGCGTTCAGACCCTGCCTCTCCATCGCGGTGGGACACTCCGGCCTGCACTTGCACCTGCTGGCCTGCCTAGAATCTCATCACTTAACCCTACCACTACGCACTCACAGGATCTGCACAGACAGCAGGAGAAGATGCCCAGACGTCAGGCGCAAACCCTAGTTCAAGGGCCTGAATCATATATCAGTCGCACACTCAAGCTGCAACGAGAATCCGGCGACATGGATTTGCAGCTTCCGTAGAACCAACGACGCCTTCTGCAGTGGCCGACGACAGAACCTCCTTCCCCATTGACGACCTGATGCTTTTCAAACTGTATTCCTTGCTCGGTCCCCTACGTGCGAGAAAACTAAACTACAGTAGTAAAACAATATGGTAAGTAACAGTTACTCCTCCAACATGTCATTCTAAGGTAGAGGTACCTATTTCCAATAACTTAAAGCATTTCAGCCTGTAGGATATGGGAAATTCGTTGAGAATTGAGCTCAATGTCTGCAAACACAAGGATGAGGAATAATGCAAAAATAAAATTAAAAAACGAATTTTTTATCCAAGATTGAATATTTTATTCAATGTAAATGTAAATGTGGATTTTTTCATTCCGACTCATTCTAATCTCAGAGACTCACCTATTATGGTTAGCTTTGGCACTTCTCCCTATGCAAGGAGGGAAGAGAGATGAGAGGACAAGAAGGTACAAAGAGAGAATCTTTTTCAATGAATTGTGCATCCAACTATTGTCATCAATAGACCACCCTATAAAGCCATTGTAGGGGGTTGTTGGAAATAGATACTTCTACCTTATGTCATTTAGTATCTTACTAGTATGCCTTGCACCATTGCCATAATATACTAAAATAAAAATAAGAATAGTTTTCTAATTTTTTAATTCATAAAAACTTTGAAATTCAATATCTTTTTTGTCATGATTCAAAATGTCATAAAACAAAGTTTGTGCACCCCTCTTCATGGATGGCTTTCCTACAATACCAAAAACAAGATCAAGGGATGTACAGTTCTAAAGATCTCACTGTAACAAACCAAACAAACAACCTAATTTAATATATGGATTTACTTCTACCCTTTGAGAAAAATTAACCCCTTAGTATTCCAATGTCCCAAATCCAAACAATGAACAAAGAGGTTAGAAAGGTTCCAAGGGTTTTTTTTACCACAAAACTTTTCACTAATGTTTGTTGTTTTTTAAAATCATTTATTGTTTAATGAATGTGATGATGATAAATAATATATATCTATAAAGATATATAAATAAAAATATATATAAATTCGAGAAAGGATTCAAGCACGAAGGGGTTAACACTTAAAAGTCCTTCTAAGGGGATTTTTTAATTTTAGTACATTTTTACTCATATAGTGTCTCTTTCCAAATATATTATTTCATCAATTTCATCATAGTGGGCAAAAAAATGGTCATCTTCTAAAGATTGTAGAATTGATTTGGATGAATGAAAATATGTATGGTAAAAAATGGCTTGAAGCACTCTCAATTCATCATCCAAAATATAGATGCAATAGTAGTTAGGGATCAAGCAATGGTGCACAATATTTAGAAAGTCGCAAAATCAAACAAAAAACAGGTCTTGAAAAAGCAATAGAAGCATATTGGAAGCCATTGTTTGATAAAATATATTCCTTATGTCTTATAGAATTGCAAGTATGTTGTTATTAGTAAATTGATACATAAATAAAACTTACCTATGGTCATATGAAAATGAGACATGTGCTAATATTGATATTAGCATGTCATGTCTCATCTTTCTTGAGAATCCATACCTTAAATGAGGGTGTTTGAGTTATATTGTTTGTTTGTTACAGTGAGATCTCCACAATTGTATGCCCTTCCAGTAGTGTTTGTGGAAACTCTCTACAAAGAGGGGTGTATAGGATTTTGTTTCATGATATTTCAACCTATGGTGTGAAAGTTATTAAATTTTGAAGTTTTTATAAGTTAAAATATGAAAAAATTACTTTTATTTTTATTTTGACTATGGCAGTGGCAAAAGGTACACTAGTTATTTTTTTAGATTAAGTAGAATCAACATGAGTACTTATAGGAACACATGAGCATCTTTAGATAATTAATATTCCATATGATTTTTAAAATGTTCAATTGATGATTACGAGATATGGAGTTTTGTACAAAAGAAAGCACAGAGAAAGACACATATATTATTCTGTAGTATTTTGAGCCAAAACTACTTCGATATTCTTTCCCAAATGAAGGCTAAAATCTTCTTTCATTCTTATTCTTTATTGAATCTAACGACATGATCATATATTGTAATTAACTTCTTTTAATATATCTTCTTTAAATTTAATATTGAAACCTCCCATCAATTGCAAGATTATAGTGTCTAAACTTCAAAGTTGTTTTTTGCAATCCCTTCATTGGTAGGGAATCAAGTTGAAATCTTTTTAAAACTTTTCGATTCACTTTTTTTTATAACTTTTGTTTCCTACAAAATTGTTAAATAGAAATAGAGATGAGAGAGAAGGAAAAATTAAATTGTTTTTAGTTCTAAAATGGAATTGAATATCAATCCTAGCTATGAAATTATAGTAGCAAGCAATATACCTCCCCATATAGAAGTTTTTTTTGTCAAAAATTGTGAAAATTTCATTTTATAAACAAATTTCATGTGCTATTTTTTCAAAGAAATGCCATGATAATTATTGCTCAAAAAACAAGACTCTTTATAAGTTTCAGATTTTAAACCCGAATTGAATGCATCAAAGCTTTCCATCTAGACTTTACAATATTCTATGAATAAATAAAAATAAAATATTTTCATTTGCAATTTTTTTGTTTTTTTCATTGCTTGCATTCAAGTATTTTGATTCTTAGGAGGGTATAACTTTTCTTCCTAAGCACCAAATGAATTTATACTTTTATTCTATAAATTTTCAAAGAATCCTAATAAAATCTGACATCATAGGAACCTACCCAAATCCTCTAAAACCCAATCTAGGACTTTGAAACTTTGGGGGAATAAAAATTAAAAAAAAAAATTAATGTTCATATTATGGCATATTTAATTATAACCTTGTAGTCATCTAGTGTATTATACTAAAATTCAAGTGCTAAAAACAAGAATTATATATTTGGCAAGTTTTTGAATTTCAATGCTTTTAAATTAATTTGACTATGATTGGTAGGATTTGAAAAAAATATTTATAGTAAAAATGAATCATTTCTAAAATTTACACATCACTTTCTTTCAATCATGTCTTAGACCAATTCTTCATTTTGTCCCAAACTTGCAATCATTAAGGGGTTTGATAGTTTAAATTAGTCAATGTAAAAGGCAATCTTTACTAGAGCAAAGAAGCTATTTACATCCACAATCATGAAACACAGCAAATATGGATGAAAGCCAATCTTCATTATCCATTCAAATACACGTAGCTTCATCCAAAACCCACACATGCATCCCCAACACATTCATCCAAATCGAGTGATATCATCCCAAGAATCTGAAGCGCTTCAGCAACTTCATCCAGTGAGGGTGATTCTCTTGATACCGGCCGGTAATCCTTAAAAATCGCGATTAAGACCGGGTTTAGTCGTGAGCTCGCTGGCGGACGAGAATTCCGAGGTTTGCCGCAGCAAATCCACGCGACGTGAAGTTTACGATGTGCGCTTGCTGAGCAACGTGCAGCTCGCCTTGCCGGGGCGTCGGTCGGTGTCTCCTTCATCATTCTATTGCAGCTGGCATAGATTTTTTGAGCTGCGCGCATAGAGCTGGAGTTGGAGTATGGCCGAACAGGGGATTAGGTTTGGAGTCTGCGAGGTGAAGTGCCGTTTGTAGAGAGACTTGTTTCTTGCTGTTTTGGCGCAGGAATTCCCTTCTTGGGAGTCTTTTGTTTGGATTTGGATTTGGATTTCCGCCATGGGGTGGCTGCGGCTGCTGCCGCTTGTTGTTGCTCTTCTATCGCTTGTCCAGGTCGGGACGGCTGAGGAGACGTGTTCGAATTCGGCGAATTCCGACGCTTGTGAATGGGCCGCTATTAGCAATAAGAAGAAATATAGCTTCAATCTGGCTACTCCGACCAAAGCTTTCCCTCATGGAATTTTGAGCGAGGACGGGTACTAGTACTTCCTTGGGAGTCCGTAATGATGATTGGAATTCTTGTTCTTTTGGGGGGGCATGAGAAGCCGTGCGTGGTGTTACAAGCTTGGTTTAATGATGGCGATCGTGCTTGCGTGAATTCTAGATGCGAACTCGAGGGAAATTGTTGTCTACGAGTTTTTTTATAATTTTGATTTCTGTTTGTTTTGAATTTTGAATTTTGAATTTTGCTGAATCGTGTGCTGAAGGTTTTACAAGGTGACTGCTAAAACGAGCGAAGGAGAGACGAACTACTGGTTTCAGGTGCGTAGACATGTTTCGTGCATTGTTGCTGCCTTCGTTTAACTTGTTGTTAATTATTTTCTCTTGTCTGGGGTTCTTTTAGGGTTTAACAAGAAAGATTGTTTCCAATTTCACCGAGTAGTTGCCTTACTGTACTGAGATAATACTCTTTGTGAACCAGTTATGTGAGCACATGAAGTTCAACTTCAATCCGCCTCTCTGCGAAAACTGTGAGGTATCAATTCTAACTCCTTGCAAGAATCAGGATGCCGACCTGTCCTTAGTGTCTTTCCGTCTTTGGTTCACCGGGACAATAATTTGTGCTGAATTTTGAATTCCAATTTCTGGTTTCCGTTGGAAGAAATTCTAGAATCCAAGATTCTTTGTTCCCTATTGCTCGACCCCTAGAGAACACTGGCTTTGCATGATGACGGAAATACTATTTGACAAAGAATATCCTATTGGCACTAAACTCTGAATCTTGATATTGTAACGCATTTTGGTACATGGATGGTCTTATCATAAACCCTACTTGGCAACTGAATGGAACTCAGGGACCAAATCTGCAAAAATTACTGATATTGATTTCCTTGCTCCTGTTCTTGTATTTGTGTCTCGTTCTACCCCAACTGATGATGTAATTGCAGTTATTTTCAATGTATAGAATAAATATACTACCTAGACTGATGCTCTTTAGATTTTGAATATTTTCATCAGGCTTGCGGTGGTGCGGGGCACTGTGGTGAAACTTGCAGTGCAATTATGTCCTCCTCTTATCCAGGTTCTTCATGATGTTTCTAATCAACTTCTGTCATTCTCCGATCCAGTTCTCTTCCGCAGTAACCCGATTGTCTGAATTTTAGGGGACCCGCTTTGGAAACCCAGCGTTCTAGTAGGATGTTGAGTTTCGTCCTCCGGGTCTGCCATAGTAGTAAGTAGCTGTTTTTTAGTATCTGAAAGAGCAGAATTCTGCTCGTTGCTGCGCACATGTCTGTTGTAGACCATCATACAGTCTGAATGGCCACAATTGTAGATACGTTTGATTTTTGAGCGTTTACGTTGAATATTACTCTTCATTCTAAACAGGGAAATCAAGTTGACTAGCTATTTTGACCTGTATTGTGTTATTATATTTCAGGTTATTCGGTGTGTACGACCCTTGGGTTCCCCGGGAGCATTCAATACTCCTTCATAGGTACAACTCCGTTATTTAATCTTATTTGTATATCAATATATGACACATGCTCTTCGCAATGACATGTGCTTTACTTGACATAACTGAAACGTCACAATCAATCATGAAATTATTTGCTCTCTGTGATGTATGTTAGAAGTTTATCCATATATTTTCATGGATTGTTAAGTAAATACTTCTGATTATAATAGAAAAAGATTGGCTGGATATTTGTATTGCTCGTCAGATCAGAACAAACCAGAGCAAGGTGTTAGAGTCAATATGACCTCATGCAACAAGAAGCCAAAGCCGGATTGTTCATTCTCAGTGTTGGTGCAGTGCAGTCATTCTGTAGTTGAGGTATGTTGTTTTACAATTTCCAATATAACCGATGGGTTGACAACTGATATGAGTAGTTTTGAGCTCCTTGTGGACACAACTTTTCATGTCTAAAAGTTGTGTTGCTCAACAGTACCATTTCTTTCGTTCATATAAACTGGAAAGGATAAACTTATATTGATTTTGCCTCCTTAAACCCAATCTGAAAATGGAAATTCGAATTTAAAAGTTATTAAAGTAACTTTCAAAGCATATTTTTGTGATTCAAAAAATTGATGACATGATTTCTTCTGTCTATTGGTATATTTTGTTACCTTGAAGCTTCCTAATTGATTTATTTCAACTCCTATAGATAACAAGGCTGCCACGTTTGGCCGCTTGGGCATTTAGCGGATAAGAAATTCAGATAGTAATGGTGTAATCTTCAATAGACATCTGCACAGTAGCTTGATGATCAGGATCCAACTGAACAAAGTTTCTGTGAATAATCTCAAAAGTAACTGCTATGCGACATATTTGATCATGTATGAACAGGGGACGCAGGGGTACCGATTGCTCTTCTTCTTATGTGTTGCTTTCTGTGCAGGCACCGACTACTGTGACAAACAAAACGGAAGGTGGTTGCGACTATGTAAGTCACTAACTTTAGTTACCTAGATGTTCATATTAGAATCAAAGTCTAGGCACGTCAATTCTTAGAACAGAATCTTGTATCATCCACTGAGTCATGTCTTTTGTGAAACTAGCCAAAGTCTTTTATTGGCTCTGAACCGAAGGGGAGGATTCTTTACATGACAGAAAGCTATGTTTACAGCCAGTGTGAGGAAGTTTGAGTAGGTTGGCATTACATGAAAAGCTACACTGGCTATATTGGCGACTGCTAGACTCGCAGAGCCTGCTGTAGCTTAGCTTCTCATGACAACACGTAGAGATTGTCGATACTCATAAGTAATCCTGAGAAGGAAGATATGCTAAGCAAAGTAGAGTTAAAGTGACTCCTAAATTGTATGCTTAAGTTGCTTGCACTAGATATGTAATTAGTTGGTCTTATGATTTCAGTGAACCACTGTGTGTATTAGGACTACTTGACAGTTTTTGGAACTTCTGTTTTTGGTTGACCATTCCACAAATTTGATTCTTGTTTTGGTAGGGTGTTCTTGCTTGCGCCCCTAGACCATGAAAGCGTATGCTATGCAAGTATCATATTCACCTTCAGTTAACTCCTGTTCACAAAACTGATGCGTGCATTTCTAATTTTATGAGCAGGAGGCCATTTTAAAACATCCTGCTGGTTGCCCAGTAGTGACAAATGTGAGCAATGGAGGATGGGGCTGGTTTGGTTCCCTACTTTTCTTGTAAGTCTATCTGCATGTCAACTACGTGAGAAGACTGTTTATATCTGAATGTTAACGGTCCTTTAGCCGAAGTAGTCACGAATACTCTTGGATTTGTTGATGATTTGTGTGCAATATCAAAAAAACGACATCATCTAGTGAATAATGTCGTGGCTTTCTTGGGATTGTCCTTGTCTGCTGTTGAAACCGCCTGTTTTTTTTTCTTTCTAGGAAGGTTTTCCCAGCTTCCGTGAACCCTTACAATACAGGATTGAGGTTTCAGACAGTTAACCTGAGTGCCGCAGTGTCAACACTCAACACCTCCTACTGATGAATGTTTTCTGGGAAAAAACTAATTTCTGTGTAGGCTGATATTGTTCGTGTATTTTCTGTCATATTCAAGAAGCCCAGAAATTGACCTCAGGAAGTGCTTGTGCAGGTTGGTGCTTGCGTTTGTCGTGTACATGGCTGTCGGCATTGCTTACCGTGTGACTGTCCTTGGTGTGAGCGGTTTTGAGGTAAGATTTTCCTGTACTTATCACTGCCTAGTCAGGCTTGCTGTGCTTTTGATACGGATCTAAGAAATGAAGCGGCATTTCTGTTTATTGAAGGGAAACCTACATTGTAAAGTGAAAGCATTTGAAATATCGACGCTGATGGCACATGGGTTGTTTTTGTAGGCAATACCAAACCTTGACACATGGCGTGCCCTTCCATCAAAGATTCAGGTATTTTTTAAGAAGCCTTTTTATTACTTCAGTGCTACTTACGCTAACCCCAAAATCTGGAACCAAGTCCCTTCAATCGTAGGCTTCACGTTCTTTTCCAATGTCTTTTGCTGATAAGCACTTTTTCTTGTAAACTCCTTTTTAGTGACATGCTCGTGACATATTATATTTTTGTTGTTTTCTTGTGCAGTTGTTTTTTGAGTACATCATTTCGCAATGCATGGGACTCTACTATCGCTTCACGGAGAACTCATATTCACGAGTGAATACGTGAAGGATGCACTCTTTCGTAATCTTGTTCCATACGATAGTTTAGGCGATTCGTTAGGAGTGCATCATTTTTTTGTTTTTTTATACAATCCAGTTTACATTTGGACCAGAAATGTAAAGCAGTTTTCTATCCCGTTGACAAATTCAGTAAATTATTTAGCTCGAATTTCATCTCTTTGTGTTGCTTTCGTCATTCGTGAGAACTTTTATGGGTGTCCATTTGATCTGAAATAGAGTACACTGATTTATCATTGTTGCGTGTGACACTAATCTACCGAAAAGTTATACTATTTTAGATCATTGAAGGTTGAAGTATTACTGTACTGTACTACATTTCATCCCACAAAATTTGTAGTGACACTAATTATGTAGGTGACATTTATTTTGCACCGGCACTAATAGCATAAATCAGTATAGTTGGATAATTTGAAATTGAATTATTCTAAAAGGGACATTTTATGTTCGAATGTTTTGATTCATTGTCTGGAAATGACGTTGTATTGCATATCTTAAAAAAAATTAGACTATGTTTCACATTTCAATGCCAAAGGTTGTGTGAAGATGTGGTATACAACTGGTTCGATTCCAGGTTTCAAATGACTGGAATGATATAACTTCAGATTTGTGAACTGCAAATAGATTGTTCATTCTTCACATACTACTTGAATTGAGACCGAGATCCCTCATGTGGAGGGTGGTTGGTAAAGCACATATTGACTGTTTGTTTGAGCACTGTGTAGGTAAAATTATTTCAGTGCAGGTATAATTGTTTTTTCACTGGATGTAAGGTAATTCAGCCTATGACAGGCCACATGGGAGCCAACCCATCACAAGCAAAATTGCAGTAGTCGTGTACATTCTAATTCTGAAATGTACACCTCTAGAATATTTTTCTGTGGTGGGCTGGCTCTAATTTGGCTTGTCGTAGGCTAAGTTACCTTACTGTACAATACATCTAGTGACTTTTGGGTTAGTGGTGCATATGGGAGTTCCTATCTATTGGCATAATGTACAGTACATCTAGTGACTTTTGGGTAAGTGGCGCATATGGGAGTTCCTATCTATTGGCATAATGTAAACTTGCAATGAAGTTGAGGCAAGTGTTCACCTCCCAATTATGAGGGAGTTTGAAGGTTGACAACTATGATTGATATGAAGTGTTCTCACTTGTGTACATTGAGACTCTCAATCCTAGTTGGAGTTGGTTCGGGAAAGATAAGACTGGGTGTAGTCTATCCTTTCACCTTCATCAATAAGTGTACAACTAGATCACAAACAACTTTTATGATGGTCTCAATCTTCATATTTTGGAGATATTAATGGGCAAATAGTGGATTTAGGTATAGTTGAAACTCAAGAACTTAGAATATGAGTACAAGGTGACATGGGAACACAAGCATTGCAAGAATCCTTAGGTTTCTACCACATATAGTTGCATAATAAACAAGGTTGCAAGCAAGGTGACACCACTAATGTAAAACAATCGATGACGTCCAAATTTAGGAGTTTAATTTAACACTCTATAGTATTCTTGTTAATGCTAAGTGAACATGTATCCTTATTAATATTGTATTTGTATAGTAAAATGATATATCAAAATTTCAACCCCTCCAAGATTTAATATTTGAGAGTCATGGTGTTCCATTGTGTGAATTATGAATGTCTTCTACAGCTTTACTATGGGGACAAAAAACAAGAACTTTACTATGAGCTTTACTATTCTAGTATGTTAAAAAGTCAATTTTGTTCATTCTTCATCTACAAGATAAGTTGATGTGTAAGCTTCAAAATCACCTCATACAAGGAAAAAAAAATCTAGCAAAAATGATGATCTTACATCTAAATTCTTCTCAAGCCATAATTTATTTATTTTTGCCAATACTATCCAAATCTACATTCCCTTCAGCACACACACTACGGGTTATGTTTCACTGTAGAACATCTCAAATCTAGGATGAGTGCACATTTTAGGTACACATGGAGACGCTGGAAGTTTCACTGGCGAGGGTTTAGGGTTTAGAGTCCACATTGGGGTGAATGGAGCTCGGGTCGTGAGAATTTTTCTTCTTCTCCGTGTCGGTCCATCCTGCGTTTGGCTGGGTGCTTGGTATCTGTGTTGAAGAGACCTGTGTTTAACGATCTGGAGACTGGTGAGGTTTAATGTCTGGATTTTTTAGGGTTTTTGTTCGTCGCTGAAATGGTCTCAATTTGTTGGGTTTGGGTCAATTTGGTAGTTCGCGTTTTTGATATTGCGAGTTTCGGGATGTTTCCCAGTTGCTACAGGCAGATTATGAACAAGCCGAACGTAGTCCTCGTTTTCCTGAATCGCCTGGATCTTTCGCTTACCATCCTCGCTCCTTGACCCGGTTGTTTTTGGATGCAGGGGTAGGGTTTAGGATTTCGCGATCGTCCTGCACGCTGTTGGCGCTTTCAGTTTGAGCTCCTTTTCAAACTCTTGGACGATTATTTGGTAGACCTCGAAGTGATTCCCTCGAGGAGCTGCGATGTCGCGGTACTTTCTTCGCGTAAGTGTATTATCATAACTTTATGAGGTTGTTCATTTCTTGCAAGCTTTGAATTTTGGAATTTGGTCAAGTATTGGACAAGTTTGGGTGAATTCGTCGGTGTTGCTTCTGCGCTCCCAGCGGTGGCTCTCAATTGGATTTTTGGGAGTATGATCTAATGTGAACTTGTGATTTTGATTTACTTTCTTGAATTGGTAGAGACTATATTTTTGTGCTGGAATAAGATTCGAATGAAAGTCCATTGCATCCGAAGAAATCACACCTAGAGATTACGAATTTAAACTTTTGTTTCATTTCTCTTTCTTTGGAGGCTTCGATGATGAGCATCATTTCATGTTCGAGCACTCGGTTTCGGTCTGCAGAAGAGTAGATTCGCATGCTATCTGTTCTCAGAAGAAAAGTGAACCGGAAGCTCATGTTGGGAGACTTGTCGTTTAGGTCGCGGGATTCATTTTCTGCTGTTACAAATAGAATTTTTGGAACAGGCATTGCTCCTCTTGATTGATTAATTTCGGTCGGGGCACAAGTTCACCAATGGTCTAATGAGAATAAATCGTGTTGGAATGTTGCAGAAACCACTAGCTGGACTAACTCCAGCAGTTACTAAAGGTCTCCGATGGCGACTTTTTGATTGCAAGGGAGAGGTATGTTCCCCGTATGAGCCTTCAAGGGTTTATTGTAATAATGAAGCCATGTATGCTATACATCGAGTTCATTTGTGGCGGAAAAAAATGGATATTTGCTTTGGAGGAACTGCTTGCAATGAACGTTTAGGTCCTGCGATTGTGACATGAGAAGTTGCTGTGAAGGTTCTGGGGAGGCTAGCGTCCAGGATAGCCGTGGTGCTAATGGGCAAGGACAAGCCCACTTACACTCCTAACGAAGACAAGGGCGACATTTGTGTTGTCGTGAATGCGAAAGATATTACACTTACTGGAAATAAACTCACTGATAAGAAATATTATTGGCACACAGGGTACGCAGATGCATATCGATCTTTATGTAATCTTGAGCCGATGAATGTGTTTCGACTGTTTATTGATGGCATAGTAGCATTGGAGCTGGCAGAATTGATGTTTGCAGCGATTATCATTTCGCATTTGTTTTGTAGTTGGCCCTTTCTCTAAATATTAGAATATTGAATATTTGCTTATTGAGATTATGCTGTGTTTCCGCGCAGCTACATAGGTCATGTCAAAGAGAGGACTGTTAAGGAACAAATGGTACGCGATTCGACTGAAGTGCTTCGCAAGGCTGTACACCGCATGCTTCCTCGCAACAAGCTGCGGGATGTAAGTCCCTTCTTTGAACTTGCTTGTTTGGTCCATTCAATGATCTGTGACATTTACACCAGTTGCTAATAAGATCATTTGTATGGATTGGTGAGTTGTTGGTAGTAACAGGGGTCAGTATAGAATACGAGGTCAATTACATAATGGTTTAGTATCCTGTACATTACTTGGAGATTCTGTATTGTGGAGTACTCATTGCATTTTCAATATTTAGGATCTGCAAAATTGGGAGGAATTTCGCGCGTTTATTTGACTGAGTGGCCTCTTCAGTCATGTTGGATTCACTCTGTCATGAATTTTTTTTTTAGTTTTCCCAAGTTGCTGAGAAATCCCTGTTCTGCACAAAGCAATCGTTTATATTTATCGTTTTGGTTATGCAGGATCGAATGTTGAAGTTACGTATTTTCCCAGAAGGAGAGCATCCGTTTCCTCCTGAGCAAATGGACGTATTCGAGATGCCTCCACGCAAAATTCGTGAGATGCGCCCTCGAGCTCGACGAGCCGCTCTCCGTGCTCAACCGACCTCGACGTTCCAGAAGGCCTAAAACAGGTTATTGGTATTTGCATAATGTGTTCCATCAGATCTGAAGAAGATGGCCTTTAGGAAGGGTGTCCTGTGCACCTAGTGCAGTCTGTCAAAAGCTCTTGCAGGGCGATCCAGCCATAATGACAAAACGTTAGGGAGGATGCTGAAGTGCGTCACGTCCAACCAATTATCATGGAGCCTTTTTGACAGAGACGCCATTTTTTCTCTAATAGATTAGCAAGCCCCCTTGGGTATCAGATGAATTATTGGAGGTTTCGATTGCAAATCGTTGAGATTATTAGTTATTCGTCTTACTCACAACCTTCTGCCGTTTTTGCACAATCTGAGGTGTATTTCAGTCGTCTAAAAAGTGTCAGTTTCTGAAAATTTCTGAAACTGTACGAAATTGTCCGTCGGTCCTTTAAGCGGTTGAGTGTTACCTTAGAATCTAAACAAGTCGCCTAAAGTACTGTTATGTTTTGCGAGTCCAATTGCAAATGAATCTTCATTCTATTTAGTTTGTGATTTGTGGTCTGTGGTTCTTTTCGTTGAATTTCGTGCAAGCAAAGGTAGAAGGATGAGTACTGACAACTACGCTCGTACAACTAGTCGTCCGCAATGAAGTCTCTTTGTGTCCATAATTGTTGTATCCGTAGCAAGTGGCTTGCTTTCAATCTGCTTTGCATCTCCTTAGCAGTTGACGAAAGGTCTTGCGTGACACGAGTCCCCCCTTTCAGTGTGTTCAGTGTCCGACTCTGCATTATTTCTTCCGCGAAGCAAGTCCTCTCAGAATGTTCAAGTTACAGATTTTCTAAACTGCTTCCTCCAGCACAAGTCACTAGATTTGGAAAACAATTATATGCCTTTAGACGGATTGAAAATGGACATCTCTAATATATATTTACTTCCTCAATGTAAGACAACCATAAAAGGGATACTTGTAACAATACTTCATATAATTTTAATTTTCTTCTTAGTTGTTAATGATTTGATTTGTAAGCTACACTAGTCTTGAGTGGTACTCACATGAGCAGTTTTGTAAGAATGAGTTTCGCCTCAGATTAACGGAACTAAACCTAATTGCAACCTGTTCGCAAAGCCAACCCCAACATAATCTTGCATAAAATGTACAACGTAGTGTCAGATTTGGGAACATGATCATTCAACACGTTTTTTCCTACTGGGCGCAAAAGAATGCATCTTAAAATTCTCTTCTTACTCCCAGCAAGTCCCCACCAGTGGGTCTTTGAACCGGAGTTTCAGAGAACAAAATTCTCAACTCTGCCGCACAGTACTGCAGACTGAGGACTAACAGATAAATATGCACCGAATCCAAACTTACAGAAACCCCAGTTTAGAATCTGGCAGGCTATTGTCTGCAAATATAAATTGAAAGAGTGATCTCCATAGATTGTTCAATTTGAGACAGTATCTACGAAAGCACTGAACTAATGCTGCGAAGTATCTGCATGAATTTGTAAGTTGCCCCTACAGTGATCTTCTCAGGCCTTCCCAACGAACTCCACGTCGAAGATCAGAACTGAGTTTGGCGGAATGAGACACGATCCTGTTTGGAAGTAGGACCAAAAATTAATATAAAACAGCTGCGGGTGTGGCCATACCTTTCAAGGGTATTTAAGGAGGAATATTGTAGTGCAGCTGGATCATAAGAAGCTGCGAAACAAGCAAGTTTAAGGACTACACTAGAATCCTAGATAACCTTCAAGAGCCGAGAGGCTTGAGAAGGTTAGGGGGCAGAATGCTAGCTTGTACTCTTAGACCAAGAATATTCAATAGTGTACCTTTTTGGTTCATCTGAATGCAACGATACTGGTTATAACCCTCTTGCTCTTAACCCCCCAAAACATGACTCAACTGCATTAACTAGTCAACTTAGCATTATATACAGTACAGATGAAGTGAAAATCTTACCCAATCTGCAACCGGCTCCCCTTTCACCATAACCTAGATTTGCAGGAATTTTCAAGGTTCTCTTTCCACCTATACATTGTCCAACAGGAACAAGTGAGGTCTGATACAATGCAACTGGAGACTACGGTTTCCATTGGAATGCAGTGTAGAGCAAACGAAATGAAGTGCAACAAATGCCATTCAGTGTAAATTCTAAACATTGTAACCTGCTTGCATGGCGGGGATGCCTTCAGTTCCTAGAATGCCTTGATCCCACCCTCTTATAACCTGCTCAAGAACCACAAGAATTTTTTTGAATCCTCGTTGGATCTCACTGTCGAAGGAATTTAGTCAAATGGAAGTCTACAGCTCCCAATAGTACAGTCGAACCCATGGATCCTTCCTCATTCAAAGGAGAGTCTTTCATCTTTCATAGGAAGTGCACAAACCTAGGAGTTAAGGGACGTGCAGAAAAGGTGAATTTCAATTCTCACACAAAAAGAAAGTGAAAGGAAAGGTCATGGCAAAGTAGGCTCCAAGACTTTGGTTAGCTTTTGAACTATCAGCTTTTAGCTTCAGGTGGTTTCAGGACGAGATAACGTTGGTTTTGAAAGCAGCGATGGAAATAGGGTTGAAACTTGGTGATGTATACGAGCATTAGGGTAGATATTGGAGTCTTTTTATGAAATTCATTCATGGACCAATATTGATCCAGTTTCGATACTCCTTAACATTCTCGTATTCCAGGTATATCATCCTCAAGAATTCCAGGCAGGTTCCATTCAAAATTTGATGGATTGAGCTAACGAATGTTATCACATACAGATGCCACTGTCGAAAATGCGACTAAGACGGAAATGGTGAAAAGAATCCAAACCGAATACCTCCCCAACACCGACGCGGAATGTCAGCGGTTTCCTTCGCTTGTAGCTGCTATCAAATTCACTCCCATTCTCGAGCCTTCCAGAGTAGTGGGCCTGCTCAGCACAAGCACAATTTCGCAACACATTACAAGATTGTCACAGTACAACTTCACCCTCCTAAACTACTCTACACCACATCCCTCAACTGCCAATACAATCCACTCAAGCAAGACGAATTCAATCTGAGCTTCAATTCCAAAGTCCAATCTCCATGGAACAAAATCCCGCAATCTTGCCAATTCAATCCCACCTTGATGAGCATTCCTTCGGGAGCCGCAATTCCACAAAATTACATGTCAATAAATTCAGTGTTTCACACTCAGCACAAATCAATTTTCAATTGTATGTATAGTCAATGGAGCCCATCTAATGTACGGTATGGTTAATGGAACCTCTACGTTACAACTTCCTCCTAAATTTACTCTACACCACATCCCTCAAGTGCCAATACAATCCGCTCAAAGAACACGACCTAATCTGTCTAAGCTTCAATTCCACAGTCCAATCTCCATGAAATAGAATCCCGCAATCCCACCTTGATGAGCATGCCTTTGGAAGCAGCAATTCCAGTCCCCACTTCCGAATCGCAGTACCCCAACCCAGAGGCAGTCACATTGTATTTCCCACAAGTGGCCTGCTCAGCGTCGGCTTCCATTGGTGTCACCAAGCTGTTGAATGCGAATGTTGCCAACATGCCTCCCATTCCAAGAACGTCTCTCCGTGAGCAGGATAACATTGCGCCATCGCTGGTAGTTTGAGAGCAGGAAATTGCGACTCGACGAAGTGGGGGGACTGCCGTTGAGGAGGAAGGAGTGGCGACACGGTTGGTTTGGATTGCGCAAGGCTGGGCGAGGAAGGCTGAGTGCAGGGACGCCATAGCTGCCACAAACTCTGCAATCCAAAGCTTCGTTTCTGTGACTGATGCGAGCTTCTGGATATTGTTCAAAAACGTTCTGATATAAAGTGACAGAAGCTTTCCTTAATAGCACCTGCTCTGTAATAGCACCTGTTCTGTAATATCACATCCTCTTCGCAAATGTGGTGACACGCTGAAGGCAGGGATAGGGAATTTTTTCATTTATTTAAGGTGGGTACATCCAAAAGCGTCAAAAGTTGAGCTGTGGTTAATCTGAAGTCAAAGTAGTTAGTAATGAATACAAGAAAGCAAAGAGATTTATAGAAAATGAAGAAATGTAAAATCAATTTTCTGATTTTGGTAAATTTGAGATTACAGTAGAGGTTCAAAGTTTTGGAAGTAGAGTGTTTAAAAGAGCTCATAGGCAACCTTCAAAGTGAGCAATCACATTCATAAGCTCCCCATCCCAAGGTGTTAGAAGCAAAAGAGATGGAGTTGAAATCGAATGGTTAATGCTCCAAAAACATATGCAAACTCATTAACCAACTAGGCACGGAAAGGCTTGTTCAAATAAATAAATAAGTTAGTTAACCAACCAGAAATGAGGGCATGTCAGAGTTATAAAGCACCTATTCATTTGAACTTTGAAGCTTGGCACATGTACCAAAAGCATCAATCCTTCTTTGAAGAACCACTCACAAGGGTCCTTGAAAATTTTAAATACGTGATGAAGCCATTTTGGGGCTTCTTTCAGACTACACTTCAAGGCACAACGCAATTTTGGAAGTACCCACCATAACCCGTAAATGCCTAAGGCTTGTTTGGAGCTTTTTGAAATTTGTTCTAAATTGAAAAAAAAAGTTAACATTTTCATAAGTTATACCAATTTCTTTTGAATTGTAATCGTACAAATTCAAACTAGACATGTTAGAGATCACATAGGAAAAGAAAACATAACAATATCACTTACAGATTGAAAGATTATAATGTTTGATCTTCAGGGTGTAAAAACTATGAAAATTTTTCAATTCACTTTTTGCATGTCAACTCCAAAAAGTTGGTCACTAAAAAAATATGAGGCTATAGGGCTTATTGTCCTAAGAATATGTAGCAATTCAATGATTTCATCCACTAAAAATGGGAGAATATATCGCTCCCAATTATCAATATGTATTGCTTTTGAACAAAATATTGATTGTGAAAAATCTATTGGCCAAAGGCTTGATTTGAGTGATTGCTTGGTGAAAGATTGAATAATGCCTTCAATATATAATATATGGAATGTCCTTGAATTGAAGTTCTTTTTATTGTAGTTTATGAACAATAACAACCTCAATGTTTAAGAAATCTCAATATTAGAAATACAAGGGCTTAAATTTCTGAATTCATAAATGTTTATGTTTTATATATTTAAAATTTTCAATATATTTCTTAAATTTATTTTTAGAAATTCCTTGAAAATCTCATTCAAATCTACATTTTTTTATTATTTATTATTTTTGTATTTATGATTTCAATCATGAAATGTGATGAAGGAAAAATCTTTTCAAATTTAAAGTAAAGAAAAATAAAATTTAATTGCCTATACTAATACGAAGTTATTAACATTGAGTATGTGTAGTCCAAAAGTATCAAAAATCTAAACTTCGTAAAGATTTAAGATCTATTGTATAGGATCTCAATCTTTAAAGCTAGTATATAAGAGAGCTTGGCATCATTTGAAGTCTAATGTGTGATCACGAAGATTGTTCAATGTAGAATTTTTCTCTGATAGATTAAAATTAGTATTTATATTATCATTTTATATCCTATATATGAATCAAAGAGCTTATAATTAATTAACTATTACTTCAAATTTTTTTTTATGTCTTAAACATACAAAGCAGCACATCTTGTGAAAGGGTCTCCATTTTAACAAGATAGAATTTTCAAAACTTCTATGCAATTTCATCACTTAAAAGAACAAAATGAAAAACTCCTTTTCATTTATTATTCAAAATCCTATAATTGAGACATACTTTCAATGATTTTCAGGTTGATGATCAACATCATATCATATATATGATGATATAAAAATATATATCACCGACAAAATTTGTGTCTCTAAAAAATTTCACTTTGGTAGAAATTAGTACAATGTAGTCTTATTCCAACCTACGCTAATTAAAAATATTGTGAATTTGAAAAATTCAAGTAGCCTAAAACATGTTTAGAGGACAAATCAAAGTATGGGAGTATTGTACGTTGGGGTCAAATTCATTAGACTCCGTAAGAAATCATTTCTTTTTTGGATTATTTTCCATTAGTCTAATCAATTTAGGATTTCTAAAATTTCATTTGAAAAGATTCACAATTGAGAGTATTCTATTTCATTTTACAAGAGCACAATTGAGAGTATTCTATGACATTTATTAGTTTCACAATCTTGTGGGCACTTAGGGCTTGATCAATACCTATGACTTCACTAATACTCATGGCTTTAACTTCATGAGTTTTTTGAGGATTAAGATTTTTTTATTCATAATTTTTCCACTATTCAATTATGCCATGTTATCATTTTTGAAAATTTCATTAGATGCCATATTTATTTTTATTTGGAATTAATTTTTAACGAATCTGACCCTAGCGTCAGGTAGTATAGATTTGAGATAAAATCGTAACCCTAGAAGTCGCCGAGGCTCCACGAGAAGCTACCGTGGTTAGACTAGGAGTAACCGCGGTTAACTGGGGGACTGTCTGGCTAGGGTTAACAGGAGTCGGGGTGAACAAGACCACATATGCTCGGGCCTTGCCGGTGACCCTCTCTTTTCCATTGCAACGCCATCTTCAGCTTGGAGCAGCTACGCGCTTCTGTCGCCATGGGTCGCCGTAAGTATTATATCGTCTTCTCCTGCTGTGCTTGCTTCACTCTCAATCTTTCTCTGCTCTTCAGCCGCTTCTTTCTCCGTTTTGTATCTGGCTCAAGCTCTAGCGTTTGCTAGCGCCATACTTTCAAACTTTTCGTCACTTGCGCTGTCGCCATGGGCCGCCGTAAGTGTTGTTCTACTTCGTGTCGGGAAGTCTCCGTTGGACTTGGTGCATGATTTCACTGTTGTTTGCCGGAGTATGCGAGGATTAGGGTTTAGGGTTTGTGGCGTTTTTAGGTTTGCCGTTGTTGTAAAGGAGGTGGTATGAATTCTTCTGGGGGGTTTGGTTCAAAACTTTATCACTGATGTTGTCGTCATGGGCCGCCTGAAGTGTTCTTCTTCTCCGTTTAGGTCCATCCTGCGTATGTCTGGGTGTTTGGTATCTCTATGTTGAAGGGATGGGTGCTTTACGAGCCGGAGAAGTAGCGAGGTTTTAGGATTACGAATCGATCTCTGGGGTTTTAGGATTCTGTTCTTCGCTGTCAAAGCGGTGGTCTGAATATTGTTGGGTTTTGTTCCATTTGGTGGTTTGCGGAGTTCATATGGTGGGTTTCGGGGTTGTGTTCTCAGGTCCGGCCAGATGCTACAGGCAGATTAAGAACAAGCCCTACCCCAAGTCGCGGTTTTGCCGGGGTGTGCCGGACCCGAAGATCCGCATTTACGATGTGGGCATGAAGAAGAAGGGAGTCGATGAATTCCCCTTCTGTGTGCACTTGGTGTCTTGGGAAAAGGAGAATGTCTCCAGTGAGGCTCTCGAGGCGGCCCGCATTGCCTGCAACAAGTACATGACCAAGTACGCAGGAAAGGACGCGTTCCATCTGCGTGTCCGTGTGCACCCCTTCCATGTGCTCCGTATCAACAAGATGCTTTCGTGCGCCGGAGCTGATAGGCTTCAGACGGGTATGCGAGGCGCTTTCGGCAAGCCACAGGGAGTGTGCGCTCGGGTGGCCATTGGACAAGTGCTCTTGTCCGTGCGTTGCAAGGACCAGAATGGCATTCATGCGCAGGAGGCCCTTCGCCGTGCCAAGTTCAAATTTCCCGGTCGACAGAAGATTATCGTGAGCAGGAAGTGGTGCGTTACTTCACGATCAGAATATTTTGCGCAGTCGTCAGTTTCGATCATACGTTTGATTCGTCATGCTGTTCAGAAATCAGTATGATTTGCATAGTACTTTTGGGGGACTGGTATGCAACTGCCTAGATCCTTACGCTTGACTATGTAGAGACGGAGACCAGTTTTAGAGATGAATAGGGTTTACATGTAGCTTTGGGGAACGATTAACCATAACTTCGTTTTGTAACTAAGCTTGGTACTCATGAGGATTTGTTTGTCATCTGCGCAGGGGATTCACAAAGTTTGCCAGGGTTGACTACGTCAAGTGGAAAGAAGAAAACCGTTTGGTGAACGATGGTGTTACCGCGAAGGTAGGCTCTATTTGCCCTAGCAGATGTCGGGTACCATTGATTTGTTCGAGTTGTCCTATCTAGTTTTTCTGCATCAATTCGATTTCTCGCATGAAATTATTGACTTTGTGCTAAAATTTCACTTCTGTGGATTTTGGTTGCATATCAGCTTCTTGGATGCCATGGACGTTTGGCACAGCGCAGTGCCGGAAGAGCTTTCATTGATGCCGCCATTGCCACTCATTAAGTTCGTTCATTTAATGCTTGTTTTAAATCAGGGTTCCATGTACTCAAGTATGACAATTAATGAACGTTTATTATGGTATGGAGGACGATTGCGGGTACTGTTTTGCGGATGTGTTTTTATTCTTTATGGAACATTTTCCTCTGGGAATTTGGGTTCGACTCTTGAATGATTTGTGTTGAGCACTGGCTCACTAAATTTTTGCTTTGCTGTGTTGCTGTACTGGTGATGTTCGAGGTGACTGCCGAAGGGCAGATATGGATTCCGAATGATATGGACATCCTCGTCCATTGTTTTCTCCTGCGTTCTCAATTGCAATTGCTGAACTGGCCGTTAAGTTGGTGAAGATAATGGGGAATTTGGGGTGTAAGGAAGCCAAATATTTTAATGCCATGTGGAAATCTGATATATAATATCGAAATTAGGTGACTGATAATCTTGTTTTCTTCTCTCTTTCTTGATTTCTGCATGACTTATACCTTCGTGGCGTAGATTGGAGTGGAAGGCCATGCGCATGAGGTAGAAATGCCTATTACAGTATTGCCATTCACTTAAGATATCTTGGGCAAGTTTTATTGTGTCACATGTTAGGGGGGGAAAATGCAAGTGGAATCATATTTTTGTGGTGAAAATTGAAATTTTTTTGACTTTGGGGAGTCATTTGGCCTGGAATCGTTTAGTGTATACAGGTGTTTGAATCCTAGTCCCATGACATTTCGTTCTATGTAGCATAACTTCTCTTCCACTTTATTGACTGGGGAAACGGGTCTAATGTAACACCCACCATCAATGTTAAGTAGGGTGTTGAATCTGATGTACACACTAATGGATCAGATCAGTTGTATTTCAATTTCCAGTGCACAAGTTCGCTTCTACAACCAGTTATAAGACGCAACTACCAATCCCAGCATACATTCAAGTGCAATGTCTTCCACCGTCTCTCGATCCAGTTCTTCACCTTTAGAGCAAACCGAGCTGCAGACAAACTGATGGCGACAGGAAACCACGAAAACTAATACACAAGTAACTACTGTAGTAGACACGAGCGGAGAAGTTGCAAAAATGAACTCTTGAAGAAATCCAGTCCCGTCAATTACCATTATTCATGCTCACAATACACATAACCATCACCTGCTTCCTGCTAGCTTGTTCAAACCTGAATAGCGGAATCACTTGTGACAACCCACTACTGTAGCTAAACCATAAAAGCTCGATTATGCACAAGGGGAGTGCCGCAAGCAGCGTAATCTAATAATGTACAACTGGGAACTTCCAGGTGACTATAAATACTCTTTAAACTGCTAATATCGATGAAAATCAAATTTCAAAACGCGACCTACACCACGCCTGCTGGCCCAGGAACCTTCTGATTATTATTCGTTTCATACGTGGCCATGGGCACACCCTGCTGAGGGTAAGGCGCTTGTTGAGGGTAGCCGTACACAGGTTCACCCTGCTGGACGACGGGGCCTCGGTTTCTCCGCCTGGACAAGCAATTGCGAAGGCATGCCAAGCACAGGCACAAGAGCAAAAGGGCACCAATGATAGCTCCTATAATAGAGATCACCACTTGCCAAGTTCTCAGTTTACGCCTTTGGCCTGCATGCAAAACGTTCGCAGATCAGAAATGATGGAAGGAATACATAATATACAAACATACACTTATATATATCTACTAACATTTGACTTTATAAATTCAAACAATCATTACCCGGTATTCGTCCTTCAGGTTGATGACTCTGGTGCTATGATCAATTGAAGGAAGATTTCGGTTGAAGCTAGGGTACTTCTACTAACTATGCCATATGATTGCCCCATAGATGCAGATGAGCTTGATAAATGAAACTGTGATGGAAAATGGATTGAGAACGTACATCCTGAATGGCCAGATCCAATGAGGGCGTCTCCGTAGTATCCACGTCGGCATCTACAGTAGTAACCCCCGGAGTATGAGGAGTAGTAGCAATATGCACTTGGAGCACACTGTGTGCTACATATGCTGGCTGTAGCACAATACAACATACCATCCGCAGAGATCAGTATAAACTTTAGAAAGCAAACTTGCAAAGTTTCATTCAGTTTGCGAGGTTATTGACCATCCAAGTGCGAATTTTTTTAGAATCAACATACTGGTAAGATATAATCGACGCTGAACCAACTGAATGCTTGGAAATTTTCTGAATCTGTGAAGGGAATAAGAAAAGAATAGGCAGGAATTCACTTACATTGCGCTTCCGCAATTTGATACTCCAGGATAGCAAATATAACCAAGACGGCCATGAGGACCGCCATCTTCCATGTCACTCCTGCCATCACTAAAACTCCGAAATTCTGATCTGCGACGAGCAGGGAAAAAATTGGATTAAGACCACCAGCACCACCCACATAGCGGCTTTAGCTAATTCGAATTAGTCTCTAAATATGAGTTGATTACCACTAACTCCCTAGCTTCGAATTGACTATCGGCTAAGTTCATTCCTAATTTTGTTCAAAAGATACAATTTTGTTCCGTTCCTCCTTTCCTACTTCTAGTCTTCAAACGATTCTTTAAAGATCCTTGAAACGGTATCAATAGTGAGAAGTAGTTATTTTTATTAATCAACCCTTCTCAACTACAAGCAAACACTTCTAGTCATCTCAAAAACACAAACCAGCGGAAACATCGTCTCCTTGGGCCAAGGAAATGACCCATGAGAAGATCCCAAACTGGTCTTAGTGGTTATGTAGGAATTCTCATGGGTCATATTCCTAGTCTGCGTACGTTTCATTCTTTGAGAGTTGTGAGAATCCTTCTTCACTAGAAATAACCCACCAAAACTCAAAAAGTCTGACCCACAACAAGCATGGCTATCGAGATTACTACTAGTCTTCAAGTGATCCCTCACCAATTTCCTACTCAAAGAAACTTTGGATGCTAACTGACATGAGGACGGTTTCTATTGTAACGAACTTTGCCAGGGATTCTTCACATACCACCTCAAACTGGACTTCCAATTCAACCAAACTTCAAGCACTGACGACACCGCCATGACCAGGCAAATGTGACAAGTTTGCGAACGTTCATATATAATTTGCAGCAAAAACTAAACTGATTCAGCGAAGCGCGAAAACCTTGAAACATGGGATTTTAAACAGGGGAACAAAGATAAAAACTCCAGTGAACCGGCGTACCTCAGTCGAGTCAGGTGCACCGAATGGCAGCAACGGGCAACAGAGCAGAAGCGCAAGTCTCTCAAATCAGCAGCCTGTCGCACAAATCGCAAGCTCAGCAATATATATAATGCTTGGTTGGTTTTGCCACGGCACCGTTGCCTGGGAGCTTCCACGTGGATCACAGGTGTCGACTGCCGTGATTAGTGACCCTTGTCCAATGTACTGTAGTAGGTAGTCAGCAGGCCGTGCGAGCACTTTACTCAGCACCAGCTGCCATACCGGGCCAAGTGAAGTTTTGGGTTTATGGAAAAACAACTGAAGGGTTCTGTTTGCAAGGTTACTAGGGTACAAGTTAATAAGCTTTAATTAACTTCGTGTGTTTGGGGGTTTAGTTATCTGTATGATCGAATTGCTGGACCGGGGTTTTGGCTTCGATGACTTGATGAAACTACGCTTGTTTCTACTGAGTCCAAGCAAATACCCCGGCAAATAAACTTACTTGTTGATGAAGTAGCTCAATAATTGTACTCTTCACTGAGATTCCTATTGTGGCTTCAGTGTTGGTAGACCGGGCGGTACAGTGAGTTATTACTCTTCATTTTCGGCAATATTTTGCCCAGAAAGGAGAGGCGGGGCGGTGCCTTACTTTGTAGAGAGATTCCCACAGAAATCTTGGAAAGTTCAGGGTTACTTACTGTACTTTTCACAGGCAACATTCAATTGTACAGTACGGTCACTACGGTGGCATTCGTGGCTACGCCGGGCAGTCCACTTGTCGGAAACCGTAAGAATCTGATCGAGCTTAAGTTGAGTTACACTGAAACTTCATGACCAACGTTACGCGGTCCGTTGCAAGCCCAAGAATTTACAAGTTCAGAGTCTTTTTGTAGCCAGGGACTCCTACCTCGAAGGCAGTAAGAGTGCCTCTTTGCTTGGAATTCTTCACTGGAAAGTTCATGAAATAAGGTAGGAGGTCCATAAAGCGCTCATCTAAGAGCTGAAACCGGAATTTGTGGAGGTAAAACTTCTTGAAATATTTTTCAGTAAATTTGCCTTGAAAGACAAATGGAATTGGCATCTAATCCAATTCATTTCATATTTTTTGGAGTTTTGTAGAATTAGTTCTGAATTTTTGAAGTTGAAATGGCAAAGGGCTCTAGAATCGCCCACCTCTGTAAATGTACACTATTTGTACATCACTGGTACAATACAAAAGTAGCATGTTCAAATAGTGTACATTTACAGAGGTGGATAATTATGAAGCTTGTGCGCTTTTAGAACCTCCTACCTTAGCTAAATAATTGTATTAGGGGTTGTTGAGGGCAAGTTTCTCCAAAGAATGAACAGTGAGTGCAAGAAAATAGGAGCCAATGTCCAACAATTCTGGGTGAAGAAGGTGTGACACCCCTTTTACGTTGCATGGAGGACTCCTACAAAGAATGAGTTTACCTCTAACTAAAAATACACAAATTTCGCAAGTGTCAGGTCATCGTTTGAAATGCAAGGGCAGGCGATGTGGGTCATAGAATCGGGTACAAAATATACTTAGCTTGTGAAATCTTTTGTGCACCCATTCTTTTGGTCTAGAGGAGAATATCAAACGTCTAGAAACCTTTGAAGCAGAAGTCTATTCCACCATTGAGAGCTTGCTACAAGCCAACCCTAAATTGCCACGTCTCAATTATGTAAAGAATGGGAGTGCAGTGAAGAAGGTGTGACAACCCCTATTCTCTTTGGTGAGATTCATATTCCTATAAATGTTTTTTCAAAGGAAGTACATTAAAATTCACTTCCATCTTCTTCTACTGTATATCACAAAGGACTTATAGACTAATGTAACAATAAACATCATTGACTTTATGCTCAAGACTTATCTAACACTAGTTTCTATTGCACTCAATGCCTTACATTCTGGCTTATATTTTTCACTCATGTCAATGAAGTAATGCCTTGTAAGTGTCCTTCAAAATATCCTAATTTGCAAAATTTTGAGAGACTTGACATTAATTATATGAAGAAGAGTAGAAGATACTCTATTCATTTACAACATTTTTAAATCAAAGACAAGGGTATTATTTGAGTCCACGTCGTAAAAGACAATTCAACAAAAATAACTTTGTTACTATTAATCTTATTATATGACTACATTACTCAACTCTCTTCCAACCCACTATTGTTCTCCCATTTATTTCTTCTTACTTTTGTCAACTCATCATGAATGTCGATTTCTCCTACAAGCTTGACCATCTAGTTGAATTTTCAAAATCTAAATACAATAGAGTATTTTGCCTCTTGGGATTGACTATGAAGAACATCAAAAGCTCTTGAATAATGTTATGTTCACATAAAAAAATATTGGCAAGAGAAAAATGAAATTGTATATAAACCAATTGGACAAGGCAAAAGTTTTGTAAATAATAAAAGAAACAAAATATTCCTAACAACAATTTTAGGTGCAACCTTAAAAGATGTTGTAGTCAAAGCCCCTATCTAGGCATATCATAGATTGGAATGCCAAATCTAAGTCAATCCTGTATCAAAATTTGTGATTGAGCAATTCATTATTTACAAGACTCATTTGATGAATAAGAACATGCCATATATATTGCTCTTTAGCCTTTTCAATGCCACAATCAAAGTCCTTTTTGTTTTGGATTCACTTTCTAGTGCATTGAGGACCGCCACCTGAGCCCTTATTGCCACAACCCACCACTTGGAGCTTTGTAACCCTTAAAGAAGCTTTCTTTTGAAGGCTTGTGAAATATAAATTGTGATATGTATATTCTATTTTAATTTGTATTTTTTGTGTTCCATGGATCTACAATGGTTTGGTATTATCAAAATCATTTCCATTCATAGTTTTTACAATTGCAAGGCTTTTTTTTCTTCAAACTAGCACTACCTATTCAAAAAGTGGGACACAAAATCTTGGAGGACATTTCAAAAACAAATGTTATCCTCAAAACAAGGCATTGCCTAGTAGTCACCTTCTTTGTGCATGTTCCAAAATGAATTCATCCAATTTCATGTCTTGAAATTGCATGTGATTACAACTACGCGGTGATAGGCTTCTATAAGTATCCAAGCCCATAGTGACCAACTTATTCTTCCACATTTAAATGCCACATGACAAGAATAAATTCATCTTTATGAATACCATATTCATATGCCATATTTGTACAAGTTGAGACAAATATATATTTTGGGGATTGCAAGAAACACTTCACATTTTTGGTTCAAAAACATGGTTTTTGAGCATGGGACATGCATTACTATATAGTACTACCAATATTATTTATCAATAGTATGTTTGCAAATCTGAAATGTTGATTCAATACTATGCAATATTGTAGACTACTTCGGAGTACTATAAAAGCTACTAGGAGGAGAAAATAGAAGAAATGGGATATGTGGACATTTTCATTTTTAGTAATTCAAAAAACATTAAAGAAAAAGCCATAAAAAAGCCATTTTGCTAAAGAAGATTGCCCTTGCATTGCACCAAAGAATTCTTGTAGGAATTTTTTTTCTTCTTTGTAGCTTTCACACAAGGAAAGTCACTCTGACCCCATATGTGCAACCGACATGCTATTATTTTTATAAAAACTCATTATTAGTCCTTGTAATATTAGTAGACCTCTAACCTATACAATTTGTGGCTTTGAATTTTCATTTTTGGATCAAAAATAGGATTGAAAATCTCAAAATAACTAAGGTAATTATCTAATTGGGGCAAGTTAAAAATAGTCTTAAAATAAAAATAAAAAAATTTGAAAAAATTTGAAAAAATTAAATAATGTTTTCAACTATTGAATATACCTTCTTTCCAAATTTCATGCAAATTGGATGAATGATGCACAATTTATGAGCAAAAATCCAACCGTCCAAGGAGAAGGGGACAAGTAATAGGACTAAAGTGTTTCTTTCAATCACCCCATTTAATGAAAATTCAAAAATAAGGTTCACCAAGACACCTTCTCTCTACTCAAACAATGTTCCTCTTCTACAAGGAAATATAGCTTTTACTTGAGTCAAAGAAACAAAATGAAATAAATTCCACAAACAAAACAATTAGTATTTTAACCCTTAAATGATGTTGCAACCATTTTTTGGCTAACGAATGACATTGAAACCATCTAGCTAATGTCAAAAGTAATTTTTCATCCATTTTTTTATGGACTTGGAGTCTTGTGCCATCATGCAAAACAAAAATTAGTCATATTGAATGAATTTACATTTTTAGGGATTTACAATTTTGAAAAAGACAGTGTTAGGCCCATGCTATCCTTCTTGCAACAAGGTTTTCTATCCCAATTTGACGTGGGCTTTTAGGATTGGAATGTTCATCAATGTCAGTTGGAATGTGTGTTGATGCCTTAGGAGTGCACCTAGATGTAGACCATTGATTCCTAAATGAACAGATCCAATTGCAAAATAGTCAAATATCATGTTTGAGCTAAATTTTTCCTTTAGAATTGTGTTCAAATCTCAATCTTATATTTTTATTACGTGACATTGTGAATTGTCAATCATTATGAAAATTTTCACTATGTTTCATATAAAATTGTCATAGTTATAATTTTTGTGCCAAAAAATGAAAATAAATTATTAAATATAGAAAAGATAATACAATTAATTTGAAATTATTTCAAGACGTACAAGCAGCAATGAAAATTAGTGTGAATATTTCTCAATTATTTATTTTATTTTTTACATAAAAAACACCCCTAGCAATGAACTTCAAGTCAAATTTCACTACCAAGCTAAATTTATCCTATAATATAGTTGATATATGCAATCTTGATAATTTTCACTTGTGAAAAAGTGTATTTCCCATTATCATATATTTTTTCATCAATTTTTATGGAAAAATAAAATAATTGTATTCTTTTTAAGTAATAAGCAGAAATAAAATTATAGCAATTAGGATGTATATTTGAACAATCTGGTATTCTTATCATAATTAAATTTCAGAATGAAAAATATAATTTTGTAATTTAAATTTGGAGTAAACAATTGAAAAAAAGATTTGAATGAAAAACACATAGTTTGGTGTGATATGGATTTTGACACTTGAAACTTGCAATTGCAATAATTTTTTCAACTTTTTATTTTTTTCAAAATTTTTAAATGGGATAGAATTAAAACTTGTCAAGCTTCATTTTCTTAGTTTAGAACTCATATCACTAATGGATATTTTGAAATTTACAATTAAGGTTGATGAAGGTGCATCCACTTTTGGGATGCATGGACCATAGAGGGTTAAATTTTTTTTCTAATTTAAGCGTTGATGAAGTTCATTAGGTCCACCCTCTAGATCCATCAAGTTGGACACTTGGACAACTTGTCTGTGGAGATGGAAGACGTGCTAGTTGACCTAGACAACTTCAGAAATTGACAAGTCATTTAGTCAATGATCTTGTCCATCCAAATCACAACTATTTTCATCAACATTCTATCATGGCAAACACTAAAATTGAAGGTTGATGTTGTGAAAGACCTAATAAAGTTGCAATGTGATATGATCCAAACAACCATGTCTTGAAATTTCCACATGAGGGCAACTTGCTATGTTGACTTGTGTATCTTTCAACGTTCATGTTTTATTTGGTGGAGGGGTGGCACATTGCTACATCACCACGAAGAGCAGTTTTCATGTCTAGAGCAAAGTGATTACAAGAATGACTAGTCGATTCTATTTCACTTTAGCAAATTTCAACCTCTTTTTTAGGAATATTATAAAATTAGATTTTTTTCAAAAAATATTTTAAAATGGGCAATGTATACACCTATAAGAAAGAAGGTATTCTAGGAAAGAAAAGCATAAAAAAATTCTCTATGTAGGATTCTCATATAGTGTATAATTGTAAAAAATGAGATACTTCAATGTTTTTATTTGTAAAAAATAGGAAAAATAATTTTCAAAGAAACGAAATATTGTCCATTTGGGAGGATTTTTAAGTGAAGAGATTATACCAAGAGAATGAGCATGAACTTGCAATGACGCTAGTTTGTGAGCCTAAAAGTGTGAGTTTAAAAGTTGTGAGCTTACACCTTAAGAGCCTAGAGCTTTGATTGAAAAAAAATTTGAATTTTTGAGGCCAATAGAGAGGAAAGTAGAGACATTTCAAAGAATTCTATTCATAGTAAAATTATAGCCCTATTACCGTGGACCTATGACCATGGAGGCATGGCTAGCATGCACATTGCACTCAGCTTGTCATACTGGTAAGTGACAATTTTAATCCACTTCAAGCCCCATTTTTTTCTCACAAAAATATTTGGTGAAGCTCAAACTCTTGAAGGGATTTGAAGGGATAACAAACATTTTGGGGCTTATGCAAAAGGCACCACCTCCAAGGTACATGCAAAGGACTTCTCAATGCCTAGGGGTTTCTAAGGGTAGTAAAGTCATGACAATCAACTACACTAAAAAAATGAAAAAAACAAAAAACAGTAAAATTTTTTTTGGTAATTTCAAACCTTGGACTCTCTAAAGGGCCTCTCAATTTCTACCAAAAAAGAAATATGAATTTTTTTGGAGAGTCCCAAACCCCACCAAAGAGTCACTCAATATGGAGAAGGGTTTCTAAAGGTGATCGAGGCGCATACGTGAACGCAAAAAAATTCCGAACCCCAGATCTTCCAAGGTACCTCATGATATAGAGAGAGCTTTTTGAAGGTGACAAAGTTGTGATGAAAAATTAAATTAAAAAAAAAAACTTTTGCAGTTCTAAACCCTACATCCCTCAAGGGACCTCTCAATACCGAGAGAAGTTTCTAAAGGTGATGCCGTGATGGAGACCCAAACACATAAAATAAAATAAAATAATTTTACTTATTATTATTATTTTTAGAGAGTTTCAAACTCCAAACCCTCCAAGGGTCTTCTCATTACCAAACTGGCTAATAGAGGTTCCCAAGGTGATGAAGTTGCGAAAATTGAAAAAATTGAAAAGAAAAAGTTTTGAGAGTCCGAAATCCTAGTACTTCAAAGGGCCTTCTAAGTATTGAGAGGCATTTCAAGGGGTGATGGAGTTGTAAATAAAAAGATTAATTTTTTTTTTTAAATTGAGAATTCCAAATTCCAATACCTCTAAGGGCTTCTCAACACCAAGAGGATTTTCAAGGGTGATAAAGTTGAAAGAAATGAAAAAAAGAGAAAAAAATTAATAATTTTTTTGAAAAAAAAGAGTTTTAAAAGTTCCAAACTCCAAACCCCACAAGGGGGCTTCTCAATAGTGAGAGAGGTTTCTAGAGGGGATGTAGTCATGGAAAAATAAAATAAAAAAAGATGGAAAAAATAATTTTTTTCTAGAGTTTCAAATCCCCAAACTCCAAAGGGACCTCTCAGTGCCAAAGGGGGTCTTTAATTCTCTAGGGGTGATGGACTCACAATTGAGAAAAATAATAAAATGGACAAGTTGTATGGACAAGGTTTTTGGAGAATGTTTAAAGTGTTCTAACCTTAGTTCATGTTGATTGACATATTCACTTAAGTTTACTAGTTATAAAGATCTTCAATTCCTAAACTATGGTAATAGATCCACACCTTAGAAGTCACTAAAAATTATGCTAGAAGTTAGAGGCTCACAAACTCTCAAGCTCTTTGGCTCATGCTCTAAGGCTCACAAAATAGCACCCCCACTTGAGCTTGAAACCATCTTCAATTTTCAAAAGTGCGTGTGTAAGGGAGCACTATTCACACAAACATGGAAGACATAAAATACTATATTTTTAGAATCCCTTTAGTAAGAACATGTCTTCCTACTATGGAAACATACCATAAAAAATTTAGCTCTAAATGCATTAGAAGAGATTTAGCTAGTCTAAAAGATTGTGAGTTCCCATAAATTCTTGGATTGTGAGAACTCAGCATTAGTACCTGGTCGGCATGGCCAGGCAATCGCCATGTCAGATAATAATTTTTAAAAAATTATATTATTTTTAAAATTTCAAAATTTTTCATTTTTCATTATTTTTCATTTTGGACAACTCTAGGTGGTTTTCAATATAGGGAACCAACTTGAAACGGGCTTCTATGGTTGTTGAATCTCTTCTAATGCATTAATTTTGGGTACTCCATAATACTTAAATCCTTTAAAATTCAAAAATTCAAAAATTAGTAAAAATTGAATTTTAAATATAAAATTATTTTAAAAATTTTGGAAGAATATGGGATATGATTGCACTCAAGACAACCATCTCTCATAAAAATTTCAAGTTCATTCAAGCCATGCTTCAAAAGTTATCACAAAGGAAAGCTTCATTCCCCCTTTATATGACAGATATTCAATACTAGGGTTTCTTGCAATGATCCAGTAGATGAATATGGCAATTTCCATCCTTTGTTATTGATAACAACCTTTGTGTGTGGCAAAGAGACTTGAAAAATCATGTTCCATCATTCAATTCATTTCACTTTTTTTGCTTTCGTGTGTTAATAGAATTTGTTGTAGGATAGTGACTATGTAGAATAGGGGTTGTGAATAATGAAATTAGGTTGCCTTAACAACCAAGTTCTTGTATTAAAAAAATAGTGTTCATGACTCACTACTTTTCTATATGATTGGAGGTGCATAGGACTCTTTGAGTTTATTTTTAAATACTAAAAAATAAAATTATCAATAATTAGGATGAAAATTACTACATCCTTGTATGATAAAATTAAATACTTATATAGTATAAAATTTTGAGAAATTAGTGAGGGACAACTTGATTTCACTATTTAGAACAAGCTCTATGTGCACACTATTACAAGCACCGAATCTAGATTTTGAAGAAGAGGTATGCAAACTTCATTCCATTCTTGAACCTTTATCGCATTATGTATAGAAAGAAAAGAAAGATTCCACATTAAATATAGACCTTTCATGCTAAAAGGGAGAGCTCAACTTTATTTACACACAAAACAAGGTTGAAAAGGAATGATATTGTTGCCTTTTGTTATTGTGTACCACCCAGCAAGCTCTTCATATTCACTAGAAGAAAATTGTATTTCAGTTGACAAAAACTGTGTTTTATTTGACAGAAATTGTGTTGTACTCAACAAAAAAGTTTAAAATCAGTTTTTGTTCAACTCTCCCTTGGTAACACAAAATTGCGGGTTTTTACTTGTCAAAACAGAATTTGACAAGTAAAATGCAGATTTTGATGAGTGAAACGCAGAATTTTGTGCTATGAAGGGAGAACTCAACAAAACTGATTTCATACTTATTTTTGTTGAGTACAACATAGTTTTTGTCAAGTACAATATAGTTTTCTTCTAGCGTGCGCGTATTCCTTCAAAATGCTGAGCCGGGGATGGAAAATGATAGGCCCAAGAATAAACAATGACCAATGCTGGTTGCATTAGGGCATATTCAACATTTTTGTTTTGAGTGAAATTTCCCTCAACCTGCCAAATTTTGACCTCTTTGTTATTGTCCCTCCAAATTTGGGCCTCTACAATGATGCCAACAAGTTGACACTTGCCCAAAAAAAACTTTGGGCATGTTTTTTATAGTACCCCGTCATCATACACTTGGCATATGTGTTTCCATATTGCAACGGAGCTACTCTTAGTTTACAACTAATACAAATTTGATCTATAACTAATAGATACTAGCACAAACTTATTGCACTGCAATATGAACTGAGGAGAATATGGATTGAATAGTTGGTTGAAGTCTTACAGAACCGGAGGAAAAATATTTCGATGACATGTGTGAGTGATGTTGAAATATTTGGGATGAAAACATGACCATATTTGTGACAAAGGGTCGTGACATGAATTATGACACTGTGTATTTAATATAATAAATGGGGATAGCCGTGGGAGTGTTTGGATATGGCCGTGACTTCAGCGAAGGCTGTGCTGTCACAGCCACTGACGGCCGAGTCCAGCAGTCCTCGATGGCATTGGCCTACTTTGTTCCCGCTTTCTCTCCTTGGTCGACGATTCAATTTGTTGCTCCACAGTGAAAAGGCGCGATGGCAGGCTGGGCCGGACCCTCTAACTGACCTTCCTCCGCCTTCTAATTAGACCCCGACGATCTTGGCAGCTGTGCTGCTCATTCTGTGGAGCCCTCTGCGCCTCTCATCGTTGTTAGTCTCTTAGTTTCTTTCCGTTTCGTTTCCATGGTAGCTGAATTTGGATTTGAAAATGGAATGCTGATGATCATGATCACTCCATCGTAATTTATCGTAATTTAGCTTTTTTGGAGTCGGCATTTTTTTTCATGTTTATCACGATTCGTCCGCACTGGAATCGAGTTGTGAAGCTGTTTTGTGATTGTGTCGTCCTGTTTTCTTGTAGATTTTTTTTAGGTTTTATGAGAATGGAGTCATTCTTTGGCACATTGGGTGAATGCTGAATTGCTTTGGTTATTTTAGCACTAGTTGGACTTAGTTGGGAATGTGGTCTAATCTTTATCACCGTTCATCATCGCTTTATCAGTACCTCTTTCCAAATTTTTCTTTGCCCTACCCTAGTCTCTGTTGTTTTAATTTTAGCATTTTAAACCGTTCATAACTGAAGTAATCGGAAGGTCTCAATGCATAGGATTAAATTCTCTTACTTTGATTGAAGTAGTTGGATTGAATGCGCCAAATTCGATTTTCTTCTGCACTGGACATCTTTGAAATCTTGAATGGTAATTAAGTAGTACCTTATGGTTTGTTCTATCAACAAGCCTGGTCTTTTTTTCCAATCTAAAGCAATGTTTGGCTTGGACTGTTCAGGCAATAAATTGGGAGTTATTGAGAATCTGGGAGCCAGAGGTAATACATAGTTCTGACCCTTGTGTTACTGGATCTTGTTATCTGAGATTTTGCTGTGTACCTTTCTGAGTTCGATTGTTGCTCGATTGCACCGTAGATCAAGGTGCTCGTTGTTGTTTACTCCTAAACATTTCAGTTTCTACTCGTTCAATATTAGGTTTGTGGATTTTATCGTGAACTTCTCGTCGTGGTGCAATTTCAGAACCAATATGCGAGCATTGACATATCAGACAATGAGATAGTGAAACTCGAGGGCTTTCCACATCTGAACAATATCACATTTATCAACAATATCAGTAAAATTTTCAAGAAGATCTGGTTTGACGAACTATGTCTTGTTCAAATTGAGTTGTACAAGTTGAGGGTACGTTTTTAATGATGTCAATCATGACAAATCAGTATTACCTGCTATAGCGTTGGGTTGCTCCTGAGAAAGCGCTATGAAATTGTGCAAATTTAGCGAGCTGTAGTTGCATGCGCAGGTGTAAGAATGTTTCTATGCTTACCAACTTAATTACATTTTGAGAGTTTCTTACTGGTTGAATCTGGGAATAAGATAGGTATTATTTCTCCATGACATGGAGTCCTTCAGGTGGGCTTTTTATAGTATGTATGCGAGGAGATAAATCCTCCTGTGTGCAAGAGAATTCAGTGCATGAATCATCTTCGTAAGCTGTGTGAAATTTGTGCTTTTGCAGCGGCTTTGCCAAAGCTGGAGACTTTGGTGCTCACAAGCAATTGGCTTTCGAATCTAGTGGACACTGACCATCAGGTGGCACTTGTGAGTCTGCAGAATTTATGTCTGCTAGATAGCATTGTCACGAAGGGGACAAATTTTCGGGCGCCTTTGATTCAGGAACTTCTCAAACTTAGGCTTCTTCACTTCAAAAAAGTGAAGCTGAAGGTACATAAGATGCCCTAGTTTTCATTTTCTGTTTTGTGTAGTTGCTTCATTTCAAACGTGCATGGAGACGTTGGCCTTGTTCCTGTCAAGTGACTTAATTGAAGGGAATGAAAAGGTAAGTTAATTTGATTGGAATCACTTATTGTGTGGAATGCAAGGATTTCTTCCTGTGGAATTCAATTTCTCAGCTGGAGAATGATGGAACTTATTCTGGAATCACCATGCTGAGAATCTTGGACCACCTGTAGGCCTTTTAGGAAGTCATTTTTGGTGGTTTCATTAGACTTGTTTTCATCGTTTTATCTCTTTGCTTCAGGAACGGTAGTTATGTTACAAGCTTACTAGAGGACTTGTTGTGTTCGTTGCAGTGCCAATTACAAGCTGTACAGGCGGAGTTGTGATGTCTTGGCTAACTGTGGATACGTCTTGAGAACATCAGTTGACTTCAGCTTTGAAAAACCTGTGTCAACAAGCAATTCCGAACCATGTTGCCAGACTTTGTTGCAGCAGGAAAGTCAATTGCAGGACATGTGAGCTGAAATTTTCAGGTAAAGCAACTAGCAAGCAAGTCATACGCGTTCACATATCTTACTAGAATGTCTCGCAAATCATGTGCACGTTTCGAGAACCAAAGTTCAGAAATTTAGCAGAGTATCTGTCACATCGAGTAGCTTTCACCTTACGAAGACCAAGAAAATCACACGCACCGTCACTGTAGCCAGGGATGTGACCGTTACTGCCCACATAATCTCAATGCAGGCTAGGAGAGTTTCGCCATTGTGGCATCTCGTGGCATGTTTCGATTGGTTAAGGAGGGGCCGACTAAGACTGATAATGCTCACTGCTTGAGCGCCTCGCGCAAACTTTCAACCAGGCGGATATGAAGTAGAAATTTCATTGGTCTGGGAGTGAGAAATCTGACAGAAATCTCTACTACTACTAAGTGGTATTAAGTTAGTGAGTGCAGATCCACCTACCATAATCTAAATGCAGGAGAGTTTTGCCGGATCAACTCTCCTAGATTGAGATTATGTCTGGTAATTGCAAAGTAGGCCAAGTCATAAAAAATAATAAAAAAGAAATTTAGAGTAGTACCAACCTCGTCCCATGGTTCAGTAGGTCCTATCCAGCGGTTATTTTTGATAACCTGGCCTGCCTTGCAATTACCAAGCCCATCGTGGTCGCTTCTGTTGCTTCAGCAGCTGTGGAGGTCGGGTTGCCCGAATGCTGCTTTTTCCAGGGACTGTTCATCTGCGTGAACAGTGTCTTCTCGCGCGGTCAGCCACCTAATGTTGAACTGTTCACAGCCCGACTTTTCCCTACGGTGAACAGACCGTCCTTGACGGGTCAAATTACTTTTTATTTCCTTATAAAAACATGTACAATACACATACTTAAGACAATTGCTCACTCAGAAACTACATTCCAGTAAGCAACCAAACTCCAAATACAAATTGAAATTTGCAGAATCGTGTACAGGTGTTTGAATCCTAGTGCCACGAAATTCGGTTCTAGGTAGGATAATTTCTTTTCCATTTTATTGACTGTGGGGAGACGGGTCTAATGTAACACCCCACCATCAATGTTAAGTAAGGTGTTGAATTTAGATCAGTTGCATTTCAACTTCCAGTGCACAAGTTCGCTTCTACAACCAATTCTAAGACGCAACTACCAATCCCAGCATACATTCAAGTGAACTGTTTCCACCGTCTCTCGATCCAGTTCTTCACCTTTAGAGTAAACCGAGCTGCAGATAAACTGATTACGACCCTAAACCATGCCACGGAAACAAGTACAGAAGTGACGACTGCAATAGACACGAGCTCAGAAATTGCAAAAATGAACTCATGTAGAATCCAGTCCCGTAAATTTCCGTTAGTAATATTCACAATACACATAACCGTCACCTGTTTCCTGCTAGCTTGTTCAAAGCTGAAAAGTGGAATAACTCGTGACAACCCACTAATCCATAAAAGCTCGATTATGCACAAGGGGAGTGCCACAAGCAGGGTAATCTCATGGTGTAAGTACTTTACAACTCGGAACTTCCAGGTGACTACAAATACTCTTAACTGCAGATGGAATTCAGATTCAAAGCGACCTACACCGCGCCTACTGGCCCAGGAACCCTCTGATGATTATTCGTTTCATACATGCCCACGGGCGCACCCTGCTGATTGTAAGACGCTTTTTGAGGGTAGCCCTCTTGGACGACGGGGCCTCGGTTTTTCCGCCTCGTCAGGCACTTGCGAAGGCATAACAAGCACAGGCACAGGAGCAGAAGGGCACCAATGGCAGCTCCTATTACAGCGACGATCACTTTCCAAACTTTCAGTTTAGACTTTCGGCCTGCATGCAAACATTCAATGGTCAGAAATGAAGGAATACATAATATGCAAACATACACATATATCTACTAACATTTGACTTTAAATTTAAAGAGTCCCGGTATTCGTCCTTCAGGGTGATGACCTTGGTGCTAACATCAATTGAGGGAAGATGTCGGTTGAAGCTAGGGTACGTCTACTAACTACGCCATATGATTGCCCCATAGATGCAGATGAGCTTGCAGACGGTAATTTACGAGTGAAATGAAACTGGGATGGATAATGGATCGGGGACGTACATCCTGAATGGCCAGCTCCCATGAGGCCGTCTCCACGGTATCCACCTGGGCAGCGACAGTAGTTAGTCCTGGTGAATGCGCTGTAGCAATATGCACGTGGAGCACACTGTTGGCTACATACGCTGGCTGCAGCACAATATATCATACCATCCGCACAGTTGAGTATAAACTTTAGAAAACAATCTTTCAGAGTTTCATTCAGTGTGCAAAATGATCGACCATCCAAGTGTGAAGTTTTGTGAATCAACATACTGGTAAGATTTAATCGAGGCTGAACCAACTGAATGCTTGGAAATTTTCTGAATCTGTGAATGGAATAAGAAAAGAGTAGGCAGACATTCACTCACATCGCGCTTCCACAATTTGAAACTCCAGGATAGCAAATATAACCAAGACGGCCATGAGGACCGTCATTTTCCATGTCGCTCCTGCCATGGCTACAACTCCGAATTCCGATCTGCGATGAACAGGGAAAAAAATTGGATTAAGACCACAAGCACCAACCACATAGCGGCTCAGTCGATCGAGCTTATTCGAATTATTTTGTTTCTAAAGTGGTGTTAAGCACCGCGATCTACCTAGCTTCGTATTTTTACCATCATTTCCATCGTCTAAGTTCACTGCTCAATTTCGTTCAAAAGGTACAATTGAGTGCCGTTCCTACTTTCCTACTTCTAGTCTTCAAACGATTCTTTGAAGATCCTTAAAAAGGTATCAATACAAGGTAAAGTCGTTCTCTCTATTAAGTCATCCCTTCTTAACTACAAGCAACCGCTTCTAGTCATCTCAGAAACACAAACCAGCAGAAATATCGTCTCCTTACACCGAGGAAATTAGTGACCAAAACTGGTCTCACTGGCTCTGTAGGTTCTCATAGTCATATTTTTTTAGTCTACGCAAACTATGTTTCAAATTCCGCAATCTCATTCTTTGAGAGTCGTGAGAATCGTGAGAATCCTTCTTCACTAAAAGTAACCCAACAAAATTCGATAAGCCTGACTCAAAAACAAGCATGGCTATCGAGATTACTACTGGTCTTATCTTCAAGTGCACATAATTAAATTCATATTCAAAGGAGCCTTTGGATACTATACTAGCTGGCATGAAAACGGTTTCTATTGTAACGAGCTTCGCACGGGATCCATCATGCACCACCTCAAAGCTGGGCTTCCAATTCAACCAAACTTCAAGCTAGCACTGACGATCGACACCGCCATGATCGATCAGGCACGCGTGATCGACAAGTTTGCGAACGTTCATATCTAATTTGCAGCAAAAACTAAACTAAGTCGTCAGCGAAGCGAAAACCCCTTGAAACAGGGGGTTTTAAACAGGGGAACAAAGAGTGACGAAGCTCTAGTGAACCGTCATACCTAAGTCAGGTGAGTATACCGAATGGCAGCAACGGGCAACAGAGAAGAAGCGCAAGTCTCTCAAATCAGCATGCAGCTTGTCGCCCAAATATAGCAGGTAATGTTTGTCGTAGCAACATAGATATCTCTCTATATATATACATAATGTTTGTCTTTGGCTGTTTGCCACGGCACCTTTGCCTGGGAGCTTCCACGTGGGGTACAGTTGTCGGCCGCCTATTAGTGACAGAGTCAATGTAGTAAGTTAGCAGGTCCATGGATAAAATTTTGTATTCATTGAAAGACAAGTTGCAAGGTTAACCCTGGAGTGCTACGACGTCCAAAAATTTTGGACGACGAACAGATTGAAACTTACTGGTTGTATCTTCTCATTACTAATTATCTTCTCAAGTTGCTGATACTGTATCAAGTTGTTGTCCTATCTAAGGAATGGATTTGGTGTTACTAGTGTACAAATTTTTCTAAAATTACCAACGTGCAAGTATGTCAAGTGGTTGACCAAGCCAAAATTGCATTGACTCTACTGTAGTTCAAAATTTCTCTTTCAAAATTTATAAAAAAATATTGATGATAGCATTGATGAATCTAACCAGACTGATGGAATCTACTACTCACAATCTACAACTTTTATTTTATTTGTATGTCAATTCCAAAGTGTGCTTCCAAATAGCACATTCTAATGATTTTTCTCCAATCGTCAATTTTGGAGATGAATCTGGTCAGGACGTTCCAGGGTTAATAAGTTCCGTTACAAAGTTTAACTTAGGGTATCAGCTTCAGTGACAGCTGCCTTGGCAACACTGTTTCAACAAGGACACCGACACGCATTGCATGAGATACTAATAACTTAAGTTAAAATAAGCACTTGAATGAACATTATGATGCCTTTCAGACTCTTTGAGTTCACTTCAGTTGTTGCAAGTGAGTCACTACAGTACAGTACAGTAGGAGCCGGTAACTTAACTGGGCCACCAACAATAACTTATTAATTAGCAATTCAGCAGATCATGGCCCATGCAACCATGCAGTTCAATATCTTGGGGAATCTCCCAGTCTCGACGCGGCCGGGTCAGTGGTCAGCACTCAGCACAGCCCTTTCGCGCCATCAGTTTAGAGCATCTCCACCGTTGCAGGGTAAAAATGACACGCTATAATGGAAACCCCAGAGGACCTGTCCGGGCTGGTTTTCAAGAGAAGTTGTCGAAAACTCCCATTTTTTATTTTAGTGCATTGATTGTGACATTCGTGAGCAGCTACACTAAATAGTGAAATTAGGTTGCCTTAACAATTAGATTGCCTTATCCCAAGCAAGTTACTTTACAAGCCATCAAAGTCAACAAATATTTCTAAAAATGTTTTCATTTGTACACATGGAGGTTCATGATTCCCAAATACAAGGATAAGAAATTCAAAAGTAGTTTATTCTCTTACAATAACTGTAAATATTTAATTATTGTCAAATATCGAGAAATTAGTGAGGGGCAACCTAATTTCACTATTTAGTATAGCTAGTGGAAGGACCCTTATTCTTTCTTGCTTCTTATTGGCACTTACTCCCCTCCATTTGGAAATAATATAAGGTGGGGACCCCATAATCACCATGTGCCTAAAAGTGCCATCTAGAGTAAGTGAGCATTCCTAAATTTAGTTCTAAACCTATTTGCATAGAGCGCTTTTAGAAACCGACTTTGACCATCAATAACTTTTGCATGTAATATCCAAATGATGTGTTCTTTGGTACATTGGAACCTCCTTTCTCTTGCCAACAAGGAAATATAAAAATCTGATCAACCCAATAATAGTAACAATGCACAATCACAATTTGTGGTGCTTTGGGGTGTACCTACCTTATCCATTCTCAATGGTGATTGCACTGAGAGTAGATATACTATTTTCAAATGGAGGGAGTACAATTTATTAGTTTTCTTAGATCATTGAGGTCATTGCATGTAGCAAAGGAAGTCAACAACAACTTTTCAAACTTGTAAGGACACTTGCTTATTTGGCACGGTTGGATGGGTTGGGAAGGTAGGAAGGGATAAATGGGTCCAAGGCAAAATTCTTGAATGCAAACTTTCTCCCCAAGTCAAGGGATTGTAGCACTGTAATATGAGAATATTATGTGTCAACACTATTGTACAAAAGGTGCCATGCTTCTCATTCAAGAATGTTGTGACCAAAATTGAAAAGAAAACTTTGATTTTAATTTCAATTGTACAAAAATGTAGTAAACTATTATGAAAATGTGTGGGAAAAAAACCAGACCATTGAACTATGTAGTTTGAAAGATTATAACATTTGAAGTGGGAAAAAAAGCTTTTTTTCATTCTTGCAAAACGGAGGTCAACATCTTTAAGCCCCTGATTGGAGTGAATTTTTTTTGCTCTTGGTAAACTTGTGTCTTTTGCCATTGAGTTCTAAATCTTATATGGCGCACTCATGCAAAAGTTCATAAGCAAATATGGAGTTCATCTTATTCTAAATCACTATGCAATGTAAGGAGGTTAAGTGCACTAGCAATACGCTAATAATGTTTTGATGATTTCTTATACAATGAGAAAATCTTTACTTTAAAATACAAGTAGTGAAAAATTAGAGACAAACATTTGGAATATGTGGGAAAAAAATTAAAAAACTTTGAGAGCACAAATTCCAAGATAATAGCATTTGACATTAGAAGAATATGTTTTTCTCAAACTAGCTTGGCTAAATTAGTAGAGTTTGCCTTCTCTTGGAATGAGATTTTTGTGCTAGATGAGTAGATGTAGTTTTTAATACAACTTCATATTATATCATATTGGTTACATACATGCAAAATTTCAGAAATAAATGAGGAATTTAACAAAAGCTTTTAAAATTGTTGAAATTACCTTGATCTTCAAGGACAACATAACTTTTGATCTAGAGGCATCCTACTAGAGTTTCTAAATTTTTCATGAAGAAGGAGAATGTCTCCATCTTGGACAAGTGTTTTTTTGCTCATAAATTTTGCATCAATTGTTTCCTTTGGTGTGAAATTTGGAATGAAGGTACGTACAATAGTTTTAGACATTGAGTAATTTTTTCAAATTATTCAAAATTAATTTACTATTTTTAAACCGCCCCCAATTGGATGTCTATGTTGGCCATTTTGGGGGGTTTCAGTACTATTTTTGGCTCAACAATGCAAATTTGAAGCTTAAAATTTGTATAAACAAACTTCTACTAAAGTTACATAAGTCTACAAAGAGATTTTCTAAAATAGTGAATTGTCCACCCTCTACATATACTCAAAGTGCACGACCTTTGCGCAAGTGCAAAGACTTCAATTTTTTTTCCAAAGATAAAAATGGTTGAGAAGGAGCATCTTCAAGTAAGGAAAAATGTCTTTTTTAATTTTTTAATTTTTTAATTCTTTTACTATTTTCTAAAAATCAAACACCAAAGTGTGGCCATTTTCTTGGTATTTTTCATTGTGCTTTTTTTTGTTCATAACTTTTAGAGATAAAATTTTCTAGGTTTTAATTTTAGGAGACATTTTATTCTCAATGTTTTTCAAATTATCAATATTTTATTTCATTTAAAAAAAATTATTTCAACATATCAGAGTATTGTAGTACTATAAGGCCGTTTTGAGCCAAAAACAATAAGTGTTGTTATTACAACAATCCAAACATCAATTAAAACTTGACTTTATATTGCCCGACATGAGTTTTAAAAAGTCCACTTAGTGAACACTTGGGCCTATAGGGGATAACCTCTACTTTTGAAGAATCCCCCATTGTTTTGTGTCCCATTTAAGAATATTCCATACTAGTTGCAAGAAAAAGGGCTCCGCAATCGTAGAAGTGAAGGAAAATGATTTTGATAATACTATACCACTTTCAACACATTAAAAAAAAATACAAAAAATATACACATAACACACTTTATCATTAGATGAAATTTAGCTAATCTATAGGGGCTAGGAGTTTCTCAGAGTTTTTGGACTATCAAAACTTGGTTTAGTAGCAAGTTAATGTGGAAGAGCAACTACCATGTCTAATAATAATAATTAATAATTTTTTTAATAATTTTTTAATAATTTAATTTTTAATCATTTTTTCATTTTTTCATTTTTTTAAGAATTTTTAATTCTAGCAAGCAGTGGTTGGTTTCCAACACAAGGGAACTAGCTTGAAGCAAACCTCCAATGTAATTGAAAAACATTTAATGATTTCACAAGCTTTCAAAAGAGAGCTTCTTTTAAGAGTTCCAAAGCTCCAAGTGGTGGGATGTGGCAATTGAAGGGCTCGGGTGGTAGTCCTCATTACACAAGAAAGTGAATCCAAAACAAAAAGGACCATGATTGTGGCGTTTGAAAAGGCTCAATAGCAATTTGTATGATAGGTTTTTATTCATAAAATGAATCTTGTAAATAATGAATTGCTCAATCACAAAGTCCACTATAGAATTAACCAAATAAGCCTAGGTTTGGCATTCCAATCTATGACATGGATGGATAGGGGGCTTCAACTACAACATCTTGTAAGGTTAGGGTGCACCTAGAATTGTCGTTAAAAACACATTTTGTACATTCATTTTTTTCATCATTTACAAACCTCTCTTGTTGACCATTGGTTTTCATAAAATTTCATGTTTTACTAGTCAATTTTGTTTTGATGCGAACATAACATTATTCAAGAACTTTTGATGTTCTTCATAGTCAATCCCAAGAGGCAAATATACTCTATCATATTCAGTTTTTGAAAAAATCAACTAGATGGTCAAGCTTGTAGGAGAAATTGACATGATGAGTTGATAGAAGAGAAAATAAATGGGAGATTAGTGGTGGGTTTCAGAGAGAGGATTCATATAGTCAGACAATAAGAAGAATAGTAAAAGACTTATTTTTGCTAATTTTTTATTTATAATATGGACTCAAATAATACCCCTTTTTTATTGAAAAATGTTTTAAATGAATAGAATGTCTTCTTCATGTAGTTGATGTCAAGTCTCTCAAAATCATACAAATTAGGATATTTTGAAGGGCCCTTACTTGGCATAACTTTATTCATGTGAGTGAACAAATACAAGACAGAATTTGCTAAGGCATTGAGTGCAATAGAAATTGGTGTTAGACAAGTCTTGAATGAGTATGAAAATTAGTGGTGTTTATTATTACATTATTCTACAACTCTTTGCAACATAGTAGATTGAGATGGAGGACTTTGATGTACTTTCTTTGTAAAAAAAATCATATTTTTTCTAATATGGAGTCTAGACCAAAAATAACAATGTTAAGGAAAAAACAGATATGGCAAGCAACCTTGGTTACTAACTCAATATGTGTAAAATCTTCTTCTACTTTTGAAATTTGGCAAGTGTTTACATACCATAATACAAAATATAATTGTTCAAATATCTATGTGCCAAAATCTCATTCTAAGATAAACAACATTTGTTGGCCATGTTTAATATGATAGGGTTTAAAATAAAACTTTTATGTCATAGTGTCTAAATTTCATTCCACATATGTCTAGCTAGTCTAGATTGTATAATTTAGCAAGGTTAAATTTATTAAAAAAACTATTTAATGGTTTATTTTTCTCCAAGCATTTGAATGTGGTTGTGTTGGATGAATTCATTGTAAAACATATTGCAATCATTCCTCTAAAAAAGGGGACTTGAAGGTGTAGCTAAGACTCAATATTGACTTGACTTAATTCTTGGGCTTGATAATATATTATGTCTTTATTGGAATAGAGTTTGGGTTGCTTATAAGGTCTCAATTAATCAACACTTCAAGAATTAGCACATTATCAAGAGAAATTGGCTCCAATTATTCTTGAGGATTCTCTATTTAAAAATTCGTAGGATCTTTTGTGTCTAGAGTTGTATGACAATTGTTTGGCTCAAATTTTAAATTTACTTCATAGCTATAAGAGGAATCAACATTAAAATTTTTTTGCTTAATCTATATTCTAGTTACAAACATTCCTAGAGCCTTTTGAACACAAACAACTATATAATCCAAAGCAACCGAATTCTCGAAAAGAGACTTTTAAAAATAGTATAATTTATTGATTCTTGTATGGTGTGTTTCTTACACCATCACGCTAAGTAAGTAAGGAATAATAGGTGTCTCTTTTTTGCTTCAAAAGTGGATTGTATAGCATTGTTGTTTGGGAGAAAACTCAAAGGGCACCTAAGCCTTGGCTCAAGTTCATCTTCAATCCAAGTGTTGATAGGATTAGTCAATAATTCAATATCCTTGCAAGATTGAGTTAATGAATTTAAAAGAGACTTATCAATTAGGTAGCATTTGGATTGATTGGGATCCATTGATAAAAGCCCCAAAGGCAATATTGGATCATTGCAAGAAACATCGTGCATTTTCTGTAGCGTTTTCTATAGTACTCCTAGTTTTTTTTAGAGTACTTTATAATTAGAATTTTTTTTTTTTAAATGGAAAAAATATTCTTAATGTATAAACCTTTAAGAAGTAGGTATGCTACGAAGGAAAAGCATAGAAAAATTCTCTAAGTAGGAGGACTAGAAAAGTGCAAAATCTCATGAAAATTGGTACTTTCACATTTTAATTTGTAAGAAATAGGAAAATCAATTTTAAAAATGAAAAATTTTCCATTTAGGAAGAATTGATGAAGATGAAATTTCACCAAAGAATGATCTTAGAACCATCTTCAATGTTCAAAAATTGTGTACAATGGGAGTGCTATTTGCACTCACTCAAGTGGAGGACATAAAATAATAGATTTTCAAATTTCCTTTGGTAGATACATGTTTTCCTACTATAAAAATAGACCCTTAAATTTCCAACTCTAGATCATAAAATTTGGTGACTCCTTACATAGTAAAAAAATCCTAAATTGCACTTTGTGACAAATTAACAAAAAGGATTTTTTAAATGTCTAAAAAATAAGGTATCTGATTACCATCAAGTTAGACATGGTCAATAGAAATTTCATGTTCATTGGACTTGTGCTTCAAAAATTATAGCGGATAACAAAAGCATCACTCTCATTGTGACAGAGAATAGGACCGGTGTTTCTTGCAATGACCCTACTGGGGATTTTGTCTTTGAGAAGACTATTTGGATTATTAATTTTATCGAAGCCAAGTAGATCTACTCTCAAGTTTGTGATATAGTTCATGGAGCCCCCAACATCAAATCTTGTTGTAGGGGAGTACCTATGACTATAAATTTCTCAAAACAACAAAAAGTAATTGAAAAATATGCAAGACTACTTGGAAAAACTAAAAGAAATGTTCTGCTAAATCAAAAGACAAAAGCTTCTAGAATAGAAAAGAAAAAGTCATTCTTGGATCAGCCCCTACAAAATCATTTAAAGTTGGGGGGCGCTATGAATTGGTGACAAGTTGCAATACTAGCTTACAATATCTCAAACTCGAGAGTAGATCTACTTGGCTTTTATAAAAATAATAATCCCAAGGGTCTTCTCAAAGATGAGATACTAGGTATTGTTTTGGGGGCTTTATCAATGGATCATGATCAAGCCAAACACTACCTAATTAATAGGTCTCTTTTAGATTCATTAATTCAGTCTGGCAAGGATATTGAATTAATGACTAACCCTATGACTTTTGATTTAGTAGAATCTTTCTTTCAATCTTTCCAAGTAGTCTTGGATATTTCTCAATTACTTCTTGGGCTTGATAATTTTGCTCTTTATTAGAGTAGCATGGATAATCCATAACATCAAAAGTAAACAGTAGGGGTATCTAACTTTAGAATTAGTGCCTCTTTTCTCTAACAAAATCATACCAAAAGAATCAAAGATATATGAAGGCTTTAATTCTCTAAAGCCATTGAGAAGCTCAAAAAATATATGTGTGTGTATATATATGCTTCTCCTTTTCTCTGCCTTGCTCCAAGTTCCAACTATTGCTTTGTATATAATATGACAACTATAAAATTGAATGAAAGCATCTTGGGAGGCTTAATTTTTAGCTAAATATACCTACTACAAATTCTATGTATAAAGTAGCCTTCAAATGAGATTTTAACATTTGACCCATTTCTTGAACTATATTCATCACAGAATACTATATTTCAAAAAATTGAAGACTAAGTAATTGAACTTTTGGTCTTCACATTGTAGAGCTATGTATTCTATACAAGATATTTTTAAATTTCCCTCTATAATCCATCAAAGTTGGGATTTGGCCTAAAACAAGGATTTGAGACATTTAGTGAAAATTGGCCCTGAGTTTCCTTTTTGTATTTTAACCCCTAAAGGACCAAGGTGTGTTTTTTGGCAACATAACTTTTGGGGGCAAGTACATGTGACTAGAGATTTCTATAGTTTTGGCCCAAACTTTAATAGAAGGTGTACACGAGGAATATCTTTGTTGTGCACTAAATTTCAGGGCATTTGGAAATATGAGTCAAAAGTTAAGGGCCTAATATGTAGTTTGTTTCTCAACTCAAGTAGTCTGGGTAGATTTGAAAAAATCATTTTTTTCAAAAATAAAAATTTGAAATTGATTTTCTAGATTTATACATACATAGAAGCTTTGAATCATTCCATTTTGATCAATGAGTCAAAAGTTATGAGATGTTTTAGTTTGTGAGCAAGTATGGATTCTCTACTCTAAAATAAACTTTGAAGTCCTTTATTTAACTCAATTTTCAATATTTTTTGAAAAAAAATAAAAACATAAGATGTAGATTGTTTAGTACAACATTACAACCATTGGGATTGGGATTTTTCAATTCCATTAATAAATTATTAACAATTTAGTATTTTGAATTATTCTCTACATCTTTCTACTTACTATTTTTTTCCTATGTGCTACACAATTCCAAATGATTTGAAATTTTCAAGCATGTAGACAACTTGCATTGAAGAATGAATCTAAAGAAGCACCACCATTTGGGAAATTTTTTCATACAAATGTGACCTTGTGAAGTGTAGCTACCTATTTTTTTAGAGGGCCTCCAAAAGGATTTTTGTCACTTCAAATGCTAATATCTTGCAATCTACAAGGTGGAATTTTCTGAATTTTTTTCCCACATCTTTTTAATCTAGTAAACTACAAGATCCTACAATTATATGTGTCCAAAAATGATATTTTTCAAAAATTTGGTACTTGTATTAGAAATGGCAATTTTTGAGGGGTTCTGGTGATAATATAGTCAAGGAACTTTAGGGGTTAAGGGCACCTCAATTCAACGAGGGCTAGGAGCTAATGAATTTTTTTGATGATTTATTGTCAAAATCCAACAAGGCTCAAACATCATAGACAAGGGTATAGGAATTTCTTAGGATTTTTCATAGTAGTTTGACAACTCTTATTTTGCACTATATTAAATTCAAAATTGTGTCAAGAATTCATCACATTTTCATCTGCCCTTTTCATTCATCCATTCTATTTAAAGTCTAATAATATGCAAATTTGTCAATGAAACTTTGGAACTTGATGAAATCCTTTTGTTGTTGTTGCATTGCAACAAGCTTTGTTCAAATTATAATAAACTATGCAGTGACCCAATTCGATAATTAAAAATGGCATATATAGGAATATTCATCTAACACTTTATAGCCACACATGTGATCTGGCTAGATCCAAAATATTTATACTACTAGGAACTTGTTGTTCATGTGTAAATTTGTTTTGAGTAAGTATATCTAGTTACAATCCCTATCTTTTTGCTCCATAATGCATACACCATCTTCATTTTAAGACCTAAATTTACTATAGTCATTCTTTTCTTATTTGTCATTTTAGGACCTAGATTTAGCATCTACAATAAAGATGGATGCAAATAATGACGCAATAGTAGGTGGGGGGTGCAATTAGGAGTAAGGTAGATACCACCCAAATCACATTTTGTGTAGAAGTGCCACTTCAACAAGTCCTTACTTTGTACACATCTTGTAAATCAATATGTCCCTATTGTTGAAGAAACAATTTTAGAACATTTTCCAAAAAAACTATGTTCCTTCATAACTTTTGCTTATGATATCCAAATGTTTCATTCTTTGGTGTATTGGAATCTCCTTTAAAATCCCAACAAGAAATATGAAAACTTTGACCAATCTAACATAGTACATGAGAAAATTTGGGTCAAATTATTTTGGTGTCATTTTGACACCAAAGGCCGCATACAAGTCATTTTAGTGTCATTTCATCCATACTAGGTTGGTATGGAGGTTGGCACCAAATTATCTTAGTTTCATTTCAATGCACCATCATGGCACCATATTCACATGCCTTGAAGTTCCTAATGTAACTATGTACAAAAGAAAAAATGGTGCTTTCGGGTATCCCTACTTGACTTAGCTTAAGACTAACATATTCTACCTCCCGGTCTACCAACAAGACTATAGGAATCTCAATGAAGAAAATAAAATTATTTAGCTATTTCATCAACAAGTATTTTCTTGGAATCACTAAAAATATTAATTTCAATAAGTTATCAAATCCCGGTCCAACCATTTACATAGAAAATCAAACTCCAAACACACTTAAACTTAATAGACTCTCCCATAATTGCCCCTACTTTGGGGCCCTCCTTGGTGCATGCTAAGAGCATTGCCACTAGGCCTTGGCAACAACCTCAGCAAGGGTACTCCGGCCCTTGCTGCACTTGTCTAACATAAAGGCTCCGCATTAGCATCCCTTTATGGTATAAATTTTGCTCAGGAAAGGAGGGCCTATATAGAGGGGAGTTTTACACTCACGCTAATTTGGTTAGTGTTGACTATCACCTCAATGGAAGGGGATCCAATTTCTAATAGGTGGTTGGTGCGGAGTATGGGGTGGCCATGGCACCACCACATTTCACACATCAATAAGTGCTTTGCGACCAATTGTTGTCATGGTTAGTTGTAGTGCAACTGGTGGGAAAGTTCTAATGTAAGGTGAAAACACCCAAACCCATTCGTGCACCCATTCTTGATGAGTAGACTTCTATTGAAAAAGTCCCCAGAAGTGGAATTAAACCATTCTCATAATTAACCGTGTAACATCATTGTGGGCACTAAGTATCTAATGAATGATAGAGAATCCTTCTACATAAGACAAGTGTAGATGTTCATTTTTGGAATTTTGTATGAAAAAGGGAGGTCTTGCAAAGTAGTTTGACCTTCAATGATAGTGCTCTTCAATTTTTTTAAGCAAATAATTTATACAATATTAAAAAAGATGATTTCTATGGTGACAAGCCCATCCCTCCAGGCTTAACTTTGATTGGTTGATTGTTCATTCTCTAAATTTGGGTAATGTGACCATGCTTTATGATGGTTTCAATGGCCTAGGAAGTTCTACTTTGAAAAATCATAATAATTGCATGTCCTATCCAAAGTAATTGAAAATTCATGAATTTCAATTGTTAAATCTCCCAAAGCATTTTTTCCTAGGAAAAGGTGCCTTCAACTTTGTTGAATTGCTTCTTTTGACGGATTTGGGTATTTTCACATGAGTGAAAATTATAAAGGATTGGCATCATGACCACTTAAATGTGAAATTGGCATTGAAAAGGTTGGAAATAATATGGCAAAAGGTTCATTCATTACTTTATAACCTTGAGGGTCACTTTTGGATTACCATGGCAACTCTGTAGAGAGTTAAAAGAACTACATTAACATCCAAATGAAAAACGTAGTCCCTTCTTAGGGACAATAATCAGAAGCTAGATGTGTTTTGCTTTGACCACCTAAATGTATCATTTTTAATCAAAAATGAGTTGACAAATAGACTTGTGAAAGTGAAATAAAGCCACAATTGATAAATTGAACCAATTTCATTTGTGTAATTGGTTCAATGACATAATATTATTAATTAATGTTTGAGAGTCCTTTTGCTCTCCGAGAAAGCCAAGAAGCCCCTAGCATTGCAACTTATCAACCAACCAATGACTCTCTACAAATTAAACTAAATTCACTCCCAATGATCCATAGAGGGATTGTTCCAATCTTCAACAAAGAATGATTTCGGCTGGCTAACAATGCTATGAATAAGGTCAACATGAACACTATATCAACAAAATTGGAGCATTAATATTATTTTCTATATTGATTGTATTACAATACGTTTCAGTTGAGTTCAACGTAAATTAAATAGTTTGTGTTGGAAAGTGCCACATGTCATATTTGACATGAAAATTTAATTTTTGCACTTCATTGTTGACAACGACCTTCATTACAAAAATTTTGAACCATGTAGAAGGCCGTTCCAGTTTCATTTCCAGCACCCTCATAGTGCAAATACATAACAAATAAAAAATTATATTTTTTAAAATAATAATAATTTAGAAAAATCAAACTACCAAGTTCATGTGGCACTAGTAGTTGCGTGATGATTTGGAATATAATGTCAAGAACAAGGTAATTGTGCCTAATTGTGACCCTTTCTAATATTCATTCCTACATAGTATAATTTTGAACTTTTAAGAAAAATTTATATAAATAATAGGTGTACTAAAAAGTAACCCTAGGCTCTTGTGAACAATTGTGATCCTTTATAAATATTGATCCTTTTCTTAAAAGTTCAAAATTCAATTGGAAGATTTTTAATTTTTAGTTTGTATTCTAATTTCAATATCCTCCTGTTGAACATTGTGGAAAAAGTATTCATTTATTTGATAGATTCACCTTATTATATAGACTTAGAAGATTCAACCATATGAATGTGACATATGGATCATATTTTACAAGTTTTGTTTAAAATTATTATTTAAGTTATTCCTCTAAGTAACTTGCATTTTATTATACAACTCCACAATTTTGAAAATTTGAACAATCTTCTAGTCATTGAGGAATTAAAAGATACTACAAGCTTGAGGGACTTTCTAGGGGGCTTTCAAAGTCAAACATTGAATTCTTTGCAAAACTTCTCAATTTTTACATATATTATATTTTCTTAAAATTCCAAATAATCTATTTTTTGCAATTTCATTAAGTGAAAATGATTAAGTTGCAAGATCTGAACCCCTTTGAAAATATAATCTTTAAAGTTCAATGTAAACTTCTTTGAAACATTCTTGATTGAATTTGTCTTCTTATTCCTAAGATCAAGAAGACCACTAACTAAATCATGATGTTTATGACTATTCTTGTCACTTTTGAATAATGAAAATTACATTTTAATTATTATTTTTTTATTTATCTCCCTATTGATATTAAAAATTAAAAATAAATGTAAAAACTAACTTCTTACAAGCGGAAACTTTCAAGTCTTGGAAATGTATGTTTTAATATATAGAGCTAATGAAATTGGATGGAGTTTGGTAATGATTTGCATACCAAGGGTTAATGCAATATGTTTTTTTTATTGCCCCAATACATGTTCATCCTTTAGGAAGTCTTCATTCTATAGCAATATCTATGTCAATTGGTTAACTATAGGCCTAGTTGGTGACTTGTGCTTCAATTTATCAATTTTAGTGTCAAATTGTAAATATGGGTTGGTTAACAAAGACCAATTCACCCTTTGCAACATCTTTCAAGAGAAGCCATGTCAAAACCAATTGGTTATAAAATGTTTTTTTCTTGTTCTCAGTTGATATTCTCCTTTATTTGGCTTTGCTCATAAAGGTAGATGAAAACATAGACATTCCATTGCAAATAGTGAATAAAGGGGAACAAGATGGATGAAGGAATGGATGAGGGGTTATAAAAGCATAATAATCGATAGGAAATTTTGGTTTCACAAACAATTAATGATAACCACCTACCAAACAACTATTGATTAATGCTAACCGTCTTCCAAATAACCGTTAGTTAGTACTAACCGCCTCCTTCTACTCCCCATATACCTCTCATCTTTAGTTCAATTCAACTACATATAGCAAGCCAACCAATACAATAGGCTAGTGTATGAGTTTTGGTAAGGTTTATTATCAATTTGTATACTTAATAGCAACTCATAACTTATTTGCAAAGGCAAATAATTTAGCAATATGAGACTTCAAAAATGAAGTGCATCCCTAATGAGGGGTGGTAAGGATTATCTTACACTATGGATTTAAATTTCCTTCACTTTAAGGTTGTCAAAAGTTTCAAAATTTGCTAAGAATTTTGACCAGCATTCATTCCAAAACTACATTGTTGTTGGAATTTTCAATCAAAATTTGAATGAGCTTAATTACATTGATAGTAAGAAATGGAATGATTTGATATGAGGTTGTGATAGAAGAATAATTAGGTAGATTGTATTATGGATTGCCTTTAGCATTTGAAAAGGTGGTAAGAACACCCATTTGAAGAAATGGGACAACTTAAAGCTATAGCAAATTGCAAACCCAAGTCTACAGTTGCTCTATGGACACAAATACTACTCATCCTTTTGTTCATCAATGAAGGTGCTTCATGTAACCTCTAATTGAATTTTTTGTAATTATCAACATGGATTTTGCTCAAGTATAGTTTATATCATAAATCTAATTTCCTATAAATACTTTAATGTGTTTGTGTGGTTGTATTCTAGCTTCGTTTTGAATCCTCATTCAATGACTTCTAGAATTGTTTGACTATTGTTCTTTAGTTGTCCCAAACGTAGTAGCTTGGCCAGAAGTGAAGAAAGATGACAATTGGGTTCATGAAGCTATATACAACATTCATCTTCTTCATAAGGTAAAATAAGAAAATTGTTCTCTTTAGCTAAGATAAATACTTAATATAGTGTGTATTTACTTTTATTGAAGAATTGAAGAAGTTGTTACTCAATATAGGCGTGATTTTGTGTTTCATAAGGATAGTCAACACTTGGATTTTTTTCAGGATGAAACACATGAGACATTGACTCGGCCACTTTCTCAACATCATCATACAACATTGTATCCAGTACTCAACCATGCTGCTGGTTGTCATGTTCATGTGCACTCTCTAGGAGAGTCACCTGCATTTCTTGAAAGTATGTTCCAATTTAATCAATGAGTTTTTATTGAATTGAATACATATATAGAGTGCAATTGAAGGTTGGTAGTTCAATGTTGCCTACAACTTATACTAATACTATGCTAATATTATATAATTCAATCAATATTTTTATGTTCCATATCTACTAAATGAACTTAGAATTCTCACTCTAAAGAGGCTTCATGTATAGGTGATATGAGTATGGCACCACATGGGATGACTACTCCAACTATGGCACCGCACAGCATGACAACAATGGCAACACAATGCTCGGATGCGCTATGTTTGGTGCAAGCTCTTCTTTGGAAAGTGCCACAAATTGTCATCACACATGACATTGATGTCTCAGGTTGGCACTCTTATGAGTTTCTCAATTATTCAAATAATGAAATACAAATTCGTTTATATGTGATGGATCTTTTTAGAGTTACAATAGTCACTTAGAACTATTGTTGCCTCAATTGTCTTCTTTCATCATTAGGCAAAATTTGCTATGAGGCACAATTGCATTCTTCAACAATTCTTTTGATTTGCACTATTTTAAAATTGGCATTTGGCAATACTAAACATTGAATATTAAGCTTTCTAGACTACTATTATATTATCTAGTATGTACCTCCTGAATATTCATCTATTAGACTCAATCATACCCAAAACTATTAGTTAAAAATATTTGACTTATAGTTAAAGAATTCTCATATTCAAGTTCAAAATAAAAAAAGATGAGTGGTACTGGCTTTCAAATCTCTAATCTCAATGCCTTGGCAAAAGTAATCATGCAATGGCACATTTTTTTTCTTCTTCAATTGGAGGACTTCCATTAGAAAAACCATGGTCATATATAATTATTTTGAAGCTAACTATTTTATGCACTTTGCTATAATAACCCAACTTAGCATCTACATATAGAAATTATTAATTTCATTGAGATATGACCGAGGCTTTTTTTTGGCTTTTTGGTGCCAGATTGCACCAGAAAAAGTAATCTAGCTAAAAAATGCCAAAAAAAATGTCAAGAAAGTTGGATGAAATCGCCAAACAACTTTGAATTTAAAAAAAATCTTAGATGAAATTGCCAAATTGGGGATGAACACCATAGTATACATCCAATATGTGGATGAATGTTGTAATTTGGAGTACTACTATAACATTTAATATTGCCACTTTGGCACTTCGTAAAAAATGAAAAAAAAAGCCCTGGATATAACTAACTAAGGTTTTTACTAATACTCATCTTTGAGAATTTATAGTAATTTATATAGTACATATGTTCCATATAAAGATAAAATCCCTTGTTTGTTGTAGGATCACTACCACTTCCGGATATTGTATCCAAGATTACAATTGTAGGCATATGTGGAGAAGACCCTTGCATGATTGATGGTGGAGGAATGGGCCAAATATTTATAGTTCGTATTGGTGGCACACTTACTCTTAAGGACTTAGAGATTACAGGAGGATCATGTAGTGAAGGATCTGCGGTTCTAGTATCTGGCAATATCCTTGGTGAAGGAGGTCGCCTTCTTGCACTCAATGTCTTTTTCCACAACAATACAGTTTCAGGAAGTGGGGGTGCAGTGATGGTGAAAGCAGGTGCCTTGGCTCACATTCGTAGCAGTGTTTTTGAAGGAAATAGGGTACGATCTACCATCAAATTGCAAAAGAAATTAATCATATAGTAGAAGTAAATTAAATTGAATTGTTTTAATTTCAAAATATAAACAAGTTTCTTATTGTTTTGACTCCTTTAATATTTTGTTCCAATATACATATTGTAAGGGGATTTGATGAAATTTTAAGGCTAGCATTATAATACTATAACGAATGTGGTATTCAAATATTATTGTATACAAATCATATGTGAGATTTTTGTTAATGAATATTGACTATTGGTGATTCAATTGGATTAGGCATCAAGAGGAGCAGCTTTGTTTATAGGATCTGCAGAAGAATATCCCATGCCTATTGCACAAGATCAATGTGGATTAACAACTTGTGTCACTGTCGTCAACACTGCTTTTTGGCGTAATGAAGCTAGTTGGGGTGGTGCTGTTTACGTAGATGATGCACCTACTTTCTGCAGACATGATGGTGGTGCTAAATTTGAATGTACAACTTGTAGTTTCGCTAACAACATTGCATGGGTAAGTTTGTTAGATTCTACTAGTAGACTATTGATATGAATTCAATTAGAAATAAATTATAATCTTCTTACACCTCCTAGTTATATATTTTTTAATACAAAATTTTTATTTCCTATTTATTGAAAATTTTATAAATTTATTTAGGTTGATGGAGGAGCCATTTTGTTGGCATATCTTTCAAGTGGGGCAATAGGGCATTTGAAGATGACAAACTTTCACAATAATACTGCAATGGTAAGTTTTTTTAACCAATAAAATTTCATTATTATAGAATACTTCTTTTAAGATATCTCCACAAAGATTTTTATTTTCAAACTTTCTAAATCAATGATTTTTTTTATTAATAATTAAAAAAAATCATAGATAATTATATTTGTTTCGAAAGGTTTTTGTAATATAAATGAAAAAATTTATTCAATAACTATAATTCAAAAAATATTATAGAATATCAGAATTAGACTCTAAGTACACTAAATAGGGTTATTAAAGGGACCCATATTAATTAATCAACATTTCACACTATATAAATATCTACCATTATTGTACATTAGTAGTTATTGAAGTGTTTACAAGATGTACATCGTGTTTCAAAAATCTACAGTTTTCCACAATAAGTCCCTTTAATTTTTTGGTCCCCTTAATACCCCTATTTAGTTTAGAAGGTCTCATTCCATTAATTATAGTTCATAATCTTAAAATAGCCTTAAAACATGAAAGGTTCTACATGCAAAGTATAGTTTTCAATAGAACTTAGTTGAAGGAATGATTTAACATTTAACATTTGTTTGCCTTCAGAAATCAGGAGGTGATGTTGAGTTACAACATGGACATGGACGAACACATGGAGTAGAAATAAATGCGTACATGACTGATTTTTCTGGCATAGATTCTATGGTGTGTGCAAAAATGATTTATTGCAAATAAAAATTTCATTTTGAATTTTCATATTCACATAATAGATAAATAGGATAAAAAAATCATCAATTTCAAATGTTTATTTTCGTTTTTTCATTTTTTATGGAATATGGATAATTGTAGGGCCGTGCTGTTGCAGTCAAAAGCTTTGCAAATGCAACCTTTACAAGATGCCGAGAAAAAGTACAAAGATATAATAAAATTTATTTGTTAATTTATATATATTATAGTATTGCAATTATTGCAACTTTTTTCAAAACTTGTTTTATAAGAAATATAGTATAAAACATAGAAAATTCAAGGGTACTTCCAAACTTTGGATGAATTTGCAACCATCCAATTAGATGAGATTTTGATATTATGTCATGACATAGTGCATTCAATGTATTATTTGTATAAATTTATTAATACATACTTATGATAATTAAACTAAGATTTTCTTAATGATTATGTGGATTTTTGTATGTAGGATGATAATGCTATCTATTGTGGTGGACGAACTTGTAAATTTTGTCCTAGCAAGCATGATCAATATTTGGTAGCATTCTTTTGTTGATTTTTCAATAATTTTTTTTAATATTTCGTGCTATTTTCTACTTCAAAATATATATACAAACTAGAAAATCAATTCATATTGCTAAGTCTCCTTTGTACTATTTTGCAGATGCCACCTTCTAGTGATCTTTTTCTTAGTAATCCTTCAGATGGTAAATTTCTAAAATGTCAAAATAAATTTTAATATTTAAACTTGATTTTAGTCTTCCATTAATTTTTCATTTTCAAGAATCTATAAATTATCATCATAATCTTATCAAAATAGCAAAAGAACAATAATATTGATATATTTAAAATTTGTAGTACAAACTAAGTTTTTAGAGGTTGATTTAAGTGTATATTGATTTGTTATTCCATGTTCAATTCAGATGATTCATGCCCAAGACCACCTTTGCCACTTTGTGATTGGGTGCCTCTTGAATGTATACTTCCACCATCTCCTCCTCCATCCCCTCCTCCACCATCACCACCTCCTCCCCCACCTCCTAAGAAGAAACACCATCACCATCCGCCTCATCACCCTCCGCCATCTCCTCCACCATCACCATCCCCTCCTCCACCATCACCACCACCTCCATCACCGCCTCCACCATCACCACCACCACCATCGCCACCACCTCCTTCACCGCCTCCTCCTTCACCTCCACCCCCCATTGTAGCTCCAGCCCCTACACCTATGATAACACCTCCACCACCTAAGCTTATAAAGAAATTTTTTCCTCCTCCACCAAAGTTTGGAGCAGAAAGTGCTCCAAATGCACCTCCTCCTCCTTCAATTTGTAATTGTCCAGTGCCACCTCCACCCCACCATGTCGTTGTTATTGGTGATCCTCACTTCTTTGGTAAACATGGCGAGCGATTTGATTTTCATGGAAAAAACAATCGTGATTATTGTGTTATTAGCGATACAAAATTACAAATCAATATGCATGTGTTTCAAGGCATACACAAAGGAAGCTCTGTAAGATTCTATTTTAGATCTCCAAAGATATTATTTAGTAAAAATTATTTGATATTTTCAAAATCTTATACTTGAATTCTTTTAAATATGTATATTTAAAAAAACGTACATGAATAATAAACATTCTTTGAATTAACATGTTTGCAGTTTATTTCAATGATTGGTGTTGTATATGAAGATTACAACATTCTTATCAATGTACAACCACTAAAGAATGAAAGTCAACCAAACTTTAATCACTCTATTGTTCAAATTAACAATGTAAGATTACAACATTTAATATTAAAAGTGGCATGATTTTGGCCTACTACACTAAACATTAAATCATGTAATCTTTTTTTCATTAAATATATATAGTATTGTGAAATTTATTTGAATAATTTTATATATTTATATATTACAAGTTATTAACATTTGTAACTTACACATATATAAAAAGGATAACTACAAAAAAATGATTAATATATAGGTGGATCTACCTAAAGCCCATGAATACATTAGTCAAACAACTCGAATGACAATAAGCTACTATCCAACATACATTCATGTTAGAATTCCTGACACAGTAGACTTCAATGTTACCATTATGAAGCCTACATTTGGCATTCATGGATCTGGGGCAAATTATGTAAGTATTATTATTATTATATATTACTTGCTTATTTGTGTTTATAACTCATTGTCACTCAATATGTTTTTTTATCATTTTGAAGAAGTAGCTAGTTGTTTCTTCAATACTCATGTGATACTTGGATGATACTTAGTGATATCTATATCAAAATTGTGTGATACCTTCGTAAAATTTGACTATTAATCTTAAAATATAATATTCTGGCTCTGTTGACTGAAAAATGAAAATTTCCTTTACAAAAAGTAGCCAAAATCTTTTGGCTGTAGCCAATTGGAAAAAAAATCGTTCAATAAAAAGGTTCATTGACAATGTTGCAGGTTAATTTACAAATGAACGAAATCAAGGTTTCTCCGGCTGTTCACGGCATTCTTGGTACAAATTCCACTCTGCACCCTAAATTTGGAAATGTGAAAGACATTCTTTTCAAAGAAAATTTACTTATGCTAGATTGGAAAATTATAACAATGAGCATATCCATAAACAAATACTCCGGAGTACTTGACAGGATTTTGTAAGCAAAAAATAGAAGTATTCCAGATTCAACATTCTTTGATTTTGAGATTACAGGACAAACATATCAAGAAACGAAAGAAGTCTACATGAAGTTGCATCAAGCTCGTGGAATGACACCCAACCAAGCTGCCAAAGTATTCATAGAAGGCAGTGAAGATGATTATCTTACAACCGGGATCTTTGCTGCCAATTGCAAGTTTGCCAAGTTTGAGGTAAATTGAATTCAACCCAGAAAATTAGTTTGCACCCAACCCTCTCAAATAACATACTCTGTAATTGCACATATTTTGCATATCCTGAAAATTTTGCTATGTTGTGTAAAAGGGATCATACATAATACTCCCAACTAGGGAGTCCAGGTGCTATTTGAGTCCATGCAAGAATAAGATCATATAAATTGGTCCATATTGCAATACATTAAAGCAAAAATATGGTCCAATCTATAGCTAACCTTCTCATTAATTTCTTCTTAATTGTAGTTGTATGGACTTGTCAATGTTGATTTCGTTGTCATTTTCGACCTCTTTGTTGGATCTTCAGCTTCTGAAATAGATCAATGCAATGCAGAGAACTTCCAACATGACATAAACACTATCCATTCATGAGCTAGTAGTGTCTTCGAAAGTCATTAAGGCTTGTGGATAATTTGTTGATCTAGGATTTACCAAATCACAATGCAACCTAATGCCAGCTTCCTACTCTCTCCTTACCTTTGACACTTATTATGGAATGTTGAGCCTCTTTCCTCTGACTCTTAGGGATAAAGAACTGCTGTTACCCTTGATGGATAATGTCACGAAGTCTACATGGTAAAAGGATTAAGTTTGGTATGTTAATATATTTGACATTGGGCAGGGACATAAGAGGTTTCCAATGAAGGTGAAGAGGGCGCTTCTGCTGAAGGCGAAACGAATCCTCTATGCTCAGGAGGAGGAGCTGGTGAGAGGTTGTGCTGGTTTAGGGGATCCAACAGCTTTGTGTGTCGACCTCATTGACAACTGGCTCAATTGACACCAAAACTGACCGGAGCAGTCTCATGCTAGTAGGTATTAGAGAACGGAAGCTGCAGTTCAAATTCAGAGTCTTGAATGCATGTTGATAGAATTTGAGGTACAGTAGATAGGAACAGAATTACCAGTGGTGAAGTCATGATCGGTGGTGGAAAGGATGTCAATGTTTCTGCTACCAAGTTCGGTTTTCTCTAGAGGTGCTAGGTCAGCAACTTTAGACCCACGCTCCGAACTTTAAACAGAACAGGAATTTGATGTCTTTCAACAACCTGTGAAATAAAAGAGGTGTCCAAAATATTACAGTTGGTGGTTTGTGGGAATCCAGAATCCAAAACTAATTCGCACTATCAGCTAAAGCAAATAACAGCACTGTGTAGATCAGAGCCATTTCAGAAAACAGGTTAGAAAAAGAACTCCAGTTGTAGCCTTACTGTCTGATGCCACGTAAAGATAGGGTAGCGGATTCCAAAACCCATTATGACATGACTTGGCTAAATATTATGGCTACTCGTCTTTTTATGCAAGCAGGATTGCCTACAACCTACCCACTGTGAAATTCTATCAAAATTTGACCTCAGACTTGGCTTTGTACCCGAAGTCTTGCACCCAAAGATCCCTCAACAGCTCTAAACATCTCCTCAAGATCACATATGTGAAAAAACATAAAGTGACGCACTCCTAAATATGTTAAATGTTGAAACTGGCACAAATAGTATCTTGTGCCTTGAAAATACGGGGACAGACTACCATTCCGTCTTATGTCGGCTACTTCGATGCTCTGAGTTGAATTATCTTAATTGAATGTCCTGAATATGACAACAGAGTGTTACGCACAGTCCATTTCAAACGTTAGATCACACACCATCAGTCTAGATAGATACTTAACACAAGCGTGAGAAAAAAATCTGGCGTGTATGCTACTGATTTTCAGGCCGGAATCCTGTCATTGATGCCACGCTTAACTCTGCCTTGGCCTAGATTAGATACAAAAAGCCTGAAGGATCAGGCACTAAACATACCAAAAAGTTGAGTATGAAAGTGTATATTCTAAACCAAGCCTTTGCTTGAAAGTTAGGTAACAGAACCGAGAACAAAACTAATGCAATATGTATCTTTAAGATTAGTCGCTATGCGTCTTCAATTCTGTGTTGCCCATAAACCCATCCAACTCAGAAAGGGTCACGATCTTGTAGCCGCGTTTCTTCAGCTCCGGCAAAAGGAGTCGCAACACCTGGATCACACAAAACAAGAGACATTAAAGCCTACAATGTAACTCACATTTTCAGACAATTTAGAATCCTCTCTGTCTCTCTCACAAATAATGTGAGGTAAGGTGAGGATAATAAATCTGTTAGGGTTCATTTCGCGTCTCCTATACTGACCCCCTGTTTCTAACAGCAACTGATCTATTCACTTCATTGGGATTCAATTAGCAAGCTGGGTGAAAGAATGACTTGGTCAAATGTATATGGCGACTGATCTTTGAATGGAAATGGGGTTGTCTAATGTAACTTATAGTGATATACAACCTCACACTTTAAAATCGCGTAAGCAATTTAGAAATATTGATTCAAAAAATTGATCACAGCAGACTTCGCACCCGAAGTGATCTTTCCACAGCTCTATACATCTTCCAAAAGTGTTATTCCTACATGTGTGAAAATGCTGAAAGTAACGCAAATAGTATCCACTACCTGAGAACCATCCACATAACATTAGAATCTCAATTCCAAAAACTAAGTCAGGCATTGTTCTTAAGGTTAGTACCTCCGGTGTTTGCGCATACTGAGGAACTCGATCATGTAAGATGATGATAGCACCTGGATGAATCTGCAAAAGGAGTCATGCTCAGATACATGAAGACTGCCAAGTCTACCTCCAGAGCAAGGCAAACCATGCATATGAGCAGGCAAACCTGTTATAACACTTCAGTACAACGCTTTATATACAAATAGGGTCCAATATAAAGATAATAAGTCCACTTTGGATCGATTTTATTACCTTTCAAAACATACTTCTTGTGTTAAAAAATTTAGGGATTTTCTTCTTGCTACTGGTACGTTTTGCTAAATTTTTTGAATCTTCCTAATGATTTATTTCAACTCCTACAGATGTGGAAGCATTTAGTGGTAAATGACAATGAATATAATCCAGCGTATCAAAAAGGTAGAAATACTCGGACATGACAGCTCTGGTCAAGTTAGATTCGCTGCAGTTACACACGGGATTTGGATGTTATTCACAATTAACAAAATTTAAAGAAATCGTACGACCAATTAAATGCCCTGCTAAATACAAAACCACTTCATATAGGTGGACACTCACCCGCCAAAGCATGTTCTGAGCAAGGAGTTTTGCTTGTTTCACAAACATGTGGTCCATGGGATACAACGACCCTAATGCAATTCGATAGCCATGCTCTTTGCAAGTCTGTAAAATCTGTGGATTGTAAAAACCATGACCCTGAATTCACCACAAACACACAAAAAAACGATAAGACACTCTCGAAGGTACAAAGAATCAGTTACAGAACTTCGCACTCGGTTTCAAGAAGATTACGCTGACTAGAGAAGTAACCAACAAATGTGTGGGCTCAGGAAACACGCACAGGGCGGAACCACTTTAGAGGTTGACCACTTGAGTTGTAATGGAAGAAGCTCTTTAAGCGGTTGTCGCACTCAACAAGCTGGGCCTCAAACTTTCTCTTCACAAGACAGAATCAGTCCTAAGTCAGTGCTAATGCCAGCAATATTAATTAGACGGGAACAATTATTGACTAGCTTGAAGAAGTAGCCACTCTAACATGGGATTGTGTGGGTGTAATACTTTCAAACACCGTACCCCTGTTCCGAACGGACTGCCTAGGAAAGGAAGCTGGGAAGAAAGAAAACGTCGTTAACCTTGGAGAGAGTCCAACTGGCAACATCGTCCATCATATGATTCGCCACCTCGTGTCCTGCTCTAACATCAGTACACACCGTCTGTAAAAGTGCCGGACGCATGCTCTACAAGCACCTCTTGCATGCCTTGATAAAATTTATCACTGACCTCTGCATCCCTTGTTTGACAAACTTACAGTACCATCACCCTCACAATCCCCACGAAACAGTATCTAATGACACCACCTTCTCAGGATTGAAAACCAAAACTGCACGATTGAAGAGCTCGAACTGGTAGGACTAGCAACTCGATGTTCTTTACTGGGAGTGGAGAGGAAGAATAATCAGGACCAGTCTAAGATACCTTCGGCAAGAATACGTTCTACAATTTCAGGGCAAGGCTTCATGTGATTGCCGATTACAAACCATGTCGCCTTGCAGTCATTCTCCCTGAGGATGTCTAGCAACTGCACGATACAAGCCAAACAAAACCATCAGCAATCAGAAGCGATCGAGCCATAAAAGAGACTACACCTACAACATGGCATTGGATATGCAAACCACAGACTACACCGCTCCTATTTAGTGTCATCGAATAGATAATGTGCCACCAAGTCAGAATTTCCATACAATAAATGAACTTTTTTGGTTAGATACTGCACTTGGTTTGACTCTGGGAAACCATTAACCATTCAAATGAGGAAAGAGAAGCTACTGAGAGTCAACAAGAGGACGGTCAACAAGTGGCCAAAACTTTTGCTAACGGTGTTCCTATCATACCCATCCACAGATACATTAATACATGGTACTCAAATGAGTTTTAACCTGCGAATTAGTGCATCACACTAAATAGAACAAACGGTGTGGTTAGAAAACCAACGCTACCCGAAAGTAGGAGAGTACCTGAGGTGTGATATGTGCATGTGGACCGTCGTCCAATGTTAAAGCAACAATTTTTTCTGCATTCATTATGATGAAATATTGTCACGTCATTTCATCAATATCTCCCACTGCCCACATGCACAAGTAGTACCCAATACGAATACATAAACTCCCAAAGTACAAGCATAGCTCTAGTGATTCCGTTCAGTCAAAGATAGTGATAGAACTCCAGTTCTTTCGCGTCATATCTGATAGCTAACAAAGCCCTAAGAATGATAAGAAACATAACAGATTCAACATGAATGATGATCGTCACCTTGTATAGGTTTTAGATACAGAACATGTGGCTGAAGTTTCTGAGTCCACCTTACGACCCATAGAGGATGGCAGAATATCCTGTCACGAAGCACTTGCCGAGTGTTCACTTCAAAGAGACTCATCCTCGGGTCATACTTTAGTTTCATGTCTACGAGGAGGCTGGCAGGTTGGAAGATGAGCTTAAAATTCAAAAGAGTTTCAAGAGGGGGCGCTTACGAGAGACCCAATAGAACCAGAACGGCGATAAGTACGCTTCCAAGCGCCACAGTCATAGTCACCAGCACCGTATTGGCCTGCGCATTCGTTACCATCAAGCTAGAATTCACAAGCATATCTACGCCCCCAAATACGGAGGACTGCCATGATGATCCTGCAGCAGCATCGCCATTTCTATTCTCTATACTAGCTGCACTTCGTTGGATTCCCCGCCGGGGCGTAGTAGAAGCGTCCTTACTAGAACCAGGCCTCCGTTTCCATAGGCTGGCTATGTGGGGCTCTGAACCTTGCTGGATCCCAAACCTTTTAAAGCTCCAGATCCTTGACGAAGTCGACTTTGGCTTGCAAGTCCGCTGGGAAAGCGTTCTCCATGGAACAGTACTGGCATCAGGAGGAAGAATGGAGGTACCGATCGCAGGGATTGAAGTTACCTCGTATGCAGAGACGGTGGTCATAGCTTTGTGAGAGGGTCTAAAGACCCATGGAAATCGGCTCCAGATGAATGTCGACTGTGAGAGTCACTCCATCTCCACAACCGCATCCAAGTCCTTGAACTGGATACAAAGTCAACCACATAAACAACATGTCATCAAACGCCTCTAAAGTACACTCAAACCTCTTTCTTATGATCCTCTATAAATGACATTCTAGAATATCCTGTCATATTGATTGGAGCACACTTTTCACACCTTCAAACTGTGTCACATTATAAAAATTGGGTCTCAGGTGGTAAGATTAAAGAGGTTTAAGTGTACAAGCACCACGGAAATCAATAAAATGATAAGAAGAAGAATAACGTGATGATTAATTTTTAAACCAAAGTTGTAAAATAGGAACCATAGACCGTATCCAAGATATGGTTGGATCTACGACTACACAAATCATTATTTACACTAACAGTTGACACTAACAGTTGAGGATTCCGTCTCAGGGCGGGCAATCAAAAACTTGGGATATATAGCGTCACAAGATGCGTATGCGAACAACGTCACCAAATCTTCCCAGGAATCCTCATTTCTCGAAAATCAACACCAGAGACCAAATAATTCCTAATTCATTGTAGCTACTGACACAACCAACCCTCCCGTTCATGGCCGCTGGTCTCGATCAGCACCACTCAATCCTACTTACCAGATTCAAACTGTGCTAATACAAAACCACTTCAGATTCAGTCGGTGACCATGCATATCTCTTTCATCCTAACCTAAGGAAATCAGGAGTATTGACATAAAATGCCGTCGCTCGTGAACACTCAGCTCAGTTGGGTTTTGAGTTTTCTTTCCTTCTGGCACAGCTGTTCTTTAGGTCGAGCATCAAAATTTCTCATTCATGACCGAGTCTCATGAGTCCACAAAACCGTGAGTGGCTACAAATTAAAACCACCAGAAATTGAACTAACCCGCTCCAAATCAAAAACAGGTAATTATGAATTGTGCACATACCAGGAGTCCGTGATCGAGTTTCAGCACGCTGGATCGCCGTTCCGCTGCACCGACCTATTTCGCAGCTGGAGAGTTCACACACGTCCCTGCAATCGCAATGGCAATAGTAATGTGGATACGAGCAATTCAATGCAGCACGATACTGCAGTGGCAAAAGCAATTTCAAAAGGGTTTGGGATTGGAGATGAAAAGGCATTGAGGAGGAGCTTAAGAAATCATTGCAACGAGATGCCGATGCGAATTCAGTCGGGATATGGGGGTCTTCTGTTTTTGGGTCTCCGAAGGCAGGCTGCATTCAAACAGGGTTACATGGTGGCGGGTCTCCTGGACGTGGACTTCTGTCAGTCGCGCCGCCCCCGGGTCTCGGCGTCGTGATGGTGGAAAGATACTGGGTTGATTTGGGGTCGGTATCCCGGGTATGTGCCGGGTGTGTTGTAGGGACGGTTTGCCCAATGGGTGGGTGACTGGGGGTCAAGGTAACCGCACCAAAGGTAGACAAGGGTAACCATTTGACCCATGTCCATTTTCAAGGGTGTACCCTAAAGCATGCCCTAAAAAATGCTGAAAATAAGTAGATACTCAGTTTAAGATGTGAAACATAATGGGATTACCACATTGATGCAATGCTAGACAAATATGTAAATGGGTTTGAAGGTCTCATAATTTTATGGGAGGATTCAAACCACTTCAAAATGAAGATATGGTTTTAGAAATCTATTAACATATTTTGAGAAATCATAAAGAATTCATATAATATCCCAAAAAAATGTACTAAGAATCATTTGGTAATATTTTCCTACTTGCCAATAAGATGTGATAGCCATTATAAAATTTGATAATGGAAACTTACTACTCTAAATGTCTTAAGTTGTAGTTGTAGGCCCTGTTATTTTAACCCCTAAAAGACCAAATGTTCAAATGTTGAACATCAAATGAATGCAAACATGTTCCAAATACACAAAATCTTTATTTTCTCATCCATCTAAATATTTGCAAGTTCTTGTGTCAAGTCTCTTACATTTATATGGGTTAGATTTTTACAATTTTCCTTTGCAATTTTCTTTTGTAATTCAAGGGGAATAGTATATCTCATCTTAAATATATCACAATCTCTTGTCTCACAAATCTTGAGAGAGGAATTCTTCTTCATGGATATCTCATGAGAAGTTTAGTTAAAGTTTTGAAGAATTTGAGTGGTTTTATTATGTAGACACCCTATATGAGAAGTATATAATACACTTTTGGTTAATTTTAGAGGTCCCTTTTACAAGGATATGAAAGGAATTCATACTACATGAGTAAAACAATTTACTAAAACCTAACATTTCTAGTTCAAAAAATGATACTTCAAAAACAACTTCAATAAATAAGTAAAATAATTTTTTTTAAATCACCATAATTAAAACCTAAAATTTTGAACTCAAAGAAAACAAATCTTATGAAAATTACAAATATTCCATTTATAATCAATTTTAGAAATAATTTTAATTTTTGGATTCAAATTTTAATTGAAAATATTGGTTAGTGCAATTGTTGATTAAATTGTATGGATATGATGTATAGGTTATATTTTACAACTTTTCTTTGACATTCATTGTTAAATTATGCTTCTAAGTTGCATTTAATAAAACAACTCTACAATTTTGAAAATATGGACTATCTTGGGTCCTCAAGTGGTTAAACAACTTTTTTATCCTCAAGTGCTCAAGCTCTATCAAGTGCATGGTAAATGCCTTGGAAAATGTATATATTTCATCTCATTGGTATTAAATGAGTAAGCCTAAAAAAATCTTGTAATATTTCAATAGAAAGAAGAAAGAATGATCTACATCAATAAATTAGATATTTGGTAGGAGTTTCAATTATTTATTATACAATTTAAAAAATCATTTTAGTATCTTTAGGTCAAACACTTAGGAAATAAAATTTTGGCAACTTCTTTCATAGATCATACTTGATTTTTAAAATTTTATAGTTCATTTATATAGTTTCTAAAAAATGCATAGTAAGAAAATTTTAAATCTTCTATTGACTTCCAGTAAGATCCAACAAAAACATACAAAATTGACAATAGCTACCATATACCAATATCTGTTTGGAAGTATTTAGATGTATAGAATTTATTCTCAAAATGATTTTTTGGCTAAATTTCTCAACATTCATTTGAAGCTCATAATAACAACTTCTCTAATATCATGTCTTTGTCACTATATCATTGGACTGGATATGTTTTTTACAACCTTCATCCTACCATTTGTATTACTATAATTGTTTTCATGTTATAAGAAGTTGCATGCAAATGTAATAGTCAAGATTTGGGCAAGTTTCAAAAATGGATTCTCTTAAACAATTGGTATTTTTTTGCAACCCAAAATATTTCTTTCTCAAAAAAGAATGAAAAGGTTGCTCACCACTACACTAATTATGAAATTTAGTGTTATGGTACCTATAGTGTTACCTAGCCTATCATATAATTCACTTTGCTTCTCATTTAGTTGATATTTAGTCTTCATCTTGTATACTAATTTAGTGTAGGGTGAACTATCTTAAACAAATATTAATTTCATTTTTTGGGTGGAAATGTAGTTGACAATTAGTATTCGTGTTAACATTTGGTTTTGATGACATTTAGTTTTTCAATTTGTAATTTGAATTGCAAACACTAAATTTCATCATTAGTATAGTGGGAGTATTACTTTTGAAAAAAATTCCCATTAAAATTAATCCTAGTATATTTTCCATAAGCAATGTGGATGTAGTAGTTAATTGTATGTACCACAAGGGCTTGATCTTGAACAATTTGAAATTGGGGGAATTATTGTGAAGTACTTGTTTATCCTTCAAAGGCAACCCAAATTGGATTTTCTAGTCCTTGTTTATCATTTAGTTTTGACCATCCCCCTATTAGAACCCATCACCAATACGTCATCAATTCTTTATTTATTTCTATAGATGAATACAACTCTTAGAAAGCCCATTCAAATATTGGACACCACTTAGAAGAGCCTATATTGGAAGCCAAAGTGTAGTCAAGGCTAGACTACATTGGAATTTTTATCCAAGGGAAAGTGCAAGAATTAATGAGTAATCTCAAATGATAGAATTTGGAAAGTTTGAGTTTATATTTGTTTCAAGACGTTACAACTTTTGAAATTCTTCAACCACCCCACAAATTTTCACATTAATCCTCCCATGGTAAAAATTTGGATTTTTCATTCCTTGGATGACAACCAATGTTTTGGGAGGGGGGGAATTTATTGCTCAAAGGTGATACATTATTTTTTTAAAGGATTATTGAGCAATAGATTCCCCTATTTTCAATGGATGAAATCGCTCAATTGTTATGCAATTTAGAAACAACATCACTCTATCATGGATAACTTCACACACTTTGGGATGTATATATGTGTTTCCATCCCCATTTGCATGCTTCATCCATGTCAATAGCTTAACCACTCCATTGTACATCACTTTGTGAGCTACCTAAAAACAATGGGGAAAAAAATCATTATCAAATGTGGTTCATCCTTCATCATTCAGCACTTGCTAACATAGGAGGTCTCTAAAGTGCTCGGACTCTAAGAATGACCACCTTCTCAAAAATGTACACTATTTGTACACTTTGCTTCTTCATTGCTTTAGCAATATACAAATAGTGTACATCTCGAAAGGTGGACGTTTGTAGTGCCCACTACATTTCAACTTCAAAATTTCACAACTAATTCCACGAAGCTCCAAAAAACATGAAATGACTTGGGTTGCTTCGATACCAATTCCATTTGCCTGTCTATGGAAATTTTAACTGAAAAATGAATTTCAAGAAGTCCGTCTAACCTCCCCAAATTCATTTCCAGCTCTTAACTAAATGGGCTGTTTAATAGACCTCCTACCTTACCTTCTTTAGTACCATGGCCTACATTCATTTCATTGTTGAATTGCACCAACTGACTGAAGTCAAGTTCTGCAGAAAGTGTATGGTCTGAATGCCCTTGGAGTCTCCTCCAAAATATCTGTGAAATATCCCACTGCCAATTTGTTCTTGTGGCAAAGAATGGAGCACAAATAACTTACTGGCAATGGACAAAGGCCAGGGAAAGTTTCCAAACAGCTGACTGATCTCTGGAAAGAGAATATTCAAGGCAATAAGGGGTACTAGGAGGTCCATAAAGCGCTCATGTAAGAACTGAAACCGGAATTTGTGGAGGTAAATCTTCTTGAAATATTTTTCAGTAAATTTTCCTTGAAAGACAATTGGAATTGGCATCTAACCCAAGTCGTTTCATATTTTTTGGAATTTTATAGAATTAGTTATGAATTTTTGAAGTTGAAATCACATAGGGCTCTAAAATCGCCCACCTCCTCAAATGTACACTATTTGTACAACATTGGTACAATGATCAAGTAGCATGTTCAAATAGTGTAGCATTTGTAGAGGTGGGTGATTTTAGAGCCTGTGTGCTTTTAGAACCTCCTACCTTAATCACTTTGAAGGCAACACCTCCAGATCGAGGTGAACTCACCCCCTCGCCAAGTCATTCCAAAAGTGCATGTAAAAAACAAAAGGCCCCCCTTCCTTTTGTGTGTAATTCATTTTTCTTGTACACCTCTCCAATGAACTTTGGGGCTTCTAATTGCAAATATGAATTCAGAATTTGCAAATTTTATCATGTGTGGGAAATAAAAGATTTCAACGTGGACGAATGAGAGGGTCAATTCACGCCGGCCCACTTCTAATGGTAAAAGAGAGACTAGTTAGTGTTGGAGAAGGGTTTTAATTAAATTTTTTTTTTAACACAAGTATGTTGAAGAACACAGTGTGAGGGTATTTGTTAGGGAGAAAGGCCAATTTCAAGTTAGATAAACTAATCTGTCACAACCAGGTTTTGAACCCACAACCATGCCATTTGGTTTGGGTACCTTTCCACCCTCATCGAGTAGTTTAGGGTCATCTCGGACTAGTTGGGGAAGTTTTTTGAGTTTTACGTGATTGTATTGGCTATTTTCTTTCAATTTTCCAAAATATATTGGTTTTTCAAATATTAACTCCAGTATTTTATCCTACTATGGTATCTCATACGCAAACTAGAAACTTAAAAAAAATTTATAAACTTTTTTTCACCGTTTTTGTGCTGATATTTTCAAATTGCCCACCAGTTTATTTTCCCCGATTCCATCGGCTAACTTTGAACTACCCGTTGGTTCTTCCCGAACATAACTTAACTTAAGTGACTGAGCTTGAAGAGCTTAAAGAGACAGTAAAAGAGACAGTGAACTTGCTGGTTCAGCTCCAACTTGTATGGCAGCATTTTGTGCACAGGCCTCATTGGATGGATGATTGGACCATCATTTCTTCAATAAAAAAATGAACCCAGTGAGGCAGGCCCTGTGTTATATATATTTTTTATTTTTTATTTCCATTTTTATAAATTATTTTATTTTATTTTATATTTACACAAATAAAGGGTCCTATTGTAGTATTTTAACCCCTAAACGCCGAGGCGGACGTTTTTTGTCTGACGAATGACAAGGAATTCTCCTATGTAAGACAGAATTGCAACTATTCATCCTCGGAATTAGGGGTGAAAAGGGAAGGTCTTCTACATTAGTTTGACTCCCAATGAGTATTTCTGGTTTTTATAAAGTAGATGATGTCACACGGTTCCAAAATGCTTGATTTCCACGGTCACCAGCCCGGCATTCAAGGGTTAACAATTGACAGTGGGAGCAGGATACCGGTGCACCGGTATTTTGGGGTAATAACTTACTGTACTTATTATTACTCCAGTATTGTAGTGCTACTAACTTACTGTTCTCTAAGACTGACGGATCTTATCACAAGGGAAGGGGGGAGTGCACTTGGATTGTAGTGTAGTGCTCTAATAAAAAAAACTTCCCTTCCTCTTCTCCACCTCCGCTTTAACCCTTGAACGCTGGGCTAGTGACTGTGGAAATCAGCCATTTTGGAACCGTGTGACATCATCCATTTAAAAAAAAAATCCAAAATACTCATTGGGAGTCAAACTTTTGTAGGAGATCTCCCCTTTCCACACAAAATTCAAAGGATGAATAGTTGCACTTTTGTCCTACGGTACAGAGGAGAATTCCTTGGCATTCATCAGACAAAAAACGTCTGCCGTGACATTTAGAGGTTAAGTATAACTTAGTCCAATGCAACTTCAAGATTCTCCCGTTGATGGACTGGGTTGATTGGTTGGTTTGAACCAATTAGGGAATACTATGATCCTCTATGGTGATTCTCTTTTGTACAATAACTTTGGAGCAATTATATGTAAGGAGAAATCCCCTAGTTGTGCTACTTGTGTCCCTCCACTTGTACATTTCAAAATTTGAGATGCACACTACTAGAACATAGTGGCACAAATAAGGTCTCTTTATCTTGGTTAGTCAAGGAATAATTTAGTCAAGATTTTAGAGCAAAGAGTTGGGATTTCAATTTATGTTGTATTGGAATGGAAATGCATCTCCAAAGAAGGCTTCAATATTCTCCCATTGATAGACTAGTTGGTGTAGTGTGGTTGATTTGAACCAATATGAATACTATGATCTTCTCTTATATAGTAACTTTTGAGCAATTATATGTAAAGGAAAGTACCCTATTTGTGCCACATTGTTTGTCTCTATATATCAAGAAAGTACATTTGAAAATTTGAGATGTCACATGTTGGTACATAGTGGCACATGTATAAAGTCTCTTTACCTTAGTCAAGAAAATAGTGGACCTTTGAGCAAACTTTCATGTTGTGCTAGAACGGAAATGCATCCCCAATTTTTTTTCAATCAAATTGAAAAAAAGTCGACCACCTAATCAAATGCACACTATTTGTACATGTTGCTTTTCTATTATACCAACAATATATAAATAGTGAATATTCGCGGAGGTGGGTGATTTCAGATTCCCATGCCATTTCAACTTCAAAAATTCATAACTAATTCCACAAAGCTCCAAATAATATGAGACGACTTCTGTTAGTTGCCAATTCCATTTGTCTTTCAAGGAAAATTTACTGAAAAGTTAATTTCAAGAAGTTTCACCTCCCCACAACTGCAGTTCCAAATGCCAGTTCCAGAGCCTTCCACCCCTTCCTGTAATTCCTACCATTAATTCTTCCGCCATTTCACCAGATTCTACGTACATGCTTTTCAGATATGCCACTACAGTAGCGGTCAGGACAGGCCCATTTGCTCAGAAACAAACAATCTGGCGCCAGAGAATGGGTGGTCACGAAGAAAGGGCAACTAAGTTAAGGGACATAGTACCTTGCTTTCCCCCGGATTGTACTGAAAGCGGCTTGGGGTGTCCTAAAAAAAATGAAAAAAAATTGCCTTTAGTTAGCCCTATTTAAAGTATCTTCCTAAGTGGACCAATAAATTAAACAAGTTTTGAATGATTGGGGGAGGAATTAGAACTTGAGGATGTATTACGTTTAGAAGCGCATCCCAAAATACTCAAAATAGATATAATAGTATTTGGATTTAGACTTTGGATGACCATAACTAGTTAGAAGACCAAAATTATAGAGGATTGTAACATAATGTATCATTGTTATAAGTATAGTAGGGTCCTTTTTTCATTTTTGAAAAGAGTACTTTTATAGTGAAACAAAACTACATCACATGTTTACTCTTCGTGAAGTCTAGGTAGAAAGTTTGCTACGCTTCTTGAAATCTATAACTAATCCTCTCTCCAACTATTCATAAATGGAAATAGGTTCCTTTCAAGTAATCAAAGAAGGAAATACAATTGTTAGCTCTACAATAGAAGAGGCACAATTTTTTGGACTCTAACTTGTTGGAAGATTGAACGTGTAATGCTCTAGTTGTTTTGCTTATTTGGCTTCTTTGAACTTGTTGAAAAATTTGTAATTGCCCAAATTAGTAAGTACCCATTCTTTAAGTTTGACAAATGCCTTAATAGAAATCATTATGCTATTGTGACTCCTTCTATTATGTCATATGAGAGCATTCACATCCTCATGCATTGGATTGAGAAGGCTACAATGGCTCCTTGTGCGGATTGAGGCATCAAAGTGCCCCATTCATGATCCGCCAATGAATAGAAGCGTTTTGGACTCTTTAGAAAGGGGTTCAATCTTACAATTGTTCAATGTCGACATGTTTTCCTCATGGGCATAGATTTAAGTGGATATTTGTCTCAATTGTTTGATTTTCCATGGATTTTGTAAGTTAGCATGGCCTAGATTATGGCAACCCTTGATCTAGACTATTGTAGCTCTAATTTCTTCTATGTGACTACTTATATTTGGTAAGCTCCACTAGCAAGCACAGATGAGGTTGATCATGACTCACCAAAAAGAATGGTCCAACTAGACCCTCTACAGTCCCTTTGGTGCATTTTGCTTGTGGAGTGAGGGTGTGGATGCTTTAAGAGCATCTCCACCCATGTACATCACTTTGGCCCTTGCTCACGGAGCTCTTTGCTTTGCCCCATTATAGAGTGCCAAACTCATATTGGAGCTCCATCCACTTCAAAGTCACCTCAATACATGCTAAGCTATTGCATGACAAAGGTTTTACAATGTGCCAAACATCACCACTTTTTGTATGTGTCATTCTCTTTGATTTTCATTTGGCAACTTGAGAGTCATTATTGTTATGACCAGCAATTGCCCAATAAAATCTACAATCACCGCACTCTGAATCATGAGCATGCTATTTCAAATGATTTGGTGAGCAAAGGTGGAAGGCCTCTATTCTATTGGTCCAAAACAGCGAAACTACACCCTTGATTGACTTCTTAGCGTGTCTGGAATACAAAGTAACAGTGGAGATGCTCTACTAAAACGAAAATCATACAAATGGAAGTCCTGAGCAGTGCAATTACTGTTGGAGAAAAAGTAACACAACAAGGCGAAAGGAGCGCTCCGCAGCGGTCCTCCTCGTCCTTCGTCGTCTTCGCGGCGATCGCTTGCCTGGTCCTGCGAATCGACGCATCGCAGCAGCCGAAGTGATCCGTGACCGTGGAAGCGACGCAGCCAGCCAGCCACTGAGTACCAGTCAGCCTCCCAGGCCCCAGGCCCGACAGTATGCGAGACGCCAGTTGCACTGCAGGGGGAGAAGATTCATTGAGTCACATTCTGGTGAAACGCACGCCTGCTGCATTTCGCATCCACAGGACCTCAGAGGACCTCAGAACCTCCATATACCTCCTTCCCTGACACAGACTGACCGCAGTTCAGTGTCTACCACAAATCCATCGTAACGCAACTACCTCCCCACTCACTCAGCATCTCTCAATCACATCCCCAGTCGCGCAAGCGGCAATAGTCACATCGCTCACTTCCTCCATTTGCGTCCCGAGCTCCCCACGTCGCGAGCTGCCTGCATTGTCTGTCTCTCGAATGCGAGTGTAGAGCCCTTTCGAATTCGCCCCTCGGGCATCCACCCACCAGGCTGTCCCTTCGCGAATTGGGGATGGCGACCGCAGCAGCTTCCGCGTGTGTGTCCACCAGCTGCTGTTCCCTCACGAATGCGCGCGACGGCTATGGCCGGCACCCGCAGCAGCAGCAGGCAGCTGCGACGTCGCTCACTACGCGGTCGGCGTTCTGCGGGCAGAAGCTCGCGGCGTCGTTGAAAGCGCAGAAGTGGTTGCCCCAGGCGGCGCCCACCCAGCGTCGCAGAGTGGCGAAGGGAGCAAGGCTTCAAGTGTCATCGGTGTTGGCGGAGCTCGACCAGACCATTGTACGCTATTGTGTGATGAATTCGTCATTTGGCCATGTTCGGATGTTGCTTAATCCTCGTCGGGGAATGAAATTGAGTCGTCATGGGGTTGCATTCAGATTTGTGATCAGAAGCTTACCATCAGGCTTGTTTCTGATCAGAATGTTGCCTTTCATGCGCCAGTTCTGTACATTGTACCTCAGGGGGGTCATTGCACTGGGATTGGCGTGACTTCAGTAGCATTTGTCGCGGAACTGCAGCACTCCCTAGATAAAGTGGAAGAATCTTTCTATGTGAAAGTTTGGGTGCGAGTTCACGTTTGGACACCGCAAGAATGGAACCCTAAGTGTTTGCGCTCTTAGCTTACCGTTTCTTATTTTAGCTTGTCTCTCTCACTCTTCCATATCTGAGAGTTAGTGTTACGTGAGCTGCTGCCCTGTCCTGTGGAGTATTTAGCTCGTGTACCGTGCAGTGTTTGCCTTGTTCCCCTCGAACTGGGATTTTGCGGTGTCTTTGAGCCTTGTTCGTTTCTAGCAGGTGGATACGGAGGACAGTAACCGAGTCGATCCGAGAACAGTGCTGTCGATCATTCTTGGAGGTGGCGCTGGAACACGCTTGTATCCTCTTACGAAGAGACGTGCCAAACCTGCAGTGAGTCTCCCAGAATGGAAAACTCTGTAATGGCAGCGGACTTCTAGTACATTATTGTAAAATTCGTTGCTTGTATTTCATACTGTAATATATAGTTCTTTCTTTCCCCCCCACTTTCTGGTGCCAGTAGGTTAAAACTCTTGTTTCTGTGTGTGCATTGCAGGTGCCCATTGGAGGGGCATACCGGTTGATTGACGTGCCCATGAGCAACTGCATTAACAGTGGTATCAAGAAAGTTTTCATCCTCACCCAATTCAACTCTACATCCCTTAATCGTCATCTTGCCCGTACCTACAACTTCGGGAAAATCAATTTTGGCGATGGTTTTGTGGAGGTAACAGCTTAGCTTAGCACACAACTGTCGTCGAGATTTTCTTACAGATAGTAGAATGTGCTGTACAAATGATCCAGCAAAAGTATTATCTGGTTAATAATGCTTGCTTTGTTCAAAACAGGTTTTGGCAGCAACTCAGACACCGACAGGAACTGACTGGTTTCAAGGGACTGCTGATGCCGTTCGGCAATACTTGTGGTTGTTCGAGGTATAGCACAGCGCATTTCCAGTTTTTGCGTGATTTTTTCATGTCGACTTCTAAGACTTGAGCTTATTTGTCCTCGTACTGTTCCTTTGATTTGGTCACAGGATGCCAAGAACAAGGTAGTGGAGAATGTGGTAATCTTGTCCGGCGACCACCTCTATCGCATGGATTATATGGACTTTGTCCAGGTCCAGCTCTGACCTCTTGCCTTCCGTTTCGTCTTTTCAATTGGTATTGGTTCTCTCATTTTAAAATATGTAGGGTGTGTGATTTTAGGAGATCACTATAGAGCTGTGGAGAGATCACTTTGGGTACAAGTGCCAAACTCTCTTAAGATCAAATTTCTTCCTGTATGTATGAAATTTCTTATGCGATCATTCAACGTGGGAGGTTGTAGACTGTTATTAAAGGGATAGTAGGCAACCCCATTTCCATTTCAAAGATCTGTGGCCATAGACGTTTAGCCAAATCATGCTTTCGCCCAATTTGCTAATTGAAATTAATGCTGGTAACAGTCAATAGGAGACAGGATCAGGTCCCTAACGGTTTGAGTGTCCTTAAACTTAGTAAAGTTGCCTGTAAATCTCCACCTTCAATGCACTGGAGGTTGTTTGGAAGGAATGGTTGATTGAATTGAACCAGGTTTCTTGGTTGTTGTAAAAGGAAGTCATGTTTTGGGCTGAAATCTGAATGACTGATGTCGTTTTATTTTTTTGGAGTCCTCTAACAGAAGCACAAGGACAGTGGTGCCGATATCACAATTTCCTGCGTACCTATGGACGACAGGTACAGTACAATGAGACTCTTCCTGAAATGACATTCTTATCTAATAAGAAAAGCGACGTACTTATTAAAATTGACCCCGCACTTAGTCAGTTCCTGTCGGTATGGGATTGGAGATTGCATGTTACTTACGTTTTCATTCGTCAATTTTCTATGCAGCCGTGCTTCAGACTTTGGGTTGATGAAGATAGATGACAAGGGACGAGTGCTGTACTTTAACGAAAAGCCTAAGGGTGCCGATCTGAAAAGCATGGTGCGTATTGACTTCGTAGCACAGCAGCCATGTGTTCTGCAGTTTAAGCCGTCTTTCTCTGGAATAGAATGAGTTTTCTAATTAGGTTTGTTGACTTTGCAGCAAGTAGATACGACGGTTTTGGGTTTGTCCTCTGAAGAAGCTGCGGAGAAGCCTTACATTGCATCCATGGGTATTTATGTGTTCAAGAAGGATGTTCTTCTGAAACTGTTAAGGTAAGCAGCTGTTATGTATTCCAGGTTCTTTCTCTGGCCCAGTATACTGAACGGGTGTAGAGAACCTCAAATTTCAAATGAGCAGAGGCTGTGAATAATGGCAATTTTGAAATCAGTAGAGTACCCCAGCTTGTGAGGAAAGATTTGTTCCTTATTTTGATAGAAGCGTCGATAGCGACATGTTTCTCAACCGGGAGTAAAGGGTTTTCGAATGCTGTTGGAATGCTGCAGGTGGAGATACCCCACTGCCAACGATTTTGGTTCAGAAATTATACCTGCTTCAGCCAAGGAATTCAATGTCCAGGTATGCCATTCTATCTTGGAATGTCTTCCAAGTGACACAGCTGTGGGAGTGAGGGCATTTATGGTTTTAAGTTTTTGGTTTGTTGCGAGTTTTCACACTTTGCGAGGTTCTTTGGGTTCAAGTAATGGCAAGGATGTGTTAATCGAACTGTAAATCATTCGGTTTGTCTCTTTGACAGGCTTACTTGTTCAATGACTACTGGGAAGATATTGGAACCATCAAGTCTTTCTTTGATGCAAATTTAGCTCTCACTTCTCAGGTATGACCCTTCTGCACAATCAGAAATCTTGCTTTCTGACAAAGCGCTGCGTGTGTTATAGCTATCCAGCTACTTTGTGGGTGTAATGACTTAGTCTTTGATGATAACTACTTCAATTTAAGTAAGAACAGAAACTCTCTTATTGAACCTGAAGCTGTTCAGAGAGCAAGAGTTTTGGGATATGCGAATTCTATCAATTTTCCAATGAGTCATGCAGTTGAGTCCAAATGCTTTGACAGTGTCAATGTTGAGAGGGGCCTGGTTAATTCAGATAAAAATTATCCTTATGCTTCACCTTCAACCAAGAATTTCCGACATTTTGTTTACTTCTTAAGTTTTTCTGAAGTTTAGATTCTTATGTTCATCCAAAATGGTTTTCTTTATGTTTGAATTTCTGCAGCCGCCCCAGTTCAGTTTCTATGATGCTGCCAAGCCGATCTTTACATCACCACGATATCTTCCCCCAACATCAATTGAAAAATGCCAGGTATCAATTATCTTCCATCAAAACTTAACGTTTTTCGCTGTACGATACTTCTGCAAATTTGATGGGCCACCAAATTCTTGAGCCTTAATTGGTTCAGCTTTGATGGAAAAGTGGTCTTAACTGAATTTGGAATTGCCAGGTCAAGGATTCTATTGTTTCACATGGATGCTTTCTAAGAAAGTGCATTGTGGAGCATTCAATTATTGGTGTTCGATCTCGTCTGGAGTCTGGGTCTGTCTTGAAGGTAAGACCTGCTTCTTTTGATCAAGCCCTGAAGGACCACTGATTCTGGTTTTAAATGACCAATTTGATTGATCATGTTGTGAAAACTGTAACTCAGATGAGGGTCAAACTTTATATCACCAGAATCAATGGAAGAACAGAGCAAAAATTGAAGAAAAGAATACCTTCATGAGCTCAAACCTCATAAGGAAAATAGGAGCCCCAATTTGGGTCTCTTGGGTTAGACTAGTGTAGCAAAACATGTTGTCACATGCACTCAAGAATATGATGCTCGCTTCCCATATGAACCCGTATCTGTTCCTTTGGGATTTCAATTATTTGGCACTTTATTTGTGTTTCATGATTCACGCTGAATGTTTATGATTCCTTGAGAAAATATTGACTGCATTCATTCATATTTGATATCCTAAATTTTGAACATATGCGTAGCTATCAATGTGCAACAATTGATTTGAGAGAATTCACTTATTAATATAATTTGTGTTTTTGCCTATCTCAGGATACGATGATGATGGGAGCAGACTTCTACGAGACAGAGGACGAAGTGGCAGAGCTGTTAAGAAACGGGAAGATTCCTCTAGGAGTTGGTGCAAATTCCAGAATCAGCAACTGCATAATCGACAAGAACGCAAGGATCGGCAAGAATGTCATTATTGCTAACACTGACGTAAGAATCTAGACCTATACCTGTCAATATTATATTTCCAGTTTGAGGGAATATCACACTTTCAATTTTATAATCCATTCGGGAAGAGGAGCTGGGTCGTAGGCCATAACCTCTCCCCCCTCTTTCAAGTTTCTATTCTGATACTCAGTTTCCTGAGATCTCCTTTCTCCACCATTAGATCACCCAAGCTCATAGTGTCATTGAGATTCTGCCAGGTAACTCAATTCTGTCGCGTGGTTTTGGAAAAATAGCATCCTTCACTGCCTGTACTATTTTCCGCAAACTCCAAATTTGAGTTACCTTGGTACTTGACCAGTTGTCTTGCTTAGCAGAGGAGTCACTTCCAAATTTGCGAACTAAAAGAGGGTTATATGGCTAGTCACTTGTTGTGAACCCTCTTTGAGTGACCGAAAAATGAAAAAATTTCAAGGTTCACAATCACATGCATGCCAACCGGTTTTGAGGTCTCAATTGCTCCTCAGTTCACTTGAAAAAGTAGAATTATCTAATACCTTCGTCCCCAGCCCCACCCCCTTCTGTCGTACAGGAGTCTTTTGAAATGTTATGAATTTGATCCTAAACCATCACTATGGAATGTCCTCCAATCCAACTATACTCTAAAATAATAGAGCCTTTAATGAACGGTATTGAGTCTTCAGTCTTCATTCTTTATGAGGAAAATTCAAAGATGCAACTGTAAAACCCTCCATAGTTTCTTCAGAAAATTCACAGAAATTACAAAAATTTCTCCAAGAAATGTAAAAATTCATTGGTCTACAAGTAAACATTAACCTCTGACTGTAATTTTGACTCTATCTATGCACGTCAGCTCAATTGAACAGCTTTAGATAGTCCTATCTTATGTTACAATTCAATACCAATATATGTCGTTCCTTTGGAAATATGCAGAACGTCCAAGAAGCTGCAAGGCCGGAGCTTGGATTCTATATCAACACGGGAGTGACAGTGATCGAGAAGAATGGCATCATCAAGGATGGATCCGTCATCTAAATCTGGAGAGGCGGGACATCCCAATGATGTAAACCGAGGTGAAAGACACACCGTGTATCTTATTCATTTACTAAATTTTTTAGCTCATTAGCGTGCAGAGTCCAGACCACAAATGATTTCATAACTCATTCGCTTCTAGAAAGGTGATGATGGTGGACGAATTAGCTTTTGTCAGGGCGAAGTGGCCTTTGAGTCTAGACAGTGTGGTGATGATTCCAGAGACGATTTGACATTGTAGGGGATTTGCCGCCGGGAGTCCTTGCCCCGTAGATTTCTGTACCATAGTGTTTCATTTTTTATTTCCACATTGAAGGTTTTGTTTGTTTTTTCGAAATCTCACACGACAATTAGTTCTTCGCAGTTCGAAATTTTTAATTGATACTCTCGTTTTAGATTGTTTTGATGTGTCGAGAAGTGTGCATATGCATCCTCTGTCTCTCTCTCAAGTGAGGATCTAACCCTTTTGCAGTTGCAAAGCTATGAAAGGGCCTTTCAGCTCTTTTGATGTCGTATTACTTTGAAAAGTAGGGAGGTGAACCAGCCTATTACAACCCAAACTCTAATCCCTCTCTCATGTATGTGTGGTGGTACATATGTGTTCTGAAATGTATCTCTTGGGTACTCAAGGCGAAATTGAAATGAGAGTAGTATATTAGGCTGGATTACCTTAATCCTTAAAGGCTCCTGGGTTCAGAGTTCATGCAAGGCAGAGAGGTGTGCAGTGATTGGTTACTGGTATACATCCGTGTAGTTTGAAGCCCATGCGGTAGAATTTGAAGCCCAAAATTTTTGAGCTGGAAGGAGGGGTATCCACATTGTTACGCTAAATTTTTTGAAATTTTGCGACAAATGGAATTCGTATTTTGCATTGGAGTTTTTCTGAGAAAACTGTATCTTCTTTTGCTTGATGTTCACTTTCCGAACATACATGTTTGTACTATGACTTCCGCCTCAGAATTTTGCAACGACTAGGATTCTTGAAGGAGCATGAACAAATACATCGAACTTCAGTCCTCCACAGAAAATGTAGAATTTGTACCCTAGTTAGAGCTCTATAGGAAGAGATGCAATATCAATATATCTCCAAGTAAAATGTGCAATTGGCCAAATTTTGCTTTGGTAATCATGATTTTGCCTTTGCACAAGTTGTTCAAAGTTGTCTAAAAAGTGCAGGGTAGCATATCTTTTGATCCAAAAATTATATTTCCACTACATGGGTATATGTTCACACCTTGTATCAAAATTTGAAGAACATTTGTTAAAAAAAGACTTCATAGGCACCTATCCAAGATCTCTTGTATACATTCAATAACCATTTGGTCCTTTAGGGGTTAAAATTTACTCAAATGGTTCTTTAGGGATTAAAGCTTATTCAAAACCTACTCAAAATTTCTACTTTGTTATAGATGTAGTTTGGGTGGTGTTGATGCAATGCACCTTCTCCTTTCTCCACCTTCCCCTTTTTGTAGAGCTTGTGAGTTTGTTGTAATTTGATGTCTTAACCCTAGTGAAGGATGCATTCACCCATGACCTTAGTAGTCACCAAAATCCTTCGATTGTTGGAGAAATAAAGTACTCTTGCTCTTAAAGTGATCATATGAGCCTACCTTAATTCATCAATTACTATAACAATTATCAATTATGATTTCAATTATCAATTATGATTTCAATTATCAATTATGATTTCAATTATCAATTATGATTTCAATTATCAATTATGATTTCAATTATCAATTATGATTTCAATTATCAATTATGATTTCAATTATCAATTATAATTTCAATTATCATGTTAGTTAGTCCTAGGTAGGAGACACATTTAGAACATAATCGCTTTAAGAACAAACTACCTGAATTGCATTCTTTGTTTCTCCTTTGTTTTTCTTGTTATTCGTGAAATCATCCATTGGACCTTTTAGGTGTGCAACATCTTGACAAGGTTAATCTAAATCCACTTTTGGAAAAAAAGGAACTTTTTTCTATATGTTTTGTTTTTGATATGTATTTATATAAAATGAAACTCGGATCTATTCACAAAATACTACGGAGTTGGTGTATGACTATGATCTACGAATTAGAATACTATCAAAGTAAGGGGAAATTTAATAAGGTAACTACAAAACAAAATACTATGAAGTTGGTGTATGACTATGATCTACGAATTAGAATACTATCAAAGTAAGGGGAAATTTAATAAGGTAACTACAAAACAAAATACTATGAAGTTGGTGTATGACTATGATCTACGAATTAGAATACTATCAAAGTAAATTTAATAAGGTAACTACACCTAATTTCAACCGCTTTCTAAAACCACCCAGTCTAGATTCTTGCCAAAAATGTACTCCTACTATTCATGATAGTCTATGGTTGGTTTTAGAAACATCTATTTTCAGCACTTTGAAAATTTGTAGTTTATTCGTAAGGTGTCCAAAAAATTCATTCTAAAAGAATTTGGAATCCCCTTTTGATTCCAACACGGTCCTACGAAAAGTTTTCCAATAGAATTATGGGAACCGTGCTTGATTGTGCAATTTTAGGTATTTGTGTAATTTTAGGTGTAGTTACTATATACTACAGTAGTCATTTGTAAGTATGGGAGTAGTACACCAAATTGTTATAAATTCTTAAAGAATTTATTTTATTAGAATGAAGGTTGGTGGTATAAAACTTCACCCTTGAGTACATGGATTTGTTTCAAGTCTAAGTATCATTATCATGAAGAATGAAAGGATATCATACCTTAGAACATATAGAAATGTAAATTTGAAAGGAAATATTAATTTGGAAATATTACAGAACTTTTTTTTTTACAAAACGTAGGTTAATGCCACATTTAACTACTTTTGGACTTTTGAAAGTCCAAAATTAATAATGTTCGTTGGAAGAAAAAAAATGGTCATCAAGGGATCATCCAAAACATTAGGGGATCATCCAAAACATCAAGAGATCTATGCAAAACAATGGAAGATCAATACAAAACATCAGGAGATCTATACAAACATCAAGAGATCTCCTAATGTTATTAGTAGGAGATCTTCGGATGTTTAGTCCAAAAATCACAAAATAGTCCAAAAGTAGTTAAATGTGGCATGTTAGTATGATTTCACAAGCTACCATAGTTTTGTAGCAACTTAGTCAAAAAATAAATAATAAAAAGGGTGTCTCAATTTTTGGTAAATTCTTGATCTAATATACCTATATATGGATCTGAATATGTATTATCTAATTCATAAGATTCAACTCACTCCATAGAATTATGCATCTTTTTTTTTTTGTCAATAACCATATACATAGATTACAAAAAAAATTCCCTCTCCATTTTGCCTATTCTAAATTACAATCTCTCACAAACAAAACATTTCTCTCACATGCAACAAACCTTGAAACTTAACAAAATCCTAACACACAAGGTAGAGAGTTTAAGTTTTGAAAGTTAAGACAAGGATTTTGGTAAATGCATCTACTTTAGATGAAAGTAAGAACAACCATCCTAAAATTGTAATTAACAACTTGGATGAAATGCCTAAGTTATTTTAATTATATTTCAAAACTATTCAATTTTAATATATTATTTTTTGGATTGCCTAATTTTTTTTTACATTAATTAATTATTAGGTCAGAAAGTTGCCCAAGTTACTAGGAAGCTACAGTACTAAACAATACAACAATTTTTATTAAGATTTTTTTAAACCCTTTATTGAAGTGAAACACATAATATGTGTACCATCTTTTAACTTATTCAATACACCCATCTACTTATACAATCCACTCATGCAAGGCCAACCCTAAACCATATCACACACTTCCATATGCAAATATGGATCCTTTTCTTCCCTTAGCAATTTGTATATATAGTAGAACCACTCATTCCTAACCAAAGAACCATATCAAATATGTAGGGTGTAGTTATTTCCTACCAAGGTTGGAACGGTTTTTTTCTCCTATTCAAGATTTGGACTAATAAGGTCATGACACATGTTCCAAAGTAGTGAGCAAGAAAATAGGAAGTAGTAAGCTAGAAAGTAGTTATTGAATGATCGGAATTGGAAGAGTCTAGACATTGGCTATTGGTTTAGGCCACCTTTTGGCTTCCAAAACTCATAGTAATCTAAGTTCAAGGAAAAAATAACAAAACCTTGTTGCGTTTTTGTTAACACAACAATATTTGCCTAAGGAGTTATTTAAAAGGAAAAAATAACAAAAAACGCAACTTGCAATACTCGTCATTTCTATCCCTCTATATGGTAGAAAATTAACATTGTTGGCCTTCTACTGCTCCAATTCATGCACAAATTGCTTAACCCTTAAAGGACCAAGCTGCGTTTTTTGGCAATATAGCAATTTTGGGCGGCTCACTACAAATGGAATTTTTATTTTTTGTCTTTGAAATTTTCACACAACATGTGCTCGAAGAGTATCCAAGGGAGTATCTTTAAGGTGCAACAATTTTCATAACTTTTGACTATATGGTTAAAAAGTTATTGCATGATATGTAATTTTCATTCGACGGTGGAGAGACCGGGCACTGAAATAACTTCCTGAAAAATCACTTTTTTTTAAAATAAAATTTTGCAATTGATTCTCTAGATTTATATATAAGCCGAAAGCTCTAAATCATTCTATTTTGATTAATGAGATGAAAGTTATGAGGATTTTTAGTTTGCTGGTAGCTATGGATTCTTTGAAAACCATACCTACTCTTTTAGGAAGTTTTTTGAGTTGCCCAGGTTGCCTGCCATCAAATGAAAAATACATATCATGCAATAACGTTTTAACCATGCAGTCAAAAGTTATGAAAATTGTTGCGCCTTAAAGATACTCCTCAGGCACATATTGTGAGAAAATTTCAAAGACAAAAAATAAAAATTCCCTTTGTAGTGAGTTGCCTGAAATTGCTATGTTGCCAAAAAATACAGCTTGGTCTTTTAGGGGTTAAGTGATTGACAATGAGTGCTTCCACCATATAGAGTTCTTGTAGATGGCATTGTATGGTAGAACCACCTATTACCAACTAGGCCCTATGGCCAACTTATAGGTATTGGAAAATTCAACAATGATCTAACTTGATTTCTAACTATTAGTTTCTTGGTTTGTGACCATCTTCTAGCCATCATAGTCATGACACATGTGCTTGGTTATGAGAGCCAAATTAGTTTTCAGATGAGCAATTATGGAAGCCCCTACATGTTGGGGATGGATGCAGGCCAACTTTTTTTTTGAAACCCATAATTTATTCCAAGACAATCACCAAGAACAAATGGTGGAAAGCCAAGGGCAATGCAAGGTAACTTTGGGCTTCCAAGATTCATAACAATTTGAATTTCACGAAAAAAAATATGAAAATTTGACAATGCCCATGATTTCTATCATTCTACATGGCCAAAAATTTGCATTGCTTACACTGCTTGAGATCTTGCACAGAATGCTTAAGTATTTAATAAATGGGAGGTTCTTCTATAATTCACAAATATACAGAGTTGGTGCAATAGCTAGCAGTTATCATTTCAATAAGTTAGTGTACATATGCATTTTAACCCTGGAACACTCCAATGTCCAAAAAGTGGACAATAAATAAATTGAAACTCTTGTATCTTCTCATTACTACTTGGATGAAAGTCATCCTAATTTGTGGAGATACTTTATCAAGTTGTTGTCCTATCCAAGGGTTAGATTTGGTGTTACTAGAGTACATTATTTTTTTAAATTACAAATCTGCAAGTATGTCAAGTGATCAAATTTCATTGACTTTATTTCAAAACTAGATTTGCCAAAATGAGGTCAGAGATTTGAAGAGCACAAAATTTTTTAAAAATCACCATGTGAAGAGAACCTCATTTCAAATCCATTCCAATACATTTTACTCAAAAAATGATAATATTTTGCTTGTAATTGAATTTAGTAGGAATTTTCAACTATTTTTTTCCAAAATTTATAAGAAAATATTGATGATAGCATTGGTGAATCTAACCATACATATGGAATCTACATCTCACAAAATTGACAGCTTATGTTTGTATGTCAATTCCAAAATATGCTTCTAAATGGCACATTATAATGATTTTTTTCAAATTGTCAATTTTGGAGATGAGTCTAGACATCCCAGGGTTAATTGTTGGGGCTTCAATTCTTGCAAACATGAAAGTGTTCATTGAAAGTTGAAAGTCAAAGCCACCCATCTACTCCATACAATGTGGCCACAAACAAATTGAGCTTAACCCTTTAAGGATTGGTCAACCATATTGTGGTCGATATGGATACTTTTTGCTTTGTGGGTAGAGTTTGGTGAAAAATCTAGGGAAGGACCAAAGGAAATGGATGTGGGGATTTGTGAACCACATCCAATGGGCTAGGAATCACCCCAATCCATGCTTGCATGTGGAAATGGGATTCAAAATACTAACACAAAAGTGGTTGTGAATACAACAACTATTGGCGAAAGATGGACATACATGAGAAAGATACACATGTTTGTAAAATGCACTATGTGCCCAATGCATATGTACTCTTAGATATTTGTTTTCAACCACTAATGTGTTGTAATTTTAATTTTTCAATTATGCAACAAAAGTGGGTAGCCCACCTCCCAAATCAACCACGGTCCTTAACCCCTAAAGGACCGGGGGTGTTTGAGCAAAGCTCTTGTTTTCTTGACTAGCTCTTGTAATAAGCATAATTTTTCAAATGTGTGATACGATTTTGATGATCGCCACCATTGAAATGAAAGAAGACGTACGTAGCATTCCTATGAAAAAAACCCAACAAAATTGCACAGTTTTTGAGAAAATGCCACCATTGACAAAATTGATGAAAGATATCCAATTTAGCGGAACTTTGTACATGTGTTGAAATTGGAATGTTGAAATCAGAATGCTCAAAAGTGATCCCAAAACTCTGATTTTTTTTTTCCACAAGTACATATCATCATGATTTAGATGTGTAATTTTTTTCAAATCATTTTGAGGTGTGGAAAAAAAAGATATGAGCATGTGAAGTGATAGCCCGAATTACTTTTCCTATTCTCCAAAAATTCACCAATAATCTCTCACTCAATCATTTCTCGATCGGACTGCACCAATGAATTCAGCAAAAAAAATCACCTAGGGTCTCTTTGTTGGTCACGGACTATTGGTGAGGTTCACATTCCAAAAATATTCTACAAATGTAGTTGCAGAAGTCATGTGGTGGCTTCTGCAACACTGTATTTTGCACCCCTTGTCCTTTTTAGGGGTTAACTTAAACATGGTCCTTAAAGGGTTAACCCATAAGCTTACCAACAACATGAAAACCACCGCCATTGATGTTCATTTGGGGGAGAGTGTGGGAATAAGTTAGTGACCCTTCTTAAAGCTGCTGCTGCTGCTGCAGCTGAAATGAGCAGACGAGGGGGGAGACTTCCCAGTGGCTGAACAGAAACACTGATTCATTTGATGGCTGCCAGTCTGCTCCACCTGACGGTCCTAGTAATAGTAATAATCATCATCATAATAATAATAGAGCGGAGTAAGTATTGGTACACTTGACCATAATTATGAGTGTTTTTGGTACAAAACTTATTATGAACCTGGGCCCCGGCACTGAAGCACCGTGTCACATCACATGCCCACCACTATAATAGGGTTTTTTTAGGGGGGGTTTCTCCTATTTTTTTATGAAGTGCCAAAGTGGCGATATAAAATGGTATGGTGGTGCTCCAAATTTCAACATTCATCCACATATTGGACAGGAAATATCACATTAGTACATCGGGAAAAATCCCTCCATTGCATCAGTACTATTCCAATACTGTTGCAATAGTTGAACAGTCCAATATTGAAATTGGATTGTTGCAATATTGCAATAGTAATGCAACAATAAATTTTTAGTATACCTATTAAAAATGTATTGAAATGTATTGTTGAAATACTATTTGCAATATTGCAACAATACTAATGCAATGGGGGGATAGATTCCTAATGTAAATGTATATTACTTGTCCATAACTCTATCCCCTCTCCCTCTCTCTCCCTCTCTCTCTCTCTCCCTCTCTCTCCCTCTCTCCCTCTCTCTCCCTCTCTCTCCCTCTCTCCCTCTCTCCCTCTCTTATTTTTATTAATAAAATAAAATAAAATAATTCCAAGTTTTCTAGCAAAAATTCACGTTTTGTTATCATTTTTTAGCCAAATTAATTTTTTCTAGTGCAATTTGGCACCAAAATGCCCCCCCCCCCGGCATGATGCCCATGAAAGGAGGGCGCTCTAAAAGTGACATCTAACACCAAGGTACATTTAGCTTTCTTCAATGCACCAATAGTGTACATTTGGGGAAGGGGATAGTTGCTTTTAGTGACCATTGTGTTGTAAATTCAAAAATTTAAAACTAATTCTAAAAAGATTCCAAAAACATGACACCACTTGGCTTACACGCCAATTTCATTTTTCTTCTTAGGAAAATTTACAGAAAATTGTTTCAAGACATTTAGCTTCCCCCCAAATGCAATCAAATCTTTAAAGGTCACTTTAACAACAAACTACATTACCCGCACTATTCCTTGAAAAGAGACTGACATAATTTGATATAGTTAATTAACAGCCTCTACAAATGAAAAACACCTAATTCACCCACCCATCCTCTAAAACAAAAACAAAAACAAACTACAATATAGATATGGTACAATAGATGGATACAAATATAGTGTACCCAATAAGAGAAACAAAAATATAAAAAATATTAATGTGTTAATTGGAATATTGATAAGGTAAGACAATTGAATATATGTATATGTGTGTGTGTATATATAGAGAGAGAGAAATGTAAAATTGATAATCCTATATTGATTGCAATCTAGCATGTTTAGAAAAAATATAGATCTAGAAGGTAGTGAAAAAAATAAATATGGAATAGTGCAAAGACATATATGGAGATAGTGAAAAGACAAATATGGGGGTAATGAAAACTTGCTCACTTAAGAAGTGAGTGATTCATTAGAGGAGTTTTGGGGGGTCTGAAGGGTTGTTTCGGAGTTGTTTCGGCATTGTTCCCCCAACAGTCTGGGAATAGTTGTTGTTAGATTTGTTTTTTGAAAAAAAAATTTAATGTAAAAGAAAGTTGAAAAAGTAATGTGGTAGTCGTTGTGCCACGTCAAGCAATTGCTGTGAGGCAATTCCTAGGGTCTACAAACCTACGGGAATATACAGCCCTCCAGACCCCCCGAAACTCTTCTAATGGACATTCCCTCATTGTCCTCTCAAAAGACAATGAATTTTGCCTATAATGCACATTGAATTTTTGGAACACATATGGCAAGCCTAAGCAATAGAGTAACCAAATTTTGAATTTTGAACTATTTATTGGCAATAAAATCTATAAATATATTCTTATAAAAAATTAATAGATAAAATTTGAAATTTATAAACAATGGTTGTCACAAAATTATTCAAAATTTGAATATTGATGATTTTCATGATATTATTGGTGAGTAATAGTATACAAAACAACTTCAATAGGTTTCTTCAAAAAATATTTTGTGTAATTAATTTTCTTAAGGTTATGTTTGGAACTAAAGAAATTATGTTTTATTGGAATTTACATTACATAGTTTTATTTTAAGACTTATAGAATATTAGAGCAAAGAGGTATTACATTGAGAATAATGAGAATATATTGGTATTCAATTGTTGATCAACATCAGAAAGGAAGAAATGAAGGAGAAGATAGATGAAAGACCTACATTATAAAGTTTATTTGATAAATTTCAGAGCCCTTCTCAATCATTTTTGGGACATCACTTAAGCAATAGAAACTAAGTAAGTCAATTGGAAGAAGACATTCCCATTCACTTCATTGAAGTTGTGGAAAGATTGTGAGCTAAATATTTTGGATAGGAATACATGTAATCTTCTTCAAAGTAATTATGGAAAAGTTTCTTAACCCTTAAAGAACTTGCCCCCCTACAATCAAGGTAGTCACCAAACTGCACCAATTATTAAACCAATAGATGTATTCTTTGTTTCTATATTGAACAATGAAGTCATCCATCCACCATTGTTCAACATCAAAGTCCTTTAAGGGTTAACATATTATAGGACAATTTCCTTGGAATTGTATCATGTTTGTGTCCCCATGATCAATCTACTAGTGATTTTGTCAACAAATTCTTGAAACAATATATTTCTAGAAATATAATCTTTTTTGAAATGATTAGTTATAATTATAAGTGATTATAGTCACTACAAGAAAATGGGGTGTTTTAAGTGAGTTTTCAAGTCTAGTCCAAGACATAAGATTATAAGTAATGTCCTTTAAAGACATTTTCAACAAAAATTTACTAGGAATACATGTGTATCCAATAAAATTTTACTAAAAATCTCCTTAACTTTAGGTCATTACTCATAATCTTATATCTAGTTCTAGACTAAAAAACTCACTTGAAACACACATTTTTCTTGTAATGAGTGAAGCTTTTTAATCCTTAAAGGACATACTATTTTGATTATTGAACCAATAGGTTCATTCTTTGTTTATACAATGAACTATGAAGTCATCCATAAACCACTTTTTAGCCTCAACATCCTTCAAGGGTTAAAAATAATAGGAAAGTCTCTTTGGAATTGTATAATACTTGTCTTGTATCATATTTGTTTATTTAAAATTAAATACATTCTTAGGTGTTTAAGAGATATGATTTATTTTTCCAACATCCCATCGGAGTGTATTGAAACTTCTAGTATATATCATATAATGGAAGATGCATTTAGAGTGAACATGTGATGGTTGGGGCAATTTAGGAACACTTTCCAATTGCAAATTAAATAAATCATGAAAATTTATATGAATGAATTTAGATTAGATACCACTTCATTTTTTTATTTTAGAAAAAAATGATTGAAAAATGCTTTGACGTGTACCACCCTTTCTAAAAATCTAAATCATTCAATTCTTTATTATAGTTCAATGTTAAGATTTGCACATGTTTGTTGAGTAGTAAAGAGTAGTATGGTTTATTAACTTTAGTGAAGGTGATGGAATTCTTGTCAAATCATTGCATTTGAAGAGTGTTTTTTGTGATTCATTTCCCAACAAATGGTAGAAATCTTCTACTTCATTAGCTTTAAGAATAGTTTATGGTTACATTGGAAATTTTCAAGTTTTCACTTAAGTATGAGATTTTAATATGTGGAGAATGATTTTACAAAATGTAAAGCGTGATCTTTGTCCACAAGTGTTCACCCTTATAATTATATTAATCTCTATGAAGTGCTTTTATTGGTTGCAAAGATAAAAGGCAATATATTAATTTAAAATCTTATATATGGTCCCAAAAAATACTTGTTTTTGTCAATTCAATTGATAAATTCTTTTCATCTACAAGCATGGACATTGATGATATGTTTTTTCCATAATATAATCACAAAATGCCCAAAACACCTTGATAAAATGCATGAGAATATAAATTCATTTTTTGAACTTGTGAACATCTAGTGCACATACAAATGAAGGTAGCAAAATGAATATTTGTTAGTGTACTTTATATTAGCAATAAAAAAGAGTTCAAACTTACACCAAAAAGGGGAAAAAAGTGTATACACATATAAGCTACACATATAGCTTATTTCACATTAGAAGTTTAGCATTTTTAGGAGTCATAATCTTTAAAAATTGACCCCAAAATGTAAAAACTTAGACATTTTTCCCTAAATGTATCAAAGTATAGTTGCAATTGTGCATGGGACCTTTAGGATATATTCTTATTGAGTTTTTCAAATGAATTTCCATAATTTTTTGTAAGTTCTTATGCAAAGTTTATAAATTTAGACCACTAGATAGGTAAATTGAGAGTCATTGCATTTTTGCTAAAAATGAATAGAATTCTATTATAATTTTCTTCAAAATTGAGGTTGTTGTCTATCAATGATGAAAATCACATAACCCAAAAATATGTATTGATGCTGCCTATAGCTAGTTGGTATGTATTTTATTTCTTTGCAATGAAATCTAGTTTCATTTGTGTTCAAAAATAAAATAAAAAATATACTAATAGCTAAGTAGTAGATCTTATACTATATAATATGGGATATTGCAAATATATTTATCAAAATCAATGTGATTAGTGTTGGTCTGGTGTCAAGGTATCAAACTATATAGACTTGTTGAATAAAAATGTTATTATAGGATTGAACACAAATTGAAGAATTTTTTATACCAATAATGGTATATATCTAAATATTGGAACATATCATTTTATTTTTCATACTAAGGTACCACATGTGTCTCCTTGGAAATTTAGGAAGATTTTTAAAACTATAACTTGTTGTTTTCATTGCATTTTATTTATTTTTTCAACAAAAAATGCATTGGAATTGAATAACATCAGACCAAATAATGGCACAATACAATAAAGCAATAATACATGCAAAAGAAAATTGGGTTGGGAAGAAGATAAAATAGCATTGCTTGCCAATTCAATCAGAACACTTAAGAAGGCCTAAGGTGTGCTAAAACATGTAGAGACATGGAGCTTTAAAAGTCATCATCCCTAGGTAATCCCATGGTAAAAATGTAGGATACAATCTTCAGGTATATGTTTAGATGATATGAATCTGAATTTAGTTTCAATAAAATAAAATTACTCTTGCAAGATCAACATGATCATTACCCCAACTCTAAAAAGATGATTATGGTATCATTTATCACTTACATCAGTGTAATGAAGCTCTACCCAAGTGATAGGGCAATCTACTTAAAATAATAGAAAAAAAATCTAATGGATTATCGAAAGAAAAATTAGAATAGATTAGATTTATAGCTAAGTTTGATGCAAAACAAACATTTTCTTATCATTTAGGCTCCATGGGTGACTTAAATGTCTATTGGAACTTACAAAACACTACCCACCTCAACCCCCTAATGCTACAATACAAAAGTTACTTCAATTATTGCACCCACACTAATAACACTAATTCATCCTAATTCCATAATTTGCGAGGCACACTAATGTAACAATCTATAATAGTTTAGACCAATTCATCACCATGTTGTCCATGCTATTTTCACATAATCTCAAATATTCTAATTTTCATCCAATTTTCATCCACCTTTTCTTCATTTCAATTAACATCCAACTTGCATCCAATTTTTTTTATCAAAATTTCATCCAAAAGGTTCACACTAATTTGATTACAGCCATCTAAAATCATCCAAATTATTGTGATGGAGTCTTGTACTATTCAAACCCTTGAACTAATTGAACTAAGGTAGACCAACCCATTCCCGTTTGCCACCTATTTCCGTCATCCTACTTTTGGCCCCAATTCTGTCCCAAAAAATCACCCAAATCCATTCATTTCTTGACAAAATCACTGCATGAATGCCAACAAGGGGTAACAAGTCAATCCTTTAATGGTAAACATGTAAGTACCATTGGTTACATGAAAAAATGGTTTGGGATTATTTATAGGATGTTCATGACTCCACTCAATGAATGTTTTTTTTGTAATAGTTTCAAGGCCAACCACTTCAAAAATTCACAGAAATTACAATTTTAATCAAAAAATTATAATTCCACTTGGGTTTGATTTGTAAAACAATTGCACACCTCTGGAAAATATGAGCCTCTCTCTTGGAATTAACCCCAAAATTTAATATTCAGATTGCTAGTTTGCATGGCAATAAGCTTGTCTACCTTAACTTGTCGGTAGTTTCAAATTTCCAGAAGCAAAGAACGACATGCTCTGGCTGCACAGTACTAACACTACAAGCCGTGGCTTGGAATGCCTGCTTAACAATTCTTCTTCTTCTTCTTCTTCTTTCAGTTCTCGGCTTTTTCTACAGTGGATTCAGGCCGGTTTTCACTTGAATGTGCCAAAATTCAATCAATCACTCAATCAATCAAACAACTGAAGTAAGTAAAACGAAAAGAGGTTACTGAAGTGACGAGACTACGAGAGACGCCGGATTTGGGAGGCTCCAGATTCCAGAATGCATTTGCCTGTTGCGCATCATTCGCATAGGATTTCTTGGGATCATCAGTCCCGTACGAGTACTCCCGTCCAGCGCAGGGGCTGCTAAACTGACACCCCGGTGGGCCTTCCTCCAAATTCGACGCTTTCCATACTGAGAAAGCACAGTGCAAGAGACCCCGAAATAGACACCAAAATTGAGACACTACAGCTCACGGGAACAACAAATTAGTCCACTACAGTACCGGAAACCATTATAAGCTTACTCCGTATTTCATTTCCTTCCGTTCTCGTGAATGGCATTATTCATTTATCAATCTTAGATTTCAACCAGTTCAATCTCTGTTTGGTCTCTAGTCTCAGCTCTCTATTAAAAGCTAGGATCACAAAGCATTTGCTCCCAAACACACAAGCTAATTATGAGCACTCACCTTCAATTTAGCCTGAGTATCAATAGAGTTAAGTTGTAAAGTAAAGTGTGTGCATTGTGGAACTAGGAACTCGAGTTTGGTAAAAGCATAGGATGAAACTCCTTGGAGTACCCAAACTCGGGTTTGATTGAGTTTGGTGCCATATGTCTTTTGTACTATTCTTAGTTAACCCCTTCAATCCCATTGTCCCTATTGGGGACACAATTGATTTTAGGTAGGCTTGTTCAATCTCAATTTGTTCCCCAAGAGGTAGTCAAATTCATCTAAAATTTTCGGGCAAGGACTCCCAAAAAATATCATCTCACTTTGAATGCAATTATCTCTCAATTTGTAATGTAAAACTTCACAAATATTTTACGACAGTATCTCATATAAGTGTAGAACAAGATCCTATGGTTAGAATTTGAAAAAATTCATCTTGTGTGTATTTTCGATGAAATCATTAGAAATGGCAGTTTTCAATGTTTTTTGAAGCAAAAAATCCTAGAAATTGCCTTGGGACTTTGGGGGTTAAGGCTTCCTTTGACACTTGTTTATAAACATAGGACAAACTTTACAATTAACTCTAACATTTGGCAAATATGAATATGAATGCGGGAATGGTCATACACAAGGTAAGATCGCTCACTTTCAACTTTGTGTAAGTATTGGTATCTCAAATATGAACATGAATGGGATGGAAGGTTTGATAAATCCTCACCAAAATGGAGGCTACTACAAGAAGTCATTGAATAAGTGTCAATATGTGAATTTTCCATTTGAGTGTTGATTGTATTCTTTTCAACATGTTTGTGCTTGATTTATGGGTGAACCTATCTACACTCAATTATTGTAGTTCTACAAAGATAAACTGTTGAAATGAACATCTCTCTAGTGATATCCTCTACTTGTCCAAAATTGATCAATACCTCCTTCCTTGTTGATAGTGACTCCTTCACTTCTAATCATGATCGTTGATGGTGACAGAAGAGTAGATTTCAATGCACTTTAGTATGCATTATTTGGACATTGTTTGAATAAGTTATGAAATTTTAAAGTATTATTTGTAGGGGTTACCAAAAATTGACAATAGGTTCTCCACCTTATCTAGTTCTCAAGTATTGATTGTGTACATACATCTTTTGTCAACAATATTTAGATTTTAGTGTTACTTTGTAGTCCAAATGCTAGGACGCTAAACCCATCCTATGAAGTGGGCCCTGTAGGGTGAATGTACGCATGTGAAAAATGCAAGGATTTATTTGCCACATATGATGAAATTTGCAAATTTTGAATTCACATTTGCAACCAGAGTTCCCAAATTAGCTAGGAGATGTATAGAACATAGAATTAGAGGAGGCAACCCATTTCCAACCATTGAAGCAAATACATGTATCTACAAGGGAGTTTTTACCAATGGAAAATTTTCCATGTGCAAAAATAGAGTTCATAAGATTTCCATAATTTTTAGATTTTTATTTCTCAAAACAAAATTACTATGAATTTTTAGCTAAGGATTTTGTTCCATCCCATATTGGTCATACATACCTTCCTATCTCCGACCAAGGTGTGGTTGCAAAATCCGACAAGGGTTGGTTTCAATATTGAGAATGTTGTAGCCAATCATAATGTGCCACAATTGCGCCACGAATTGTGCTGGCATTAATCATGTTAATCACCTCCTCATTGGAATTACTACACCTTACGCTGCCATAATGGAATTAGGAATGGGTTGCCTCCCCTAATACGACACAAAATAGGGGACTTGTTTTACACAATTATCTTGCAAAACACAAAATTCACCCTCCAGGGCCACTTTGAAGGACGGGTTTAATGTCCTACGTCCAAATGTAGGTGACACATTTGGGTAGTGATGATTATGGGTGCTTGTACCTTAGTACGTCCCCTATAGCATCTCGACACCTCTACCTTCTGACCTTAACGTAGTTCCTAAAAATCCACAAAATCCACAACAAACTTACGCTGCATTGATCCTCTGATTTTTTCACCTTCACGTCACCGGTACTCCCCCAAAGTACTCCACGGTGTTCACCCGGCGTGTTCAGCGGACGGGACGCACATCAGTCGGGCCAGTCGAGCCAGAAGCAGGTTACGAAAGCCCGCGACGAAAGCGAGAATCGCGCCCAAGAACGGCAGCAAGCCCAACATTGCAAGAAATCAACGAGCTCCCCTGCAGCCGCTACAGTTGCACCTGCAGTTGCCTGCTCCACTCTTCTCAGTCCTCGTCACACGCATTGATAGCTCCATTCATGTGCACGCATCCAGAATAGCCAGCTACAGCATTCATGCAGACGCGCTGTCAGATGCCCCATCTCGCCCACCATTGGGCGCTCTCCATCGTTCTCGCGGGATCCGTCACATTAGCAGTGTGAGTGAACTGATTGCGGAGGTTTGGGCAAAGCTCCAAAGGCTGGATCCATGGAATGGTGGAGCTATGGAGGTCGGGTAACTTAGGGTTGCGCGTGTGGGCATTGTACGCTTCGGGTTGAGGACATCAGGTCTTGATTGGGGTTTGACGAAGCAATGCGCACTTGGGATGCAATGGTGAACGACGCGATGGGGTTACAATGCCAGTGTTGTGTGACAAGCGGGAAGGTTATTTTCACTGTAGGAATGCATAGAAGGTTTTGGTTTTAGTGGGAATGGCATTGCGTGGGGATGAAAGGTCTTAGTTTAAATGGGAATGGTGTTGCGTAGGGGTGGAAATATGAAGCGGACGATGGGAACAGTGGAGTTGGGTGTGCTGGTTTGGTCGTTATCGATTGCGTTAGTTTCGGGTCGTGTGAGTGGGACTTTGCGCGTGAGTGAGAATGGCGGTGCGAGTCACGTCGCCGATGGGAATGTACCAGCATCGCCATTGCCGACAGTGCAGTCCAATGCGAAAGCTGTGCTGTGGATGAACGCGCTTCTAATCGTGACCGCCGTATTGCTCGTGCTTGCAATCGTGATCCTTCTCTTGATGATCCGCCGCGTGCACCTCCGTCGTTGCAACAGCCTGCTTCCGGAGACCCGTTGGCGACCCGGGATGAAAACGTCCATACCTTTCGTCACCACCTGCCCGTTTCTGAAACGCGCGGAGCTCGAAGCGGCTTGCGAGGATTTTAGCAACATTATCGGATCCTCCCCCGATGGGGTGCTTTACAAGGGCACGCTCGCAGACGGGACTGAAGTCGCCGTGACGTCCATCCGCATGTCGTCCGCGGACTGGTCCCCGAACTCCGAGCTTTCGTTTCGTCGCAAAGTGGAAGGGTTGACGCGCATGAAGCACAAGCATTTGGTGAACCTCGTAGGTTACTGCAGCGAGGAGCAGCCGTTGTTCACGCGCATGCTCGTGTTCGAGTACGCCTCCAACGGCACGCTCTCGGACCACTTGCACAACAACCCCAAGGAACTGGAGCCTCTGGACTGGGCGACGCGCATGCGTGTCATCATGGGCGCTGCTTATGGACTAGAGTACATGCACCACGACCTCACCCCGCCGTGCAGCCACTTGAACTTCGACGCGAACGCCATCTATTTGACGGACGAGTACGCCGCGAAGCTCGCCAACTTCGGCATCGCGCGCATGGTGCCCGATAAGAGAAACTCCTTCGACTCGTCCAGTCGCTGCACGTCTTGGATGGGGTGCAAGGTGAGCGCCGGATATGGCGATGAATGGGAAAGTGACCGCCATTGCCCAAGTTTTGAGAGCAACGTCTACGACTTCGGCGTGTTTCTCCTACAAACCATTACCGGGAGGCCGCCGTACTTGGACAAGCAAGGCTCCCTGGTGAACTGGGCGCAGGACTATTTGTACGACCCGAAGCTCATGGCGCTCATGTTGGATCCCGAGCTGGAGTCGCACAATGGCGAGGAACTCGCGGCGTTGTGTAAAGTCGCGGGGATGTGTTTGTCGAGTAAGGAGTTTAATCGACCGTCAATGCGCAAGGTGAGCCATATGCTAGCGGAGGCGCTCAAGATGACGCCCGAGGCTGCCACTATGAAAGCGTCGCCGCTCTTGTGGGCGCAGCTGTCGATTCTCGACGACACAGCGTGATCTCTCGCATTTTCTTCGTTCCATTCCTTGCTTGCTGAAACTGCGACAGAGTGTTAAGTTGATAGCCCGGTCCCTTTGTCATTAGGTTGTGCATGCAGCTATGGCGCCCAAAGCTGAAGCGTAGGCTTTCTGCTTTTGTGCACTGCATTCGCATTTTGTACTCTCACTATCACATGTTATGTCGCAAGAAGTTGCATACATAAGTTTGCTTACAAATGTGATAGTAACGAGTTCAATTGGTTTGGAAAGGGATCATTCTTCTGTATAATACTAGGTGTGACGCTGATTTCAGAGCTCTAGAGTCGATGCTTTGGGTTCACTAGGTAGGTTTCTGATTCATTCTTTGGCCCTAATGTAGGGCTACTTCAACGCAGATATTCTTGTGTAGTAAATCCTGGAGCTAGTGTTTGTATCAATCGATATTCACGTCGCAGCTGACTTCGTGGTCTGGCTTTCCTTTATACACGGAATTCTCCTACTGCAAGCCTTTTCCTTCATTTTTCTCAAGTCCCTACTTTGAACAACTTTTGAAATGTTTACTGAAGGCTTGCATCTTGTTGAAGAATAATGCTTTAGAGAAAATTGGATCATTGATGACTGGCGTTTTATACAGAATCTTCTGTTGCATTGGTACGGATTAGTGCAGCACACAATGTACATTTTGTCAACTCGTTGCAGTGTTAGTCAGTGGTTCAGTGGTCACTGAGAATGGAACTTTTGCGCGTTATTAGTTGTCAGTGTTTAGGGGTAGAAGCTCTTTAGATGATGTTACGATTTGTTGGATATAACGCCAGTGGCTAGGTTTGTAGAATCCCTCTGCTGGTTTTCTTCCTGTGAACATATTCTACAAATACGGCACAACGTGTTTTTTGGAATATCACTTTGCTGTCACCAGCCTATTTTTGTCTCTATGAACGAAGGGAGGACTGGAGGAGGCTTTGCAATGAGAAAAAATTAAATTTACAATGAATATGAGGAAGTTTGAGTTGGACTGTGGGATCTTATAATACATCAAAAAGTGAGCACTGCCATGGGAACAGAGCCTCTCATAGTCGCAGTGCGGAGTGGCTTGTTTTTTTGGTTTCTCAGTGCCAAATCACCGACCTTGGAATGTTCGGTAAAGAAAATTTTGAATAGAATCATCCCTGTATTTCATCCCTTTGAACCCCTATTAGTAATCACTTTCACCATGTATTGGCAAATCTAATGACTTTATGAGAGGGATTCGACGATTTCATTCTTTTATCACCTATAGTTAAGGTAGCCAGTTCCCAGATGGGGTAAGATTCTGGCAGAAATCCCCTCCCCCCCCTCACAAAAAATTAATAAAAACAAAAATAAATTGACTGCTTCTCACGTGAGCTCTGTGTGCTGGATGGCTCGATGATCCTTGGGATCCACTCTTTGAGCCTACAGTTCTAAAGAAGCCGGGCCTGTGTCAGTCAAGTATGAGAGGTTCAGCAGGGAATTTTTCCTGTGCAGGAGTCCCTCGTCGAACCACTGTGGTTTTGTACGTGTACCCAAGAGCAACGTAGAAGAAGGCCAAGAAGTTGAGAGCACTCAACCCTGTGAGCATCCAGTAGTATTTATCTAACCGCGATTGGTTGAGGTTGCTCACAATCCACGGCTGGCCTCCCCCTCGACTCGTAACGCTGGTCACCAAGGCAAGGATGAACGTGCACACGAACTGCGCCACGGCGGTGTTGGACGTGTAGAGGGCTGTGCCTATCGTTTGCATGTCGTCCGGAACTTGGTCGTAGAAAAAATCCAGCTGGCCCATGTAAGCGAACACCTGAAATAGGTAAACCATGACATCAACCAACGTTTGATTCCAATGGTCGGTACTTCTAGGGTTTAGTTGTATGTCCATTTGGTTAGTGGAATTATAAAATTAGCTCAATTCTGATGGTTTGTGGTAATCTTACAACTTGATTCATCAGTGAATGTGAAGTTGGGAAGATTGTATTGATGAACAATGCGCAAAAAGCTGGGAACATGTTTCCATGTAACCTACGTACTCAAAACTGCTAGAAAATACAGATGACCCCATTTCAATAGAGCAAAATGTGAACTGCACTGCATACCTGGGAGACGCCCATGATGCTGTACTGAGGAACAAGCCAGAACACACTCATAGGCACAGGCCCAGTGCTATCCTCCAACCCAAACTCCGCAACAATCCTTAACCTTCGCATCTCCACCATCGCCGCCACTGCCATGCCTACAACAGTAATCACCAGACCCACTCCAAGTCGTTGCAGCAGCGAGAGTCCCCGCTCATTCCCCGTGAACTTCCTGAAAAGAAATGAATCACTCTCTTAATTAATTTCTAGAATCTTTGATACTTCAATTTTGGTTTTGGATAGTTGTTTCTTTTGATTTTCTTCTTGATTACACTTTACTGCGGGCAGAGTAAACCATCTACTGCGGCTTCATGAAAAATCATTTCTAATAATTTTTTAATTTGTTTTCGGCTTCATGTTTTCCGGATACACGAAGTTTACCTCACATAGGGGACAAGATACAGGTCGTAGAGGAAGATGAGCGCCAGCGCCGTGAGGATGCAAGAAATCTCCAGGGACGCAGGAGGAACTTGGAAGTGGAGGGATCCCAAGCTTTGCTCCATGCTGATGCCTTGGCGCAGAAAGAATGTGGACGTTTGGTGGGCGGTGACCACGAAAATTAGGGTTGTGAACCACACGGGCATCACGTGCGCTAGCAGCTTCACTTCCTCCACTTGCGTCACGGTGCACGGGGGCCACTTGCGGCTGCTGCTTTGGTGGGTTTCTGATGAGGTTGGTGATGTCGCTGCCTTGTCAAGGTATCTGTGTCAGTTGAAGGAGAGCACGGATGTGAGTGAAGTCCAAACCCCAATTCTGTCTTCGGACGAATTCTATCGTTCTTTAGCGCATTTTGTATTCTTTTGATTCAGATCCGAACACGCTTTGAGAATCTGTTAGAATTGGAGTTCTGAATCATACTTCTTATCATGTTTGAACAAACGTGATGAGTTCTTTTCAGCAAGAGATAAAGTACTAGCATACAAAGAAAAGGGAAGAAACCAATGAAGCTCCATTTTCGCCCAATTGGGGCAATACTTTTGAGTCATTAGTATTGCCCTAAAAGAGCCGCGGGCATGGATAGGGAGAGAATGGTCATAAGTTATCGTTGTAATGTCATGTTTCAAATCGTCGAAATTGTGCCTTTCAAGTGCCCAGATCTCCCAAAACGAGGACTGACAACTGAGCGAATTTCACTGGGGTCTACCATTTTAAAAAATATAACAGGGTTGAAGGTGCATCTCCCCACATCAATTTCGTTAAATTGGCGGAATCCCACGACTTTAGCACTTGTCAGTGCACGCAGCCTGAAATGCAAATCTATACCGGTCCTAGTTTTCAGATCTTTGTGCAGATGAATTTCGCAGATTTTGGCGCCTAGAATCACGCCAACTTAACGAAATTTTACGAAGAATCATATGACCATAGACCAAATTAGCTCCACTGATAACCACACCTCCAATGCAAGGTTTCAATCGGATGACTGAAACTGGGCTAATTTCACTGAAATCCACCATTTTAATAAACATATGAGATTGAAGGTGCATCTCCCCACAGCTGAAGAATGGTACAATTGACGTGGTTATCACTGGTACAATTGTTGAGGTTATCACTGGAAATGTAGTGAATTTCATACACGCGGCAACCGAATGAACGTGAAACAATTCCTCAAGGTTTTGGATGTGATTCAATGCTTAATCATAAGACCATGGACCAAGGACCAAGGATTTCCAAGAGAATTCATACCTGAGATGGTCCGTGTGCCGCAAGTTCCTCTTCTGGGGATCCACCACCTCATGAAGCAGCGAAGAGTCACCCGGGACTTGCACTCTGTGGTTGCGCACAGCAGTGACGAGGACACAGGCCACTTGAGTGAAGGGACTTCCCTTGGGCAGCTTGTATCGGTACTTGCGAGTGCCCAGCAGGAACACAGCGGAGGCGATCACCATGCCTACGGTGGGAATGCCGTAGCCCCACCCGTACCCCACGCGGTCTTCGATGTACACCAGCAGAGTGTAGGAGACCAAGGAGCCGCCGGTGACGGCCACCCACCAGTAGTTGAAGTACGAGTGCTTCATGAGACGCTCTTTGGTGTCTTCTTCCTCGAACTGGTCAGCTCCTGGTAACGTCATATGGCAAGATTGCAGGGGTTAAGGAACTTCACGTACTGATATTAGATCACACCATGAACGAAAGCCTGGAGCATCACTGTGGTCACGTTAGAATGGCGGATTTCAGGGCCCCTGAAATGGGATTTTTCTCTGAAAACTAGTGCTTTCAAGTTCCTTGAGCTACAACCGTTAAAAGTGCTCAGATGCAAGCATTCATTTTTGGAATGAGTATCGCTGCATTTCAACAAAACTTTTGGTTCCGTAGAAACCTACTGGAAATTTAACTCTGTGAGGATGCGGAGTACTAAAAAGGGTCCGATGTCCGATGAATTACTTTCAAGGAAACTGCCAAAAAAAATTGCACCTAATTGTCTTGGAATCTGATCAGTTTTGGCTAACTGCCTTGATGATAGGGCAGCGTCCTCCCAGGATTTAGGAGAAAAATGCAGTTATTTAGCCGAATGAAAATTTAGCGCCATTCGCTACCAAAATAACAAAAATATTAAGTGAAATTCACCAGAATTGGTAGCCTTAACCAAATTCTTTGAGCTGCCCAGCAGAACAAGAAAGCAGTAGAAAGAAATGCAGCTCCGACTGTTTTGAGGTGGTCGAGTGAAATCTATTGCTGTCCTAAAATCTAGGCCAGTATAAATATGAGGTTCAGCTGGGCTCCAGTTCCCCCAAACTCAACCTTTGCAATGCCCGCCAACTTGTGAAAAAATGGGCAAAATTCACTCTGAATCTTGCGAACAAACGTAGCGCCTGTGAAAGGTTCAAGTCAACTATATTTCTTCACCCCCCAAATGCAAGAGAACTTATATGCGCTATACCAGAGTCCTTATAATTGCATGGTTCTGACCCAATAAAAAATTTCGTATCTTTAAGAGAGTTTCTATATGAGAGGCGGGGCACCACATTCAGTTTTCAAAATATATCTCACAGTGATAACAGTACAGAGTAATTAAAATACAAAGTTTAGTTGTTCACCCAATCTAATAAGGATTTAAGTGTAGTATTGTGTTGTGCACCTAGCGCTGAGAAACATGGCTTGACGCCGCCCACTCCAATCGCAACAATGTAGAGGGCGACATAGAATGTTCGAACTTGCAATGCGGAAGCAGGCTCGCATTCCATATTGGTGGGGCAGTCCGGTGGCCTCAAGCCAGGAACTGATACGGCCATTGTCAACAAGATCATGCCCTGCAATAGCATATAATTACTCTTGAGATCATCTACAATTTCATTCGAAATAGAAAAACTACATATCTGAACGCTGAGCTCCCCAAATATCAAACTCTGAACCTCTCACTCTGCATTCCTAACCACCGATTGCACATTTTCGCAGTTGGAAAACAGGAGACGAAGCCAGTCACACTCTCAGAACTGCACTTTCAGAAGTGCAGATCCCCAAGATCTCACGGTAACGATTCATTTTAGAAAACAAGGAATGCGTTTGATAATCATCTCAGGGCTACCGCTCTCAACCAATTCTCACAGGAGTATCATGGAAAGTGACAGTCACACAGGAGAGTGAGAAAAGCGAGACAAGGGAATACATATATTTCCACTGTGAGATAACAAGGGAATGATAAGGTTAGATCACCCAGTTCGGAGCATGTTTTGAGAGGCAAGCCCTAGAAAAAGCGGAGAAAAATGTAGATGCTTGTGACATTCTCTTCAAACTGTGAACATTGCAAATAGGGAACAGTCTTAGAAAATCTACCAATTCAAGTTTGACCTCTGATAACTCTTGCATATTAAAATCAAATATTGTTCTTGGATTTCCCCCAACTGATTTTATTGCAAAGTTGTCTTTATGTGATTAAAAATTGAGAGCTTTCCAGACACTCAAAAATGATTGTCAGAGAAATTGGCTAGGTTTAAGGTGATCCTAAGTTAGCTTACAAATTCCCGGGGAAATGTTGAGTTAGTGAAACACACCAGGAAGCGAAATAACCTTCCTGTGCTAGTAAATAAAAAATAAAAAATATTGCAAGAGCAGCTCAATTCCTGCATTAGAAAAAGGTGGTCCTCGATCTAGAGTAGCTCACCGCAACGTAGATCATTAGGGAGTAGGTGATAGTCCTGAACCGCCCCAGAAAGGAATCCGCCACGAAACCTGAAACCAGAGGCAGGAGCCAAGCCACCCCGCCCCAAATCCACACATTCGTGACAGCCTCCGCACTCCCTTCGTGAAGCTTGTTGGTGAGGTACGAAATGAGGTTGGATGAAATGCCATAGTAGGTCAATCTTTCCAGCACCACCGTCCCTGTTGCCTCAACAAGAATGAAATAAAAAAAACATGGAAAACACCCGGCAAGCCAAACATTCAGATATCACGTGATGAGGATCGGAGGCTGTAAACTTACTGTGACAACAGCGAACTAATTCCTGTTTATAATTGATACACAACATGGTAATGAAGAGAGAATGAATTAATCTACAGCTATGACACGAGTCAGAGATTCAGTTAATCACTTATGATAGTAGACGTCAATTCTTCATCAATTAGGGCTTTAGGAGAGATCATGGATTGTCTTAATGATGTTTAACGTAGAAGTTTTTGAAACACTCTAGTTTAGTGGAATTGAACCTGGAATTAACTGACTCCTATTTTCTAGGGGTCCACGAAAGCACAAGAAAGAAGAAACGAAATCCATATTACCGACAGAGTCAAGAAATTCCTTATGAAACAGGGGAAACTTCCTAGTGAATTGTGGGAAAGATTTTCTTTACCATGATAAGTATCTATTGTTCCTCAAATACTCTAATTGTACTGAAAAACCTATGAATCACAAGAATGAAAGAGAGAAATTTGCAGCAACAAGATTAATTAGTACTCACTTACGTACCCAAGATAAACGAAACCGCTTTCCATTTGCCGACGGTAGCTTTATCGGCAGGTCTGCCGCGGTAATCAACGGTGCCATCGCTAGTGACGTCAGTAATGCACCCGTCGTACAAATTCTCTTCAAAAATTCCATTGCCGTCACCTTTCGCTCCACTTTGCTTCACACACACACACACACACACACACACACACGGGAAGATTATCCTTGTTTCTCCGATGGATTTATCAGAAGGTTTCCCAGATAATCTGCACTGCGAAGCGTCAAATTAAACAGGGAAATAAAATCAGAAGCTCAAAATATCCCTGTACTGTTGCCGACAATGTAATCCGGAAATGGCAATAGAGGAACCCGAGATAATCTCCCTGTAACAGTTCATAAATATCAGGTCATGTAAGATAATTAATGCACAAAGGGCGATTTTAAAGCTGATCGAAAGAAAACTCGGGTCAAAACTACTGCAAGTAAGTTATAGCAGCAAACAACGAAGCATATTCTACTCTATGTTCACTTTGATCCTCATCGGTACACACCAGTACGTGTTCCTGAAGCTTTAATCCAAGGGCAGTATCGATCTGCTCTTACCGAAAGGAGTGGCTCCGTGAATTGGGAAACAGCTTCTCCGACTCTGCGATCTCTGCTGTCAGTCTCCATTTTGAAGAATATTGGCTGGAAAGATGGAGACCTCCGTGTTCACGGATGAGCTCCGACCCACAGATCCTCTCCAAGTACTCTTGAGAAACAGGCTCAACTCATTGTATGGAACTCTTGTGTGGAGATATCGATGAAGCAGAAAATACAGAAGTGCAACAAAGCAAAGCTGTGCCATGGGAATCATGTGGGAAGGAGAAGTAGGAAACATGTATACGTTTTAGGGAGATACTGTACCAGTCGTGATATTCGTTTGAGTGGGTAGTACATGTTGTAGTATCCCTATGAAGCTCACTCGAGATTGCAGATGACGCACAAAGTGACAGCTGCGACTGATGGCCGATGATTCGGCATCAGTGACGTCAAGATTTTAGTACCGGCAGTAATACTTTTGTTTTTATTAATTCTCGTAGCCCCTCGATCTGTCCATTTGATGGGCCTCCAGTGTTTAAGGTTCGAGTCGGATCCACGCTCTCGTAAAGTATATATATTCTTGTGAGCCGTCTTTTCTTGCCCATGTTGTCCTTCTCAGGCTGGGTCCCTCTTTCTCATCAGTGTTTTCCAGCAAATGGGAGGGCGTTGCACTTTACCAGAGGCAAGCTGCACGGATCAGGATACGGATCCCACTGAACGTAACGTTCAGTACACTAAATAGTGAAATTAGGTTGCCTTACCAATTAGGTTGCCTTACCCCAAGAAAGTTACTTTACAAGTTATAAAAAATAAAAAATACTTCTATAGATATTTTCATTTGTACACTTGGAAGTTCATGAGTCCCAATTACAACAATACTTAATTCAAAAGTAGTGCATTCTTGTACAAAAATTGTATATATTTATTTAGTGCCAAATGTTGAGAAATTAGTGTGGGGCAACCTCATTTCACTATTTAGTGTAGTGTTCATTAGCCATTATGCCCACTATCTTTTTTTCATGCACCATACTCATCACATTGAGACTCCACTTGTTCACTTAGCTACTGATGAAGTATTGTTGGATGTGGAATATTCCACACTATGATAGAACCGCTCATTATCAATCATTCAAGCATTTAGTGTATGTTTTGGTGCAATCTATGGCAATGTAAATATTCTACCTTGTAGAAAGATAGAAATCATGGGAATTGTCAAAAATTTTGATAATCTTTTGCCTTGAATTGAAATTTCTATGAATTTTAGTAGTCAAAACTCAAAAGTTGATATGCACCCATCTCCAACACAAAGAGTCTTCCATAATTGTTTATTCAAAGATTAATTTGACTCTCAAAACAAAGCACATGTGTCATGACATTGATGGTTAGAAGATGGACAAAAACCAAGATCTATATAGTGGTTAAAAACTAGTCACTTCTCTATTGAATTTTCTAGTACCTATAGACTAGCCATGGGGCCTAGTTGGTAATGGCTGGTTCTATCATATTGTAGAGACTAGAGAGTGAAAGCAATGACAATGCATGCTATTGAATGTCATGAAATACCAACAATCATAGAAATATTGATTAGAGGTGAAAATACCAAACTGTGATTGATGATCCAGTTTGGAATATTCAAGCTATACAGTACGTTTGGGGCAGGGTCGGCACATTGTTGCCAAATAATTAATTAAAGTTCCGAAAGTAGGTTTGGCAATTAAAAATTGAATTTTCAGAAATTCGAGGAAGTATATCATAGGAACCAATATCACCAGTATTTACACGTTGCTATACCCTTCTCCACACATTAATGGAGACATGAAGACAACTTATTTATACAAGTAGGGTGGTAGGAGGTGAAACAACTCATGTGGGATATGTCTATTAGGATTAGTAGGAGTTCAACAACCCATAGTTAAGCTTTCTTCTTTAAATTGTCCCATATCATTTGAGGATTAATGACGAACAATGCATTTCATTATAAAACCCCTCCACCCTCGTTGCTCTTCACATTGAAAAAATAGGTCTTGCACACATCATCATCTTAACTTTCCTTGACGACAGGTGGTGAGTGGATTTCATACTTTCTTTAGTCTAACACAAGACGTTTTTATCAACTACGTCAACTTGGTCATTTAATTTCTGAATTCGGCAATTTCTTTCTTTTCTTTTTTTTTTCCAGATTTCTGAAAAATAATTATTGTCTGCCGACCCTGACCCAAAGGTCCAGTATTTAGAATTAGAGAACTTCAATGAACTAGAAGAGGTAGAATAAATGCTAAATTGACCACCTCAAAGTTGAAGGCACAATTTACATTTATTTAAAGGCAAGTGGAAATTAAATAAATTCCTTTCTGAGCTATGAGTTGTTTAGAGAGGTCTTCATGATATGGCCATGGATTCATCAGCTAATTGCAAGAAAGACTTATTGATTTTGATGCATTTTCATAATATTCATTCTTTTTTTGGATTAATACAAAATTAGATTTTGTAATTTTTTTTAAATACCAAAAATATGGCGAATATATATACCATCCTTTAAGAAGAATGTACCCTAGGAAGATAAAATATAGAAGAATTCTCTAAGTAGGAGAGTTTCAAAGTGGAAAATCTCAAGAAAATAGGTACTTTGACGTTTAATTTGTAAAAAATAGAGAAAAATATTTCAAAATAAGATAAAAATTAGCCATTTGTAATTGTTCTATCATTCTATGGAAATGGTCATTTACCAAAAGAACCACCCAAATAACAGTTTACATTTTTAAAATGCAAGTAGAAACAAGCTCATTTTGACAACAAAAAATTGATTATTTTTCTATTTTTTTTAGTGGGCTAGAAATAATACTAAAATTCCTCCAATTGGAAAAAGTAACATTCATTTGGGGCTATTTTTAGATCATAAAATATTTTTTTTCAATCGAAAAAAAAATTAGACAAGGTGTTTTGTAGTCACAAGTACCTAATCAATGAATCTTGAGTCTTTTGGAGCCATAATGCAAAAGTTATAACAAAAACAACAACTAGCATGCAACATGTGACAAAAAATTGTACAAGGTTTTCTTGCATTCACCCCATCACACCTAATAGCCCCTTGCTATAAGTGTAGGAAGGCATCTTGTAAGCTACTCTAGACTATATAGATTCATAAAAATAATATCGTTCAAGAATGATCTACATAGACGGATTGATATATGACCATTTAATCACCTTTATAAGGGTGTTAAATGTTGCATTTATTTCTTATGAAGGTGCAATGAAACTCAAGTTGTGGATTCTCTTCAACTTTACACATGGCACACTATAGTAATACAATGGTTGAGAGAGAGTTGGGTGTCTCTCTTAATAATATGTCTTAATTATGCTTTTATCAAATGCATTTGTCAATATTTTGTCATACATAGTTTCATTATTCTATAACATACTAACCATATATTTAATGCATTAGTAAATTATTGAATTTCAACTAAAAGTACCTATTCAAAGTATCTCAAAATTTTGGTATCACTTTGTTGTTGTCATATTATATTATCCCCTAAAGGACCAAACAATGTTTTTTGGCAACATAGCGATTTGGGGCAGCTCACTATGAATGGAATTTTTATTTTTTTTCTTTGAAATTTTCACACAATATGTGCCCAAGAAGTAGCTTCAAGGCCCAATAATTTTCAGTACTTTTGAATACATGGTTAAAAAGTTATCGTATGATATGTAGTTTTCATTGCTCAACGAGTAGCCTAGGGAGAAAAAGAAACTTCTTTAAAAATCTCTTTTTTTTAAAATAAAAATTTGAAATTTATTTTACTGATTTTTATATACATGAAAAGCTTTGAATCATTCCATTTTGATTTATGAGATGAAAGTTATGGAAAGTTTTAGTTGTGAGTAGTTTGTGGGTAGTAATGGAATCTCTACTCTAAAATAAACTTTGAAGACCTTTATTTAACTCAATTTTCAATATTTTTGGAAAAAAATAAAATCATGAGGTGTAGATTTTTTATTACAACATTATAGCTATTGGGATTGGCATTTTTCAATTTCATAAATAAATTATTAACAATTTAGTATTTTGAATCATTCTCTACTTCTTTCTACTTACTAATTTTTTCCTATATGTTGTACAATTCCAAATGATCTAAAATTTTTCAAGAATGTAGCCAAAATGACTTGAAGAAAGAATACAAAGAGTTACAACCATTTAGGACATTTTTTCATAATGATTTGACCTTGTGAAGTGTAGCTGCTTGGGTTTTTGCAGGGTCAAAAATAGGCTTCTTGTCACTTCAAATGCAAATATCTTGCAATCCACACGGTGGAAATTCCTGAAATTTTTTCCACATCTTCCCAAACCAGATTAATAAAAGATCATACGGTTACATTTGTCCAAAAATTTTGTTTTTCTAAAATTTGTTACTTGTACTAGATATGACAGTTTTGGAGTGTTTTCGGTGAAAACATAGTCAAATACATTTAGGGGTTAAATCACCCACAATCCATATCCATACACAATATGCAACCCTTACAAACTAATATGTTGGATTTGAAAAGATTTTAGTGAAAATAATTTTTTTGGTTGCTCAAAATAAATTATAATGATTTTTATTAATTGTGTATTATGACAAATATCTTCAAATCTATTCAAAGTAGATGCAACAACAGTCCAAATTGGCAACCTATGCATCATCTATGACCATTAATGAAGTCTCAAGTCTTTGATTCATTAAGAATCTTCAAATTCCATTTAAATTAATAATATGTACATTTTTCTCTACATATGGTTTTTTTGATGTACACAGATGTCAACTTTTTACAATGCTGATGGAAGTAGGTCTTATATGGTGTACAACATGCTATAAAATATTCAAGTCATCAAAGCTCAAAAAAGAAGTATAGGTGATTTTTGGAGTGAGTATGAAACTTGCCTCAACAACTGGATATATGGGGTGGTTACCTTTGGATTTCATTTACTTCCAAATCCTAATTGCTTTTAGCTTCAAATTTTTTTAGGACTATAGTACACAAAGGATACTACAACATTCAGGTTTTCTCATTTGGATTTTGTCCATTCATTTTCAACATATGCTGCAAGGAGTGAAACTCAACAAAGCATACACTTAGTCTTTGAAGTGATTGTTCATAAAATAGTGAAATTAAGTTGCTTTAACAATTTGGTTACTTTACAACCAAAAAGTTACTTGGACAATAACTAAAAATACTTAACCCCTAAACGCGTCGACGTCCATTTTCTGGACGATGAACAGTTTGAAACACCAGTTTCATCCTCCTAACTACTTGGATGAAAGTTATTTTAATTTGTGAAGATACATTATCAAGTTTTTGTCCTATCTAAGGGTTGGATTTGGTATTACTAGAGTTCATATTTTTCTAAAATTACAAATGTGCAAGTATGTCAAGTGGTCAAACTACATTGACTTTAGTTCTAAATTGGATTAGTGAAAATGAGGTCATAGATAGGAAGAACACAAAAATTTCAAAAAATCACCATGTGAAGAGAACCTCATTTCATAGCCATTCCAACAAATTTTACTCAAAATTTGATAATATTTTGCTTGTGATCGAATTTTGAAGGAATTTTGGAATTTTTCTCTCAAAGTTTATAAAAAAATATTGGTGATAGAATTGGTGAATCTAACCGTATAGATGGAATCTACAAATCATAATCTATAACTTTCATTTGTATATCAATTCCAAAATATGCTTCCAAATAGCACTTTATAGTGCTTTTTCTCAAATCGTCAATTCTGTAAATGAATCTGGACGTTTAGGGGTTAAACAGTGTCAAATGTCGAGAAATTAGTGTGGGGCAACCTAATTTCACTATTTAGTGTAGCTTACACGTACAGTATGCTGTTGAATTTTCCAAATTGGCAGTCTGAGTGTTGTCAGAAAGTACGTTTGAAACAATGGCCAAAGTTGACTGTGATGTCAGAGATGACAGATCCTTGAGGAAGGCTGCGAGGATCCCTGTTCACAAAATACCGACTGATTTGTATAGTACATCTACTATCACAGGCTTCCTTTAGAATTCTCGTGTAGGCGTTCTACAGAATTCTCTACTGTAATTATCTCGGCAGAATATTATTGCAAATAGATCAAATTCGGAAGGCCTACTTTATCCTTGGGACCGGATTGAAGGCCGGTCTGGACAGACTCTCTAAATTTGAACCAACAGAATCGCTCAATTGAAAACCCAGATGGAAAATCTAGGATTGAAAAAATGAAACCCCAAATCGAAACCCAGATCGAAACCAGATCGGAACCCAGATCAAAACCCCTAGATTGAAACCCTAGGATTGAGAGAAACCAAATCGAACCCCCAAGGTGCGCTTGAATTCTGACTCGCTCCAACGAAGGGGAATACCCAGACAGACAATTGCAGCTAGAGCTTTCGCAATTAGGTCAGTCGCAATTAACAATTTCCATTGTCGACAAATTTTTCTTTGCAGTTGCAGAGCTGATCTCGCCGTTTGTATTCTCCTCCCCAGAATTTTCCATGTATGCAGTTTTTAAAATCGAGAGAGACCCTCGGATCGAAACTCCAAAATTTTGAAAATCAATTAGACTTGCACTGCAGATGTTGGTAATTGGGTTCCACAATCCGCCTGACAACTTTACAAGCGCTAGGGTCGAATTGAGGGCCTGAACAACTTTGAAACAAAACAACCTTCCATCCAGCCCTAGCATGTGTATAAAGATTCGAAGTCTTCTCTTTTGAAGCGTATCTCACAATCTCGGAGACTTAGACTTAGTATACAAACTGTAGGTGCTAAGAACGACGACTACCTGTGCAGTACAATAACGTTCAGTCTAAGGCCCCAAAGACACGCGTGGATCTAAAAATCAGCTTCTCAACACAAGTCCTGTTGGCACGGCTGCTACGAATGCGAGAGAGAAAATACAACCCTTACAACCGGACAGGACCAACATTACATGAGACGAGAAGGATATCATGTTCTGCATCAATCAATGCATTTATTAACGCTGTATCAAAAGAAAATGATCATCAAATTCGAAATACAATCAATGTTTTGGTCGCTTGTGGACACCAAGAAATGTGAAGGAGCAGGAGGAGAGTCAAGAGATGTGACTTAACCTACACTTTACAGGCTCCCTAAAAGAGATCTGACTATGAATTCAAACCTTTTCTACTCAGTGTTTTGGTGTTAATCCCCGAGTCAAGTTCATCCAGTGTTAGTCTATATATGTCAAGCTGCACAGAGAATTCATCTTCAAATACTTGACTAAACTACGAACACCAGGGTTTCGCGACACAGAAAAGGTCACAACTTGTGTGAGCTCCGCCATGAAATCCTCCCTAGCAACGGCACATTGGAGTCGTTCACACCATTCGCAGCACTTCGAAACAAGTGCAGGTCCCATGATCCCACGTACAAATGGGTGCATCTAGGGTTGATACTTTAAATGTCCTGCAGCATCGTCAGACCTCGGCGCAGAAGTCTGCAAGGACCAGATGATGAAGCCATAAAAAACCATTTCTTCAGATAGTTGTTATGCCGTCCTCCGTGATGTTCTCCTTGGCCTTCAATAGGGCACTCTCTCTCCCTAATGCTGAATATCTTCGGGTGACTCGAGTTTCTGCAACACCGCCATTTCCAAACTTGGTGCAGCATCCCAAAAGAAAGGCTACAAAAGAAAGACTCCAGAAGCCCTATACCAATGCAAAATTCTGATGTGGTCGAATCCAAAGCTTCTGACAAACAGATGCGAGTGCATTTGACAAAATGCCAATCCATAACTTGGACAAACAATGTGAGTACAGACTATCCTCATGGGATACTCTTGCGTGCCCCCCGGCTACTGAAAGTTACGCTCCGTGAAAGTCCAGCTCGCTGCCACAGCTGCCCTTTGGGCTTCGCAGGCGCCCCAAGCTCAATGCTCCTCCTTAAAATCTGACGCATGGCTTGGGCCAAATCAGCAGCCGGATCTTGCCGCGTGAATGTGTTGAACTTGAAGCAAATCTTCATGTGCGCAATGAGAGCGTCCTCCATAGAAGTCTCCGGACCCATGCGCATCCGCTCCTCGTTCACAGCCTCCCCACACAGTCCACACACGAGCTTCCCACAGAAAGTGGCCTTCATGCGGGAGACATAGCCGGGGGTGCACTCTTCCAGTAAGCCACAGCATTCACACTTGGCCATGTACTCCTGCTCCTCCTCGGGCTCCTCCTTCACAGAGAAGGTGATCTTGGACAAACTCTCCACGATCTCGTTGATGTCGTCCGGCGTCTTCCGCAAGTGGTGGTCCTTGAAGCTCTGGGACTTGACGAAGCTCTTGGGGCGCACGAAAGTGGAGACCGGGCTCATGGTCATGAGTTCCACTTGAGCGGTACCCATGGTGTGACGGGGATTAAATCTTGGGGAGGACCTGAGCGGAGATGCCTCGGCGTCTCCAGAACGAGACTTGAAGGTAGCTATGTCTCCGTTCTTGGTGAAAACTTCTGCTGCGAAAAAACACGCCAACCAACAACAAAACACTCAAAAAACAGTACCAAGAACAAAATTCAAGCAAGGAACCCTAACCCTTCGCCGCTTCAGAAAGGTCCACCAGTACACTCAAACCTCATTCATTGAATGTGCGACCCAAGTACAACTGTGAATGATAGTGTGGCTAGAGTACACGCCAATGTATTCTACAACGTCCTTTCAGAGAAAAGAGTTTGAGTGCGACTAAGCGAAGGAAGCGGAATACAAATCCACATTGGTAGGGCTCTAACATTCAGTCTTTTCTCCAAATTGTGTGCAGCTTCCGGTAGATGCTCACCCCCTTATTCTTGCTCCGTAACCGATGCAGCTGCGACAACACGTGAGAGCTCTGGTCCGAAATTACACAAGACCGCCTACGAGCCTCTCTTAATCGTGCGTCTGTCGGTGCTTCCCCGCCATCACCGACTCATCCCTGCAACACCCACACATCGACACCTTAAACCACAAAACCCAAAAAATCCACGTCGATTCCGCAACTCTCATCCTTCACCTTAACACTCACAGAAATACATCCAAACCCCATCGGCCCACAGCCAACGCATTACCACTTAACCAAACCCAAGAACCCCAAGATAAGTCACAAAAACCCGTGACCTCAAGCACACGCAAACCCCATCAGAAACCAATACACAAAACCTAAACCTTTAGTATTACAACACAAGCTGCCCAAAACACAAGCATGGACCGCCACACATACATGGAAATTCCGGCGAGTCTCCCCGAAATTCCACCAATCCATTGCGTCATGACCAGACCAAGGACCCGATTACAAATTCCATGTACACCATATCCGTCAATCTTACAATCCAAAATTAATTAAAAATTGAAGGGAATGGATGTTTTAACAGAATAAGGTGAATGCTTACGTAGTCGGCGAGCGCACACCAGTCCGGCGGAGCAAGCACCGCGACAACAACCCCACTACAGGCTGGGCACCAACGTTCCAAAGTGCAAATCCTGGCAGGGCGCTGCCACTCACATGGGCGCGCAGGCGAGCAGACTAAAATCCAGAGACAGCGCCGAACGCGCTAGCACAGTGCCCCCACTCCGTCCCATCCACCAAGAGCCAGCCCCACCACATACCACCATCCATGGCCGGGATCGCTTGCATCACGGTAGATACGACTAGTGCGGCGTGATCACTGGGGCTCATCAGGAGACAAATCTGGAAACAAATTTGGGCCATATTTGGAGAAGAACTAAATTTGGCGAGCTTCTCGAGGCGAAATCGCCCGCAATCCGGGACCGGAGGTTGCTAAATTCCGTTTGCTTCATGTGCAAGGAGCCTGTTTTCAGGCTGTGGGCTTTTGAAATTTGCGTCTTGGGATCGACGTGGCCGGGTTGAGAGCTCTTCCCTCCATGATTTTTTCTTATGATGGGAGGGACTTGCTGGGCCGGGGGGGGGGGGGCCAGGGTGAATTGCCCCCCTCATTGCCCCGAAATTGGATGGATGAAGGGCATGAGGGGGCCATTCCCCGTCCGTCTCAAACCTCCTCCCCATCTGACCTACCTCCTTTTCCCCCCTCCCTGCGACCCCCCTCCTTGCGACCCCCCTCCTTGCGACCCCCCTCCCTGCGACCCCCCTCCTTGTGACCCCCCTCCCTGCGACCCCCCTCCCTGCGACACTCCTCCCTGCGACCCCCCTCCTTGTGACCCCCCTCCCTGCAACCCCCCTCCCTGCGACACTCCTCCCTGCGACCCCTCCCTGCGACACTCTTCCCTCCCTTCCTGTCTTCCCTCGTTGCGCAGCATATTTTTTGTTGTTTCAGGATGCTCCTCACCGTGTTTTGGAACGCAGATCGGAATGCTCTTTACTGTGCTTTGGAACGCAGATTGGAATGCTTTCACCGTGTTTCAGAGCACAGATCGAAATGCTTTCACCGTGTTTCAGAGCGCAGATTGGAATGCTTTCACTGTGTTTCAGAGTGCAGATCGGAATGCTTTCACTGTGTATTAGAGCGCAGATCGGAATTCTCCTCACCGTATTGCTCTAAATGTTTGAATTTCTGCTTTCTGATGTTTGATTTCAATCTTAGAGAGTTGTTTCAATCTTGACAAAGCTCCACGAAAGGCAGATCTAGATCTCCGTAGAAGTAGGATCTGCAATTTGAAGTTTGGAGTCTCTGGTGCGACATTTCGGCAGTGAGGTATGTGTATTTAAAAGTGAGTTCAAGTGTGGTTTCTATATTAGATTGCTTCAGATTTGGGTTTAGGGTTTTAGTAACACTTGAATAAGGTACAAAATCACTTCTTGAAAATTTACTACAAAATGTTTGAAGGACTTTAAGTGCAATCAACTCAAAATGCATCCTTCAAGATGCAAGCAACTGTGTTGAAGCCACAATGTTTGGTCTACTTGGCTAAAGCTACCTCATTATATGAATTATTTTGCAAGTTGCATCAAGTTGGATCAATTTGAAACAATGAGTAGCCATTTTCAATGATTTTCAAATTTCAAGCCAAAAAGCCAAAAATTCATAGATGATCTTTGTGGAGGATCAAATATGATGCATTCTCACATCAACAACTAGTTACAGTGACAAGGATTGAATGGAGCATTGGAACCCCATCTTTAAAATGTATCCTACATTAAATTCACTTTGTATCCTTGGTTATTTGAATCTTTGTAGAAGTCTTCGAACAATAATTTTGCATTTTATTATCACTATTGAATGCTCCGTCTTTAATTAATATTCATACTTGAGGTGGTGGAATGTTAAATTTGAAATATTCCACATACTTTTATACTAGTTTTATACAAGATTATATGGTTGGGTGTCTCTACCTTCATCTCCCCAACCCTTAAGTTTTAAAAAAACATGTTTTTTGCATTAGAATCAACAATTTTGGAATGATTTTTGGTGAAACGCAAAGTATTGCACTTCACTATTAGAGTGACCATTTCATGTTCAATATGTAATTAAAGTTGGAAATTTTTGGCAAATTCTTAAAATAAGAGCATTCCTTTAAAATTTGTACTTTGTACTTTGTCTATATAAATATTTTTTTGTTAAAAATACTCCCCTCTAAAATTTATGGAACCAATTTCTAGAATTATTTTTTTCGACCCCAATAGACAAGTATGATAGTCATGGAGCTTTAGGGGTTATAATTATTTACAATTCTATCAAGAAATATTTCTATTTGTGCATCCTTAATGGAATACTTTTTCAATGATTGCATTAATGGCCTTCTTCCCATTGTAACATTACAAGCACTTAACATCAAATATTTTGCATCTTAAACTGAAGTGAACCTACCTTTATAGAGAAAGAATTTTGGGTGGAGGCATGAGTGCAAGACGAATTAGGGATGGAAAGCTTTGTCAAGAGTAAGTTTCAGCTTTAATGTTTGGAGGAAGTAATAATCTTCCTCCTTTGAATTATAAAGCTCCAATTCCCCAAACCCTAATTTCAATCTTGCTTGTTTGAGAATTATGATTACATTTCTTACATTAGATATCCAAGAATCCTTACAATTATTCCTGTGATGCGGCTTTGTTGCTTTCAAATATATGCCTTCCAATTTTCTATTTGCAGAAAACAAAAAATATTAGCAAAAATTCAAAAAAAAATCATGCATAAGAAAAAGAAAAATTAAGGAGGGAGGAGGGGAGATCGTCGGAGGGCACATGGAGGAGTGTTGCAGGGAGGGGGGAGCAGGGAGGAGTGTCGCAGGAAGGGGGGCCGCAGGGAGGGGGGAGAAGGAGGTAGGTCAGATGGGGAGGAGGTTTGGGACGGACAGGGAATGGCCCCCTCATCCCCTTCATCCATCCACTTTTGGGGCAATGAGGGGGTCAATTCACCCTGGCCGGGGGGGGGGGGAGTGCCTTTCCCTCCATCGTCTGAAGTTTTGAGTGAAATTTTACTGGTGCATTTTTTTTAGTGGAATTTTTTTTGAAAATGGGCCTGGATTAACTCGGATTTGTGCTGCCTCGGATGTTGCTCCGCCAGGAGGCAAATTCAAATTGTGAATGCCATGCACTTGACCAAAAGGTCGTGGTCGCTTGATTTTATTATGGCTGGTGTGCCCGTTATTAGCACCTATGAAATCCCTTTTCTTAACCCCCAACTGCCCAACCGACCATATATGGTCAATTTCAGGCTTATTTTGGGAGGGGCAGTTAAATTCATGTGACCGATTTAAAAAGTTTTATGAGCAGTATCAAAGGTTAACTACTGAAATTTTTTATTTTTTAATGAAAAACGTAAATACTTGATTTTTGAGATGTCCTCAAAGGCATATACGTATTTTAGTGGAAGAGTAAAGCTTGCAAATTTGACTTGATTTCTTGGCTTTGAGCAAAGCTTCCCAATTTGACTTGATTTCTTGGCTTTGAGCAAAGCTTCCCAATTTCACTTGATTTAAAATCTAAAAAATTGTGCTTATCCATCTACTTTGAAAATGGTCCCAATGGAAAGAGTAAAGTGCTTTTATGATTTTCACCATTGAAAATTTAAACATGCGAATGTTGATTTGGAGTTAATTGCAATTTCTATTTATAAAAAAAAATTACATTTCAACAATTGCAAGGTGGATTGTGTAATGAGTTTGATAGCTCTTCATTTGAACTTAAGGTTTTAGGAAGTGCATTTTAGTGTGCTAATACAATTTTTAGTTGGTCATGTCACCTCCAATCCCCCCCAAAAATTTACATATAGGTTTTTGAAATATTGTGGGGAAGGATAGCATACTGAAAATGAAAAATGTAGATTTGTCTTGTTGTAATCTCACAACTTCTTTGCAATTTTGCACTCAAAATTGGTGTATATACCAATAATCAAGCTCTTTAGACATCTATACGATTAACTAAAAGATCTTAAAAAAACATGTGTATTAGATTTTGAAATAAAAATATTTTATTTCATTGGAAATAACTATAAGCCCATGCTCTTTTTTCATAGTCAAAACACACTAGGAAAGGCTTGGACATTTAGGGATTAATATCTTGGAGAAAACTTTGTTTTCACTCATGGTCTCTAATAACCAAGGTAAGTTTAAGAGCATGGCCATCCTTACTTCCTAAACTTAGCACACTCAAATCTTCCATCTAATTTTGAAGGGCCCTCACTCTTGCTCACCAAATATGACCCACAAATAGTTGAGTGACCACTCATCAAGTAGAATAAAGGATAAAGCAACCAAACTTAGAATGAACAGTGATTTCAAGAGCCATTCCCTAACCCCTAAAAGCCTACAGGGTTTGGACAAAACAAAAATGTGTTATAAAATCTAAGTTCTTTAAATTTTTTGAAATTTGCATCAACAAAGATGATGTAAATCATGAAAAGTAGAAAGCATCCGTACAATCAAAATTATGAAACTATTTTTAGATTCTCTTCAAATGAATTTTGAAGATATAACTTCAAAAGTTCACCAAAAATACAATTTCTCTCTTTAGCATTTGAATTTTTTTTATTGGTCAAAATTGTGGTCTCTATTGATTTGTGAAAAACCGCATAAGATCTAGTAATGTCAACACCAACACTTTTCCCCAATAGTAAGTTTTTCAATACTAGGCAAATCCTAAACACTTTATACTATTTTTCTTTTAATTTTTGTTTGACCGTAGCAATATTACTTTTGAATATCAACATAGAAAGACAACCCAATCTTTCCAAAAAAATATTGAAAAAAGTTTTTTTTCACCCAAAAATGCTACCCGAAGTTAGGTAGCAACCAAAAAATGGTTGCTTGAGTGCTTAAGGGTTAATATATTAGGATTGAGTCTCCAAAAAATATTGTAAAGGATCCCTAGCACTTTTCATCTACATTTGAAGAGTGTCAACCCCCTAGCGCATAAAGGTGACCATGCTCTAAGGGTCAGTTTACACCAAGCCCAGACGAAGGACCAAAAGCATTCCATGGTCCCCTACTTTGTTAGATGTGCCTATACAAAGCAAGAGCCCAAGACAAAAAATGGTAATGATACTTTGCATGGTCTTGGTATAAACCCAAGAGAGACTATAGTTGGACCATATCTATCTATTATTAGATTCAAGGTTGTCAACCACAAAATCATAATAGTTGTTTGAAAAAACTTGAAGGCCATTTAACCAAAAAAATGGAGCTATAGTATGAGGAATTTGCGCTACAATGTGATATGTAGAAAATATCAAACAATTGAGTACAAAGAGAAAGTATGTGAGCTAATTTGAGCTTCACTATTGCTCTCTTTGTAATTCAAACTCCTTCATTGTTGCTCACAAGCTAAAGTCTTTTCAATTGCATTTTTTTCATAAAAATGACCAACATTGACTTTAAGAATATAAATATGGTACCCACTTACACATGCAGAGTATGAGAGGACTCACTACTAGAATAGGCTATCTTCTACATCAAGGGGGGTGTAGGTTCAATTCTTGCTTGCGGAATTGACAATACATGTGTATGTACAATACAATGATTATTCTATATATTTGTAACAATACATTCCTTTGCATTCCCGTGCATTTTCTTGCTGAAATTTTAACTTTCTTTCTCACTTTTGTCTCATTGTACATTGGTTATTCTATGTACTAGTATATATAACTATACATTTCAATGCCTATTTCTAGTACTTATTCTCATCAAAATTTTAACTTTCCTTCGCACTTTTGCCTCATTAGAGGTGAATGTATTTGATTAATCAATGAAGTAAATTATATCTTCTTAGATTGATTGGGCATGTATGAACTCAAATCTTCAATCATATTGAATATTGGAGGTGCACATCAAAATACATTGAGGTTAGAAGATGAAAATAAGGGTCATCTCTAATATTACCTTGTTCTTTTATTCTCACCTCACAAAACAAGTACATTTTGAGAATTCAATGGAGTTGATTGTGCTGTCTTAGCTCCTAAAGCACCAAGGAGACCACTTTAGACTTTTTGAGAACTTAGGGGCAAACTTTATTGACTTCATAATTTGAAATTTTGCTTGACATTTTTAGGATGTGTACTAGTCATTCTAATATTTATGTGAAGCTTTGTTTCAATTCAAGTCATTCCAATAAATATTGCAAAAGTTAGAAGGTTTTTTTCAATGTCTATCAAACCTAGCAACAAAAATATATTCTAAAAAATATTAATTATTATTTTAGGATTTTATAGATTGATACCTACTACCTATTCAAAAAATTTGAACCACATTAGGAAAAATATGAGTCCTCAAAGGTGTTGCTTCCCTTTGAGAAGTTCCCCTCAAATGAACTCACAACCCCTTTGAGGAATAGTGGTTACTATTCATCATCAGTGATAAATAGTGACACAATAAAAACATGTTAAAAAAATATTCAAAATATTCAAATAATAATTCAAATAATAATAATATTTTGACATGGTTGCACTAATGCCACATTAGATCTCACAATTTTGTAATTTTGAATTTATTTTAAGATTAATGTTATAATTATTTTTTCAATATTTTTAAAATTCGTTTATTGAATTGTCCCATACTAACTAAGTCCTATAGTTCCCTGCTATCTAGGACTTACAAACCCTTAGAGGGCTCATATTTTTCCTAATGTTCAGTTCTGAACAATTAAGTGAAAGTTATGATGAGTTTTATTTTAAAGGCAATGAAGGTAGAAAAAATATGTAATATTGGCTAATTCCAAAAAACCAACATAAGAAGATGGAACATGATGTTTGTACACTACAATATTAAAGGCTTTGGCCTCTTCGTTCACAATACACTAAAAAAACATAGATTTCATGAACTTGAAAAATGCACATTAAACTTGATTTAGAGGTTAATTTTGGGGTGGATGGAGATCATCTAGGCTACATGAAATCTTCAAGTTCCCAAATTGGAAAATTTACATTGAAAGAGGTCTCTCTCATGTCTCTCATGATGCATTGTACACACTAAATTTAGAAATATCATTAAAAATAATTGAGATAGTTTTCAATTTTTAATGTAGTTTTTTTCAGTTGAAAATAATTTTACCTTTCAAGGTCATACTATTTGGGATTTTTTGGAATTTTTCTATGCAACTTTCAAGTTCAAAATCCAACCATGCTAGTGAGAGCATGAAAATGCAAGCTTATGAGCCTAGAGCATATGTGTAAGTAGATTGCCTACAAACATTGAAGGTTCTTGCAATATAAACACCTATAATGTAGGTATTTATAATATAGTTACACTATAATCATGAAAGCTTTCTACTGTAATATAGACACCTATAATATAGATGTATAGTCTTCTATAGTCGTGGGCTCATGCTCCTAGACTCATATAATAACAACCTTTGTTCAAAATCTCAGATGAGATTTTTAAGGGTTTAAAAAATAAATAAAAAAACAAACAAACAAACAATATATATAGGTTTGGTTTGGTTTTGGTTTTTTCAATGTTTAATTTATACAAATTATGAGGTTGTATTTGTCTTCAATATGTTGTTGAAGGTTATGAATCATTTGAGGAAAAAATGAGTAGATATGTTAGTGCAATTTGGGGGGCAAATATCAAAATTCCAATGCAAACTAGTGCTAATGGAGCATTCTATAACCTTGAGTGCATGATGGGACTTTGAATATCATAGTGTGCAATCACCCAACACTGAAACCCTTAAATTAATGACAATAGGAACAAGGTGAACAACATATTCCATCCCATGCTATAAAATACTATGTGATAAATAAAAATTACCCTAGCATGCAATTAACTAAATACTAAATTCTATATTTATCATTGCAATCTAATATTCCACATGTATAATATTAAACAAATGAAAACTCAAAAGCAACTAGACTTTACTATACATGCCACACGTAATTGACCCACTTTGAACAAAATAATAACATTTATAAAATACACTACTCATCAAATATCCTAACACCTACTTAAAATTGGAAATATTCAATCTCAATGTAAACAAACCAAATAATCTCTATGCAATAGGTAGTATAAAGTATTAGAGTCTCCCTTTTTAATGGAGATATAAGGTATGATGACCCATTGTCACTCCCTTTCGTTGTTCGATATACTTAGAATGATAAGATCTACAATTTTATTTTTGCAAGGCAATTATCACAACAAATCAAAGTTTCTTCACGTGTATTGTAGTCAACTTGATTTTTAATAAATAAAAAAGACATATTATAGGTGCTCAAAATAAAAACATGTAGCTTTCCATTGTTGTCCCTAGAGGGTGATTATTATCCATTTGGATTTTAATGTGGTTCTTTGAACTCCCTATATGATTGCAATGGTAATCCAAAAACATCCTTTCAAATTGTGGAATAATGAATGAACCTTTTACCAAGTGTCTAACCGCACAATGGTGCTCTTTGACGTTAAAAAACAATGACTTTTCAACCCAATTCCAACCCTTTCAACCTTAATTTCCGCAATCATAATGCAACCATTTATAGTTTTCACTACATTAGAGTACAACAAGGCAAAATGGGGATTGGGGGCAGTTTTGGATTTGTATACTTTTGTCTTGTTGTCACTCATACCAGCTCATATGGGTTACGTAGAAGAACCAAGATGAAGAGACTCTCAATCTACACCAACCCAATAAGGTTTGGAGTTCTTCTCTCTTTGTGAAGTTTTAAGTCCCAATTTTCAACTCTCCACTAATCAAATTTGAGAATTTGGTGGGACCTTCAACTTGGATTTGAAACATACTAAGAACCGCCCTTGAATATGAAGAAGTATCAACTGGGTGGCACTCTAGTTTTGGGAAAAGTGAGCCATTGTTATTGACTTAAAGTAGACCAACCTATTATTACCTTGATTCACAATTTGAGTATATTAGGACCAACTCTAGGAGGGGCACATATTTTTCAGAGGTGTGTGCATGTTTTACAAATCAAACCCAAGTAGAATTATAATTTTTTGATAAAAATTGTAATTTCTAGGAATTTTTAAAGTGGTCTACCCTAAATTACAAAACCACCACTAGACTAGCCCCTAAACGCTCTGACGTCCATTTTTTGGATGATGAACAAATTGAATCTCAAGTTTCATTGTCGTGACCCAAATGTCCCCTTTCCAACATCTAAGCCCCTTTTGAGGTGTGGTACAAGTTATTGGGCTCACCACGCCCCAACTCCAAGGTCACTTAAGTTACCACTCCCTAACACTGCACATGCCGCACACATCCAATGTTAATCCCCAATTCCAACTCTTTGTGCTAAGTCCCAGTCATCGGGACTACAAGCACACACACACACCCATCATGACACCGGGACATGTTACTTGGTAACATATGGCGAGACTTCCATCTTACTGTGCAAGGACTCATGGTGGCACTACTCACCATGGTTCTAACTACCCTTGAGTGTCACCTCAACTCCATACTAGGCTCATTGTATATTTGTTACTTTTCACTTTGTCACTAACTGGGACTCACCATTCGGGATACCTCAACATTGCCTAGCAAGGAGTGGGACTCCACCCAACCGGTGCCATGAGACACACACAAGTGTCCCATGGTGCCTTGGATTGGTGGTGAACCCACACCACCAATCTTGAGTCACCGGGACTCACGAAGGCTCTAAGAGGGAGGGAGGAGGGAGACCAACCCCTCCTATAGTACTCTCTATGGGATTCGACAGAACTCCCCCCTTGTATGTCAAAAGGGACTCCCAAACACACTTTGGTTTTGCAAAACCACCCCATTTCTCCCGTTTCACCCTTGTTTGGGACTCTCGAACTTCCACCCGGCATAACTTTGCGGTCCGGGTTCCAAATCTCACATGCGAGTCCATTTTCGACATCTAAGCGACGAGTAGATGCCAATGGACTACTCACTTGCCCCATTTGGACAAGTTTTCACAAAGTTATCGTCCTCCAAAGATTCGGGTCCACCGGGAGAGGCATCACACTTTCACCACAGAGCTTCTCTTCGACGTAACTTGAGGCTCCTACCTTAGAACCTCGTAGTGTTTGTCAATATAGCATCCTTATGTTCTTAGCTTTCCAAGGATATGCTACATGACATGCTTCATGGAGGGATTCCTCATGAACCCCTCCCTCTTAGTCCTTAAGTGTCCCGGCGCCATCAGGACACCCCCACCTTTGAACGCCCATAACTTTTGACTCACAAGTCCAAATCACGCATTCTTTGGACGGCTAGAAGCGTCTCTTCGAGACCTTTCCAAGCATGTGAAACACTTCCCCATGCTCTTCCAACTTAGGGCGCCAATGCGCCCTAAATGCACGGGAGTCACTCATTTCTCCCTACTTAGACTCTTGCAAAGCTTGGGAAGTCACCCCCAAAGTCCCCCTTGCTCAGTAAGGCACTTCGGGCACCCTAAAGAGATGGGAGCGTGACATTCATTCTCCTAACTACTTGGATGAAAGTTATTCGAATTTGTGGACATACATTATCAAGTTGTTGTCCTATCTAAGGGTTGGATTTGGTGTTATTAGAGTACATATTTTTCTAAAATTACCAATGTGCAAGTATGTCAAGTGGTCAAATTGCATTGACTCTAGTTCAAAATTGGATTTGTCAAAATGAGGTCATAGATAGAAAGAACACAAAAATTTCAAAAAATCACCATGTGGAGAGAACTTCATTTCAAATCCATTCCAACAAATTTTACTCAAAAAATGATAATCCTTTGCTTGTAATCGAATTTTGAAGGAATTTTGGAATTTCTCTTTCAAAATTTATAGAAACAAATTGGTGATAACATTGGTGAATCTAACCATATAGATGGAATCTACAAATCAAAATCTACAATTTTTATTTCTATACCAATTCCAAAATATGCTTTCAAATAGCACTTTATAATGATTTTTCTCGAATTTGTCAATTTTGAAGATGAATCTGGACATTTAGGGGCTAGAGTTATAAATATCCTATCCTAAACCTATAAATGCAATTACATTTACCTATTAACACTGGAGTATCCACCAATCAAAGGCTAACATGTTACCCAAGTTGAAATTAATGCACTAAAATTGTCAGAGTAGTGAATGGATTTGGGTGAGTTTTATGGTGGAGATGGGGCCAAAACTAGGATGGTAGTTATAGGAAGTTGGTGGAAATGGGTTAGTCTACCTTACATGAAAAGAGACTCTTGTAGAGGAGATATTCGTATTTTTTAGCTATTGACCCACTTCGTTGATGTTAACCCTTAACCCCTAAAGGACCAAACTACATTTTTTACAACATAGCAATTTGGGGCATCTCACTACAAATGAATTTTTTTTTTTCTTTGAATATTTTTCACAACATGTGGTCAAGGAATAGCTTTAAGGCCAAACAATTTTCAAGCATGTAGCCAATTTATTTGAAGAATGAATACAATGAAGAACCACCAACATGGACATTTTTTCAAACAAATGTGACCTTGTGAAGTGTAGCTACCCTATTCTTTGCAAGGCTTGAAAAAGGATTTATAACTATTCAAACGTCAATATCTTGCAATCCACAAAGTGGAAATTTCTTGAATTTTGTCCACATCTTTTCAAACCAATATACTACAAGATCCTATATTTTCATATGCCCCAAAATGTTGTTTTTTCTAAAATTTGGTACTTGTATTAGAAATGGAAATTTTAGAGTGTTTTGGGGTAAAATACAATCAAGAAACTTTAGGGGTTTAAAGACATTTCTTGCCCCTTTGGCCTTCTCTCCAAAGAACAAGGAGAACTGCAAGAGTTGTCGTGAATAACTCTTTTCAATAATTGTTGTGTTTTTCCCTTATTCCCCATAGGCATCAAATGTAGTTGAACAACTTTGAAACTTTCATCACCTTTGGAAGATTGCTTTGGATTGGCAAGTGCTCAAGGTGGGGATGCTTCTTTGCGTGGTTGACCAATAGAGAGAGGGATTGATTTAAGAGCAACACTATGCGCAAAACCATTTGTAGCGAATTGTTCTCTTGCTTGCCCACCCTAAAAACACTATGACAAATTCGTGAGACCAACCTTTAGGAACAAAAAAAATATTCTTTAAGGATTAAAATAAGAATGTATTTGGAGTCCCTTTGTGCACATGGGTCACCTCTTTGATCTTCCCCATATTATTTCTTGGAGATTGAACCTCATTGCTATCCCCCCAACTCCTACGATCTATATGGTGTCTATACATCCATCAACAGATCTCCAATCAATCAAAGCTTGGAATGTCCTTTGAGCTGCCATTTTCTAGCGAGATTGGTGCACATGTTGCAAGCACTTCTTCATTAGAGGAGTCATCAATAGTTTAAGCCCATTTGTATAAATTACTCTATTAGCTTAACCCCTAAACACCCAAATTGCATTTTTTGGCAACATAGCAATTTTGGGCAAGTCACTACAAATGGAGTTTTTCCTTTTTTTCTTTGAAATTTTTACAGAACATGTGCAAAAAGAGTATCTTTAAGACCCAAAAATTTCATAACTTTTCAATACATGGTTAAGAATTTATTCTATGATATATCATTTTCATTGATCTTTAGATAGCCCAAAAATTTCTTAAATTTTTTCTTAAGAAATAAAAATTTGAAATTGGTTTTCTAGATTTATATGTTTATGGAAAGTTTTGAATCATTACATTTTGATTTATGAGATGAAAGTTATGAGGAGTTTTAGTTTGTGGGTAGTTTTGGATTCTCTACTCTAAAATAAACTTTGAAGTCCTTTATTTAACTCAATTTTCAATAGTTTTTGAAAAAAACAAAATCATAGGATGTAACCTAGAAACACCCATTAGCGCCCCTATCCCATCCTTGTACTCTAGATATCACTAAAATGTCCCTAGACTTTAGTTAATGTGTCCTCCATATATTTAATTGTGATTGGCTAATACATGTGAAGGACACATACTTAATCGTGATTCTTTAACAATTGATTTTCATACATTAGAAAAAATATGAACTCTCTAAGGGGCTGTGAGTCCTGGACAGCAGGGAATGGCAAGGAACTGTGGCTGGAAAAAAAAAATTCGAAAAAATCGAAAAAAATAAAAAAATCCCCGGCTAGCGAACTACAGAGCCTCATTCACGTGGGACAGTTCAACTCAAGAATTAAAAAAATAATTAAAAACATTAATCTTAAAATAAATTCAAAATTACAAATTTGTGAGATCCGATGTGGCATTAGTGCGACCACGTCAGATTGCTATTCTTCTTTTAATATTATTTTTATTATAATATATATTTTTTCTATTTTTTAATTAAAAAATATACATTTTAATTTTTTTTAATATTTAAATTTAAAATTTATTTATTTTTTATTGTGGCACTATTCCTCAAAGGGGCTGTGGGTTCCTTTGAGGGGAACTTCTCAAAGGGAAGCAGCCCCTTTCAGGACTGAAATTTTTTCTAATGGAGTTTAGATTTGGGTGCACCTACATGACACATTGACTGGTCTAGGGAGCCGACACTTTGAAAAATCTTAGAAATTACATATGACATCCGAAAAATCTAATTTTTTTTAATATTCATGATTTTCACTTGCTAATACTATAAAAATATAATTTGTAAGAAAAGATACCTCCAACTATGATGAATTGCTTATATTGACGCTTTTGGGTGCTCCCACCTTAGATTGTTTATTACAACATTAAAACCATTGGGGATTGGCATTTTTCAATTCCATAACAAAATTCTTCACAATTTAGTATTTTGAATCATTCTCTACTTCTTTGTACTTACTTTTTTTTCCCTATACGTTGTATAATCCAAATGATCTGAATTTTTTCAAGTATGTAGCCAACTTGCCTTGAAGAATGAATCCAAAGAGTAACCACCATTTTGTAATTTTTTTTCATACAAATGTGGCCTTGTGAAGTGCAGCTGCCCGTTTTTTCATAGGACCAAAAAAAGAATTTTTGCCAATTCAAACGCTAATATCTTACAATCTACACGGTGGAAATTTCTGAAATTTTTTCCACTTCTTCTCAAATAAGTTTAGTACAAGATCTTACGGTTACATGTGTCCAAAAATGGTTTTTTCCTAAAATTGGGAACTTGTTCTAGAAATGTCAGTTTTGGAACGTTTTTGGTGAAAATATAGTCAAAAACATTTAGGGGTTAAAGAGAAACCATTTATGCCAGTGGAAACTTAAACTGCATAGACTAGAAAAATGACTATGAGGGGACTCACTAGTATCAGTAGTCAAGTTCCTCATGTGGGTATTCTTGTGGGGCAATTTTTCTAGTGCTTGCGGCCCAAGTTTGTAATAACTTAATGCGAAGAAGAATCACAGTTTTAGTCACATTGACAATTGCAGTGACGTTCACTGTGCGATTGTTGAAAGTGAATTCTATGGGTATTGTGCTCTGACGGGCTGTTCATCCCGATGTGGAAACTTTCGCCCCCCGCTTTCGCCCCCACTCTCAATCCTGAATCATTAATGAAGAAAATAAGGTGCAAGTTCCAGAATCATGTAACTTACCACCGGAATTCTCCGGAAAACTTTTTCCCTTTCCCTTTCTGGAAACCTCGCAGTGGTGATCAATGGAAATTTGGCCATGCCTGACCTGAATTGGAGAAGCTACTACTGTTTACATCCCCGATCGAGTAGGCCGATGAAACAAGTCAAATTTGAATGCACACTTCTCTATTCACAAAAAAGAGGAATACAATCCCAATATATGGTAGCGCATTAGTGATTATTTTCATTCATTGAGAAAGGGAGAGTAACAATATTGTCAAATTCGTCCTCAGTTTTTTTGTTATCGCCCAAATTTTGCTAAGAATAAGAAACCCTGGTCAAGGGATCTCACAATACTGTTGTGACAATTGATCCAAAACTAAACGGACCAGCACTCATCCTTATACTCCGTATATTTCACAAGAAGATTCACACAGGATCTTCCAGGGTTATGGAGACTCCAAAGCCAATTGACCTATAGGCTCCAACTACCAACTTCATATCTCTCTAGTGTACACTCTACAGATAGAAAAACAAACTAAAGAATTCAAAATTTGATTTTGATGGAAGAATGAAGATTCCAGTGGAAAGACCAGCATAAATAAAGGGTGTCTCGACCGGCGATAGTTTTCTTTGATGGGGTACCTTCTATCAAAACCCCTAAATATTGATTTACTGTAATAGATGGGGTGCACCGGTGCAGACCGCAAAGATCGGTGCAAACCCCGAAGCTTGTACCTCATGTTCAATGAAATCTTGCACCGAGCTCGCTTCCCCGTCCGCAATTACCGCAAACGGCACCAGGATAGCCATAACAATGGCCACAACCAACCGGGTGTTGCAAATAAAAAGGATTTGTGATAAACGGAGGGTTGGAAGACGAGGCTGAACTTGTAGGCCACGGAACCAGGCCGCCGTTGTACCCGGGCCCCATGTAAGGATTCCGGTACACAACCGTGGTGGTGGTGGTGGTTGGAGTCTTTTTCTCCTCACTTGAAGACTTCGACTCCAGAATTTTCACTTTCCTATCATGCGTGGCTCTCTTCAGTTTTCTCACCAACTTGTCGTGGTCTAATCTTCCACCCGGAGTTAGCTCTATTGTGAGCAGGTCATTCCATCTATCTGTTTTGCAATCAAATACACCTGCAATTGCAGCAAATCAAATTTCATCATGACGTGTTTCGAAACAATCTATTTGATCGGCCCTTAAGAACTGGAACTAAAAATGAAAATCCACTGTGGAAGGGCATAGTCAATTACTGTAACTTTTGAAACTTTACTGTTAAAAAATATAGAACGTAGTTCTTTCTTTTGTAATGGTGTATTATGTCAACTGGCTTAACCTTCTTAAATAATGCATTCAGGGCACTTAATCAGGAGTTAAACTTCCTTGCAGGAGAAGGCAATGAACAATTTAATTCTGGAAACCACAATTCCATTAAGCTTAGGCCTATCTCGATTGATGCGATTATATCATAAGAGTCTGAGCTGTCGTCAATTGATTCCACATGGCACAGTTAGCAGAACTACCCGAACAGATTCTTCAGTCACTAACTTTACTTATATTGTTCTTCATGGATCATAAGTGTCTTGATCTTGAGCGACGTACTGATTTTTTTCAGTTTTGTTATCACTTAAGCTTACCATGCATTCCTCTAACGGCATCTTCCACTTTCTCCACACAAGTATTGCAACACATCACCACTTTCACCTCCAACTTCTGCAAGACACATGAGCAATTTTAAAGTGAGATCAAAGGCAAATAACTTGTGTGTGAATTCTTCAAAAGAAAATCTACTCATCAGATTATCCCGGCTATCCGCATGCCAAAACTCGCATCAACCATCAACCAAACCCAAGGTACATTTAACACAAACCTTCAATTTCTTGACTTCTGTGGCGGTCGGCTGTTGTTTCATCCATTCTGGAACCTCATTCGGGTTATGAGTCAATACCTGCATCAAAAAACCAAGGGATCACAAAGTGAGTTACACAATCAAACTTGAAAATCCACTAGTGGAAACAAGTATGGTTTGCGAAATCCATGGAAACGACCAGCGGAAGATCAACGGCTAGTCTAATTCGCTAAGTGAATCTTTGTGCAGGTCATTTCTCTCGTCTGCGCAGACCATGCTTCCACTAGTACGTGATCACTAATCTCATCTTGTTCATTAATCTCACATCTTGTTCATAGCCACTTAATTGATCATCCACAAACACAGCTCCTTAATCTCTCCCCAATCCGTTGCTATCTACGTCATAGACAGCACCCTCCACCCTCCACAGTCTTGTATACTAACACAGTCTTCAATTCCAAAAGCAAATCTTCACATGCCAAAAGAAAAGAAAACAGGACCGGAAATCCAATGGAATCTCAAACTTGATCATCTTCTAGCTTGCTTACTTACCCACGCAGAATTCATCTCGACAGAGTCTGTGACGAATATAGGATTTCCCAAATTTCCCTCACAAATCTCGAGCTGGTTGCAAACTTCAACACAAGACTTTCTACAGAAAAACTAAGAAAGCTGAATGCAAGGGAATGTGTAAGCGTTCGAGAAGGATTGTGAGCAACCCAAGAAACAGAAGAAGAAGAAAGAGGTTTTTTTGGCAAATGATGAAGTTCTCAACAGGAGTGAGGCTTTTTTATAGTGTTCCTGGAAACCGTGTCGGGACCATCTGTGCAGACAAAACTGTGGCAGTAGAGTCACTGGGAAGCCCAGCGGAACCAGAGTGTGCAACAGGAAGAAAACTGGAGGTAAGGTAAGGTCAGGTACTCAGGTTAGCCTTAACTAGAGTAGGGTGAAGACGAGTGGATTTTGTACAGACTTTCTACAGACATACAGTTTAGTTGGGTTAAATTAACTCGCTTTCTCTGACAAGTGGGAGCCATTTGTTGACGTATCCTGTCTGTACACTGGATTCCTGGTTGCAGACTTTTGTGCTGACTTGGGGTGGGTGGAAGCTTCCCCACTTGGGGCCACACCAACTTTCATCCGTTCCCTACACGTGGGTTAGATGAGATTTGGATGAGATTCTATGTGGGTTCCTACTCAAATTGATACGGTGGTGGACAAGGACTTCCAGAAGCCAATGAGAGTCTATTTTTATCAACGGTTTGTAGAGAAGGATATTATACTTTGATGTTCATCAATGACAATGATAGGTAGAATTTATTTTTAAAAAAATTTCACTCGTTGTCTTCCATGACTCACATTGCGGTTTGCCAATGAGGAAAGGGTCTTTCAATTGCATCCTTGGAAAGGAGACCCCCTTCAAAAAACAAAATTATCTTCTATGTGTGAGTCTTCAATCAACCCCAATCTTTGAATCATTGATAAGTCTTTCCTAGATATTTGCTAAAGTATCATACCTTTCTAATATGGAGAGGACGATTGCCTGGTTATGCAATGATGTGTCTAGTGTTTTTCTTATCCCTCTACTTTAGATGGAAAAGTCATTGTTCCTATAGAAGGTAAAAGTAGGATACTATACTAAACTTGAGGATGAAGATTGTTTGGTTTAGAAAGAATGTACTTTCTTGACCAAGAAGTTACATATGATACTTGTAATGGTAGTAATATACCAAGCTATGTTGTACTAAGGGAATTAGGGGCAATATTAGGAGTTTTCCACAAGAGAGAGAAATATCTTTTTTTCTTCAATATAACCAATATATAATTATTAAATTCCTAATATTGTATGATATATATAATATATCATACAATATACATATGTAGCATCTATAATCACTTTCTAGAGTCTATTTTCATCCAATAGAAGCTTCTAGAAAGGTCCAAGGCAATGATAGTCATTATTTATTGGATGTGGAAAGAGTTACCAATCATAAATTGTTTGGAGTTTATTGTTGATGTTTTAAAGGGTCTACTTTTTTGTCACTAAAATTTTTTATATATAAATTTTTTTAATTATTTGAATACATGTAATCAGAAATTTTTAGCTCATATTAAAACCACATTGATAACCTCATGATTTCAACCAATCACACAGAAATTCAAACTGCAAAAAAAATAAGAACTTGTCTTACTAGTGAAATTTTGAAATTAAAAGCATCCAAATTGATTTGACAAAAGTCTCTCTCTATATATAATTTTCTAATAACCAAGTCTAATAACACATTTTCTTGTAATGCAAATTGCAAACAAGTTGATGAAGAAATACCATATGTATTGGTATGTTAGAATTTTGAATCTTACAAGCTTAGAATTATTATGTGATGAACTTGAAAAATGTCACAGAAGTGAGCTTCATTCATGAAATTTAGAAACAAATTCCAACTGCTGGTTCCGTGGGCATTACAACAATGATATTATTATTAAATTGCTGCTGGTTTTGGGATCCGCTTGTGCTTAGCAACATTCAGAAAAGCGAATTGTAAGGTAGTCTGCTCAAAAACCGTGCGTTTAAGGGCTGGTCGGCCTTTTCGATGGTTCTTCGATGCACGAAATTATTTTTCCTTATTTTTCTCTCGAAGAAAAGTTGATGTGGAATCTAACCCAAGTGGTTTCATATTTTTCGGAGCAGTTTTAAATTACTTATGAATTTTTAAAGAATTCTGCTATAGGTATCTATTTTTTGATCGTAGGCCTTACAAAACCTACACATGTGTCGTTTGAAAAAAGATATTGCTTCACCAAAAACAAGCACAACAGCATGTAGAAAGTAATAGACAAGGTTCCAAAATGCGACCTTTACTAAACTAAACTCCTAAAGGACCAAGGCCTATTTTTTGACAAAAATCACTCGAAATTGTCATTTCTACTGTGTTCTTTAAGAAAGAAAAAAAATTCAAAATTCAAAAATCCAAATGTAGGATCTTGTACTATATTCGTATGAGATCATGTGGTAAAAATTTTTATCAAGTTTGACCGTACAGATTGAAATATATTAGCATTCGAAGTTGGGGGAGAAAAGTTTTTTTGAACACAGGTAAACATTTCAGAAATGGACTCACCTTGGCTCTTATTCCATCCACTAGCAAAGTATAAAGGAACATTTAACAAATTTTAAACCGCTCTGACACATTTACAAAACATTCAATGCTTTACACATTTGCATTTTACAACTTGTTAATGTCCATTTCAGAACCTGGCTAGGGGACACTCTTTAGAAGACGCGTGGATTTAGAGCAGACTACCTTAAAGCCAAAGGAATCTTTAATTGAGGCATCACAATGAAACACTTGGTGTATAGGTCCAAGATGACCCTACACTACTGGATGATGGTGGAAAGGTACCCAAACTGAATGGTGTGGTGATACCTTGTTGTGCTAGGTTAGTTAATCTGGCATGAAATCAACCTTTTGCCTTGATGGAAACCCTTATAGTGTGTTCTTCAACACACTTGTATAAAAATTTTAAAAAAACAAAAAACACTTGGAGTATTGTACATTGAGTTATACTCTTTCTCAACTATGTTTATGTTCACTAACTTACAAACAAGTTTTGTCAGCCGTAAAATTGCCCCACTCCAAAAGTTCTCATTATTTGGGAATAAACGAAATCTATTATATGAAATACACATTGTCATAACCCTATCATGACCTGCTATCACAAAATGGTCACGTATTCATCCCACATATTGCATCTTGTCATCCCAAATATTTTCCATCAAATTTTGTAAGACTTCCATAAGATATTTAATCTATATTCTGCTTAGTTCAATATTGCATTGCAACAAGTTTGTGCTCGTAAAAACCAATGAAGGTTGGTAGAGGGGCAAAAGCCCCCTTCAATTAAAAGAACAAATAGGAATTACAAAAAGATGAGAGGCACCTTGAAGTGCCAAATCCCATCCCCAGTGGAGCAGAACAATGGAGCCCATTCCGTGTTAAAGGTATTTTCTAAAACTAGTCAAAGTTTCTCTTTCTTTTATAACTACATGAATATGTTTCCAAATTGTCATTCCTGCATGAAGAGTAGAAGTCCAAGTGGATCCTAGGATACTTTTGAGACTAACATCTTGATTACTAAATTTTTTGTTACATCTATTAGTCCAAATGTGCCATAAAAGGATGCTTCGCATGATGTCCCAAGGTTGAAATTCATATACAAACTTTCTTGGTTTCCCAGTAATGGAAGATGTAATAAAGCCTAATAGGGCAGTATGAAGTGAATCTACTTCAAGAACATTAAAGTTATCTGCCAAAACATTAAACTTACTCCACAAGTCCCGGATACAACTGCAATCCTAGAATAGATGAGGGATGGTTTCAATTGGAGTGGGGCACATAGAACAAATTACATCCAAGTCTAGTATCTGTGACGAAAGCCATTCTCCCATGACTATGCCTTGGTTAAGTATTTGCCACATAAAGGTTGCTTGTTTCTTGGGTCTTGAATTATGCCAAATTAGCTTATGTATGTACTTGATCTTGTTCTCTGTGTATCCTTGATTCATCAATTCTTGAATTGCAATGGGATGTACCACTTTTTTTCTTAAGGCTATGAGTGTGACCCCTCTTTGTTGTGTAGCCATAAAAGGGGGTTTCTTCAAGTCGATTTGTCTTCTTCCAAAACCATTCTCCAAGGTCCCACGTAAGGTTTTCTACTAATACTTCTTGTTGGATCCAAACTGATCCTGGGTGATCTGGAATCTCCTTCAGGTTACAACTTTGAAATGATTTAGAGAGTAAGTTCCATTGTACCACCCTTGCTTGTACGATAGTCTAAAGTTTCCTTTGTCCATCATTAAAAGCCCTTTATCACCCTCAATGGAAAATCTACTCACTATGTCCTCTTCCTTCTCTTGAAATGAGTGGAAATAAATATATTGGGAGTCTTGTGGATGAAGCCAAGCAATTTTGTCTTTATCAAAAAAAGATCTAGGGTCCCAAGGTATATGTGATAAGGTTTTTAGCCTTTTTCCTTGACCTTTTTCTGTCACAGCCCCTCTTCTTAGACGTTTGTTTTGAATTTTTGGACTAGAAATCCAATCATTCTTATATCTATTCCACATGTCCGTAATTCTATTAATCCCTACTTTTTTTTAAACATACGACCTTCAAGGGCGGCAACTAGACTAACATGACACGACATCCAAGGCAACCCGGTTTGTACGGGAATTACACACCTTGGGTATCCCCATCAAGAACAAGTGGAAGAACAATACCCCCTCCCCATGCGAACAAAGCAACATGGGGAGCCCCCATGCAAGCAATGTCAGCATGGGGAGTTGAACTGGATTAATCTCCACTTTGGCCCATAAGTGAAGGCCCAAGTTAGTACTCATTCCTAATGTAATATTCTCATCTTCTAAAACAAGAGGATTTCCATATAATGATTGCCTCATAATATTATTGAAGTCCTCTGGTTGTTTTTGTATTGGATCACCCCTAATAGACAAGAAAGCTTTGAGGCATGATTTCATCAAAGGGGAATGATTGTTGTTTTCAATGCCTTTGCTAAAGAAGAGCCAATTAGGAGACTCTTGCCATTTGGCATCTCCCAAAGGTCTTCCTATGTCTCTTTTATATCGAAGTAGCTTCTTCCAGGGTTCATTGCCTAGAGACAACCCTTTAACCCCTAAAGGACCAAACGGTGTTTTTTGGCAACATAGCGATTTCGGGCAACTCACTATGAATGGAATTTTTATTTTTTTTCTTTGAAATTTTCACACAATATGGGCCTAAGGAGTAGCTTTAAGACCCAACAATTTTCATAACTTTGGAATACATGGCTAAAACGTTATTGTATGATATGTTGTTTTCATTGCTTGGCGGGCAGCCCGGGCAGCAAAAAAAACTTCTTTAAAAATCACTTTTTTTTAAAATAAAAATTTGAAATTTATTTTCCTGATTTGTATATACATGGAAAGCTTTGAATCATTCCATTTTGATTCATGAGATGAAAGTTATGAAGAGTTTTAGTTGTGGGTAGTTTGTGGGTAGTAATGGAATCTCTACTCTAAAATAAACTTTGAAGACTTTTATTTAAATCAATTTTTAATATTTTTGGAAAACAACAACAACAACTTGAGGTGTAGATTGTTTATTAAAAACATTTAACCATTGGGATTGACATTTTTCAATTCCATAAAGAAATTATTAACAATTTAGTATTTTGAATCATTCTCTACTTCTTTCAACTTACTATTTTTTTCCTATATGTTTCACAATTCCAAATTATCTAAAATTTTTCAAGCATGTAGCCAACATGACTTGGAGAATGAATCCAAAGAGTTACAACCATTTTGGACATTTTTTCATAATGATCTGACCTTGTGAAGTGCAGCTGCCCGATTTTCGCAGGGCCAAAAAATGGCTTTTAGTCACTTCAAATGCTAATATCTTGCAATCCAAATGGTGGAAATTTCTGAAATTTTTTCTGCATCTTCCCAAACCAGCTTACTACAAGATCCTACGGTTACATTTTTCCAAAAATGAATTGTTTCTAAAATTTGGTACTTGTACTAGAGATGACAGTTTTGGAGTGTTTTTGATGAAAACATAGTCAAATACCTTTAGGGGTTAACCACTATTTTGGCCAACAAGGCTTGGGTTTGTAGCATTGGATCCATAAGCCTTATTGCTCCTTTTGTGTGTGGTAGGATACAAGAATTCCACTTTGACCCTAGCTGCACACCGCCCTTCTTCTCTACTCGTCCAAAGGTATTGTGTCATTAACGTTCTTATGATATCACAATTCTTAATAGAGATCCCACAACACATTGTCATATACCAACAAGTCGCTAGAAGTACTTGATTACATATAATCACTCTTCTTGCCTATGAGACAGTCTTTGCCGCCCATGCTCTCAATTTCTTCTTAATAGAGGCTATAAGTGGGACCATATTGGTATCTAGGGGTAAATAGAATCCTATAAGCGGGCCAAGGTATCTTACACCGGTAGCTTCTGGGACCCAGGTTAGTCCCACTATACTACCCCAAGTAAACCTCATAGGATTTCTAGAAGCCCACATAGTTGAGGTTTTATCCCAATTAACCGTGGAGCCCGATGCCAAGCAAAATATAGACAGAACCTCATAAGCTCTATTCAAGTTGGCTTTTGTTCCCTTTAGATATAGGTTAGTGTCATCTGCATAAGATGAGTCCATGACTAAGGTACCTCTTGGAAGAGTAAATCCTTCCATCCCATATTTCTCATCTTCTAGTATAAAGTCCAATGCATCCAATACCACTATGAAGAGAAATGGGGCTAGTGGACAACCCTATCTCACTGATATGGAGAGATCAAAATCTTCTCCTACTTCACCATTCACTAGAACCGCTAAAGAAGTGTTTTTGTATAAGACTATGACCCCATGTATGAAATCATGATGGAATCCTCTTTTTTCCAACACTGCTTTCATGATGTTCCAGGATATCCTATTATAGGCTTTTTCAAAATCTAGAAGAAGCATGACTAGATCTTGGTTCGGCTCCTATCCATAATGCATCACCTCTTGTGCTATAAAAATGTTGTCTATAATGCATCACCCTTGTAAAAATCCTATTTGATTGGGTCTAATTAACTTAGGCAATATGGATTGTAATCTTCTTGCCAAGAATTTGGTCACCAATTTGTAAAATGATGAGAGAAGTATGATGGGGCAGAATTTTTTAATAAGACTTGCATCTCCTCCCTTGGGAATAAGAGAAATAATACCTTTATTATGTGCTCTTTGATAGTTCAATACTTCTCTAACCGCTTCAAGAAGATCTCCCTCCAACCATTCTGTGCCGCTTTTGAAAAAATCCGCAACAAGTTTGTGCTAACTTAGTATAATATAAACCCAAAATGTTGGTGAAGATCTCTCACACTCCGTAACTTCTGATTGATGAAAGGACACACAAGTACAATCACGAAGGATGAGTGAGCAACTTGGCCACCTCATTCACAGAGCCTTCACCAACAAATTCCTGCGCCTGTACCGCTTAATACTCAGATAAACATGATATTGCTGAGTAAGCTTACTGACCAATAAAAGCACTAATTTTCTACCACTTGTGGCAAGGGTGGGACCAATAAAAGAAAAAAAAAGAAGCTTAACAAGGAGATACCGACATAGCTCATAGTCCCATTTTTTCAACTGACCTTTCAATACACTCATTTTACCCCTAAATGCCCAAACTATGTTTTTTGGCAACATAGATTTGGGGCAACTCACTACAAATGGAGTTTTTATTTATTTTTCTTTGAAAATTTTCGCACAATATGTGTCTGAGGATTAGCTTCAAGGCCTAAAAAATTTCATAACTTTTGACTACATGGTTAAAAAGTTATTGCATGTTATATCATTTTCATTACTCATCGGGTAGCCCGGGCAGCTAAAAAAAAATTCTTTAAAACTCACTTTTTTCAGAAATAAAAATTGGAAATTAGTTTTCTAGAATTATATATACACATAAAACTTTGAATCATTTCATTTTGATCAATGAGATGAAAGTTATGAGGAGTTTTAGTTTGTGGGTAGTTACGAGTAGTTATGGAATCTCTCAACTGACCTTTCATCTAAAATTACCTTTGAAGTCCTATATTTAACTCAATTTTTCATATTTATGAGAAAAAATAAAAACATTCGGAGTAGATTGTTTATTACAATATTACAACTACTAGGATTGACATTTTTCAATTTCCTAATTAAATTGTTAACAATTTAGTATTTTGAATCATTCTCTAGTTCTTTCTACTTACAATTTTTTTCTATATGTTGTACAATATTAAATAATCTGAAATTTTTCAAGCTCGTAGCCAACTTGCCTTGAAGAATGAATCCAAAGAAGCACCACCATTTTGGACATTTTTTCATACGAATGTGACCTTGTGAACTGCAGTTGCCTATTTTTTTGCAAGGTCCAAAGTAGGAATTTCATCAATTCAAATGCTAGTATCTTGCAATTTTCACAGTGGAAATTTTTGAAATGTTTTCCTCATCTTTTCAAACCTAGAGTACTACAAGATCCTACGGTTACATATTTCCTAAAATGTATTTTTCTTAAAATTTGGTACTTTGTAATAGAAATGGCAATTTTGGAGTGTTTTTTGTAAAAACATAGTCAAATACATTTAGGGGTTAACCCTCGAACAACACTGAGGACTGAAATTGTCCGATGAATGATTTAGGATATCTCTGTAGTTGACAGAGAAGCAATTCTTCATTTGCTATTTTATATTGTGGGAGGTGGGGGCATGCAAACTCTTCTTAGGCATGAGTCAGCCTTCATTGAAGGCCTTTCTTTTTTTTAGAAGTACAGAGATTCAATTACAATAGAAATGAAGAGAATCCCCGCATCGTTCCAGGGTTAACCTTGGAAGGACGCGGGGAGTCCACGTGGAAATCATCATTTCTGAAACCATGGGAATAATTGGTATTAAAAAAATCAAAAGAGCTCATTTGAAGTCAAAGTACTCTAGAAGATCTCCACTTCCCACCACTAATTCCAAGGATAAATAGTTGAATTTCTGTCCTACACAGGAGAATGCCTTGTCATTCATCGGACACTACACGTCCGCAGCGTTCTTTCTGGGTTAAGAACGTGTAGGGACAAGTACACATACATGCGTAATCCACAGGCGGGGGATCAGTGATCGATACCAGAGCACCAGACTACCCCATCTCATTCCTCATAAATACTGCCTGCAAATCGTGCAATTATTTACGTCACTACACCAAACATCATCAAGCATGATCCTCGTGCCAAACATCACATCAACACAGACAATTTCTGTCCTTTTGTAATGATCCAAATGTGGTACCAGAAACTAAATCTTAACGACTCCAAAGAAGAACCACAGACTTTCAATCTGAAAATATGAAGGCCAAAGGAAGAGTACACGCCAAGAAAAGATGATCAGGTAAAGAATTTACTGAGTGCTCGATGAGCCAGCGAAACAGCACCTGATGGCAACTGCTGACTACATAGTGAGGGCCAAAGTGCAAGAAAAATCAAGCATCAATGGCTAGGCAGGGTTAGGACACATGCAGTTCATGCCCCTACGATATAAAATTACAGTTAATAATCCTAACTACTCATATCAGGGAGCCATTTCCCAACGCCCAAATTGCAAATTTGACCCAGCTGGGCTCCAAGTAGCAAGTGGGGAACTCAACTGTCCATGAACTGCACCATCAATCTCAACTGCGAATTGAGCAAACGAGTAGCTAAATTGCTCACCTGCAGCAGGAATGCCAATATTCATGACACATTGAAAGCTGGATACAGCAACAATCTTCGAGCTGTCATACCCAGGATTTCTATTGCAAAATCGAAAATGGCAGTGAAGGAGGATTCGAGCTAAAGCCGGGCTCTAGAAGAGTCCGCTGAGCTGCGCCGTGACGTTCTGCAGGAACGTGTTGTTGGCACCCGCCAGACGACGACGGCGCAGACGCTCCGCGATGATGAACGCAAGCTCCAGAGCCTGCGAGGCGTTCAAACGCGGGTCGCAGTGCGTGTGGTACCGCGAGCTCAGGTCCTCGTACTTCAACTCGCGGCCACCGCCCACGCACTCCGTCACGTCCTGACCAGTCATCTCCAAGTGCACGCCGCCCGCGTGCGTGCCCTCCTGCTCGTGCACGTCGAAAAAAGCCTTCACCTCCTCCTGAAATCAAATCAACGGACGCACATATTAATAACATGCACAACCTCAGCGTCAAAAAATATACATAACAGCACTTCCTGACGCAGTAACACATCGGACAGGGCACGAATGCTCATCACCTCACCGTCCAGACGGACTAATTCGCAAACACAAAAAATCCTAAACCACCAAAACCAAAGGACCACACAATGCCTCCCGTCGGACAGGGCTCGTACCAAGATGGCGTCGAACGGACGAGTCTTCAGACCCGAAGGCGCCTTCACGGTGTTGCCGTGCATCGGGTCGCTCACCCAAGTCACGATGCAACCCGCCTGACGCACCGCGCGCACCAGCGCAGGGAACTTCTCGCGAAGCTTGCTCGCGCCCATGCGCACGATCACAGTCAAACGACCCGGCTTGTTCTCAGGATTCAGCAAGTTGCACAGAGTCACCAGGTCCTCCGCCGCCATCTTGTCGCTCACCTTCACGCCCAAAGGGTTCGCCACGCCGCGCAAAAACTCGATGTGCGCGCCGTCCAGCTGACGCGTGCGCTCGCCGATCCAAAGCATGTGCGCCGAGCAGTCGAACCAACGACCCGAAGTCGAGTCCTCGCGCGTCAATGCCTGCTCGTACGGAAGCAACAGGCACTCGTGCGACGTCCAGAACTGCGTCGAAGTCATCACGGGGTGATCCAGCGTCAGACCGCAAGCGGACATGAATCCCAAAGCCTCGTCCACTCGGTGCGCCAGCTCGCGGTACCGATCGCCCTGCTCGCTATTCGCCGCGAAGTTCAAGTTCCACTGCGTCACGCGCTGCATGGCCGCAAAACCTCCCGTCGCAAACGCGCGAAGCAAATTCAGCGTCGCCGCCGCCTGACTGTACGCGCGCACCATGCGCTCCGGGTCGGGCACGCGCGCCTCCAGCGTCGGAAGGTCCGCGTTGATGTTGTCACCGCGGTAGCTCGGGAGCTCCACACCGCCCACCATCTCCGTGTCGCTGGAGCGAGGCTTCGCGAACTGACCCGCCATTCTCCCCACCTGCACACGCATGTCGACAACCATTCATTCCATGGAGATCATCACCTCCGACATGCCGTCCACATGTAACTCCGTCACGCAAAAACAATCCGAACAGATGCGCGCCTTGCAATCAAAAACTCATGGGTCTAGTACACGATCGAGACACCAGCAAGAAAAGATGAGAGGCGATGCACCCAGATGAATGTACAATAATGCAAAACAATTTTCGTACCTTGACAACGGGCATTTGACCCCCGAACATGAGCACCGCGCCCATCTGCAATATCACACGGAACGTGTCCCTGATGTTGTTGGCGTCGAACTCCTTGAAGCTCTCCGCACAGTCCCCGCCTTGCAGCAAAAACGCATTGCCCAGAGCCGCCTCGCCCAGACGCTCTTCCAAGCTCCGCGCCTCACCCGCGAACACCAGCGGAGGGAAGTCGCCCAGTACCCGCTCCACTTCTGCCAGCTTCGCCGCGTCAGGGTACGTCGGCTGCTGCAGCGCCACCTTGGTCCTCCAGCTGCTGGGCGACCAGTCCTTCTTCGTGCCGGGCAAGTCCTCTGCACACCAAGGAAAATGCAGTCCATCAGAAACGGACAGTACAAAATGCGTGGCAAATTACGGTCCCCTCTGCTATGACATACATCCCAAACCCAAGATCGGTCGCCCCACCCTCCAAGGCAGAACTACTGGCCTGTATCACCAGGTCACACCAGACATGCGCAACAAGCCATACACCTCCCGTGCTCCATGGCTCACATTGCATGAACACAATTCATTACTCTTCCAGTTCACAAAGCCCCGACCCGGCCAACCTTGCGCGACGTCCGTCTTCAAAGACTCCACGGCCTGAACGGCCTTCGACACGTTTGCGTTCAACGATCCTCCATTGGCAAGGGACGCGCTGATCCGCGTCGACCGCCTCACGGAAGCGCTCTTCGTCACACCACTCGGCAGCGTCGACAGGGTCTCCACCCGCGGGGTCACCAGCGTTCGGCTCACGAGAGCCATCCCGGAGTCAACGCGGAGGCTGCTGCTGTTACTTCTGCCTTACAGCCTGCACAATTACGATCCACCAAATGTCATCAAACGCAAGCTCGGGCACTGCGCTGCACACCACCACCACCAAAACGAGCGGAGCCAAGACGCCGGCTACAGAGCATCCAACAGCAACACGACACGATGCACCTTCACATTGCCGTGGTTGGACTACTAAACATTCTCGCCCAATACGACCCGTACCACGACCTCATCCACTTTAACATGAACAAATCCATAAAACTGGAGAAATGGAACAACCTCAAGTTTCTCCTCGATAGGCTCCCCACTGCCTACAGACCAAATTCTGCTACCCGAGAGCTGTCGGAACTAAACGCCAGGCACACACGAGGAATTCACAAACAAACAGAATATCATCCAAGTAGATAAGGACACGAAGGCCCGCAAACTGAACCGACTGCCTCCCCCGAGAGGGAAGACCACTTAAGGAATCAGAAGGTCACTCAGGGACCCCACACACTCTGTTTCCTTCCGTGGAGACAACTCCAACTGAAAGCACAACGCAATGTCTCCCGACTCCCTAATTCACCCCGTCCAGCACGTCTATGCCCCCGACGACCTCCCCACAGGACTATCACGACCACGCATTCACAGCAAAACACGAACGGCCTCACCTCTCTGTTTCCCATAACCACGTCTCGAGCAGAGTCGATCTATTCAACACCGTCACGCAATTCTAGAGCACACTCTCACGCACAACCAATGCCGAAATGTGCTCATCGGAGCTCCTTTCGGAAGAGACACTCCGGAAACTTGCAGACACCTTCTCCCCGTGCCGAGAGAACGTCCCAAGCCTCGACCTCGCGCTTCGCCTTCGAATAGGCAAAGCATTGGAAGTGTACACACGGTTTCCCGAACCTCTCTCACCACATCTAAGCTTACGACATCGTCCCGTTCGTCTGCTGGCGACGGTAGCTAGCCGCCACCGCGCCCTCACCAACGCAGAAATCCCCAAGCGCAAGTCAACGACGCTCACAACTATGTAACAACGCCAAACCCACGATACCCAAATTGAAATCTACTTCACCTTCTGCAACAAAACCAATCCCAACACTCGTCCCGGCCGCACACCGAAACCTAATTAAACCCCCCAATTCGGGACCCAGCAACAACAGACGAGCGCCATGGTTGAGTAAGGCGTACCTTCCGCAATGTAGACTTCCAATCCGCCAGCAACCTCACTCCAAGCTCCCACCCACCTTGACGCTGCTGATTCGACCAACCACACCGCACGCGAGCGCCTCGCAAACCTTCAGCTTGTGAGCACCACGGGCGAATGCTGGAACTCTGTGAGAGCTGTCTGTCTGTGCAGATGAGTCTGTGACGACGATGGGAGTGGAGGCTTGTAGTAACGTACAGTAGAAACTCCTTTCAGCCCTGTGATGTCAAGCGATGGTGGATGGGTTTCATACTACCGTAAGATATGAGATGATTGCGGGTCCTTACGAAAAATTCCTATCAGGATTCGTGTTTGTCGTGCCGGCTTCGGTTGACTGTCAAAGTCGCCGCGTCTTTGGCTTTCGCGGCGTGAGCAAAAGAAAAAGTCTCGTCGCCGTTGAACTTCCAACTGGAAAAAGAATTCTCGACCCAGAGTCCCAGACAGACGTGCGAGATTCCCTTGCTTCTAGGGCACACGCAGGCAGCCAAAGGGTTGCGAATAAGTAGGAAAATATGCAAATATCTCCTTCCTTTCCTAAGAATGTGCTCAAACATGTAGGAGGTATTTGAGCACCTAGGAATAAGGTAAACCAGCCCGTTACAGGCAAACTGCCCAATGCAGACACCTAGAAAACCACCCATTTCAGTTTTACATCATTCCATGGCAGATTTTTGCTAATAAACAGGATTAAGACTTCATTAGGTTTGTTAGTGGCCAAAATCAATGCCTTGGGTGATGTTGATGGAGTTATTAGTGACTATTTTAGGAGCTTCTACCTTTTGAGTGTAAATTTATTTCAAGAGCTAACTTTTTTATTCCTTTATGTCATGGCCATGTTAAAAAATATTGTGACCATATTAGGAAATTTTGAGACTACTTTAGGTGATCAGATGACCATTATGGGTACACTTTGTGTTGATTTGGGGATAGTCTGTAGATTGTTTTGGGCCAATTGGCAGTACACTTCAAATAACCATAACAAATTGATAATTTGTCAAAAAAATATTCAACTGCTCTAAACATTTCTCATGTTTATCTTTATGTAGAAAATTTTTTAATTTTTTTCAAAAATGTGAACATGGCAAAGCAGGCATTTTGCCTATCATAAGTTGGTTTACCTTAATGTGAATGCTTGGTGGTGAAGGTCCTTATGACTCCATGATAAACTCTTAACTCTGGAATTGAATTGGATGTTGTTGGTTGCCATTGTAATCAAATCTTTGTACTATTTTGTACTACTAAAAGAAAAGAGGCCTTTAATGACAGCGGACTCATACTTTAGAAGACTCTACATGTCCCTACCTCCCACTATAAAAACAACAAATGAAGAATTGTTTCTTTGTCCCCCTTAGAGATATCCTAAGTCATTCATGAGACAGTTCCAATCTTCAATGTTGTTTCAAGGTTCTAAAATAGACTAGTCATAAGATAGGAGCACCCATAACCATTAGTGTACCCATACTTTGAGAGTAGAGTTCCTTTAAAGTGTTCCCAAAGTACCTTGAAACCGTCTTCAAAGTACCTTGAAACCATCTCCATACTTAATTGTGATTGAAGGGCTCTGGTTTTTTTAGCTTTTGGTGCTAAAATCAAGGCAAATTTAGTAGAGTGCGGTTATGAGTGCCTTGGGGAGTTTTACTTTGAAATTTTTTAGAAATTAGATGCCTTATCAAATTTTTATTTTTATTTTTTTCAATTCATGATTTTCAATTGTCAATATTGAAAAATATTTTTTCTACAAAAAGTTACCCCCAACTATTCTGAATTGCTTAAATTGACAGTTATATATGTTCCTACCTTAGTAAAAATCATCCTTTGGTGTATAGTGTGAATCCAAAAGCACTCACAAGAGGTCAAACTATTGTAAAAGACCCTACCCTTCTCAAGCAAAATTCCAAGGATGGACATGTGCACTTTGGTCTAATATAGAAGGATTCTTTATCATCCATTGGACAATAAATGTCTATGGCATCATTCAAGGGTTAACACTATTGTTTGGTCCTCAAACACCTCATTTCCTATTAGTAAAAAGAATAAGATTGGATGAAAGAGAGTATGGAACTCTAAAGCAATGAAATTTTTTTGATGCAAATTTTAGACAAATGGTAAAGAGAGATTTCTTTGACGAATTTCTTTGAAGGAGTGACTGGGGACTATTATTCAATTCGCTACTACATTTGAGGTAAACTTGAAAAGAAATAGCCAAAAATATACTAGTTGTAGCAAGTTGCTCTAAGTTTGTCAAAGTACTACCTCCAAAAAAACAAGGATATAAATGAATAGTCCACAATGACTTTAGTAGTCATTTCTTGTCCACAAGGACTAAAAAATAGTCATTTTGAAGTCATTATTGTGTTATAGTCATTGTGGACACTTATTTTTTGTAGTGAAGAAAGTTCAATATTATATTAAAAATGGCTATAAAAATAAATAGGTAAAAACATCATTAAATTATTATTTTAATTTTATAATTTATTATAAATCTTTAATAGTGGCACTTCTGCATTGACACATATGTATGTGTCAATATTGTGACAAGTTTCTTGTGACATCATTGAAGATCCCTATACATAAAAGTTTTTTGTCTCATATCTAAGAAAGTTGAATGTTTAAACAACCTTGAACTTGCATATTTAGGATTGAATGTAAGTTAAACATGCCATAATTGCAAGAAATTTACTTGCTATTATTTCTAGTGTAAAGAACAAATATGAAAAAAAAATTCCTTTACATATCTCAAAATAAGATGTAGAGCTACTATTATCGAAATGTGTGGGAAAAAAAATCCATAATCTTTGAATGCTCAAAATGCAAGATATGAACATTTAAAGTAGGAAGAAATAGAATCTTGTAGCACATTGAAATATTAGATTGTAGGATTTTGAATCCTCTAAACCCCTAAATGCCCAAGGCACCCAAATACAATGTTTGGAAAACTTTGAAGTTAAGTAAAACCCAACCAAATTGCTATTATTAGTAGTTTATATTTTTGGAGAATTCTTTTTGAAGTCTAATTTTAGGATCAAAAAGCTGAACTTAAAAATAAAGGATTATGATTTTTCTATTGAAGATTTTGTATAAGGATACCTAGTGCAATCTTGACTTCCCATAGTGTTGTGGGCTCTTGGAAATGAGCCTCAAATACCCTAGATCTTGGAGGCAAAATCACATTATAAATTCATTTTAAAAAATTGTAGAATAGATTTTTGAAAAAATGTAAATTGATTGGGTTTTTGCATGATAGGCCCTATAACCTCATTTTTTTAGTGACCAACTTTTTAGAGTTGACATGGAGAAAGTGAATTGAAAAATTTTCATAGTCTTTACACCCTCTTGATCAAACATTATAATCTTTCAATCTATGAGTGATATTGTTATGTTTTCTTTTCCTATGTGATCTCTAACATGTCTAGTTCGAATTTATACAGTTACAATTCAAAAGAAATTGGTACAAATTATGAAAATGTTGACTTTTTGTTCAATTTAGAGCAAATTTCAAGAAGCTCCAAACAGGCCTTGGGCATTTAGGGGTTAACTTAAATTCTTTGTTGTATGGATATTAAATTGAATTTTTATATGTTGGAAAATTGAGATAAGAGTCTAAAGAAAATAAACTCAAAATTAAGATTCATTTTTATTCTTTAATAAAATTATTAAGTTGAAGTTGCTACTAGTTAGTTGAAAAAATTGTATTGCTAATAGCTCTAAGATGGAATTGAAATATATCAATTCTAACAATGACATTTTTCTAGCAAGAAATCTAAGACATATAATGTTGTTGTTTTAAATTGTAAAATATGAGTTCAAAAATAAATCCTATGCATTATCTTCTCAAGAAGATGCTCTCACTAACAATCCATTATGACACCTCTAACTATTAAATCACTAATCTAAATGGAATGAATCAAAGCGTCTATGTAGGCATAAATATATTCTATGAGATAAATTCAAATGATTTTTCTCTAGTGTTATTTTGCTATTTGGTGCTTAGGGTGGTATATTCGTGTGCACCTATTAATTGAAAAAAAAAAATTATACTCACTAAAGGCTAATTTGTTTTCCTAATGATGTAAAAAAATTTCCAAATATCAAGTCAAAAATTGAGATTATAGAATTTTTTTAAAAATGGATCACCAATTTTTTTTAAATTAGAAGATGGAAAATGAAGGTTCTATGGATTTTTTCAACCATACTTTGGAAATAAGACTATCGATTTTTTTTATTGTTTCTTTGAAGATAATGAAGCATAATAATTATGCATACTAGTAGTAGTGGTTTTGAACAAGAGTTTTGGGGGTTTTAATTTACCATTTGAAAGAGACTTGTACCATTTAAACGAAACTTTCTCAAGCTTTCAAATTTCCCCCAATGCTAATCTTTATTATACCAATTTATAAAAAAATTCATGTATTTTTAAAGTAAATAGACATAAATTCACATTTGGGCATAGTTCATATTGTTAAATTCTCTCATTATTTGTTGAATCTTCTTAGTAATTGGAAGAAAATTCTATATTTTCTTTCAATTTATGATTTGGACACCATACAGTTAAATTATAAATTCTCAAAGGACTCATTACAAGTATTCACAAAATTGAACCTAAGTTTTTTTTAAAAAGGGTGTTTATTTTAGGCAAGACTATTTAGGGATCAATTTTGCATCATGTCACCTCACTTCTTATGTTAGGTAAGACTCCTCTTGAGTGAAAATTTGCTAAAAAAACAAACAAAATAGTACAGAGGGAATAATCAACAAAATATACCTTCTCTTTCCTCGAATGAAATCATAAAATTGCCAAAAAATCTTGAGAAATGATTGCTTGCTTTCTATGATTGTATACAATCTTCCATGAATAAAGTGATTCACATCTTTATTTTGCATGTCTCGTCCATGTCCAAAATACAGTATATAAAATTTTAAAACCTTGTTTGTAGGCCTTCTGATGCTTGATTATTCCAACTACATTAGATTCAACACAAACTAGGAAAATGGATTTTTTGATAATAGCATAGACTACTAGCAGATTTGTTGTAAAAAATTCTAAAAAATAAAAGATAAAATTTATGATAATTACATTATCATAAACAATTGTATGGTAAAAAAATATTCAAAAGTCTTCACAAAAATATTTACTTCAATAAATGGGCATAGAATTTTTTTTAATGTGTAGCATACTACAATAATTAGATCGTTAAAGTGTTTTTATCTTCTTCAACAAGGCAATCAATTTCTTAAACTAACAATTCCTCCATCTATACATGCAAAGTTAACACCAATTAAACCTTGATGTTCAAACCAAAGAAAGGCTATAATTATTAAAACATTTTACATTTTGTCTCAAAAGCATTGTTTTGGCAATAGGACTTCCACTACTACGATTACTAAGAGTATTCTACAGAACTAGTGTAATTTAAGTCATGAAAATAAAATAAAAATTATTAGAAAGTAATTGAAAAATCATCAGAAATCCTATAATTTTTTTAATAAACATTTAAAATGAAATTTAAAATTATGAGAAAGTTCAATACATATCATAAAAAATCATTAAAAAATCATTAAAAATCAATGCAATATTATGCACTATTATTGACTACAATGAATTATTGTAGACCCAAAGAACCAAAAATTAGGAGAAAATGGATACATGAACATTTGGATTTTTATTAATTTCAAAAAAATCATAAGAATGAATTAAAAAAAATGGCCATTTTTCTATACTTTGTTGTACTTGAATTGAACCAAATACTTTAGGAGGGAAATTTTTTTCTCATTCTAGTCTTCGTGCAAAGGATGCACATTTTGAACTCATATACAAGCCACACATGTCATAATTTGCATAAAACCTCGTTGTCATTGCACACAATCTTAGAACATCAACTACTTCTCCAATTTTCATCTTTGAATTTGCATTTTCAAGTCGAAAATAGTACTACCCCCAAAAGGCAAAAAGAGACCTCCAATTAGGGGCTTTTAAAAAATGGTAAAATAATTCTTCAAAAATGAAAAAAATCACTCAATGTCTACAACTAGCATATGTACCTTCATTTTAAACTTCACATACATTGGACATACAATGCAAAAGTTATAGGTGAGAAAACACCCATTTGAATTGACATCTTCCCATCCAAGAATGTTACGCAAACTAAACTTATACATACACCTCCCTGACAATATTGTATTGTCCCCTCAAGTTTAAAAAATGCATTTTCCCTACTCATTGATTGCTATTGTCCCAATGCATAGTGTTCTTTTCAAACATGAATTTTCCCAATTGACTACAACCAAAAGATGTTGGCTATTTTTTGTAAAGGAAATTTTCATTTTAGGGGTCAAAATAACCACATTGTTATAGTATTTCAAGACTAGTAGCAAAATTTTACCAAGGTATCACCTAGTTTTCATGTAGATATTACCAAGTATCACTCCAATATCACATGAATATTGAAGAAACAACTAACTCCTTCTCTAGTATGAAAACAAAACAAATTCCCAAGGCATGAGTGTACCCAAAAAGATGTGCACCTAGAAGAGACACTCTCCTAATTGTTCCACCTATTTACAACATTTTAAGATTTTAAGCTTGAAATCTTGGAAAGTTGTAGATAGGTAGGGCAATTAAAAGAGTGCTTGAAATCTTGGAAAGTTGTAGGTAGGTACTGTAGGGCAATTTGGAGAGTGTCTCTTTTTGGGTGCACATACTGTACCTCAAGTGCGTGGCAATCTCTCACTCTCTCTTCACATTAGTCAGAGGGAGACATTCACTGCTTTTCCAGCATCAGTTCAACGAGAAGGCTCCTTTTTCTCCAATTCACGACAGGAAAGCCAAAGACACGGCGACTTTTGCAGTCAACTGAAGCCTGCAGGACGAACATGAACCCTGGCATGGAAATTTAGTTTCAGTTAATAAAATACTCCGTATTAAGTTACACAGTCTTGGGTGAAGCACATGCCGTGGAATTGGTTTTCAATGCCAAACTGGAAAAGAGAGTGCACGCGGATGAAAGTGGCCAAATCCGGTACGACCAAAGGCACAAAACCCAGCCGCCCCATCTAAGCCAGGAATTTCCACCAGGCAGCCAGGCTCATCTGCACAGTGCACACCTCCAAAACAGACAGTCGTCAGTCACAAATAGACTTCTCCAACACACAAGACTCCCCTCTCGTGCTCCCAAGCTCAAGTCTTTTTCCAAGGGCGCTCGCAGTGCAGTGCGGTGCGGTGGTGCAAGGCTTCACGGGGGGTGGGAGCTTGCGGGTGGCGCCTTAGAGTGCGGTTGCTGGCGGATTGGAAGTCTACATTGCGGAAGGTACGCTCTACTCACCCGTGGCGCTCGTCTATTGTTGCTGGGTCCCAAGAATAGATGCAATTGGGACGTTCGATTAGGTTTTGGAGTGCGGGACGAGTGTGGGGATTGGTATCGGACGTGTTGTTAGTGGGTTTTATTGCGGAAGATGAGGTTGGTGACACTGGAGTTTGTGGGTTTGGAGTCGTTACGTAGTTGTGGGCGTGGTTGACATGCGCTTGGGGATTTGGGCGGTGGTGACGGCGTGGTGGCGGCTGCCGTCGCCAGCAGACGAGTAGGAAGATGTCTTAAGCTTAGATGTGGTGAGAGAGGTTCGCGATAGAGAAGAGAGCGTGGGCGGCAATCAATGCTCGCTTATTCCGAGGCGAAGCGCGAGGTCGAGGCTTTGGACGGTGAGAAGGTGTCGTCGAATCTCCGAAGCGAGCGTCTCTTCGTCGTCCGATAGGAGCTCCGATGAGCACATTGCGGCGTTGTTTGCATGTGAGAGTGTCTTCTGGAATTGCGTGACGGTGTCGATAGACGGGCTCTGCTCCAGACGCGGTTATCGGAAACAGAGGGGTGAGGCCGTTCGTGTTTTGCTACGGAGACTTGGCACTAGTATGGGGAGGTCATCGGTAGGATAGATGGGTGGGGTGAATTGGAAGGACGGGAGGCATTGTGTTGTGCGTCCAAATGGAGTTGTCTCCACAGAAGAAAACCGGGGGTCTGGTGTCCCTGAGTGTCCTTCTGATTTCTGTCCTTTCGGGGGAGGCAGCCGGTTCCGAGCGCGGGCTTTCGTTTCTTTGGCTATCTGGATGATATTCTGTGTTTGGGGAATTCTGTGTTTTGGGGGATATCTTTTTGGGTACCTGGCGTTGAATTCTGATAGCTCTATGCTAGCAGAATTTGGTCAATTGGTAGGGGCAAGCCCAGCGAGGAGAAATTTGTTGTGCCATTGTTGCCGTTCTATGAAATTGATTGTGTCAAGGTGGATAAGGTCGTGCTTGTGGTCGGATTGGGTGAGGCCGCTTGCCAATGCAACCACGGCGATGTAAAGGGGCATCGTGTCGTTGTTGTTGGATGCTGTGAGGGCGTCGTCTTGGCGCCGATCGTTTTTCTGGTGCTGGTGATGTGCAGCGCAGTACCCGAGCTTGCGTTTGATGACATTTGGTGGATCGTAATTGTGCAGGCTGTAAGGCAGTAGTAGCATCAGCAGACTCCTTGTTGGCTCCGGGATGGCTCTCGTGAGCCGAACGCTGGTGACCCCGCGGGTGGAGACCCTGTCGACATTGCCGAGTGGTGTGACGAAGAGCGCTTCCGTGAGGCGGTCGACGCGGATCAGCGCGTCACTTGCGAATGGAGGATCATTGAACGCAAACGTGTCGAAGGCCGTTCAGGCCGTGGAGTCTTTGAAGACGGACGTCGCGCAAGGTTGGCCGGGTCGGGGCTTTGTGAACTGGAAGAGTAATGAATTGTGTTCATGCAATGTGAGCCATGGAGCACGGGAGGTGTATGGCTTGTTGCGCATGTCTGGTGTGACCTGGTGATACAGGCCAGTAGTTCTGCCTTGGAGGGTGGGGCGACCGATCTTGGGTTTGGGATGTATGTCATAGCAGAGGGGACCGTAATTTGCCACGCATTTTGTACTGTCCGTTTCTGATGGACTGCATTTTCCTTGGTGTGCAGAGGACTTGCCCGGCACGAAGAAGGACTGGTCGCCCAGCAGCTGGAGGACCAAGGTGGCGCTGCAGCAGCCGACGTACCCTGACGCGGCGAAGCTGGCAGAAGTGGAGCGGGTACTGGGCGACTTCCCTCCGCTGGTGTTCGCGGGTGAGGCGCGGAGCTTGGAAGAGCGTCTGGGCGAGGCGGCTCTGGGCAATGCGTTTTTGCTGCAAGGCGGGGACTGTGCGGAGAGCTTCAAGGAGTTCGACGCCAACAACATCAGGGACACGTTCCGTGTGATATTGCAGATGGGCGCGGTGCTCATGTTCGGGGGTCAAATGCCCGTTGTCAAGGTACGAAAATTGTTTTGCATTATTGTACATTCATCTGGGTGCATCGCCTCTCATCTTTTCTTGCTGGTGTCTCGATCGTGTACTAGACCCATGAGTTTTTGATTGCAAGGCGCGCATCTGTTCGGATTGTTTTTGCGTGACGGAGTTACATGTGGACGGCATGTCGGAGGTGATGATCTCCATGGAATGAATGGTTGTCGACATGCGTGTGCAGGTGGGGAGAATGGCGGGTCAGTTCGCGAAGCCTCGCTCCAGCGACACGGAGATGGTGGGCGGTGTGGAGCTCCCGAGCTACCGCGGTGACAACATCAACGCGGACCTTCCGACGCTGGAGGCGCGCGTGCCCGACCCGGAGCGCATGGTGCGCGCGTACAGTCAGGCGGCGGCGACGCTGAATTTGCTTCGCGCGTTTGCGACGGGAGGTTTTGCGGCCATGCAGCGCGTGACGCAGTGGAACTTGAACTTCGCGGCGAATAGCGAGCAGGGCGATCGGTACCGCGAGCTGGCGCACCGAGTGGACGAGGCTTTGGGATTCATGTCCGCTTGCGGTCTGACGCTGGATCACCCCGTGATGACTTCGACGCAGTTCTGGACGTCGCACGAGTGCCTGTTGCTTCCGTACGAGCAGGCATTGACGCGCGAGGACTCGACTTCGGGTCGTTGGTTCGACTGCTCGGCGCACATGCTTTGGATCGGCGAGCGCACGCGTCAGCTGGACGGCGCGCACATCGAGTTTTTGCGCGGCGTGGCGAACCCTTTGGGCGTGAAGGTGAGCGACAAGATGGCGGCGGAGGACCTGGTGACTCTGTGCAACTTGCTGAATCCTGAGAACAAGCCGGGTCGTTTGACTGTGATCGTGCGCATGGGCGCGAGCAAGCTTCGCGAGAAGTTCCCTGCGCTGGTGCGCGCGGTGCGTCAGGCGGGTTGCATCGTGACTTGGGTGAGCGACCCGATGCACGGCAACACCGTGAAGGCGCCTTCGGGTCTGAAGACTCGTCCGTTCGACGCCATCTTGGTACGAGCCCTGTCCGACGGGAGGCATTGTGTGGTCCTTTGGTTTTGGTGGTTTAGGATTTTTTGTGTTTGCGAATTAGTCCGTCTGGACGGTGAGGTGATGAGCATTCGTGCCCTGTCCGATGTGTTACTGCGTCAGGAAGTGCTGTTATGTATATTTTTTGACGCTGAGGTTGTGCATGTTATTAATATGTGCGTCCGTTGATTTGATTTCAGGAGGAGGTGAAGGCTTTTTTCGACGTGCACGAGCAGGAGGGCACGCACGCGGGCGGCGTGCACTTGGAGATGACTGGTCAGGACGTGACGGAGTGCGTGGGCGGTGGCCGCGAGTTGAAGTACGAGGACCTGAGCTCGCGGTACCACACGCACTGCGACCCGCGTTTGAACGCCTCGCAGGCTCTGGAGCTTGCGTTCATCATCGCGGAGCGTCTGCGCCGTCGTCGTCTGGCGGGTGCCAACAACACGTTCCTGCAGAACGTCACGGCGCAGCTCAGCGGACTCTTCTAGAGCCCGGCCTCTGACAATGGGCTCTGATCGACCTCGTTAAAACTCTGAGGTCGTGCAATGTTAATTTTAGTTGTAAATTGTAGTAATTGGGTCTCCCTCTGTGGCAATGACTTTGTGGTGTGCCATGGATGACACTATTTTTGTGAGCATTGAACCACTTGCTCATCGTTCCTGGAGAGTTGAGTTGCCTTATTTGGAAGCGTCTGTTACTTGAAGTCCAGCTGGGCACAATTTTCTGTTCTGTATTGGGATTCGATGCAAAAGGATAAAACTGTATGTATCTATATAAATTGGGAGCTTTAGCTTCGTTGCTGTACTTGGTCCTTATTTGCATTTTTTGCCCCGCTTTTGTCTTTCATCATGACTCAGCTGTTTCGCTGACTCATCGAGCACTCAATAAAGGACTACTTTGTTATCTCACTACACTTGAATTGGAATTAGTCGTGTCGGTGAACTTTGGAACTCATCGAGCCATTTTCAAGAGGGTACGGCGATCTCAATGTTGAACATTTGAGTATGGGTGATGATTTTGTTAGATCATGCTGCAATATCAGCCTGAAAATTGGAGTATGTGTAAGGATTTGTGCGAAGCGTCTCTGTTCCTGGTTTGTGCAATCGATAGAATGGATTTGCTCTTTGGCAATCTATTTTGTTCTACCATGTGCCTTCTCTTTTAAATTCCTTCAGGTCCTTCTCATACTAAACCTCATCTACTTGATCATCTTCCTTCTTGGTGTAGTGGATGGAGCACATGCAAATGACACAACATGCACATACTAAAGTTGACAAAATGTGTAGTGGAAAATCCCAATGAGTGAGCAATCTTGTGTTGCCTAATTGCTTCCTAATTTGCATGTTGCTCCTAATTTGCATGTTGTCACATATTATAATAGGTTGATGCATGCCTATTCAAAGTAAGTTTACATCAACCTCACCATTGGTGCTTGGTGGATACACTTGTTTTCATTATAATTGGAAACTTAATAACTTTGTGGAGGTTCTCTTCCAATTAAGTTTGGAGTTTTATTGTATTTGTTGACTTCCATTATATTTGACATTGTCCATCATTGATTATTATTTTGAAGCAAAAGTTTTCATGGACATGATCATTGCACAAAATCACGAGCCCTTTGTTTAAGCAATTTAGAGTTCAAGCATGTATGTAGACTAGTGGATGCCAAAGCAATTCATCCAAATAATCTTTTGGCAAAGGTGATAGTGTATTAAGGGAAGCTCCTCTCTCCTAGTGTAGGTTAACCTTGAAAGGATGGAGCCTAGATAAATGAGGTCATTAGGCAAGTACAATCCTATTTCTAGATAGATAGGTACTCTCATGATTTCTATAATGTCTTGAAGGTCATTCATTGAACACTTTTAGTCTTCAATGTCCTTATTGAGTGAATAATGCTATTTATGTACAAAAATTTAAACATTTGTTTGGATTTAATCACTTCAATTTGTGATTGTTTGGATATTCCACAATAATACTCCACAATATATGATGGTTGACAATGATATTCAAAAATGATATTCAAAGTGCACCGGATATTTTAGAGATGATTTATGCTTTCTTGATGCTTTGTTCTTTTGCCTTTACACTTACATTAGAAGATATTTGAAGGCATGAAGAGGCCGCAAGTTCTTCTGAGTTCCCTAGGTGTGGGAACTTGCCACATTAGTAGTATGACATGGCACAAATATTGCCATGTCAAAAATACTACTATTTTAATTATTTTTTAATTATTTTTTTTAATTCAATTTTAGGTTTATCAATACTTTTTAGAAATTTTGGGAAAGGCTAATTTTTAATTTCTTTTTTCGAAAAATTCGGGAATTCATCCTCTTATTATGCGTTGGTTCCCAATTTCTGGTAGCACAAGGAATAATACAAGGAACAACCTTGAAACAAGCTCTTAGAGCCCTCAATTCTCCTCTAATGGTCAATCTTTGGGGAGTCAATGTGATGGATATTTAGAGTAGCATGAGTTAGAATCAAGTAAAATGTAACTTTTCTATGCTTTGACAAATTTAAATGACTGATTGATGTGATTATGTGACATTAGTCACAAGCATCATGCATTGACAAATTTGACTATTGAAGGTGGGCACCCCCAAACCAACACATTTTGCTACTATGCCTAGTTACTATTATTAATTAGACTGATCAAATTTTCTTATTTCTTTTTTGTTGGCAAGTGAAAGGAGTTTCTAACACACCAAAGAATACAACATTTAGATACCTCATGCAAAAATTATGAAAGGTCAAAGTATTTTTTGGTAGATGATCCAAATTCATTTTTTCAACATGCATACAAATTGATTTTGGAGATGTATATTGAGAAATGATGGTGATTTTAGGCAAGGTGTGATTTTGGGTGTATACACTTTATTTTATGATTTGTAGGAAGTGTTCATGAAGAACTAGGTTGGGGTGCTTGTGATTTCTCAAATATCCATACATTGTTTACCATATTTGTACTTGAAACAAGAATACATTATAATGGGTCACCAATCTAGGAGAGGTGCACTATGGTGACAAATATGCATGGTTAGTTTCTTCTTAGTAAGGTGTAGGAGTGTAGAACTCGAAAGTAATTTAACTACTTAAGCTAAATTCACACCATGGATGAAGAAATGATGTAGAACAAATTTTAAGCTCGTAGGATTAACAAGAGTTAAAAATGTAACTCGTGTGAGGATAAATATTCCTTCCAAGATTGGGTGTTAGTTCTTATAAAGGGGGAAAACATATTCATGAAGGATGAGCACTAAATTGCATGACTTCATCCTCTATATGGGGTTTAAATACCCTCTCTATTCCTATTCAACATAGATTGTTTTGAAGATTACAAGTTCATGGTGTAAATTACAATTGGCAAGAGTTTAAGAAATAAACCACCTATCATATCATGCTCCACATTGAATTAGGCTGAAGATTACCCCCTTGTACAAGATGCAAATCATCCAATTTGAAAGGGGGAATTGGAACTTTGGGATATATTTTATAGCTCATTAAGTCATAATATATTTATATTTGAATCAAGTACATTATAATTAAATGAATAATACAAATTCAGACAAAGATATATTCAAGTTCTCAAATTTTCATGATTCTACATTGTATAAAAACTGCAGCTCTACAACCACAAACTCATCACAATTTTAAGCACTACAAAAATCCCATTGATACTTTATGAGTTCACAAAAAAATTCAAGCCAATAGAAGCTCACTCGCACCATCAAATACATCTCCATATCATAAAACACACATTCTACAGTTACATCTTTGTATCATTCAACACATATTCTACACCAGGACACCAAATGTATTCAACATCCTCTAGGGGTTGATAGAATTAAGACACCTGTGATTATCGGCCATGTCTATTCTCATGGTGTTGATTCATCAAGTAGGCAATTGATGTGAGAATTATCGTCCAATGTTCCAAATATCAAACAGATAGTAGGCGGATCTCTCACAAAATTACAACAACCAAGCTGCTTAAATTTTTATCACGATTTTTCAAGATTTGCAGAACTTGCCAGTTGTGAATACCTTAAATAAGTTATATCTAGAAACGGCGATTCTCCATACACATGAAATACAACGAAGTTTTTCATCACGAATCAACGCTTTGAAGCCGAAGAAAGCTTCGGTTGCACAATTCGCCTTGTAGGATGACGACAGCGGTTACTCATGATGATCACAAGATGAAAAAAAAAACCTTGCAGGAATCAGGTGATTAAGACTGATGAAGATGGCCCAAAATTGGGAAAACCCACAGAGACAGAACCTCTCAGAAACTCAATTGATTCAATGGCCCAATAAAACATGTCCGTCATACTACAACGGGCAGTCCTAAGCCGTGGCAGACGTAGTGCCGCTCCGCAGGCGACCTTGGTTCTTCCTCCTTGGTGCAGCAACCTCTTCAACCTCCTTCTTCACTGGCGCCTCCTTCTCCGACAGGATCAGCTCAATGTGGCAAGGAGATGACATGTAAGCTGCATGTCAACACGTCCAATCCAGCTCAGTCCCATTACTCCGACAGCCTTTCCACAGAAATCTACAAAAAGAAGAAAAGCTCACGAGCAACCACGACTTCACATTGACGGGAGAGGGGACCACTTACGGTTGATACGTCCGTGAGCACGGTACGTGCGCCTGCGCTGCTTCTGTGCCTTGTTCACTTGAATGTGAGATACAACAAGAGTGTCCACGTCTAGACCTTTCACCTGCAATTGTCACACAAAGAAGTTCAGTCAAGCACCGTTTCCAACCTTCCTATTTGCAAACTCCCAGACTGACTGGCAAATTAGTATGGGATCTGTCGCTACGAACCTCTGCGTTGCTCTCGGCATTCTTCAACAGACCCAGCAAGAACGTTGCTGACTTCACCGGCCAACGTCCCTGACCATTCGAGTGCCGTGCCTTGACCTGAGCAGTGCGCCCGACTCCGCCACAAAACCTACGGAACGGGATGGCCTGCTTGTGAGCGCACACGTCCTCCAGGTACCTCTTGGCCTTCGCCAACTCCATGTGCTTGATGGCTTGCGCTGCCTCCCTCGAATTCTAAACCAGACAACAATTTTCCGTCAACTCCGTCTCCTTTCCCGCACCCATACACGAGGTTCTCCATTCATCATTCACTGTCTTTTACAAACCAGAGTAACCCTAAAACGCCAAATGTATCTACAAATCAAGCCTACGACCCTAAACCCTGAACCCAAATTTGTTACCTTGAAGTGCACACGCAAATCCGATCCCCTGGCCTTACAGGCTGCAACCACAAACAAAAGATACATGTCAAATATTCAGCCACCAGCTGTATTTGATCACAGTAAACTCGATTCTGGGCTAACTAATGCTGCCATGTAAAACTTGAGAGAGCCAGCAAGTCGACTTACCCTTGGTTGAATTGTCGGGGTCCCTCGCGTACTTCACCTGCGCGTGGAATCACACAACACCCTCTCCCGCTATCAGAACGGAGCCGTCCTCACAACCTGACCTAAAAAGTGGATATGCCCCTAAACCCTAAATATGAACCACACACTCAGCCTCGTCACTAGTCCACTCGATAGTCATAGTCATGCAAGTCGACGTAAAAATAGTTATGAATCCATTGCTCATTGATCCTAAGAATCAGTGCGCATGAATCCCTTGCTTTTTGATCCTATGCAATATGACATGAACGCCGTGATCAAGGACCGATCAGCGTTTTCTGAAAAGGCGTGCGGGCAGTTCAGAATAGACAAGCAGACACGGAATCGGTAGCAATGGGCAGAATTGAAATAAGACTGTGATTGCGTACCATGATTGCGGAGGGAGAGGCGATGCTCTTCCGGGGGGACGTGAAGTCGGGTCGGAATGCAGCAAAAGAAGGGGACGGTGAAGCAGGGCTAGGGTTCATACCAGGGTTTTGGACACTCACTGACGAATGTAGGATTTTCTTGGATGAATGTAGGATTACCTTAGATGAACTTGTGCCTCTTAACCCTGTAAGCACGGTCTGGTCACCGTGGATATCTTCTTTTTTGAAACAGTGTGAATCATCTACTCTAGAGAATCGGAAAGTAATCATTGAAGGTCATACTACTGTGCAAGACCTCCCCTCTTTGCACAAAATTCCAAGGATGAATAATGGCACTTCTGTCTCTCATGTGAGAGTTCTTTGTCATCCATCGGACCACTCTAGTCCGCAGGGTCCTTACTAGGTTAACCCTTGAACGTCGAGCTGATGACCATGGAAATCAGGCATTTTGAAACCGTGTGACATCATCCACTTTAAAAAAATCAAAAATACTCATTGGGAGTCAAATTACTGTAGAAGATTTCCCCTTTCCACCCCGAGGATGAATAGTTGCAATTTTGTCCTACAAAGGAGAATTCCTTGACATTCATCGGACAAAAGATGTCCGCCGCATCGTTTAGGGGTTAACCTTACGTAGGAGACATCTTTGGCGTGGTTCAAGCAAAGAAGTAGAGAAGGTAATAATCATTTTCATTGGCCAAAGATAGTATTTCATCTAGCATAGTAGAACCACCCATTACCAAACACTTAAGCATTTTTTGCATGATTTGGATTAGTAGAAGGCAATATTCATTTCTTGCCTTGCAAAAAGATAGAAATGATGAATGGTGTCAAATTTTCATAATTTTTTTTCTTAAATTCAAATTGTTATGAATTTTGGAAGCCAAAAGTTGGCCTGCATCCATCCCCAATACATAAAGTCTTCCATAATCACTTATCCAAAGACTAATTTGGTTCTCAAAACCAAGCACATGTGTCATGATTGGGATGGATAGAAGATGGTCAAAAATCAAGAAATTAATGGTTAAAAATCTGTCATATCTTTGTTAAATTTTCGAGTACCTATAGATTGGCCATGGGGCTTGGTTGGTTCTACCATAGAGCATTCACACCAAACAAACAACCACTTAGAATTAAGGCCATGTCATCATCTCTCCTATCAAAACTCAAGATGAAGGCATACTTGTAATAGACAAGTTTGGGATCACGTCAAGAGGTGATTCCAAATGTGTCTAGTGGCTTTGTTTTTTGTTTCTTCATTCTTCATGCTTCAAGCAAAGGCCGAAAAGCTTAGGAAAATGCAACATTGTTTAGAATTTAAGGAGATTGATTCTCAAACCTCTTGGCCCATAATAAGTGCAATTACAAGTGTGATGAAATGACTTCGCAAATAAAAGTGTGAAACGACAAATGAGTTGTGCTTCTCATTGAGGAGGTATAATTAATGACTTAGATTTTCTTTGGCAAATCGCATTGTCATGGTATAATTTTCTTCTAGTATGCCTTTGAAGTTGTTTTTAGAAATATTGTGATTGCTAGTTTCTATTCGATTTCCTATTTCTAATCTTGCTTACTAATGACTGAATGAATGCATTACCAATATGAAGTCCATTGACAGAGGAAAATCTTACAAGAGTCTCTTGCTCTAGTAATTGAAGTATTTTCACAAGAATCGATTTGTTCTCAAGCCATTAGTATCAATAATGCTTGTGGTATTGATGATCGTAATAAATATTTATTGCAATTTTTTAAGGTTAGGTGTCGATTTTTTTGTGCATCAACTTGAATTATACATACAATTGGAGAACAAAATGGAGAGAATAAATAGAATGTTAGTGGTTAATTTTAGGATTACCAAGGATGGAACTACTTTGTTATGGATTGAGTTGGTCATTGTGATAGGTCAAAGATGTGTCAATCATGTTACATGTTGCAAAATATTGTATGAGGATTTGACCAAGTGATGGATTCTAGGGCAAATACGATCTTATCATGTTCAATTTTCACTCAATATGTGAAAATTAAAAAATACTGACATGAAAGTATTAAAATATTATTTCACTCGACATCTAGTTGCTAGTGTGAAACCACTCATTGAAAGAACAAAATCAATGATGACATGGCAACTTCTATGAATGCCAAAATATACAATATTCATTTGACAAATTAGTGTAATCAATTGACAAATGAACAAATAAATCACCTCAAAGTGAAATAAATTCTATTCTAAAGTATAATAAGTGTAGATGCAACCTTCTCTAAATTGGTTGTATTTTCAAGAATAATATTGTAAACCACATCAATACATATTATAATACCACAATAGTAAATAGAAGAACTTTTATACATAAAAAAAACTACCATAGTTAGTATAGTTAATTTTCAATAAAAAAAAATCACATTTAAAATATTCTTTTGTACATGAAACGAATCAATTTCATGATTTTTTCCTATTTGAAAATTTTTAATGTTCAATATTATTCTATTAATCCCTAAACGTCTAGATTCATCTTCAAAATTGACAATTTGAGAAAAATCATTATAAAGTGCTATTTGGAAGCATATTTTGGAATTAATATACAAATAAAAGTTGTAGATTTTGAGTTGTGGATTCCATCCGTACAATTAGATTTACCAATGTTATCACTAATATTTTAAAATAAATTTTGAATGGAAAATTTCAAAATTCCTTCAAAATTTGATTACAAACAAAATCTTATCCTTTTTTTAGTAAAATTTATTGGAATGGATTTGGAATGGGGTTCTTTTCACAGGGTGATTTTTGATAATTTTGTGTTCTTAAAATCTATGAACTCATTTTTGCAAATCCAATTTTGAACTAGAGTCAATGCAGTTTTGGCTTGGTCAACTACTTGACATACTTGCACATTTGTAATTTTAGAAAATTATGCACTCTAGTAACACCAAATCCAACCCTTAGATAGGACAATATCTTAACAATGTATCTCCAAAAATTAAAAGAACTTTCATTTAAGCATAAAGAGGATGAAACTTTAATTTCAATATGTTCATCATCTAGAGTGACATCATCATGTTTAGGGGTTAAATATGAAATCATTAAATTTGCATGTTGTACACTTTAAATGGGTTTTAAAACTACACAAAAAAAATTTTGTATTTTTTATATGAAAAGTACTTTCAATGATTGTGTGAATTTTAAATTAGGTTACTTAATTTTTTTTCATTTCTAATTGATTCATTTAAAATTCATTTTTTGAGAAAATTAGAAAAAATCTTGAGATAATTATTAATAAATATTTTGATAACTTTGAATCCAATTGTTTTATTTATTATTGCACAAGATATAAGATTGAAATTGCTTATGAGCAATATAGAATGCAACATATAGTGTAGAAAATAGTTGTATAAAAACAATTATCATTAATTTGTAATTATTCAACTACTATTTTCCAAGAAATTTTCCAAATAACATGTTTTTAAAATTTGATGAGTTTCAAATTTCAAGAAATTAATTTGTAAGCATATTGCCAAAGCACAAAATAATGAGTTATGTATTATATTATATGAATATATTAAATAAATATTTATATATACTTTATTATCATTTTTTCTTCAATTTTTGAGTATGCTCATTTTTGAGATTAGATTGTTTAGAATTTTTGTTTTTGAATCATGAATATAATATATAAGTTTTTTGTATTATGGTTTTACAGTAGTACTTAAGATTGTAGTTATTACAATTTCAAATTGTACAATTTGTTGTAGCTTAATTTTATAGGTAATTTGGAGATATAATTCTACATCAAATTAGTCAAATTTTTATTATGGTATGCATTGTAGATTTTATTTGTATTTAATTATAAGATTCTAAAATGGATTTATGTTATGTACCAATGATGCAAATTAATATGAATGTAGCAAAATCAAGAAAAATGCACCATATTATGGTGCAAAATGATTTGTATGAGATTTTAACAAAGATTAACTGAAAGATTCCTAAAAAATGATATTTTTATAACAACAAATATTTTAAAATGAAAACATAAAATTTAGATTGGTAAATAATCCAAACTATTTTTATCAAAATTAGTGAGTGTGCCATGGATATAGATAAAAGCATTTCAACTACAAAATTCTTGGCACAAAAAGAATTTCCAACTAATAAAATCAATGATAGTAAAATTTTGGCAAATAAGTTTACTTCAAGTTTAACCCAAATCTCTAATGATGAATCAATTATACATACCTCGTCTGAATCTTCAATCTGTTTTGAAGATGAATCTACATCGATCAATGATTTACAATACAATTCACATCGTGGCCCATGGTTGAGGGCACTCATTCTTGGAGCAAATGACGGACTTGTTTCTATAGCATCACTAATGTTGGGTATTGGAGCTATTTCTAAAACTTATGATGGAAAAGCTATGGTACTAAGTAGATTGGCGGGTTTGGTAGCAGGGGCATGCAGTATGGCTATTGGAGAATTTGTATCTGTTTTTTCTCAACGTGATACAGAGCTTGCAGATCTTGAAAAAGAACGTAAGGTAACCTTGTTCAATTTTCTATTGATTTGAATTTTGATTGATAGTAGAAGCATTTTCATTCGAGCATTTTAACTTATCATAATATTTAACTTGAATACAATTCCAAATATACAATTCTTTTGTAACTTATTAAATAATGCCAAAAGCATTTGGAAAATCTTTGACAAATTTCCACTTAGACCCTAATTATCAAATCAATCATGCTTTTAATAAAATATTTAAAACTAAATTTTGAAACAAAAAACTAATGTGTTGCTTCCTAAATTACTATAACAAAGGATTGATTGAATTTTTAAAAATTAAATAAAATCTTAAAGAATAGAGATTTTATGCTATAAACTTATTGTCTAATAATATACTTTATAGCTTTTCCATCTATTCTAAAATCTTTTCTAAAAAAATTGAACTTGGAATTACAAAAATGTCATCATTTTTAATCAGAAAATATAAAAAATGGATAAAAGAAATCAATTTCAGGATTGAAATTTTAGAAATTCATTAAAATATTCAAAAGATTTGTTAAAGTTTTAAACTATTTTTATAGATACTTTAAAAAGTTTAATTCTCAACTCCACATTTAAATTCAAATCTTGAAATTTTCTTTTCTATTTTTTACTTAATTTGAAATTCACATTATGAATATGTTTTACATTAAATCATTTAGAAAATTAGAATTTTGCATTCTATGGAGGAAAAATAATTTTGTACCAAACTCTTGTCCCAAAGTTGCTAAAATCAAATTGTTTGTCCTATAACATTTTTAACAAATGACTATGAAAACACAAATCTTCTTTGTGAAAGAAATATTCTTTCTTGCTATATATCTAGGATGTTTTAAAGTTAATCTTTGAAGGACCGAGGCACATTTTGAGCAATAATTGTGAAAAAATATCACTTTTTAGGACAATGAGAAAAAAGGATTTTAAAAATGTTCTTTTTCAAAATTCAACTATACAAGTTTGAACTAGACTAGCGTAAAAATATCCAAAAAAATTAAAAACTTTGACAAAACAAATTCAAAGATTATAGCATTTAAAGTAGAAAGAGTTTTTTGTTTGACCTTTCCCAACAAGGCAAGCACACTTCAACTCCTCTTAGATTGAGATTTTTAAGCTACATAAAGTGTTTTGTATGTTTACATCTTGTATCATATAAATTACATACTTGCCAAATTTCTAAATTATAAAAAGAGTTTTGCACATGATGCCAAAAAATGCCCAAGTTGTCTAAGAAGTTCAAGGGAATATAAATTTTCTTTCAAACATCCAATGGAAAAAAGAATTACATTCCCACTTAAGGGAGGACATGTTCACACCTTGTATCAAACTTTTGTAAACATGCAAGCAAAATTGACTTTGGAGGAGCCTACTTAAGATTTCTTATGTCCATTGAACAAACATTCGGTCCTTTTTGGGTTATGAAAATATATTATGGTTGCAAGCCGCTCATTAGATGGTTCACTAGGGGGAATACCTCTAATATTAGGGAAGGCAAAAAAATCCTTCCAATGAAGGTCAAGAATGTTTTGTTTCATACAAATTAATGATATTTTTATCTTCAAATTCAAGTCGAAGGAATTAAATGTTTATAAAAATATAAAAATTCCTTAGAATTTTTTATAAAATTGGGCAACAATTTTGTTTTATTTCAATTTGTTATACAATTTTTGTGAATTACAAACTATATTGTTGAAGAGTTTTATTTTGGATTAATTAAAAATAAACATCTTTGGGTGTACAAATTAATAGCAGATGAATAATTGATACTTCTATCGTCAGTAATAAAACAAAAGATAATTGATCATCACTATAGTTTTTTTGTTAAAAACTATGTTCATTAATTAATAATTATTTTCAATACATATTGAATTTAAACTATGCAATTCAAATGTATACTATATTTTATCTATTGATCATTTGATCCAAAAATCCTAATAAAATTGTGAAAATTATATAAATGAATATAATTAATTCATTGATGGAAATTTATTTAGGATTGAAATTAAGCTTGTAGGTTATTTTAACTTTCATCTACACAAATGGAGAAATTTATTTAATTTCTATATATTTTCATTTTAAATATGGATTGTTGTATAAAAGACCTATAGTAAGTAAAAGACATGATTGGCTCATCTACACAAATTCTTTTTTAAAAGATTTGATAGATGTTGAAAATATACATATTTTACAATAATTTTTTTGTACAATTCTTCTTGATAATATATTTGTTCCCAAAAAATTTTAGAATTACTTCTTGTCACATCTACCTAATATGTAAGGTATACTATTTTCTAACACTATTTTCCATTACACTTTGCATGCTATCTAAGTATTTTTCTAGAACAATTGTGGATGAAATTCATAGTGATAGTTGATATCATTATTATACATTTGCTTTGAAATTTAGAATATAAAATAATAAATTAACATAGAATTTTTTATATTTTTAAATATGTTGTATAAACTATTTTAGGTATGGAGGGTACTATTAAGTATTTATTATCAAAGATTTGAAGCTAAAATTTTAAAAAACAAATGCTAATAGATTTGTAGTTGTAATCTTAGAAAAGAATTATAAAAAAAAGTTAATTTGATGTTTATAGAGGTTTGTAGATTAAGCTCCCTTCATCATGCATTTTTGCATATGAAAATAAACGAGTGATTTGATATTTTGATTGGTACGCAATCATCATCATAGAATTGTCAAAAATTAATTTAAAAATTAATTTAAAAATAAACAAAAATGAAAGTGCCCAATTTTAATTTTGATTTTACACATTTTAGTTTGTTTAATAGAGAATTATTTAGTGCTTCATCTTCTTTGAATACAATTATTATAAGAGTTCAAATATTAGAGACATTTTTATATTTTAAAAATATTTTATTAAATTTTAATTTATTTATTTGAAAAAAACCATGAATATTGAACAAAAATGTAACAACTAGTACAAGTCATTCTTACAATCACCTATGTTATATATTCCATTTTCTTAATATGACAGACATATTACTAAAATTCACATCATTATAATTGAATTTTTTGATACAATAGGATTAATGATAATCAATACAACAATTCTTTTATTTTCAATATGAAGGTATTTGAACTTTATACTCTAAACCTAACGTATGGAAATTGTCTTCTTAAATTTTACCATCAAAAATCATCAACATGATGCAATGATGAATGTATTCATATATTACAGAAACACTTGTTGAAGGGACCATCAACTCAAACTCAAGAACTTGAAGAACTTACCCAGGTCTATGTCGAGCGAGGCCTCAACTATTTTCTTGCCAAACAGGTGGAGTTTTTGTCATCATTTCGAAAATGGGACAAGAAAATAGTAATAAAATGAAATTGTGATTTCCTTTATATAAGATTTATTTTCCTACCATTTTTTTTATTAGATTCTATAATCAAATTATTTACATCAAAGTAGCATTTTTACAGGTTGCTGAAGAAATGTCTAAAGTTGATGTATTGAAGGCGCATGCAAGGGACAAACTTGGAATAGACATGGATTCTTTAGCAAATCCTTTACAAGCAGCTATTGCATTAGCAGTTGCTTTTGCATTAGGGGGTGCAATTCCATTGCTTAGTGGTTCTTTCATTACAAATCTCACAATAAGGATAGTTTCCATTGTAATTGCCTCTACACTTGCACTAGTGGGATTTGGAGCACTTGGAGCTTGGCTCGGAGGGGCAACAATAGGCCCTGCTGCCATTCGTGTATTGATTGGAGGTTGGATTGCTATGCTCATTACATATGGGATGTTAAAGCTTGTAAAAGTAGCAGGAGTTTCATCATGAATTTACTAAGTTGATAATCAAACTTGATTTATCACCTTGCTAACCCATACATGGCAATGAATTTCTAAACAAGTTTTAATTGTTGCTATCTTTATAATTATTGGAACAAATATAGAATTGATTGCTTGATGCAACAAACTTCTTTCAACTTTAGTATTGAATAAATAGAACTTCAACCTCCAATCCCAAAGGTGCAATCCTTTACTCTAATCCCAAAGGTCTAGAATTCAGCCTTTTAGTACCTAAATTCAACCCAACCATAAATGAGGGTATTCCATGGATTGTAGTTTAGACTCTCTTTTATCCCCCACCCCAATATTTAAATTCATACCTCATTTTTTAATGACTTTTGGATTGCACCTTTTGTTTTGAGATTGGAAGCTAAGGTCCATAATTTCAACTATACAAATATAAAAAGGAAAATTATGGCAAATTCAAAGCATACTAAGTTAATGCAACCAATGGGGCAACCAGCTAAGATTCTCTCTTCATTGTATGTTTTTTCAATCTTCATCATTATCTCCGGAACAATACATGTCAATAATTGATAACAAATGAACCAAACCATTGAAGAAAGATTCAAGAATTTAACTTCAACAAATTAATTAAATAAGTGTATGACATGTATCAAACAAATTAATAGATTGGGGTGAGTTCCAAATTTGTGAAAGAAAAGGTTTAAAAGATATTCAAATTAGTGTCATGTCCTCTATGTAAAGCTCGGGGGGGGGCACTCCCTTGTATATTTTGCATGCATGTGCCATAATGACCTATTTAAAGGGGGGGTATTTGCCTCATGAAATGGATTAAAAGGCATGATATTTTTTTTAAAATAAAGGTAAAACTTGATAATTAATGGTACATATTATTACTTATAATTTTTTCAATCTGTCATTTTAAAATGGGGTATCTTACTTATATCCCATTTTTTTCCTTTTCACCCCATTTTTTTCCTTTTCACCCCATTTTTTTTCCTTATACCCCATTTTTTTTCTTTGAACCCTTTTTTTCTAGAACACCCCATTTCTCTCTCTCATACCCTATTTTTTTCCTTACCACCCATTTTTTTCCATAGCACTATTTCTTTCTCATGTACCCCATTTTTTTCTTTGAACCCATTTCTTTTGCATAGCACCCCATTTCTTTCTCTTCTATCCCATTTTTTCCCCTTACAACCCATTTTTTTCTTTGCATCATTTTATTTCTTAAAATTTTTTTTCTTGAACAAACAATTCCTTTCCTTTACACTCCATTTTTTCCAACCAATCCCATTATTTCCTTCAACCCATTTTCCCCTTATCCCCCATTACATTTTGGACACCTTATTTCGCATGGACATTTGTCATACTACTAAATTTGTATAGCAATTTCCAAATCTTGGCGAGAACAAGAGCCTACATACACGCATAAAGATTCAAAGTGAAACACATATGCAAAGGAAAGAATCTGAATGTGCATACAAAGAAAAAAAATTCAGAAATGACTAAATTGAAGTCAACTTCACTGATTGTGGGGAAGATTCCACATCACCTATAGCCCACCACGCCCTCCAGCATAGATTCACACACCCTGAAATTTTGGAGGCAAACGCATGATCCAGAGAGCACAAATGGCATAGCTGTTTGAATTACAAAATATGTGTGATGTCTTTCCCTCCTCCAATAGAGCATTAGAACCAAAATCTCCATTGTTGTATGTTGAAGTGGCTCACTACAAGCCGTTGGACATGTAATAAACACTATTAGATGTAAAGATAAAGTACTCACTTTTCATCCATTCGAATTAGTGAGTGCCACAAATTAGTATCACTCTACCATTCTAGGCCCATATACCTTTTCCCCTATGGTATTTTAGATGTATCGGTGACATAATATATGGGTAATATACTTAATGCTATAGTATTTATAATGTGATCTTACATTTTTTGAGCATTGTATATTACATGTACTTTTTTCCCAAAATTTTCTGCAAAGAATATATTAGACCCTATTTTTTATCACACATGGGTTCTACTATTTTTGCCAGTGCCCCCTCCCAAGATGTAAAACTTAGGAACACTTCAAAAAATTCTAAAAAAACAACAACATTGGCCTACCCAACATCCCTTTGGTCTCTATCCTTCCTACATAACTCACTTTCAACTTCAAGAATGTGAAAGGGAGAAATGGCCTTCTTTACCTCTTATAGCTTTAGATGAAGACATTTACAAACTTGTAAAGCTAGAGTTGACAAAAAGATATTCAACAATAGCTAGATTTAAGCTTTACTCCCAAGCTTTAGCAATCTTAGAAGATATCATGTCTAGATGATGTCATTAATCAAATGATTTAAGATAATAACACCTTCAATTGTTCAAATGAGGATTTGAGTATGGTTCCTATTATATACATTTAAATTTCGTTGTTGTATCTTGTTGGTAGTCACGATATAAACTAATGCATCTTAGATGAAGCATTGAAACTAAAAGAACTGAAGGTCTACTACATTGTGAATGTAAAGGACAAAAACAAAATCATTCATTACACTCCATGGATTCAAAAGTCACCTATAGATTCATCACACTTGCATAATTCCATGATTGAGAAATGAAAAGGTAGAAGGCATCTTACATCAATAGTCTCAATAAATTTAAACTCCCTTACTTAACTATCACAGAAGACATTTCATGTTGCATATTTAATTAAGTTGAAAAAACAAATTTAGCATATGCTATAAAAAGAAATATTCCTTCAAATTTTGTCTTTTCTTTGTATAAAAAATATTTTTTCAAAAATTATAGCATCTATACATTAAATGAGGTTGATAGTTTATTTTGTTTATTATTGTGAGATCTCTGAAATTGTGCACAAGTTCTTAGCATTGTTGGAAAGCTCTTTGCAAGAAGGGGTGTAAGGACTTTGTTTCATGGCATTTGGGTCTATGACATGAAAATTATTGAACTCCAAAGTTTTTATGACTTAAAAAAATAAGAAAAAGAATTTTATTTGAATGAATTTTTGGTTATAGCAATGGCACGTGGCACACTAGTCTATACCTTAAATGAGGTTGTTTGTTTTGTTTTGTTTGTTGTGTATAGTGATATGCCTTTGATTGTGCGTCCTTGAGTTGCATTCTTGGTACCATTGGAAAGCTCTCTACTAGGAGGGATATACAAACTTTATTTCATGACATTTAGATATATGGTGTGAAAGATATTCAATTTTGAAGTTCTTATAAATTAAAAAAATTACTTTTACTATGGAGTATTATTTTGGTTGTGACAATGTTATAAAGCACACTAGTCTATTTTGAAAATTATTTTTTGATAGCTAAGTATGGTATGTGAAATCCAAAATGAAAATCAATGAACCACAATTAGGGCCACTTTATATTATGTGGAGAAGTGCACCAATCAAGAATTGTAGAAAAATGGCATTATATGATTGGTGGAAATTTGGTACTTCACTAGATGGGGTTTATACTATAACCAATACTTGTTGGGTGGAGGGCTCCAAATATAGATAAAAAATGACATGGTTGCCTATGTAGGCACTTTTTGTAAGGGGAGTTCTCTAAAGGTCAAGTTCCTTGGGTGACCTCAACCCTTTGAACAAGAAACTTGGCTTGTGGAGAACTCCAACTTCATTTATTGTCTTTTCATTGTAGCATATATGAGCTTTGTGATTGAGAGCTTTATTTTTTTCAAATAGCATTATTTGTCTCTTTGCTTCTTCTTCTTTCACATTGCAAAACACTTTTCGTTATGAAGTTGTGTGGAAGACTTTTCCACTTGCTGTTTACACTACAACCGGTCAAAACTTCTTATTGCATTATTTTATTGTCTTTTCATCTTCAATCTCCAATGTCCCACTGATTGCCTCAAATAACCATATCTTGGCCAAAACTTCTTAACCCAAACTTCTCGAACCCATGAGTACACTTCTCCTCGAGAAAGTAAAGCAACACTAACTTACTCTAAAATGATTCGAATAGCAATCATCACATCATCATTCAACTACCCTTAAAAAATAATTTATTTATCATTCATCACTTCCATAGGAAATTAGGAAGATTCCAGTGAGCCCTCAAAGGACACACACTCACTCAGTTGCTGAATAGTAAATGTAAAAGACAGGACGCCCCCAAGTACGCCACTATGCCCCCAGGTAGACCGGCCTCCAGTTGCTTTAAATCTATACCCGTACTGACATATTTGTTTTCTATATACCGGTGTTGCAATATCACATTGGCGGCTCTCTAGGGAAACACGAAGCCGGGCGGCGATGGCGTATTGTCTCTCTTGTGACCAATTCCACACTCGAACCCTCTCGTGCTTCGTTCTTCCACAGCATCTGCGCGCGCCATAGCCGCTCTGGCAGTAAGTCGAGTTAAGTTAGTGTGAGTACTTGGACAAGCTCACGATACGTCGTCTTCTCCGTTGTTGGCGAGTACTGTAGTTCCTTGGAAGAAGTTCGATTCTTTTCTGCTCTCGAATCTCGCCTTCGAAACGTGTCTCTGGATGTGTGCGCTTCACGTTGTCCTGTCCTGACGGCATCTGCTGTGGCATCTAAGCTACTGTGGTGTATGGACTTTCAATCCGGAAGTGTTCGACGGCCGAATTGATCGTGTGTTGGAGATTAGGGTTTGATTGCTCCGGGATGTGGCCTCTCCGGTAATGGTGGTGTCGGTGTCGGCGGAACAGACCGGAGAATGATGCGTTGTCTTGACGAAGGTTCGACAAGCGGAGGTCGCTAGCGCTATGATGCAGTAGGTGACCTTGGCATTTTTCTTTTTTGAAGTTTCTTCCGGAATGCTTGATCGGAGTCTTCGTTTCGCGCTGTTCTCGAGGGTTGGATGCCTTGAGTTGATGCTCGAATGCGTCTTATGCGGCAGTCTCTTGACTAAGTTAAGTTCGCTGGATTAGGATTTTACGTGGTGAGAGTGGAGTATTCTCGTACTTAGCGATTCTGAAAGTAGTCATACTTGTAAATTGTTGAATCTTACCGCGAGGTTTTTGTGTACAAGAAGAATCTGTATTTGGTGTTCGATTTGTAGAAAGTGTAGGAGCGTATTTTGTTTCGGTCCCTTCGGCCAGACTTACGTGCGTGTAGTATGCACTGTATTGGTCTTAGATATTGCACGAGTACAGACAGTTGATGATGCGCGTTTTACTGCTGCTTGTCTTAATACTCAAAGTAATTCGCATGGTTGTGTCTGAAGTCGCATCTGTGTTTTATTTTTGTTTTTATGTAGACCAGGGGCGATGAAGGCCCATAGTCGAGAAGGAAAGCAGAGCTTTCTGGAGGAGAATCGTCTTGACGATGGGCAAGATTGTGAGGGTGAGGGTCCGGAAGACTTTTCTGTGCCTGAATGCCGCGTTGTCGTTCCGCCACCTTCACATGGTTAGCAACCTTTCCGTTGTGATGCTGTTGGTGCACTGAAGTGGCTCCCTTTGTTGTGGAATTTGATAGAAAAAAGGATTCTCAAATTGTTGCTTATGGCCATTCTGTATTGTGTTCAATATGATTGCAGACCGTCTCTTTCTGTTGAAGTCTAGACTTATCTATTCGACCGTCACACTGTTGTCAGTGTATATCATGAAGCCCTGGTTGAGCCCGTTGTTTGATTAATTGAGGGCCGTGCTTACGATTTTGCTTCATTTCTGGTTTTCTGTTTCCCTCAGTGATGTGCGAAAGAGCTTTACAATTGGAGAAACAACGAGAGAATACTTTAGTATGGAATCCAGAGTGCAGAAGGTTGGTTGACCGCATGCTATTGGATGTGTACATGGATCTTCAACCTACCAAGGAGCAGCGAGATGCCCGCCGCAGCGTAATCCATTTTGTAGATACTGTCGTAAAACAAAGAATGCATGGTATGTGTTCTTTCAGCACGAAAGGATACAGCAATTTCGTGTCTAATTTTATGTAAGTCCATGAATTGAACAGAAATTTAAAGTTAGTATGGTCATTTTGTTTACTGTTGATGTTCAGAACCTTGCTGATGTTATGAACCGTGGCGTGCTTCAGAAGGGGTTCTTCGCACTATTGCAGTTTTAACGTGCTCGCTCTCATCGTCGTGTGCAGGAAGCTACATCACAGTATTTGGATCATATGTGATGGATCTGTACACAGGGTCAAGTGATCTTGATCTCTCTCTCAATGTAGGGCACTTACCAGTTGACCGCACGCGGGCTGACAGGATTGCGACACTGAGAAAACTGACGAGAATACTTTATGGTCTTCTTAATGGTGTTTACTTTAACTCACAACCGTTGTGTATTCTTCATGCTGTCTTGTAGCCTTGCATATCCCAACAAATCTATTTCTTGCCGTACGTTTTTTTTTTCATTTTCTAGTCTTTACAGCTGCTAATTTCTAAGATGGTCTCTTGTAGGCAGAAATGGGATGACCAGATATACTGTTCGTAAAATAGAACCTGTAATGAGAGCTGCGGTTCCTGTGGTGAAGTTTGTGGAGGGCCACACGAACATAGAGTGTGACATCTCTATGGAGAACAAGGATGGGGTCTTAAAATCAGAGTTAATAGCCATCTTCACACGGATCGACCCCAGGTTTCGGCAGTTATGTTTTCTGGTGAGCCGTTTTGAAAATATAATCACGTTACTATATGCTCTATTGTGTAGAATGTCGTAAGATTGTGCGTGAAGTGCTGGATGGATGACACTCGAAAGTCTTTTGTTGTAGATTCTAGTGAACATCTTTATCTGATTAACTTTCATAGGTGGTACTCAAGATTTTATCTATAAATCTGGGATTTTAGCATCTTGAAATCTGTTCATATTCTGAGACATTTAGTAGTGCAATGATATGCATGTAATAGACAGTGCTGATGAACTTCTCTATTTTTTGTCGATTGGCAGCTGAAGGCATGGGCAAAAGCTTACAATGTCAATGACTCAAAGAAAGGCACTCTTAACTCGCTTTCCATAATTTTACTGGCAGCATTTCATCTACAGGTATTTTCCACAGCACTCGATTATTAGACCGTCGGTCGCTGTGAGATATTGCCTTGTGACAAACCCAAAGGCATGCTTCTTTTTGAAGTTACTTACTGATTCGATTGTTGCTTAGTTTCTTACTACCGGTAATAAATCCCCTCTGGTAATGTGTTCCCTTGGAGCAATTCAAGCCTTCTCTAGGTCTCTTCTCATCATTGTGTGAATTTTGATTGTTAAATCTTTCTTTTCGTTGTTATTTTGTATTGGATTGATTTTTCACCCACTTGTTCTTTAAATGCCCTGGATGTATCCTCTTCATCAACTGCTAATATGTCAGTTTCAATGCAGACACGTTCACCAGCAATTCTTCCCTCGTTTTCTACCTTTTTAGAAGGTAGACACTTTCTACAGCACTTGTATTCTGCGATCTAGTGTTCTCTGGTTGTCATGTTTCGAAGATGTCATTCGATGAGGTGCTGACCTATGACGTGTGTGAGTGGCGTAGAGCAGGGTTGGTTCTGCAAGAAACAGAAGCTTGCATTGCAGCTGTCAGGGAACGGGTGGACCTTCATGTGATGAATTGCTTTGGCAGTGACAACAAGGAAACTCTGAGCCAGTTGTTTGGTTCCTTCTTTATCAAGGTTGGCTATTCCAACAAAACATCTTCAATTATTTTTATTATATTCTTAGAATCTCAAATCAATATTGGCTGATGAGATAATTGTGATTTCAGTGATTGTGTTTCGGCAGTGGTATTATTTTCTTGCGTCATTTCATAACAGGCACGGTCTATACCTTAGGTCTGATAATCAGCATCTCCTGAACGACGATATATCAACTGTGTTGTGATATTGTTCTTTGTTACATCGTAGCATTAAGCAGATGTTGGAAGATGGGACTGCCTGTTAATCGCAAGAGTACGTGTTGTCAGGAAAGTAGAAATGCAAGGTTCTAAGCTTGATTATGACCCTAGACTTGGTGTAATTTGTGAACAAATCATCTGAGGAGTTCATAAGTAGTTTCTGTGATTTACTAGCTGTAAAAGCTAACAAATCTCTGCTCAGCAGTTTGTAGCCGTGGAGAGCCTCTGGGAACAAGGTCTTTGCGCCAGCGTGTATGAAGGCAAATGGGTATCCAAAGTCTGGGCAAAAAATCACCTTGGGTGCATGTCGGTGAGTATTCTGATTTTTTCTTGAGACTAGGGATTTTCGTGAGACATCCTAGTGACACAGCAGTGTTTGAGGTCTGACTATTGATTTATGTTTGATACTCATTTTATCAATAGTGTATGCTGGGTTTTGGTTTGGCATATGGATGCGACTATTTGTGCTCAGAAACTTTGCACCTATCTGTCTACAATTATGGTTTTCCTTTGTGTTTACCATTTATGATTCTCTCATAACGCAGTTCTGTAACTTGTGGGTTTCTATCCAGGTAGAAGATTTTGCAGAGAGGTCTCAAAATTGTGCGCGGGCTGTACGGGAAAAAGAGTTCGACATCATCCATCAGTGTTTTCGAGATACACTCTCTCACCTCGACCATTTCACAGGGGATTCTTTCCAAATTCTAGAAATCCAAGAGACGTTGTTTGGGGTCAAAGTTCTGAAGCGAACATCAGAAGAACCTTTAGTTCAACCCGTGGAAAAGCATCTGAAAGTAAGCAACAACTGGACAACCTCAGTGTCAAACACAGCCCCATATGTTGGCCGGGATCATGTCAATGCGTTTGCCGTCAGAGATCCTTACAGCAGTACACACCCTCATCACTCTAACCACAACCGAGATTTGAACTTCTCAAGGCAACAGAGAGATCCATTTCCGGGCTATCAAGCCTGGGTCGCTCAGCGTGAGAATATCCGAGCAACCGGCAGAGGGATCATTTCTTCCATCCCAGGAGGACAAGGTCCTCACTTTGCAGACCCTATTCATGATCAAATGCGGCCCCGAAGGGGCTCTCAACCATTCCCTCAACAGATTCATCATTCTCAAATGGGGTACCCTGCTTACAACGCTCAAGCAGAAGTTCGGCCTCCCAATTACCCTGGTATGGGTCCCAGGATGGCTGGTCCTGGCATGGGAGGTCCTTTGATGTATCCACCTTACCCTCGTCCTCAGATGTATTATGCTGACCCTGTTGATCAAAGGTCGGATGCTAGAAGGGACCATGACGCTCGGCAAAATCCAAACTGGAGGTACAATCAATCGCCCCAAGGAGATCATGCGTCACAGGTTTTTGCTCCTCACAGTAATAGGTAGTCTTTAAGACCAAGTTTAAAGCACTTACCTGCCGGTATTATTACTGTAGTTTGAAGGTGGATAAAATGCGAGAGTTTATATACAAATCAATCTGTAGTTGACTGGTTGTGGAGCTAACTTGTTTTGGCTTTGACTGGAATTCGGAAAACTTAAAGTAAGTGAAAAGGCTAATACGGATAGGATTCATAGGTCCCTTGCTTTTACTCTCGGAAGGACAAGCAGGTGCGTGCAGTCCACAGTAGTTGTGATGTGCTACGAGCAGAGTATCATGCATGGGGTTCTTGCTCACGTGCTTTACGGAATTTCTAGTGATCATCCGCACTGAAGCAATGAACTGTTTGAGAAGAGTTCTTGTGAGTTCGCCAGGAAGGGCAAACAGGGGGATGCCACGTAAATGTTATATTATATTGCCATGCACATACGTTTGCTTTGGAAAAGCAGTTTTTTCAGTTTCGTTTGAACACTGGAAACGTTTTCACTATTTCCCAGTGCATTGATTTTCTGCTACTTCACTGCCATGTAAGGTAGACAAGCCTATTACCACCCTGATTTGCAATCCGACTATGTTGGGGCCAATTCCAAGAAGGGCAAATGTTTTTCATAGTTGCGTGCTAGTTCTATGAGTCGAACCCAAGCGGAATTATAATTTTCTGATCAAAATTGTAATTCTATGAATTTCTGAACTAGTCTGCCCTGAAATGACTAAGCCACCTAGACTAGAGTCATAAATGTCCTAGAAACAACCGAAAATTGTCATTTCATATATCTATTAGTATTTGAAAAGTGACCAATAAAGAAGTGATATGATACCCTTAATGACATTAATTCTCTGATTTTGTTAGAATCTAAAGTAGATTTGACTAATTTTTGGACAAATTTAGATGCTTAAATGGATGGAATTGGGGCCAAATGTAGGGTGACGGAATTGGGCTGGTCCACCTTATATAGGGTTTGTAAAGTCTGTTATTTTTCTTAGGACATTTCCGTCTGTAGTTGCAATTGTATTACCATCCATTTGTATTTTCCGTGAGAAATAGTGGCACTTCCATATCAGTATGCCTCTTAGACATACACCACAATCTCTTATCTTCCAACGCTATTGACGTAAATCCTGATGATACTTGAGAGTAGTTGACAGAGAATCAATTTGAGGAGGGAAAGAAAAAAGATTGAATAGGAGTGTCTCAGGTGCGCATCAGAACTTTGGAAAATGAAATGTTTATTTAAGGTAAACCAACCTATTACCACCTTGATTTGCAATTTGCCTATCTTGGGGTCAATTTAAAGAGGGGCATATATTTTACTGAGGTGTGTGCTTGTTTCATGAATCAAATTCAAGTGGAATTATAATTTTCTGATCAAATTTGTAATCTCTGTGAATTTTTGAAGTGGTCAGCCTTGAAATTACAAAACTGCCTTTAGACTAAAGTCATAAACAACCCACAACCAACCTATAACCGCCTAATGAAGTACTAAATATTCTCTATTAATGGAATGACACATTATCCCATCTTGTCATAAAACCCTTGATTTTGTCATAGGATGAAGGGAATTGGGAGGGGGGGGGGGAAGAAGATTTTAGGTGGAATTGGGGCCAAGAGTAGGTGATGGAATTGGGTTGGTGTACCTTAGCCAATGAATTGTTATTGGTGTCACTTCCAACATTCTTATCTCAATGTTAAGTAAGCTCAATGTGTTCTGAGCTTATATCCACTATCGAGACCTAATAAAGAGCCTAAATTTGTCCAACGAGCTGCATGGCCAACAAAGCATTGTTGTTTTAAGAGACGGTCGATTGAGTTAAGGTAGTGACAAATTATGAGTGATTTAAGGAGACTTATGCACATGTATAGATGTGGCAACGTTCATTTCAAAAAATAATGGACATTCTAATTGAAAAATAGTAAAGTACTAAACTACGCTTACAATATTTAGAAAAGCCGCCAAGAGGGTGCTTGGCAAAACTGTTGAGCTCTTTGAGCAATACATATTACTTGGCTAGTGAAGGCAAAGGAATGATTTTGTGAGCAAGACATTGAAGCTTTCCACTGAGTGCTAGGAGTCCAAGATTGATGTTGTAAAAATGAGTTTACAACTAGTGTGTGGAAAATCTGTTAGTTGGTAAGTATTGCATACATGGATTGTGATAATAAATAGGTGAAGTAGAAAATTTGCCAATTTGTAATTCTTTCTAGAGAGAAAAATGCAACCTCAACAATCATAGTCCAAATACATTTGGTAGCTTACCATTAGGGGTCCCACTCTCTTCATTTTATAGACCAATTGTTCAATGATCATTGGAAAAAGTAGATGGAAAAATTGTTAGTCCTTAATTAGCAAGCAAACCTATATATGAAACTCAAGATGTTGAACATCACACAACTTGGCAAAGCAGAGACTTTCAGCAACTACAATGGTCAAAATCTTATTAGTAGCAGAAGCATGGAGTTGCAAGAAAATCAACCAAAGCATCAAAATCGACCTTTAAATTCATTTTACTAAACAAGGTAGGTATCACATGCTCAGGCACACCCAGACATTCAACTTAGCATATATGTTCTACTTGAACTAGACTGGCTTTCTCTTCCCAATGGATGCCAAATTCCCATTGTTAAGCCACCTACCACCTTCGTATACAATTATCTTTAGCTTACATAGCAAAAGGCCCTTATTACAAGGCTTGGCATTTCTTATAAGGCTTAGCATTGTAAGACAATATCTTCTACTTTATGGCACAATTCATCAATACTTAATGTAGTGGAAGGCACCTTCCCTTAGCCTTCTCGGGTTGTGAGGGCCCCACACTCACCTTCATAGTAGGGGCCTCATAGCTCGGGAGGCCTAAGGGAAGGGGCCTCCCACTACACAAGGAGGTGCTCCTAGTCTTCAAGAGGAGTGTTGAGTTGATCAATAAATCTCTATATATACCAAGTATACAACCCAACAAAAAAAGAAACCAACCAAAAAAATCAATACCAAGGAATGACAAGAGATAGAGTAATCACGCACTAAAGAAGGCCATTGAAGCTATAGACACTATTGGGAAGATTCAAACAATTGCTCATTTGTATGGCATTCCTCCCACTTCTCTCTAATCACTTACAGGTAGGACAAGGTCAAGAAAGAAGAGTCCGATGAGGAACATTAAGTAATGAAGAAGAAAACTACTTGAAAGAACACATATTTGCAAATGCAAGCTTATGGGGATCCTCTTTCTTTGGGGGAATTAAAAGACAAAGTAGCAAACATGATAGGGACAACAAATGTGCCATTTAAAGATGGAATCTTGAGCGGTAGCTAGCATTAGGAAAATTCTAAGCTCTAAATAAGGCTGTGAGTATTAAATTTTTGGCACCCCATGGTGCAAGTACAAAGAAAATTTGGAATTTTTTTAAAAAAATAAACAATATATATAATAGTCAATTTGACATGGCGCTGATGTGGCACTATTGTAATGGTGCCACATCAGATTTCAAATTTAAATAAATAAATAAATAAATAATATATTTCCATAATTGCACCATGGGGGTGCAGAATTTGTAGCCTTGTTTAGAGCTCAAAATTTTCCTAATGCTGAAATGGTTTGAACAAAGAATCTTGGATCTAGTTCTCAAATTAGACTAATGTTTAGAAATCGTATGAATGAAAGGCCTATGCCGAAGGAATTTTGCAACATCTAAACAATTAAATTTAAAAAAAATGTATGTTGAGTATCAATGCGGCCAAATCAAATCTAAAAAATTGACAAATTAGGGGTGCAAATTGGAAAGTGTGGAGTGGGATTATTGTAGTTTGGACTACATAAAGCTCACAACATGTACTCAAAGAGAACATCTAACATTGATGTCTTGCATCAATGCGATAGACTAGACCATACCTAATTAAAAGTATTTTCAAAGAAAAGTATAAAGCACAAAATTACATAAGATGTGGAAAAGGGTCTATAATTGCAATGCTGAACGAAGGTTGGATGTCAAACATTTTATTTGATGTGTGAGTGAGTTACTTTACCTAATACTTGCAAAATGGTAGAGGCTTTTCAAAACAAAATAGGCATTTGCTCATTTTGGACAACTACGGCAATCATGTTCCATTAGACTGATTAGAGGTCATTAAGAAGGCCACAAATGTGGGATTAATTAACACATTGCAATCGCACACTTCTCATCATTTACAACCTTTTGAAATGGATAATGGTCTCTTTATATGTAGATACCAACAAATGCGTGATGTTCAAATTATGGAATAGTGTCATTTGTATGCAAAAGATTAGCGTGCAATATGAAGAATCAAGCCACATACATGCAAAGGAAGAATTTATATGACTAGTCTAGCATGTGTAGGGATAGCAATGTAAACAATTAGGCAAGAATTTGTTTGATTTCTATGCATTCTAGACTTATCTCTTCAAAATTTGTTAAAAATTCCTATGTCAGTTTGTATAAAATAAAATTCCACTTTAGTTGCATTCCAACTCAATTGTTCAACACACCATGCATTTTCGAGCTTCTAATTTCTAAGTTTTCTTGAGCCCATAAAAGCCTAAAAAGGCTGGGAGGGAGGCAAAAGCCCCTTTCAATTAAATTAAACAAAACAAAATTACAAGAAAATGGGGGGCATAGTAAAGTGCCACATACCATTCCTAGAAGAACAAAAAAGTGGAGTCCATTTTGCGACAAAAATATTCTCTAAATTGGTTAAAGACTATATCTTTAATGACTAAATGAAAATGCTTCCAAATTGGCATGCCAATATGTAAATTGTTGAAGTCCAAAGAGAGCCTAAAATTCTTTGAATGCTAATATCTTTATTAGCATATCACTTGCAACATTCTATCCAAATGTGCCAAATAAAAAAACTTTGTATAAGATCCCAAGGTTGATTGTTATATATAAACTTGCCAATTTTTCCCATAATAGAAGTAGTAATAGAACCTAATAGTGTTGTTTGGAGGTAGTCGATAGTTGGAGCATTTGCTTGCATTGCAAGTTGATTTTATCTTCGCCACAAGTCTTGGGTGAAGTTACACTCCCCAAACATATGAGGTAGTTTTAGAAGGGCTAAAATACATAGAAAAACCTACATTTGAGTTTGAAATACACCAAGACAATCATTTGCTAGTAACTATTTCCCTATTCAAAATTTGCTAGAAGAAAGTAGTTTATTTCTTAGGGCGTGCATTGTGTCATAGAAGTTGAATAACTTGATTGATATTATAATCTGTTTAACCATGATTGAACAATTCTTGCACCACAATCAAGGGTTTCTATCCCATTGTGACACTAACTTTTTCCATCGAGATGTCTGTTAGTATTGGTCGAGACACGTCTTAATGCATTGGGATTCATGTCAACCAATTTTTAAAATTTTTTTGTCAGTTTGAAGATGGATAGCTAGATAAGTTGTCCCGGTTGATGGATAGTCTTTTGGAAAAAAAATTTTGGATCTTGATAGATGCTAGGTTGAATCCTAACCTTTCATTGGTGGGTGATTGCGAGAAACACTTCACGTTTTTTAATCAAAATTGTAGTTTGTGGCTGTAGTATTGGTAGTATTACAAAGACCTATTAATTTCGCACGTCAACAGTGCGTTTATGAATTTGGACGGTTGATTTCAGCACCTTTGAATTTGAATTGTTGATTTAGTACTATGTAGTATTATAGAGTACTACAGAGTACTACAAAAGTCATTGGCAATAGAAAAAAAAAAAGTCATTTTGCTAGAGAAGATTGTACTCCCATTGCACCAAAAAATTCATGTAGGAAAATTTTTCCCTCTTTGTAGCTTTTACGCAAAGGAATTTCACTTTGACCCCATGAGTGCATCCGACATGTTCCTATTTTCACAAAAACTCTTCTTTAGTCTTTGAAAAGGTAGTACACCTCTAGCATATCCAATTTGTGGCTTCCAATTCGCATTTTCGGGTCGAAAATAGTACTACCCCTCCCCCCAAATGGCTAAAATAGACATCCAATTGGAAGCAAGTTAAAAATAGTAAAATAATTTGAAAAAATTTGAAAAAATTATAGAATGTTTGAAACTTTTGCATCTAGCTTCCTAACAAATTTCATGCTTAATGGACTAAGGGTGCCAAGGTTATGAGCACAAAACCACTTGTCCAAGGACAAGAAGACAAGAAATAGGACAAGTGTTTCTTGCAATCACCTTAGTCAGTAGTCTATCCAAACCTTGTCGTGACGTATTTCTACCTATCTGGAAAAGCTTGGGGCTTCTAACTGTAATAGATGTTTGTGAGAAAGGAAAAAAATCCCAATGAATAAGGAAACCCTAAATCCAATACCAAATCCCACTCATTGTAACTAATTACAATATGTATCCTAATGAACTTGCTATTGCTTTAGCAAGTTCACTCTCACTTGCAACCCTCAATGTAACTCAAAAAGAGACTTTGCTATTGCTTTAGCAAAGTCACTTTCACTCACAACCCTTAAGAAAAGAAAGCAACTCTCACTAGAACACAAAAGTAAAAGCACAACCTCAATAATAAATATATTCATCCTGGAAAAAGATTAAATTAATGAAAGAAGCCAAGCACTTTAAGTAGCCACAAAAACTCAAAGCTACAAATTGTATGGGACAAATGTTCTATCTTCCTATTAACAACTTAAACAATCACCAGCCTTCAATTTTCACCCAACAAGCCTAACTATCTTACTATTTGGAACCAACATAGAAGTAGAAAGATGTCTATCTCTATCAATCGCATGGACTAGTTTGATGGACGTAATGTTTGAAGGTATATTCAATTATGTACACAAGAGATGGAGCTAAATAGGGTTTCTAAGGAAGAAATGGTTAGAAACTTTAAGCTCACTATAATTCTGGAGATCCATAAATGAGTGAGGGAATTGCAAGAGAGTACTGGAGGCAATTGGCAAGCTTTTGATCAAGTGTTGAAGGAAGAATATTTTATGGAAGACTCGGAGAGGGTGACAAAAAAAATGTATTTGGAGTGGATTGCAAGCCCAAGCAAGGGTTTATCAACAAATGAGCTATTAAGGGAGTTTAAGTGTCAGTGTGTGCAACTCACAAGAATGGAAAGAATAACTTTGGATATGAAAAAAGTAGAGTTGTTTATTCAATCAATCAACTGTTGGTTACAAGATAAACTTGAACTACTTCTAGAGGATCAAAATGAAGAGCATGGATTAAAAACTGATTGGAAGGAAGTTGAAGGGGCCATATCACTAGTTACAAAAAGGTAACAACGGAGGGATAATTTTTTTGTAAGTGATGCTAAACCAAAGACAACTCCATATGCATAATGTTATGGAAACTCTCTTTGCCAAACCACAAGTAGGGATAATCTAGTTGATAGTTTGTTTGTTCATGCTTATTTTGCAATGAATCATCATGATGCGATAATGGAAGAGAAACATAAAAGAAATGAAGCAAATGAAGGACTATCAAAGATGATTACTAAAGTAGAGAAAAGACAACAACAAGCTTGTGAGGAAGAAATAAAGGATGCATCTTCAAAAGAGAAAAAGAAGACTCCAATTGATAAGCTACAATTTGATATCAAAGTTGCCACAGATTTGAAGAGGGTATTGGAAGGTAACATTTTAAATGAAAAGGCGGAATTTAGACTAAGTGAAATTCTTGGGATTGCAAAGCATGAATTTCATGAGGTTATAATTGACATAATTACCAAGCAAAATAAACAATCTATGAGTGATACCATGACTTTAAATTTACAAGGGAAAAGAGGGGTGAGGAATGAAGGTGAAAAAGATGTAAATGAATATGTATGTGGAGGTATTTCTTATGTGAAATTTATTGAAGAAAGAGAGATTCAAACTTCAAGCCATTTATCTCCAAACGATTCAAAAGGAAGTTTATATGGAGCTTGTTCAAATATAAAGTTGATGATTGAGGATGTGAATGATGAACAAAATTTCTTTGTACAAGACTCTTTTACATATCCTATCATTCTTCAACAACTACACACTACATCTAATGAGTTGGAGAAGAACAAGTTGGATGGTGATGAATTGAAAAATGACAATCTTGAGGGTGATGAATTGGAGGATGATGAATTAGAAGATAACTATTTGAAAGGTGAAGACAAAGGTGGTGAACACAATAGTATGAATGAATGTGGCAAGCAAGGAGTTCAAAATCAAGATTGCAAAGATTTCCAAGTCAATAAAGACTAACGTAGGCCCACATTATTTTTCTTGATAAACAAGCACATACCAAAGGATGTGCAAGTTTGTAAGGGGTGGATGTCATGATGTAGTCCGTCTATTAGTTAAAATTAAACATCTATATATTTTAATATTAGTTCTATAATTACAAGTTAGGATTAATTCAAAGATTGATTGGTAGTTATTTTTTTAGTTAGCTTGTAGTTTTCTAATTGCTTTTACTTTTAATAGCATACTAAAATCAATATTTAAAGGCAAGAGTGAAGGCAATTAGATAATTATAATATAAAATTATGATAGAGGATAATATATTGGGGAGAGGGTGTTGGAATTGAGGGTTTTTTTGTTATAGTTTTTTATTGATTTTCAAACAAGCACTACCACAGCTAGAAGCCCTGTGCTTTTCTGGACCGACCACAATCTTTACGGCAATGGAGGGAAAATAGTAAGCTGAAAGAAGTTGAAAATGATTCAAAATACTAAATTATTAATAATTTATTTATGGAATTGAAAAATGCCAATTCCAATGGTTATAATGTTGTAATAAACAATCTACACCTCACGTTTTTATTTTTTTCCAAAAATATTAAAAATTTGAGTGAAATAAAGGTCTTCAAAGTTTATTTTAGAGTAGAGATTCCATTACTACCCACAAACTACCCACAACTAGAACTCTTCATAACTTTCATCTCATAAATCAAAATGGAATGATTCAAAGCTTTCCATGTATATAAAAATCAGAAAGATAAATTTCAAATTTTTATTTTAAAAAGAAGTGATTTTTGAAAAAGTTTTTTTTTCTGCCCAGGCTGCCCACCAAGCAATGAAAACAACATATCATACAATAACTTTTTAACCATATATTCAAAAGTTATGAAAATTGTTGGGTCTTAAAGCTACTCCTCAGGAACATGTTGTGTGAAAATTTTAAAGAAAAAAAATTCCATTCGTAGTGAACTACCCGAAATCGTTATGTTGCCAAAAAACACCGTTTGGTCATTTAGGGGTTAACTAATAGACGGACCACATCAAGACAACGTGATGTGACATTCAAAACCCTAACCAAAATAGGACACTCCACTTTCAATTTTAAACCATATGTATATCCTTTTTTAGCCATTTGGACAAAAAATGGAGATCACTTGAAGTTGTTTGTCTTCTTCCAAGACCACTCTTCTAGGTACCATATAATGTTTTCAAGAAACTTCCCTTATTGTACCCACACCAAGCTTAGCCAATTTGGAACTCCTCTTGGGTTGCAATCTTGAAGGGACTTAGATTTGGCATCCCATAATACTATTTTCAAATGATGTCAAATCATTCTTGGATAAATTTGAGGGTGTATTCCTAAATGAAATTGAAGACTTTCCACTTGTTAGAGAAATTGACCATGTTATAAACTTGGTAGCTAATCATCTGCTAATACAGCTTCTATAGCCAAAGCACCTTATTGGTATTCTTTAGCTCAAAACATTGAGCTAAAGAATCAATTGAATGATTTGTTGAATTAGGGATATCTTGGACCAAGAAAATCTTGTTGGGATGCACCTATCTTCTTTGTGAAAAAGAAGGATCATGGAACGTTGAGACTTTGTATGGATTATAGAGGATGAAAGAAATTAACCTTTAAAAATAAGTAACCTTTTACTTAGGGTTGATGATTTATTTGACCATCTGCATGGAAAAAAGATATTTTCTAAGATTGACTTGAAGAGTGACTACCATCAAATTAGAATTAGAGAACTTGATATTGAAAAAAATTGCATTTCAAACGCACACTTCTGAACACTTCAGATGGTTTTGACTTCATCTTTTTGGTGAAATCTGATCACCATCAAGTCCTCAAAAATTGCCAATTTTTAGGGAGGGGTATTGTTCATGGTTTTCTATTTTTTATTAATTTATACCTCATTGTATCTATCTTCTATGACCAATTGTCTTTTTTTTCAAATAGTACTATTTCAATACTTATTAGTAGTTAGAGTACTCAAAACCATACTATTATTTGTCAATTTTTCAAATTAATGGATGAAATTTTTCAATTTTATAGTACTCGTAGTACTCCCAATACTAAGATCAGAAACTACTATTTTGGCTAAACGCTACAAAAATTGAACTGTCTTTTTTGCAACCACCCCCTTGTAGAGATCTTTGAAGACTTGAAAGAATTCATGAGAACACATATTTTTGGTGCATAGCCATCATTGGTTGATACTACATGGTATTGCGCTTCCAAGGCTTCCAAAGAAATTGTGTGTAGAGTAGTTCTTGTTGCTTCCAATTGTTCTATAGCATCATAATAAACCAAGTGAGAAGACAAGAAATCCTCTGCTTCCCTAATTTTTCATAAGCTTTATTTTCCACCCTATATTTCACTGTATGTCTCTCTTTGTCTATCTTACCTATTTCCTTCAAAGTATGTTGTTGTGCCTACTCAATCCAATCCATCCAAAATTCGCCTAGGTTGGGTTTGTCTATTTTGTACCAAGCCCTCTCTAATTTGTCTTTTACATGTTGGCTTTGTATAATTTCAACCCAAAGATGATCCTTCTAGGGTAAGGGTTTGGTTATTGGGAAAAGACAAAGTTGAATCGAAGAGTGCTCTTACACCTTCATAAGTGGGTGGGTGGAAAGGATCCCCCCTTGATCATTTAACGAACCTAAAATGCCGATCACATCAATCCTTGCACATCTTTGTTCCTATCCCGCCAGTTTATTGTCCCAAGTAAGCCTTTGATTTGTCTCTTTTCAAACTTTATGCATGTGCCATGAATCCTCCAACCCATAGTGATTAAGCAATCTCATCCACATCGATTTTTCCCAATGGTTGGGACTAGTGCAATATTGAGTGCTTCTCAAGTTGTCTTCATCTTCTTCTGCCATGTTAAAATCTCCAATAAGAATAAACACCTAACTAGAACATTGGCATTCACAAGATCATGCCAAAGTGTCTCTCTTTCTTGTGATGCTCCTAGTGCATAGACATTTATAATTGATAGAATGAAATTGGACTATGATTGAATTGAGAGATATTGAGACTTTCTAGAAACAAGAATATCCTTGTTGACTTCTAGAAACAAGAATATCCTTGTAGAGAGGTTTTGCCTTTGCAAAACACTAGGTTTCCAACTGCAACTAGAATCAACCCAAGATATTAAGGATACCATAAGCATGTGAGAAATAAACCCAATAATGTATTCCAAATTATGCTTATGCTTGGATGAACCTCATATAGTGTATATAGGTCAAAGAAACACGATAAAATTGGATAGATGTAGGAGAAGTTAACTATGAACCTCAAAATTCTTTTAGAGAAGTGTCTAATACTTACTACCAAATTTTCTTCAAAGCTCCAAACAAAGAATGTGACATCTTTTCGGAAAGTTCAAACAAAAATCTATAAATCCTTCAAATTTGAAATCAAAAGATGACATTGTCTGCCTTCCATAGCCATTCAAATTTTGCTCTCTTCACTAGAAGAAATTTGCGTTCGCCTCAACAAATTTTACATGATGTGTTTATTGAGGCAAATGCAAAATCTGCGCTAAAAAATACTAAAAAATACAAATTTTTTGTTTGCCTCAACAAACACATCATGTAGATTTTGTAGAAGCAAACAAAGATTTCTTCTAGTTCTTCAATTCGAAAGTAGCTCTTCATTATTCTACATGTAAGTCCATAATTATCATTCCCTAACTCCAAAAAAAGAGTGTGAAGACTTTTTAGAAAGCTAAAATAATTATCTATAAATTCTCAAAATTTAAATTTAAAATATGATACTTTACGACTTTATAGCCGGTCAAAATTCTCTCTCTTCAACTCATAAGCAACTCTTCACTATATTATTTCCTAGCACATAACTTTTGCATTTTAACTCCAAACTAAGAGAGTGATAGCTCTTTAAAAAGCTAAAAACTCAACACATTGTTATATCAAATCTAAAAAAATACTTTCTCACCGAAAAGATACGAGCCCTCAAAAATTCTGCCCTCAAACTTCAAGACAATAAAACCATTTACACTTGATTAAGGATAACTTTCTCAGATAAGCTACAAATGAAGTGAGTGACAGGTTTTTGGAATCACATTAGGAAAAGTTTGAGCTTGAAAGAAGGCCATTAGTTCCCGAACAACTGGAAACTCTTGCCTATAAGGGGAAAAAAATAATTTAAATTTTTAGAAAAATTTAAATTTTAAATTCAACGAACTGCATAGCTTGAAGGGCTTGCAGGGTCGACAGGAACAATTTTAAAAATATTAAAAAGAAGTTTTTTTATTGAATTTTTTTCTTTTGTTAAAATAAAACCGAAATTTCACAAGTCAAGAAACTGTCAGATATCTAAGGTGGCACTACTAGTGCCACATCAGACTGTGATTATTTACTTAAATTTATTATTATTATTTTATTTTTTCATTTTTAAAAATTATTTAATATTCTGGCCAACAGTCAGAGGTACACAGTTTGGGGAACCAACCTTTAAACAGCCTTCTTTTGAGCTCAAACTTTTCCTAATGAAAGAAGAATACACCCTCAAATTTTCATTACAAAATTCTCAAAACACAACACACTATCTCTCTTCAAACTCTCGGCTCCTTCCTAAACTAACAAGAGGAGGAAGAGGAAGGGTATCCACCTCATCCTCCATCCCATCCACCTAAACAAGTGGATTTTAGCCCCTATTAGACTACATGGATCGCATTTCATCCATTGGTCATCTCTATTTTTCCCATATCTCCATCCATATTCCTTTTAGTTTAAATGCTTTAAAATCCAAAAGAACAATAAAACAAACTTCACCTTTCATTTCAACAACTTCATGCACACAATCTAAAGTTTCCAAACACCTTTAAGTATAAAAAAAAACTAGAATCAAATAGTTGTCTAACAAAGATTAAAAAAAATAGAATTTCAAAGAAATGTCACTCATTGTGCTTCTTGAGACTCCATAAAAAAACCTCTAAATTGACCTACTAACATATTTCACATAATGTATGCATTTACAATGCGACATCATGAGCAAAAATTTCATGGGAACTAGAATGGATGGATGGATGTAGTACCTACATTCTACCTGTTAGATCCCATGATACCTTAAATAATAGGATTCCAAGCCAAATATCTGTTAGAACTAAGATAATTCCTTCCACAATTTTTTTACTTCCCATCCTCCATCCTATGTCTTGAAGGACAATAATTTTAGGTTGATTAGACATTTTTTCAAATGCCCTTCTAATATGTATCTCTTTTGATGACCTCTTGGTGCTAATCTTAGGCCCCAACACCCCTAATGTTAAGAATCAAAAGTGAATATCTTATATCCATCAAGCAATAATTGGACTAATGAGTTTGTTAAAATCTCCAACTTGAGGTCTAGATTCGACCTTTGGAGATTTTGTTGAAATCTCATGCTTCTTTGAAAGTTGAATGGGAGATGCTTGTAGAGTGGATTGTTACTTGGCTGCAAGTTTTGGAGAGCCCTCCAGTCCTATCCAATTTTGCAACAATTTGTGTGTTTTGACCCACCCTCTCCAAAGAGACAATTTTGAGATTGACTTCACATTGTATCATGAAGGCCAAAGTTCTTTGAAACACTTTGTTTTTTGAGTAACCTTGATGACAACCAAAACCCTCAATTTCAGCAAGTCTTCTTCTAAATTCCACCTGGTCAACCACTATATTGAGTCTCATTTGTATAACTTCACCAATTTCCTCAGATGCTACTATAGAAATCTTTAATGCTATCAAAGATTTTTGCTTTTACTAATTCAATTTGTCAATCCTCCTTTCCAAAACACATATTCAAAGGATCCAAAATCTCAAGCACCTCCAAGATAAGGTCTAACAAAATTACTCCCATGTCCTTGTAGTCATTATACACAATTGGCTAGATAGATAAAATTTGGAACCTTTTTCAAGGATTACCAATCCTACTAATTCGAATACTTCTTCGAGCAAATTGTCACTCCACATTGTTCAACATTTGCTCGAAAGATGGGTTGGGAACCTCTTGAGTTTCTGGCTCAAATTTCTCCCCTCTATTGGGTTAACCATCAAAAAAATCCTTCCTAGCTGAAACTATTGATGCCATCTTCTCTACAGAAGACACTTTGTCATTTCATTCTCATCTAGCCACCCTTTTCATATCTGGACTCAAAGCAAGCAGTTTTTGGCGAGATTGTTTCTTTAATATTTTCTCCAATCTAGCCTAAAACTTCACTTCCAACAATGGAAATTCTTCCTTAGAAAGGCTTGCTACTGACCCAAATGGTTTGCGGAGGTTCAAATCCTCTCTTTCACTCCCCATTAAGTAGCTGCTTCATTTCTATGTTTGAAATTTACCTCCATAATTACTACTTCGTTCTTTTCAATGCATGTAGTCTTTGGTGACAACTTTGTGACCGCCTCGGTCCTTGTTCTTTTTAGGGACCGATTTCAAAACCGATTTCTTTGCCTATTCCTTGCCTCCATCCTTTTCACTACAAGAAAATGGGGATATAAATGACTTGTCCACAATGACTGCAAAATAGTCATTTTGCAGTCATTGTGGACAAGTCATTTATACCCCCATTTTCTTGTAGTGTTTACCTTAGTTTCTTCATTATCCTCACCATCATAAATCCATCTTGTGTCAAAAACGAATCCTCCTTTGGCTTCTCCTTCAATGGTAGGCTTTTCACAAGGGCAAGCTCTTGGGTCCGTTCATTGGACAATCTAACACCCCATATCCAAACTTTCGACAATGTTTACATTGATTTGATAAAACAAAAATAGATTACGACCTAATCTATGAAGTGGAATTCCTTTGATCCAATCCGTAGTGTTGGATTCTAAAAGTACCAAGTAATCTACATTGAATAGGGGTATTAAGGGGACCAAAAAATTAAAGGGACTAATTCTAGAAAACTATAGATGTTTGAAACATGATGTACATCCCCTGACACTCCAATAACTATTGATGTACAATAAAGGTAAATATTTCTTTAGTGTGGAATGTCGATTAATTAGTATGGGTCCCCTTAATACCCCTATTCAGTGTAGATAAATCCAAACCCCCAGTGTATATAATAGAGCCAGCAAGACGTTTGCACATTGATCAGGTCTACTCTACTAATTGAACTTCTCCAATCAGGCAATCAAGGAAGCTAATTTCTTCAGCCAAATAGTATTCTCCAAAATAGGGTCTAAATCTAGAAATTGCATCCTAATTGATGTTCCCAAATTAACTTCGGTGAGGGATTTCAGTTGAAAAGCCATTGGTTTAGGTAAAAATAGCAATTGCAACAATTAACACCTAAAATTGGCGCCTCCTAGGATTGCAGACCAAAATGGTGGAGGGGACCATGAGAATGATAAAGATTTCTTACTACTATAGAAATTCACTTAGTTTTGGATGTTCCGAGCTAATATTACAATGTGGTTACTATTTACTTGTTGAGTGTTAATTGACAAATGCATTGATTCACTATAAGAAACCCACATTTTTGTGACAAGCTCATAATGTGGTAGGTGCGTTTCTTGGACATTAGCCATGTCATCATGGATGTCCAAAAAAATGCGTCATAATGGACAAGCTAAAAAACATGGAAAATCACAAAAAAAACAGGGTCTGATTTCAAGCAAATTTTTGAAGACATCACAAAAAACATGGTTTGAGAAGGTCATGAGAGGTTGCCACATGGCTACCACCTTGACTCTATGTCAGCATTGACTAAGCAGGTAGTGCCATGTCATCAATTTTTTCATCTAGGCCCTAGTTGACGTCATTGGTGTGTTGTGCCTTGGGTCAAGTCAATTGGGACATCTGTTGTGACATGCACATGTTTTGTCTAATGTCAATAGTGACATGAGGTTAATTTTTTGGAACATCATGTAGCATCCACCATGTGTCATGGCACATCCACAAAAACATGAAAACATCAAAAACAATGTCTTAGTTGATGTCACAAAAAACATTTGGACATTTCTATTGACGTCTTAGTTGATGTCACAAATGACATAAAAAAAAATAGTGTTAGAATTCTTAGATGGTGTTTAAATGTGATGACATGGCATGCCAAATCATCCTTATTGCATGCCACATCACTCAATTGCCACCTCATTGACCTTAACATGCTACTTTTTTTTCTCACAAAAGCATGCTATATGGTTGCCCTTCCCCTATTTTTTCCACATTTGGTCAGCCTTTCACCTCAACCCCAAGTAACTTCAGATATTTATTCAAAGTCAAAATTTAAATCCTTGTTGACATGGCACTAACACTTTTTTATGGACATCGCTAAAAACGTGCCTACATTTTAACAGATGTTTCACAAAACATTCACCTTTTCTACAACATCATGTCGTTTTCCTAGTGACACCATATGTTGTTGGGGATGTCCACTATAATTCTTCCACCCACTGCCTCAGAGTCTTAGACGTCCTTATGTCAGAAAAAACATGCAATGTTTTTTGTCTAATGTCATAAAAAAATGTGGATTTCTTATAGTGATTCCTAGCGTAAGATTTGTTGAATAGACTAGTTTTGGATCAATATGGCATCAGATAACTTGCTATATGCATTTTAGATTTGATTACATTACAAGAAAATTGGACCCTCTAAAAGACCGTCTAGAAGACTCCAATAAATGCCTTGTTAATTCCAGTGCTTGTCAGGTACTTCATACCAAGTGTCAAATCCAAAGTGGCACCCTCTGTGCTTCATGGACTAAACGCCAAGGCCACAAAGGATCCAATGACATTTGGGGGAGTTGGGACTTTATGGCAAACCCTAATGTTTTTCATTCCAAAAATTTAAATCTTTGTCACTTGTCACTCATCAAAGGCTGAAAATGATCTAATGTTAGTAGCCAAGTCGACCTCACTTTTTGTCGTTCGTGACTTATTTTACTCACCCCATATTTGTTGCCATTTTAAGGAATGAAAAGTGATGGGGTTTGCTATAGGGGGTACTAAAAGTTTGAGGATGGTACCAATAACTTTTAGTATTTTAATTCCATTACTACTTTAGTACCCACAATAGTTTGTTCCTTGAAGTTCCTCTCATGATGCTTGCCTTTTTTATTCCTTCATCCTTTGTACTTCTTTGCATTGATGAGGCTTGGATGGATGAAGCTTAGGGTGGAATATGGTAGGAACACTATAAGTAGTAAACACACAGGATAGGTGGAATATAGAAGGAACATTACAAGTGACACATAGGATGGGTGCATGGCACTGTGGTATTGTAAGTTGGTCTCTAAAATTTTACATGTTCTTCCATTGAGTGAGTGACATTGCTATACTTTGCATACAACAATATTTGAGGTTGATCCTAAACCACTGTAGAGATGCTAGGAGTGACCGTTTGATGCTACAATTCATTTTATGAATCAACTTTATATTTGCATGATTAGTATTACCATAGAAAATTAAAGTAGAGGCTCTAGGGCCATTCTCATATGTCTTTCATTAAAGGAATAATTAAAATTGAAAGATAGATTTCTTTTGTTGAAGAATAAAAGTATAAAACCTTGTTCCATTTGTCCACAAAAAAAAAGAATTTGAAATAGAGGCTCTAGAACCTATATAGTTGGATCTGCCCTAAACCAACATGGTAGTGCCAATGTTGGTGTCAATATATGCTTGGCACCAAAAACTAAAATACATGTCAACGGAATATTGCATGAGGTGGAACTAGTTCATCCAAGTTCATCATGATGATTCCACCTTCATCCACACAAAAAAATTTATTCATGAATGAAGTCTCTAATTGATGTTCATTTGTCATCCAAGCAATGGCCATGAATATAGATGATCCATTAATAAAAAAGCAACATATAGTGCGAATCATCCATCAACCATATGGACCTGTGAATGACTTTTCTTGGTACTTCCTATGGTACTTTAGATTTGTGTACTAGGAGAAATTGTAGTGTGCCCACCATCTATCCATTGTCTTTGCAATTACTCCATTAGCTTAATTAGATCGATCCGATTGCCACATTGGTGCTAACTGATCATGGTTTAGAGTCTACTTTGCCAACACATACTTTCTAGGGTCCTTGCAATGATAGGAAGTGACATGGAGGTATCCTACAAATCAAAATTTTGACAAAGTTTGTGACTTTTGGCTCCATTCTCAATTTTTTATCAATTCCTTGAAACCAAGAACCAATGGCTGCATTATATCTAGAGAAAAATCTCTTGTACTAAAAATCATTATGCAAACTTTTAGATAGTCCAATTTTTTTCTAATGTTGTCCAACAATGTACTTGGTGGAGTTTGTACATGGCAAATCATTTGATGTCGTATGAATAGAACATTGGGGTAGACACTTATTGTTTCCTTTGAGATTCCTCTCTTGATTGATCATTTCAAATTGAAGCAACATAGAAATTAGATTAGCTCAACCCTAAAGTTGGAGGTCTACATTTCCATGTGCTCTTTTTTAAGGAAATCTTCTAGATGATTTGATTGTTAGTTATATTTTTGTGATATCTTTGATTTCATTGTCTATGAACCATTTGATGGCAATCCATCCCAATTGTCGTATCAAATCCAATTAGGAGCAAATAGAGCACTTTCAAATTTGGATCCCAAATTGTCCAATGTCATCGAGTGCTTTCCCTTGTATCTTGTTGTCATTCTAAATAACAAGTTGAATCAAAATTGAAATGTGACATCCATACCTTAAGATAGGTTGTTTGTTTTGTTTTGTTTTGTTTGTTTGTTATGTTGAGATCTCTTGAACTGTGTGTCCTTTGGTCAAGTTCTTGGTACCGTTGGAAAGCTCTTAGTGAGGAGGGGTGCACGCGCTTTGTTTCACGACATTCAGAGTTATGGTGTGAAAGTTATGGAATTTCAAAGTTTTTATGAATAAAAAAATTAGAAAAATACTTTTACTTTGATTTTAACTATGGCACACTAGTAGGATAAGAATTTAGAAGAAAGCTAAATGAAGGGCAACATTTCAAGACTTGCAAGATAACTCTATTGCATCAAAAAAATAGAATATTTGTTATCTAAACTCTTTACATCCTAAAATATCAAGAAAATAGCGTCTAATCTAATAATACTAGCCAAATTAACACAAATTCTTATGGCATCAAGACTTCAAAATGAAAATGAATAGGATTCTTTGATGTATAATGGTTAGGACAATACACCTTAAAGTGTCTTCCAAATAGTATCTCCTAAAACAAAGTGAATTTATTTGACAACTACTATTGCGTGCCATGGAGTTTTCATCTTTAAATTACATGAAGACAAATTGCAACTAAATTTGCATGAAGTCTAAGAATGATATTTGAGTTTGATATGCAAAAGTTAGAAGAGGTCAAAATTGAATTGGTAGATTTTCTAGAACAATGCCCTCATTTCCACATTTCAAACATTGTGCAACAAGCATCTATTAATTCTTGTTTATGACTTGTAGGAACATACTTGAATTTGAGTGACTCAATCTCAGATATAGGTGTAGGCACCTTTGGTATGTAGTTTCATATACACTCTGAAACTTTCAATTCAATCTCCTCTTCAATAACATTTTGGACTATTCTATACACTTGCCACAATACCATATCAATTGTACCACACTTATCATACATTCAAACTCTTTCATGACTTGGAGGGTTATCAAGGTAGACTCCCCCCAAATCACACCATGCTTTAAAAGCACCACTTTATGAGATGCTCATGTTGTATACAATCATTTCTAAAATCAATATGTGCCTATTTTGGTAAAAATGGTTTTAGAACATCTAGCAAACAAACTTTGACTCTCCCAGGTGCTACCCTCAACTTTCAGCCATTTGTTTTTGGTTATTTTCTTGGAATAAACTCCAGATTTCAAAAACAAAAAACTTTGACCCTTCATGACTTATGCATATACCGATAGCATCCAAATGATGCATTGTTTGTTGCATTGAAATCAGTTCCCAATAACGAAATATAGAAATTTTACCAGTCTCATATAAGAAGAAACTGTCCACAGTAAAAAAAGAGGCGGTTTCAGGTGTCCTTACCTAAGTTTGCTGACGTAGCTCAAAGGAATCAAGTAACCAAAAATTATCACTTTAATATGAATCTCAAGGCTGAAAATTATATAAACAAATACACAACATTCTAGTCCCCTTCAGTATGAACACGTAAAAGAGACTCATCAATATCATGCTTCCTGATCCACTCATGAATCAGTCTCACTCTCAACTGCTCGCTGTGTCCCTCCTGTCGATACCGGTATTCACTTCCTCTCACCCTCTTATCCAGAAAGACAGCCTTTCGCTCTTCCATTTCGATCACGAAATCTAGTATTAAGGGTCATGACTACCTCTGTACATTTCAGAGTTCCAGAATCTATATTTTGTCGGTCGGTGGAATAGAATAAGCCTAGAAAACGAACTTGGCAGGGATCTAAGCACAAAGAAGAGGAAGGAATCTAGCAATATAGCCTGTACATAGATCTGTACAGGGTTCTTCCTCAGACTGGGTCTGAAATATATCCAACTTAGCCCTACATGTCTTTACATTCCTACTGTAGTTTCCTCTGGAGCAGCGTTCCTTCCTCTTCAACTCCAGAATTTTTGTGCACATTCCATACGCTAATAAAGGGTCCAGTCTCCTGAAGTTCGCTTTTTGTTCACTAATTTTGCATTTTGCTCATCAAGGTTCCACTATACCTCGAGGTTACGAAGATCCAAAATATCTCGGTTTCACCGGGGTCACATTCAAGGGCTCAGTTTTATCAAGAGCATGAGCTGAGCAATGAGTTGATGAGATGTATGACAAGCCTCAGCATCGCTTGCTCCGATTGCACCTTTGTTACGCTCATGAATTTGTGGCAGTTTTGGTATGTCTGTTCCAGATATCCACGCATGTGCGGCACCAAGCGCGGATCATCAAGATTAAGAGCCAATGCCGCCTCTTTTATCCACAGGAGCTTGTGACTCGTATCGTTGACCAGATCGAAGGACAAGTGCCGCACCAACGACAGCAGTACTACTTGGCTCACAGGCAGAGGCACCGTTGCAAGGAGGGGACTGGGGTCCAGCTGCACCATAAAAGAAGGATGTGAGTGACTTTCACAGTAAGACAACGGGCTACAAAGTTACAATGCGATTCTAATTCCTCTGGCAAAGAGCTACTATTCAATCTGTACACTCCGATCACTTTAACGTGACCTTCTCTACAACGATATTCCGGAATAAGCTGCAGACTTATCAAAACATCGCTGGCAGTTACATATTCAAACTGTATCATCGTCATTTTCTTAGGACCCCAGGCTTCAGATTAAAGAGGTCAGAGTGTAAAAGAAAAGAACGAAACTGTATTGACAAACTTGATTACATAATGCTACATCGGCGTGTTCACATGAGAGGGCAGGTCAGCGAACCTGTAAACATAGCCAAGAAACAACTTGTAGATCCCCGGAAGAAAATGCTTTGTTGAAAGCTTCCTCATATTTTTCTTCCCTGATAAGCCTATTCAGCTCAATAGTTGGATCCAAAATCTCTTCCACATGTTCCACCGAGAGTGCCTGCGTAAAGAAACAGTCATTTTAAAAAAAAATTGAATGATCATTCTGAAATAGACAAGTGACAGTATGTACCATACAATTCCTGGAGGTTCAATTAACCATTCAACCCCTAAAGAACGAAGGGTTCATATTTTAAAATAACTAATTTGATTGATCGTGTTCAGATAGAGTCAAACATTCTGCCACGTGACCCAGAGAAGAACCTTGCATGCGTTTGTCAAAAATTTAAAAAATGGATAAAAGAAAACTCCCATATGACGCTGAAGACAGATGAAAAAACATGAGGCCCAATTTAGGCATCTTGATCCCTTAGAGATTAATTACACCAAGGTCGTAGATCAGTTTGGACAGATGCTAAACACACAAAAACATCCCTACCTGCGCAGGAAGGCCTCCTTTGCTCTGATTGATTTCGCTATATTGCAAAACATTTGCACCGGCTGTGTCCACAAGCTCCATCAACTTAGCGGTGCTATCTTGCAGGTCCTCATTCAAGACTTTGGCGCTACTAATTACTTCCTGCAGGGTCCACAATACAGATCCGAAATTTTCTATTAGTGTGCTAGAATCTTTACTTCTGCATCTGGATACGAGTTTATCATAAAGATATGAGGTATCTGTGAATGTAAGCAGTAAAAACACATGGCAGAGTGGAAAAGCCCAACGACCTGAAGAGTGGTGGCAAGACCAGTATTTGTTGAAGCAAATTGTTGCTGAGCACTGGAAGTGTGCTCAGCCATACCCGTTTGGAAGGCAGTCTCGAGCTGCTCAGACATAGCTCGACAGGAACGCTCAAAAGCTGGAATCACTAAAGTCTCAAGCCCAGCTCGAAGTGCTTCCTGGAACCAGATTCACCCATCAGATCGCAAATATATGAATCTGTGTGTATATAAGTGCTCATAAAGAGAATAAATTATACGAAGGCCACCAAATTCAGTAGTCACTGTAATAATACAACTAGCTCAAAAAGTTTCTCGGTTTACCTGCAATGTTTGTCTTCCAGAGGTTTGAAATTGAATCTTGAGCTGTCTGGTAGTAGCAGTCTCCAACTTTGCAACGGTTGTTTTCTCCAACTGGGGCAGGAATTTCTCAATGGCACTCTTCTGTGCAGCAAGACCATTCAACCACCCAAACTGTGTAAAATTTCAAAGGTGACAAGCTCTGATATAGCTGCTCAACTACAAGAGTCAATCTACACCACTTCGTATCTTTTCCTACTGTGGATCCCCTCAAAATTGCAAAAAGAAAACCACTCTTCAATCCATTTTTAATGTTTTGATTCTCAAGACGTCTTTAAAATGACTACGTCAAAGCAGTATTAGCCTCTAATGGGCCAAAGATTCATTTTTTTAAGATGATAAATTCAAAAATGTTCAGAAATTCCATTGATCGTATTGCGAAGCATAAAATTCAGAAAAAAACAAATTTTATATCGCCAGAATCGCTGAAGAGCATTACATGTACTCATCAACAAAGGAACAAAATTGAACAAAAGAAAGGCACTATAAGACCTCAAATCTGCTAAAAACAAATGAAGCCCAATTTGAGCTTTGTGGTCCATTGGGGGTGAAAAGACTTGGATCTACCTGGAAGGTCTCAGTCAGTCCTGTTGACACTGACTTCTGAAGTGGTATTAGCAAATTCTGAGCAACCACAGGTCCCAAGGCAGCGATCTCCTTCTTCAGTCCACGTTCCAAGGCAGCTGGCAAATCTTTACTGACGAAATTGGTAATAAGCGTAGTGACTTGGTGCGTTCTATCACGATCTTGCTTCTCTCGCTTGGCATTCTCCTCAGAAAGACGTGCCCACATAGATTCCACATTCGCTTTTACAACCTTCTCCATCCGTTGACCAAAGCTACCTGCGAAATGGAAGCGTCCACATGCACCCGGTCTAACCTCTCAGAAACGACTGTAATTATCCTTGGCCTGCAATTTACAACCTCGTAGAAGCAATGTCCAGAACTAGAATTCACATTAAAGCACAGGAATAAATGGGACAGACCTTCCAATCGTTTGGCTTCCTTGCCGACTAAACTGGCCACCAAACTAGGCATCTGCTTCTGCAGCTCTCTTTGCGTCGAAACCAACTGCACAGGGACAGATCGAACATCATTATCTCAAGCAGTTTAGATTAGGTCATACTGAGGCTTTCTTCTGTCCAGTTTTATTATTGTTGGACCAGCACATGCAAAGTTCACCAATTCTGGTGGTATAAAATTAGACTCCATCTGACTTCTATTGTTTTCACACCATGACAAATCGAATTGGTCAATTTAAAACCACGTAAGAAAAAAAAAAAAAAAAAGTCTCAGTTTGTTCCATCGGGGGTGAATCACACAAGCGATCCCCTAGATCTAAAGCTTGACCTTCCTATGCGTCAAAATGCCAGTTTGTTCACAAGAGCGAAAACAGCACTGCAGCAGTTCGACAGAAGAATCTAACCTGATTGAGGGACTCTTGCATCGTTGTCACTTGAGTTACTACGCCAGAATCCACATTCCACTCCGTTGGCAGCGATGTAGGAGCTGAAGAGGGCTGCGAGGATGCAGACCCCGGAGATTGGCTTGCATTGTTTTTGTTCTTGCTCTTCTTTCCTTTGAAAGTGCTTGGAGTTGGAAATTGCGAAGCAGAGGCACCCACACCAGCCTCGCTCCGCTTCGCAACAACCATCCCTTTCAGTTCATCTTGCGAGTCTGCGTCGGAGGGTGGTTTATCCTCCGAGAAAAACTCATTTTGAGAGTCATCGATGCCTGCCATTGCCATAAGACCTGGCAACTCCATCCCAGGGGTAGTAGCATCATCCACATTCTCTGATATCTCTTTCTCAAAGAATTGAGTGCCGCGGTCGTGATCTCCCTCAAAGGCTCCTAGAATCGAGGTTACCATGGATTCATCAGCATCAGATTCATCTCGTGGTATTGTATCCGATATTTCAGCGGCAGCTCTGTCCTGAAAACCAGTCCCGCTACCAGCTTGCTTGCCCTTCCGTGTTTCTTCTTGCCAGTCTTCCACATCCATAAGATTTGGGTCCACATCATCTCCCTTCACACTGTTGGCAGCTAGGGACATGATATCCGAGGGACTTATCAGGTGTGGACTTCGAAAGGTGTTCGGTTTCGCACCACTGCTGCCTTCTTTCTCCTCTTTGTCATGCGTTTCGTCAATGTCCACTGGTGTGGTAGGCGGTGCTGATACTGCCGTAGCTTCTGCTTCCCCGTCCAGCCAGATATCTTTCACCGTGTCCGTCTTCTCTGCTTTGTGCTTTGGAAATGCGGGGTACATGGACACAAAAGGCATGTCAGACACTCTTTTAGGACTGCGTGACCTGGACCGCCTGCGTGGAGGTGGTGTGGGTGGTTTGGCCAAGTTCGAGGATGGCAAGCCCTCGGTAACTCGTGTGTTCAACCTTGGCTGTGATCCTGCTTCGAAAGGAGTAACAGTCCCTTGTACAGTTCCTTTCCCATCTTGAGAAGACACTCCTGTGGTGGCTTTAGTGGTTTCAGTCACTCTGCTGGCTTCAATGGAGCGACTCCCAACTTCACTCAAACTGCCAAATGTTGAAGGCCTCGGAGGAATGCCAGGATTGGTAGTCATGGACGATACATTTGAAATCTGAACCAAACGAAGATTATCGACCTTGCTTCATTTCGTTATATAAAGATCGGTCAATGTAACAATGGCAAAATAATAATGAATCAATAACCATATCTTAAATACAATAAAGACAATCATTAGGGATATCTTCGTAGAAAGAGGGATCATTGAGCATCTTGTAACTAGAGCACTTTAGTCCAAGAAAATCTTGGATTGGTACTCACAATTGCGGGGCTCGAAGTGGTCGTATGAGTTTTCTCGAAAGCAGTTGAGGTCGGGATACTCCATTGTGCCTGCGTGCCCTTCTTCGGGGTGCTTGGAGTCGACCCCACCTCGTCCTCTCCAGGAGGGGGGGTGCACTGTGACAAATCCAGCGCGTGTTGTTGAATGGCTTGAGTCTGCACGCAGAACACCTTGACGGTGCCTTCGCCGCTTTCACTGACAGCGTCTTCAGCGACTGTGAGGCTCAGAATGGGTATGGTCACAGCAAATTCAGCCAAATAGTCCATTCTAGGCAAAGCAGAAGTAAAATCTAGGTGGATTACATATATTGCGGACTTCTCAGCATTGGCCACCAAAATGAGACCCGCTCGCGGCGCACCGATAACCTGGTTGTTAAAGGCACGCTCTGAATTGCTAGTGCTGGAGCTTTGGAACTCCAATGTCTGAGTGCATTTCCATGCGCCTTGGCCAGATTTGGAGGAAAGTTCATCAAGCGCCCACTGTTTTAAATTTTGATTCAAAGGTCCCTGCAGCAGTAAATGGTAGAGCATCAATAACTAAACACCTCCTAGTTCTCAACAGCCCCTGAAACAGACAACAAGAGCCTAGAGCAACAAGAAAAATAGTATCTGATAAAAAAATGTCTTGAGCAGTTAATGGTTTTCCTTACGCTTTCTTCAACTTAACATCATAACGCGTTGCTTGTGTATTGCATTGAATTAGAGTAAGGAAATACCGCGGTCATCAGAAACTGCCGGTCTGAACTATGTTGACGATCTGAGATATAGGACACGGCATCCACAGCATTTCCGTCGTATGGTTCGAACATAGAGAGGAATTGCTTCTGTTCTCCCCAAATGCGTACCTGGAACAGGGCAATGAAAATCAGAGCTTGGTGACTCGGAAGGTTTTCATGTATAGCAGGCAGTCCGAAGGACAATCAAGGAACCTTAAAATCAAATGCGAAGAGTTACTTTCTTACCGTGCCATCTTTGGATGCTGATGCCAAGCGGAATGGACCCGAGAGGGTAACATCTAAATCAGTGACCACGTCATCATGTTGTGCAGCCACAGAGACTCCTTTCAGAAGACTTCCCAATCGGCATACAACAGGATGCTCTGCATTGAATCCTCCAGCGCCGATCGATTGCGCTGCCTTTCTCATATCAATCATGACAACGTATCTTCCAATCGCAACAAAGATTATTTCCTGCATTTATCAAGTTTGTAGCAGTCATGAAGTTAAAACACGGGAAATATGCTTGAAAATGGATGCAATAGGCAGAACCACTGAAGGAACATGCTGAAATCATTTGGGTGCAATATTTCGAGATCTTCTCATGTTCTAATTCCTTGCTGCAATGAAACAATAGTCTTCTAGAATAGTTTGCCTGCGAGTTTGGATGCCAACAGAGGCGGGGATGGCACATTTCCCAGTCGCCTACAAGTTGAACAGCGAGAAGAATGTTCTCTGTCAGTTTCCCATCCTCGCCAGATCCTTCATGAATTCTGCGTACAGAGATCCTTCCATCCTCACTCGCGCTGCAAATGTTCAATTTCATGTTATATCAGTACAAGTGTGGCATTTCCAGGTGAAGTAGGACACTAAGACCGTTAGAAACCTGATTCCGTCTCTCATACTCACCCGTTACCAAAAGCAGCTCAAACACACTTGGTTGAACTTATTAGCACGAATTGTCTAACCATGAATTGTCTAAATGTCTATGGTCACTCATATTCGAATGGAAATGGAGGTGCACACTGGCGTTTGCAGTGACCTACAATCTCCCACTTTGAAATTGCATAAGCAATAAATAGATATTGATAAAAAAAATTGATCTCAAGAGATTGGCTCCTGTACAGCTGTACCCAAGGGCCTCTCCACATCTCCCGAAAATGCCAGTCCTACATATGTTAAGATGCTTCCAGTGGCGCAAATAGTATCCTCTAATTTATCCGGTTGAGAGTCATGCAAAGGAAGTGTCTTCTGAGAAGTTCAAATGATAGACATAAAAACTGCAACTGTATATGAAAGTCAAACAAGTGGCTGGGTTATAAACATTAAACTAGAGAGATTCTACTTCAATGCAGGGAATCCGTTACCTTGCAAGAATATGCGCGTTTTCTGAGAAGAAAGCCATGTCAGACACCCTCTGTTACAAACACAAGGATGAGTTTAGAATGCGATGTTTCAGTCAGAAACGCAAACTGTAAGATTTCTCTTTTAGGTCAGCATTGGTAGCAATCAATAATAAAGACATGCAATCAATAGGAAATATTCAACAAAATCCGGAGCCTGACCTGAGTGTGCCCGCGAAGCAACGCTTTCTGTGCACTGTTCATGTTGAGGATGCGGATGGTGCCACCACGCAACCCATAGCAGATAAATTTTCTGTTAACGGCAATCTGCCTGCCCAGACCTAAGACTGGGTCTGAACCGTAAACAGTGATGGGGCTCACCTCCAGTTGCGGTTGTGCCTCACCAGGCTTACGCACATCTATATCATAAACGATGTGATCACCTCGGAGATACCGTCCCTTTGGAGGCTTTGAAGGGAATCGAGCGGATGGGACAGGCGGTGCAGTGGGTAGTGCTGGAGCCAAAGCAGGTGGCGGACCCGAAACCTCTGCACTAGAAGGGAGTCTGGGCGAGCTATGAGGAGCACCAGGAACGGAAGACCCTTCGTCATCCTCTTGGCTTCCAGACTGCTGGGTGGTCAGAAGCGCCATGAGGCGAGCTCCATCCAGGGGCTGACTGGAAGCAGGGCTGGATGGAAGGGAGGGCAATACAGCTTGAGGGAATAATTTGGACGAGGATGAGAGAGAATGAGAAGATTGAGGCGAGGAAGGAGTTTGTTGGAATTGGGACGTTTGTTGACCAAAAGGAGAAGAAGAGAAAGGTGAATCCCGGTTGAAATGCATACTAAACTGCTGCTGCCCATGGTACACTGGCGAGCCGGACTGCTGGGGGGCCGTTGCATTGAATGTATAGTTGGAGCCTGGAAGGCTGGAGAATGTGTTTGGGTTGGACTGAAAGCTCTGTGCATTAGTTCCAGGTGGGTACGGGCTGTGTGAAGGTTGATGGTAACCGGGAGATGTAGGTTGATAGCCTCCCGATTGGGGTGGGTAGGGACTTTGGGGTTGCCCCCTGAAGTACTTGTGCAGATCGTAACCCCCTGGTGGACCTGGAGCCCCCATTGTATGCTGGCTCCGAGCTTCAAATGAGGCAGAATTAGACCTGTAATGAATCACACAACGAGCCCTATGTCATGCAACCATATTAATATCAACTTGCGACATCGGAAATATACTTAATCTCTGCATTTTGGCATTCCCTTTCATGAAATTCTACAATGTCCTGCACGTTTGCCACACTCTCCTTGATTGGAGATCGCTTGTCACAAATTCAAACTATGTCCTAGTGAAAAAGTTGGGACCCCAGTGGTAAGATTAAAAAGATTACAGAGGTTTAAGTGTATTCCTAAACGCAAATGCAGCACGACATAGTGATTCTCAAACATCAAAACTGAGCCAGGGTCTCATTTTCTACTTCGTTGCCAACCTTCCTGCCCCCAGAAGATATCAACAGATAACTAGATCATGGGAATTGCATTTTCATGTTACAGTAAACTTAGAAGCTGTTTATGCAAGTTAAAACTTTTTCCATGCATTTTTTTAGAAAAGGTGGAAGCATCTATAACCGATACTTTAATACTTTGAGGTGGAAACACATGAGATTATTTCGAACACATTGGCAATTGAAAACCATGAATTCTCAGAAATATATATAATTTTGAGTATGTATGAAAATGCTGTGAATTTATGAAGTTCGTGTACCCCAAACCATTTTTTGCATTCACGTATGCAAGGCGTACAATTTAAACTTTCTATATTACACATTTTCAAGATTGGTTTAGGGTATAGGATTGGGAATGAACACTTCTACCTTACTGTAGGTTGATCATTCAACTATTCAGAACTGTGTGACTGTCACTCACTCACTTTAAATACAGAATATAAACCTCCTGAGATAGAAATCTAGAAATATCAAACGGAATTAGGCCGGAAATTTCAAGCCCAAAAGACGGATTCTCTCAAACACGTGCAGGTGAGACACCTGAGAAGATGGTAATGGATTTCCCTCCAGGGCGGTGCTCATACGCTGCAACTCTTTTACAGCAGGCTTAACTTGAAAGTTGCACCACATGGGATTTCAAGAGCTGCACAAAAGCAGAACTAACTTCGGTTGTTGAATTGAGAACAGTAAATATCAAGAGCAACTGAGTAGAAAAAGGGAGAGTCTAACGAGAAAAGAATCAGCAGAGCTCCCTCGAATTGCTGTTGAAAAATCAATGAAATCGACATGGTACAAGCGCAGAAAAAGTCCACCTGTTGATAACCAAAGTCACTTACAGGTTCATTCATGGCATGGAGAAACCTAACGTGTCTTCTGGATGATCTGATCCTTCTCTGGCTCCTGTTCACTGCGTCGTGGTTTTCCTGCAGCAACTCGGGGTTGAGAATGTATGGCTGAGCAGCCAAATTTCTGGAGGACTCTTGAGCCTCTTCTTCGAGGGGCTCCTCATCCTAAAAGCCAAGGACGCTCTTCCATCGTGGATATGATATAAGCACGCAGCGGGACCACTGATGAAGAGTCATCCCAGGGTCATCAAGAATCTGCTGCAGGCACATAACGTACTGTTAACGAAACTGCAATTGTAGTGGGAAAATTACTTGTAGAACAATGAGAGAATCAATGAGAGTCAATGAAAAAAGCAGTAAATAAAATAATCAGCAAGTGCTTTGAAGGAAGCATTTCATGAAGGTGCACGTACACTAAAGATTTCAAAGAGTTTTTCTCACACTGAAATTCACCAGAGACCCTGGGAAGCTCAAGTTGATCCACAAAAGAATGTACAAAACTATCTACGTTCTAAGTTTCGACAACATATAGTTACTAAAATATACATTCAGTCATAATTACACAATGAGCTGGCAGTGACTAAGTCTTCGAGGTGACAAATTCCACTACACTAAGGACCGAATCAATCTATAGCACCGCCATATAACCGTTACAGGAAGTTCGCCCTTACTTTAGCATCGGCCGGAACTGCATAGCATGTCTGTAACCTAAAGTCCTTCAAGAGAAGAATCTCCAACCTGGACTGCTAAGATATAATCAGAGATGCGTCATTCTCTCCTCCTGTTACTATTTTCTGCATACTGCTACTCGGGCTTAGACTCAAATCTACTCCATCGAACAAACTGTATAACCAGATCTATCGGATTTGGAAGAAGGGCTTTTGTCAGGAGCACAATCACCAGAGACTCTCCTGGTGGTGCTGCGATGTTCGCCAACAGCACAGAAAAAGGGGTCAAGAATATCACTCAGGACGTTCTTAGATACTCGCATAGTAATCAACCTCTTACAGTACAAATTCTCGGCTGTGATCTCGTGTGACCACAACTCATTGAGCTTGAATACCGAATAAATGGTTACTAATTTACTATACATTCCAAAAGTGAATCACACCAAACTGAAACCACTCTCGGTCGTTCACTATAGCGCTCAAGAAATGACTTCACAATGCAGACAGCATGATGCCGAGGCCTGTTGAATCAGTCCACAAATTAATGAATCGTGGAAACGGTCCAACTCCTACCTGACGTGAACTTAAAAAAAAAGGTTGCTAGCCATGAGCTCCAATTCCCAACAAAAAAAATCAGCCAATTTATCTGCAAATAAAATTCTATTACCGTAAACATGCTGGGAATCTCGCACGTAAGCAAGTCATGATCGAAAACATGATCAATCCAGTTCAAGAAAAAATGATACACAAGGCTGCCTAGCCGGCCTGATCCGGCCACTCGAGCACTCAAACTTCAATTAAAGAGAAGATTGCAACAATGCCTCTTTTCGAATATACAAGTATAGAACACGGAAAACAAACACAAACATCCCTAAAGAAGCCATGCTCCACGCACTTCCTGAAAATCATTCTTTCTTTGAGACGACCACACAAAAACAGTTAACAAACAGTTAGCAAACGAAAAACCAACACAATCGCAACATCAAAATTGTACCATCCCCGGACGCACTCACACACGCAATCGCAAACTCCAATCGCGCGTTTCACATTCCATCCCGAGCTCACAAGAATTGCCGAAAACCACAATAGCGCGCTACTACATAACAATCACAAACTCAGCGATCATCGTCGAGCTCGATCGCAATCACATCCAAGATTCTACACCCCGCCACACGTTTACAAGCACCAGATAGATCCGTTTGCGTAATGGACCAGGAAAACCAGCAAGCAAGTAAGCAACCGTCGTCACGAAGAAATCCGGCCTTGCTTTCACCTGCAACTACTTCAAACGCTATGATCTGGCGCTACACGAGTCAGTTTTGCGCAAGGGAGAGTTTGCGGGAAAGAGGAGAGCGAGGCGAACAGGGAGCAAGTAAGCTTACCGAGAGTGAGAGGGCGGCGATGCCATGCACGTCCGGCAGTGGCCAACGATGGAGCCACGCCTCAACTGTCACCCCTCCCAAAAGAACTCAAGGGCGGCAAGGGGGGGAGCGGCTTGCCTGGCTAGCTTGAGGCTGGTGGACAAGACAACCCACACTATTTGCACTGTCCACACTATTTTTTCACAATTGCGTAGGAGTGTACAGTACTCTTGTAATAAACTGTAACTCAGGCATCCTGAGAACGACCACTGTACATTAAAGAGGGTGAATATAGAAATTACTGTGGGCCACTGCAGTGCTGTGAGTGGGCCACACTTTATTAAATAATAAAAATAAATGAAAGAGTGGGCCAGGGGGGGGAATTCTTTTGTTTTTTTCTGGACTATTTTGAGCAACTGAATGATATAGTGGGTCAGGGTGATTCTTTTGTTTTCTGAAACATGTGATTGCAGTGGGTCAGGGTTTTTTTCTTTTTTCTTTTTTGGCACAAATGAATTTTATTTTTATTTTTGAAGCAAATGGGTCTGGGAATGCATTCAATTACTGTGGCCCACACTAACATTTCTGTTATCCTGTCTTGTGTGGAAGTCTTCAACGTTCAAGTACTACCACGGAAATAAATTGTACTTTTATTGCATTTATTACTTTGATTCAAATTGACGATCGGTGTGAAATTGGCCATCGACCTAAGTTAACTGTCACTGCTGTCACTGTCACTGATGTTATTTCGTCTTTTCATAGTAAAAAAATCCTAATGCTCAACTATGGTCAAAAATATTAATTAGAGTCAATTTGGGGCAAAAACCATTTTATGCCATAATTTTGCTAGTTGTTTGTCATGCATAACATAGAGGCAGGAAGTCGGAGTTGACACTTATGAATCATACCATCAATGAGAGTAAAAGATCATACCATGGGTTCGAGGGAACTTTGTCATTGCCCATGCAAAGAATTAATTAATATGAAAAATTCATATTTGGCAATTTAAAAAGGAATTTTTTTGAAATTTGACTTTTTGGATAAAGAAATAATCAAAGTTTTGCTTTTCATCCACAAAATGTTCTGTTTTCGTGGGTTTGACAAAGTACTTTTGGCTGATTTTAAGTGTAAGGTAGGAGGTCCATGAAGCACTCATCTAAGAGTTGAAACCGGAATTTGTGGAGGTAAAACTTCTTGAAATATTTTTCAATAAATTTTCCTTGAAAGACAAATGGAATTGGCATCTAATCCAAGTCGTTTCATATTTTTTGGAGTTCTGTAGAATTAGTTCTGAATTTTTGAAGTTGAAATGGCAAAGGGCTCTAAAATCGCCCACCTCTGTAAATGTACACTATTTGTACATCATTGGTACAATGAAAAAGTAGCATGTTCAAATAGTTTACATTCACAAAGGTGGGCGATTTTAGAGCCTATGCGCTTTCAGAACCTCCTACCTTATGTAGGGCTCATATGGGACTTGCGCGTGGACTTCATGTTCTCACCTTAAACTCTTAATTTAAATGATCTTTTGCTCATGCATTGTAATTTCTAAATATTTTATAATTTCTTTCAAATTTTTTTGACAAATGTTTAGTATAATTTCCAAAATAATCCGCCATCATTTTTGTTGAATTATATCTTGGCAAAGCTACCCTATAGCTATGGTAGTATAAACATCTTCATTCAAGACTTGAAAAATATACAATATTATTTAGTAATAATTGCAATTTGTAGATGTTCAATTCAATGGTTGTCCACCCACGTGCAATAACAACAAATACATGTATAATTGTTATAATACAATGTAAAGACTTCTATAACTACTTGAATAGTAAAATGATTGTAAATCTAGGGTTTATTAATGATATTAATCCCAAAGTAGGGAGATTGAAACTCTCCATGATCAACTAATGCAAGAGGGATTTGTTTATTGGTGTGCCACCAAAGAGGTAGATATTCAATTTCTACCATTGTTGTAAAACCATGGGATCAAAGTTACAACACCAAAACTTTTTTTTGTACTTTATTATTGTTGGGCCTCTTACAAGATTGAGTGTGCATTCTCTTACAACTCAAATAGATTTGCATTACTCAAAGGCCATTGATGTTTTCACTTGAGGAATCTAAAGTAGTAAATGCATAAGTTGTCCCTTTAAAAATACAATATGTTATCAATGATAGTTGTAGATATTACATGCAACATATCACATTTGCAAGTGGGGAAGGACACATTTGGAATTCTAACACATATAAAAGAGTTGTATTAGGAAGGAGCCATTCAAACTTTCACTTATAGAGTCTAACTAGAGGTACAAGATGCTTAAGTTGTTCCTTTTAGAAAACCTAATTACTAATGCTAGTCATATAGATATTGCAATCAATATGTCATCTATCCCTAAATAAAGGACTCATTTTGAACCTTGATAATTTTAGCACCATTTACTTCAATATTTTGCAAAATAGAAACATAGGACAAGGTTTGTAAGGAAAATTCCTTTATCAACTGTGCATATGAAGATCTCAAGAAAAAATCTCAATAGAGGGGCAAGTAAAATAATGCTTATTAAAAAAGTGTTGTTGCAATCAAAGTATAAGAGACAAATTATTTGGCAAGCTTAAAGAGACAATGGGAGGAAAAATGAAGGATCAAATATGTCCACCACGATAAATATTGAATATTCTTAATTTGAGGTATTAAACGTGGACTGCTAAATATAATGGTGGGCCATTGAGTTTGATATATAAAAACAAGATATTTCTTCAATGAAATGCCATGTCAAGTTCTTAATAAGCAATAGCCAATGCAATAATGACTCACAACACACATCTTAAAATACAAATATTTAATAACAAACTATAGATTGGTAATTTGGTAGCCTTTCAAGGTAATCTAACTTTGACTACATCAAAACCTATAGAGAGAGAATTCTCGTGATATTCATGAAAATTGAATCATTTGTTTAACTAAAATTTAATGGAAGTGACATTAATTGAAGACTTGAGCATTTAGTGTGAGTGATTTATATTCAATATCACCAATTAACATACTAGCAATTGATGTAAAGAAGTGGTTTACTTTCAATGAACAACTTTTTCTTAACCTCTAGACGTCCAATTTGACCTCTCCTATCATATAGGTTGTGAGGGTGTCTTATAATTGATTTTATAAAGATATTGATTTTCAATCTCATTTCACTTTACCAATTGCAAGATCATGATGCTTGAATTTCAAAAGAAGTATTTTCAAATCTACCTAAATAGTTAAATTTCATCTTTTTAACTTTTTACCCAAAAATGTGTATGACTTGCATCTCTCCATAATATGCCTTTAAAGAAAAAATTTGGGAATATATTTATAAAAAAATTCAAACAAAAAATTCCATATTCATGCTTAAAAAATAGTAAGTTGAAAGAGGTAAAGTATGATTAAAAATATTGGTTGATTTGTTAAGAATTTAGTTATAGAATTGGAAAATTTCATTCCAAATGGTTCTAATGTTGTAATAAACAATCTACATCCCATGTTTCGGTTTGGTTTTTTTAAATATGGAAAATTGAGTTTAGAAAAAGAGTTTACAAATTATTTAAAAAAAGAGTTTTTATAACTATCTACAAACTAAAACTCTTCATATTAATTTTGATCTTGTTAATTTAAATAGAATGATTGAAAAAAAAATCATATATATATAACCAAGTTTAAATTTTTAGTTTCAAAAAAATGATTTTTTCTAAGTTACCTGGGCTATTTCGGTTCCCTAGATTGAGAAAGAAACTATTCATCTCATATAATAACTTTTAGACTATGTAGTCAAATGTTTGGGAAATTGTTTGTGTTTGCACAAGCTACTCCTCAAATACTTGTTGTGTGAATGTTTCTAAGAAAAAAACAAAAAAATTATTGGTAAATGGACGATTGATGACACCACATTGCCCTAAATTGCTTTAGAGGTTAAAAATGAACAACAACCTTGAGTCTTTCAATGACCTACTTTGAATCACATAAGACCTACTTTCCAAACACTCACTCATTTCGAGAAAATTTTATAATTTGGGCATCACATTTGCATGATCTATAACTTCCAAAAATAAAATTTTCATATATAGAAGCTTAGGACCCACCTCCAACCATTTTAAGGAATTGAGCATAGCTACATGCCATAGGTTTGGTGAAGAAAAAATTTCCTTATGTAGTGAAATAGATTTAACCCCTAAAGGTATTTGACTATGTTTTCACCAAAAATGCTCCAAAACTGTCATCTCTAGTTCAAGTATCAAATTTTAGAAAAAATTCATTTTTGGACAAATGTAACCGTAGGATCTTGTTTTACGCTAGTTTGGGAAGATGTGGAAAACATTTCAGAAATTTCCACCGTTTGGATTTCAAGATATTAGCATTTGAAGTGACACAAAACCATTTTTTGGCCCTGCAAAAATCCGGGCAAATGCACTTCACAAGGTCAGATCATTATGAAAAAATGTCCAAAATGGTTGTACCTCATTGGGTTCATTCTTCAAGTCATGTTGGTTACATGCTTGAAAAATTTTAGATCATTTGGAATTGTACAACATATAGGAAAAAAATAGTAAGTTGAAAGAAGTAGAGAATGATTCAAAATACTAAATTGTTAATCATTTATTTATGGAATTGAAAAATGCCAATCCCAATGGTTATAATGTTATAACAAACAATCTACACCTCTTTTTTTTTTAAATTTTTTTTCGAAAATATTAAAAATTGAGTTAAATAACAGTCTTCAAAGTTTATTTTAGAGTAGAGATTCCATAATTATCCACAAACTACCCACAACTAGAACTATTCACAACTTTCATCTCATAAATCAAAATGGAATGATTTAAAGCTTTCCATGTATGTATAAATCAAGAAAATAAATTTCAAATTTTTATTTAAAGAAAAAGTGATTTTTAAAGAAGTTTTTTTTGCTGCCCGGGCTGCCCGCCGAACAATGAAAACAACATATTATACAATAACTTTTTAACTATGTATTCAAAAGTTATGAAAATTGTTGGGTCTTAAAGCTACTTCTTGGGCACATGTTTTGTGAAAATTTCACAGTAAAAAAAATAAAAATTCCATTCATAGTAAGTTGCCTGAAATTGCTATGTTGCCAAAAAACACCGTTTGGTCCTTTAGATGTTAAGAAGGATTTGAATTACTTTTTTTACATTTTTTCCTCAAATAAAAAATTACCATAAATTATTTTCATGAAAATTTCATTAAACCTATTCTTATTATATAGATTATTCTATTTCCAACCATAAGTTGGTTTACAAAATCGATGTAAGTGATCATCGTGGCTTTCAATGTACATCTTTTGATCATTCTATGCTTTCAATGTACGCTTCTTGGACATTTATGTTGCTCCTATTGGTCTTGCGCTACATGAGCTGTCATCTAAACTACAGTTGAGATGATTGGAAATAGAATAGCCTACATGGTTGAAATGGGGGTTGATCAAGAATGAGTCGCATGTCTTATTATATTATTACTTATTAGAATCAAAGAGAAGAAAACCACCCTAAACCCTTGAAGGACAGATTGGTGACTGTGGAAATCTTCCTTTTTGGAACCATGTGACATCATCTACTTTGAAAAAATCAAAAATATTCATTAGAAGTCATACTATTGTAGAAGACCTACCCTTTTTTCACAAAATTATGAGGATGAATAATCATAGTTTTGTCCTACATGGAGAGATTCTTTGTCATCCATCGGACACAAAACGTCCGCTTCAACATGTAAAGGTTCACTCACCGCCGAAGGGGATGGAAAGTGTCCTCAAGTAAAATTCAAAGTGCTGTAACTTTTGCATCCGATGTCCAAATTCAATAAAACTTGTTGGAGAATTTGTGCTCTCTCTTCTAGTTTGCGTGGTAAAATTTTCAGATCAATACAATATTTTCTGAATTTTTGGAAGCCAACCAAAGTTCACAGGTTCAATTTTAGTTCTCCAAACTCCATTTGATGGCTGCAACTTCGGGGGCTTGTATCTCCTTCATCTAATGTTTTTTTTCAATAAAATTTGTTGGGTTATTTTCCCCTTGAAGTCTACTTATTGTGGTAGAATTTGTATGTCAATCCATATTGTTTTGAATGTCTGGGAGCAATTCGAAGTTTAAAATCCCGACATTTTTGGATTATAGTGAACTTCAACAGCTTGTTTCTTCTTCATACAATGTTCGTTTCCAATAAATTTTCTTAGAAAAGTTGCACATACTAGTCTAGTTTGTGTGTGTAGAATTTCATATCAATCCAAGAAGTTATGAGTGACTGAGAAGCATTTTAGTAGAAGGAGGTTCAGTTTTCTATGTGTTTTTTGCAACTTTTCTTGCTATTTTTTGACATTTCAAAGCTATATTGCACACACAATGAGTCAATTCAATGAATTTTTTTTTCACCAATGTGTTTGTATGCTGATTTTCAATCACTTCATAGTTTCAAGTTTCTTCATTTGAGTAGATTTCGAAACCGAATTTCACCTTGAAATGTGTTCTTGGGAAAATTTCAGCATCCTTTTTCAACACTCAAACATTATAATCTTGCAATCTATGCGGTCAAATGACACCAAATTTTATGCACGCCATCTACAACAAATGCACTGCAAGATCATACGGTTGAGATCTCTATAACTAAGCAAAATTTATATCTGTTCACTTCAAAAGGAATGCTGTTTTTGGAGCTGTTTGGGCCTTTGGTGGTGGGTTAAAGTAAATGGGAAAATCTTCAGAAGGAGACTGAGAATTTTGTTCATTATCAGCCAGGGTCCCCAAAGCTCAGAAAAATCATCAGTCCCAAACAGAAAGTGTGCTGTGCACTGTACATGTACAGTCCAGTCCAGTACTGTACTGGCATCACTGTTATTTCTCCAGTTCTATGTTATGTTACCTCATGTCTGGACCGGCCTTCACTGGCCCAGTTGCATGGAATTAGTCAGATACTGAAATGGCCACATGAACGAAGAGCCAATTCGCTGGCTGGAATTTCAGTTCTCTGAGTTCATGCCTGGGGGAGGGATGGACTGACTGAATATAACTTAACTTTGGTACATCGTTTACCAATGACAGATGAGGCCCCCGGTTTGTCGGCTCGGGTCGGCTCCCTCTTGCAACCTTGAAAAGGTGACCCTGTCCTACAGTGAACAAAATTGTCTTATTGATGAGTGGCTCCTCAGCCAACCCTAAGTTAAATCTTTGGATTGCCTAATAAGGCTCTCCTAGGTATCCAGCAAAGCATAATGCCTTCAGTTCCCAACAAGAGGAGGATCACTTCTTGGTTAACTCCTAAAGGCTCAAGGCCTTTTTGGATTTAAAAACATCATTGCTTTTGAAGTATTATAGATCTAAATGTCACTAAAGTATAGAAATCTCAACCATACAATCTTGTAGTGTATAAGTTGTAGATGATGTGAATCAAATTTGGAGTCATCTACTTGCATAGACCACAAGATTATAAGGTTTTAGTGTTGAAAAAGGTCTCTTTCAGAACAAACTACCTTGATCCATGACCGTTTGAAGTATCTCATAATACACTAAAAAGGAAACATATTTTGTCTTGTTAGGCAGTGAAGGTTAAATTAAAGTTATGACACCTAAATTGATGGAGCACTCTTCAAAATCAACCTGTATTTTTGAAGAGAAACTCAATAGGGAGGGTACTGAAAATGGTGCATATGCATTACAAGGACAATTGTGAGGTGTAGATAAGGTCCATTTCGAAAAGTGTGCATCTCTATTTATAGCACTAAGGAGGTGGCAACCTCACAAGTGGTTGATTTTTGGTAAAATTTCTATTGTTTTAGCCTCTTCTTTGTGTCGTGTTTCAATATTATTAGTGTGACATTTCCTCATGTGCCTCAAATGCATTTTGGCATTACTTACATGACACTTTTAGCACCTTGCACCTTCCATCTTTGAAAAGTTGTAACTACTTCGCAATGTGTTCAAAAATGATGGAACCACTTCCATTTGGATTCATAGTCCTTAAGTAATGTGCAAAAATTATTGTTCATTTTCTAGAGCATATTGATCATGTCACAGAGTTTATTCATGCCCTTTTAGGTTAGTTGTAGTTACTATAGTGTCCATGCTGCAATGTTCCTGTGCCGTGATGTCTGCTGTGGTGTAATTTCCACCCAAAAAGAAGTGCCTACTGCCCAGTGACATAGACTAATTTTGCCCCCACACTAATAGGCTAATAATGTAGGAGGATCCTTTGGCCTCCCTTTTTCCAGAGCTGGGTCCAAACTAAGCTAAGCTACACTAGGAGTACGGACTACTGCTGCTGTCACCTCCGTCTCTGTTTCTCATGTTTGAAATGTTCAATTGGGTTCCCCTTTTTTTCATCATGAAAGCCTGTTTGATGCTTTTTCTGATATGGTCAAGACCCCCCAAATTAAATGAAATCAATAATATAGCTGGCTAGTCTAGATGCCAAGGGAGTGAACTTGGAGTGAATTTGCCCAATTTCAGGGTTTGCGGATTTTTGCGGATTTTTGCAGATTTTTGCAAAAAAACGTGAAGATCCACCCAGCATTTCCCCTTGCCTTTCCAGACATTTGATGTTGTAAAATTCAGTCAGCCACTTCTATTCTTCCAAGAACCAGGATTTGGGGATGGATTAGACACTATTTGTCGCATCAAAAATGATTATATAGGGCTTTTTTTCATTTTTTTTTCATTTTGGTTTACTATAATAATAGCATTTGTGGTTTCCAATGGAATAAATGAAAAATGAGAGCATATGGTTCAGGCACCACCAGCATGCATACCAGTAGTATGTGGGGGAATTTTTGGGGGAGTTTGGAATGTAGGAATTCCCACATGTTGCGCATATTGCAGCGGGTCTAGGGGGTAGTAGTAGTAGTCGTCCTGCAGACCTAACTTTATGGCATTGGTTCAATATTTGCTGCTGAGTGAGAAAAGTTCAGTCTATTTGGTCAATTGACCAATTAATGGAAATTATTCCTCATGGTTCTTCAGAGAAAATGGGGAATTTTTCCCCCGAATGCCAGCCTGGCAATTAGTACAATGTTGTCCTTTTTAATTTGTATGACTGAGTATCACGAATCTACAATGTAAAGTAATGAAAATGTATCAATTTTTACATCTTGGGGGCACATAATGCAAACTTGCTTTCTATCTAAGTAGAAATTACAAATATTAACCCCTAAAGGACCAAGGCACATTTTAGAGATAAATTGTGAAAAATTGTCACTTTTTAGGGCAGTGAGAAAAAAATAGAAATAAAAAGTTTTTTTTGAAGATTCAACTATATAAATTTGTACTAGACTTCTATGGGAATGTGTGGAAAAAATTTCAGAAACTTTGATCGTACGGATTGAAAGATTATAACATTTGAAGTTAAGAGAAAAAGTTTTTTTTCGACCTTGCCTGACAAGGCCAACAACCTTTAAGTCCTCCTACAATGAGATTTTTACACTACACATGGTTACTTTTTTTGATATTTACATCTTATATAATGTAAGTTACATACCTCCCAAATTTCAGAAGTAGGAGAGGTGTTTTGCACATGCTGCCTGAAGCTGCGTGAGCTGCCCGAAAAGTTTAGGGCAGCATAATTTTTGATCTGGGCACCTGATCAAATAAAAAATAATATTCCCACTTAGGGGATACATGTTCACACCTTGTGTCAAAATTTGATGAACATCCATTTGGAAACAACTTCATACAAAACTACCCGAGATTACCTGCGTACGTTCAACGGTCATTCGGTCCTTTAGGGGTTTAGGGTGAAATACTAATAAGTTCATACCCAAAAACTGCAAGGACCTCAAGAGTGTCATTTCTGGTAGTAAGCTTAACAACCCAAGTGTGGCAGCAAATTCGAGATCACTCACTGGGATTTTATGTACCCTAGGATGGCAAAGTAGCGAGGATATATTTTTTTTCTGCTGAAACTGAATGAGTGGACATGCTGGGGACCCAATCAGTTTTAACAGGACTTTATGTTCTTCTTTTTCAACTAAGTTATGTTAATTTCGCACTTCAGACAGCCGTTATGCTAGAGTGAAAACTGAACAAACCAGATACGGTAGTAGTGGCGGGGTCTGTTTCTCAATAACTTACACATAACTTAAGTAAGTACCAAGAAGGGCACTCAATGATGATCATGATGCTTGTGGATAGAGAAGAATTATACAACTGTAAATAATAAGATATCAAAGAAGAAGGAGAAGAAGAGCTCTCTTGCCCCTTTTGGGCCTTTTCGGGGACGTACCAAGTATCCACTTTTGAATGAGTCAAGAGCTCCGCGGTTGGACAACTGGGTCCTGAAACTGCACCTAAGATTTGTGTCCTTGGGATGACTTTCAATATGGACAGACTTGGACCCTCTACTTCAGTTGTAAAAGACAGAAAATCTTTCATCCAATTTGAGGGGAGGGGAGGGGAGGGGAAGGGGGTGGAAATGCTTCAGTACGTTTGTGACTTTGTGGTTTGGATGGCGTTGAAAATTTCCTTAGTAAGAGTGGTACCCGGTAAGGATGCTCCCCCAATTGCGTCCCTTACCTACATCACTTTGGTGCTTCATACCCGAAAAACCTTGAACATGTGTGGAGAAGGGGCCTTGGTAGAAAATGTGACTCAATAGACCAAGCTTTTGCAGACTTATAATTGGTCTAGATTGTCATGTTATGATGAATTAGACTTGGTGTGGGTCTTCGGGCTTGGTCCACTCATACACGTTTTCTACTACACATGGTAGCAATTGGGGGAGTGTGTGTAACATGTACGCTTACATTGTCTGACTTTTCTATCGAATAAGATGTTGAATTCAAAAGCACTTTGTAATATATATTTTCAAGCATTTTTTTTTCTTGATTTGGATTTTATTCATAAAAGAAATCTTTTTGATATCTAAGCCCAACTAATAAAAATGATGTTTGTCAAACCTAGTTTCTACTCCAATTTAATAATTCAACAAATGACTAAGAAAGTTTTAAATCTATGCTTGCAATATTTTATTGGAAAATTTAGAAAGTCTAGTTTTACATATAGATTTGCCTCAATTGGATTTTTTTTTTTTATCTCTTTAAGGCTACAAAGATGAAGAAGTCATTGAATAATGCGCAAACATTCCAATTGTATGTTGTGCAATACTCAAAATTTGTTGCAAGGTGCATAGTTGGATGCACTCCAAATTAACATACCCTAATCCCACCAAGTGCATTTCTACTTTCTTTGGTTGGAATCTATATATTTATACTTCCATATTTTCATAAAATATAAAATACTATAGGAGTTTAGTTGATTAATTATGTGGCACTACTAACAAGGGGTAAGGTCATTTTATTTTTTCTTGTTTTATTTCGTGTTTTCCCCTAAATTAATGAAATGAGCCAACTTCAATTTAGAAGTCATATAGAAATGTTACAATAAGGGAAAATTGAACCCCCAAAGGGGATGCTTCATAGAGCAAAATTTTTAGGGGAAAGAGATAGCCTTCTCAACTCACTAATTGGGTCAAGATTTGCAAGATGAGTTCAAATATTCGTAATGATTACTCAACCCATCTCCATGATCTCATCTCCACTATCCAATCCATCTCTAAGATTTGTTGACTTAATAATGAAAGGTGACTAGCATAGGCCTCCCACAAATTTTCACACGCCAAGTGACCACTATGATGATAGTAATGATGATGTGGACAAAATCATATTCCCTCAATTAGTACTGCAATTAGTGAGAAATCTCAAAGCCTTTCAATGGTTTCATTTCTCCCTTGATGATGTATTGTACATAGAAATTTGGCTAATGGTATATATTCATCACAAGTTGCAACTAATTAATAATTTGGCTTGGATGGGGTCACCGTCAACTTAAGTTATGCAAAAGATGCATGGTTAGTTGCATTCACTTTGAATTGGCAACACTGCTGGAGGGCCCATATTTGTGATATTTGATAACTTTCATACGTCCACAAGTAATGTCCAACAAAAGGTGGCTCCAAATCTCAAAGTACAGTGGAGAATATGTCTATGGAGTTTGGACAGATCCTTACAGTAGGTCCACTACCAGAAAAACTGCAGCAAATACTAAGGTTAGCCCTGGACTGCCCAGGGCTGTCACGGTGGAAATCACCCTTTTTGGTACCGTGTGAATCATTTGCTTAAAAAGCCCACCAACCTAAAGCACTCACTAGATCAGTGGAAGTCAAACTACTATGCAAAACCTCTCCTTTTCACACAAAATTTCACTCAAAATTTCACACAAAATTTCAAGGATGAACATTTGCACTTCTTCAGTTTGTCCTACATACAGAAGAAGGATTCTTTGTCATCCATTGGACCCTTTTAGGCTGCTCATGGCCTCGTTGGTTACTGGGTTAGAGATGATTGGGAATATGAATTACTTTGTACGTCAGATTGGGAATATATATGTGCAGTGTGTCTCAAAAGTCAAAATGATATTAACATGGAAGTGCAATGACTGTTGCTTGACAATTTCAGTTGCAAGCTCAGGTACTCGTACTGAGTAAGCCGGCACCCCTGGCCCATGGACGGTGAAAGTGGCCCCCTTCCGTATTCACAATTGTCAGGACAACACAGGCCGGCTATTTTTGTCCTACAGTATTGATCACAATTGTCAGTATTCTGCAAGCCAAAGTTCTCCTGCCACTATGGTATCACTCATCTGTCTCTATGCTGGGACCATGGCTGCCTCTGATCACATTCTGGGTTAAGTTATACTTGAACCAATATGACAATACCAATTGGAATTTGCAATCAATTCTGAATTGTACATGACATAATAATTTTTTAGGGATGATCAACAAACCAAATCTCACAAACACTGTTTGTAACTTATCAAAGGCAAAGTAAAGCTTGACATTCTCAGCAATGGTGGTGGGGGAGTACAGTCAGTACACAGTACCAACATATCATTTTCAATGAATTCGTCTGGAGCAGCCTCATGCCTGATGAATTTTGGGAATTCATCAAACCCAAGGCAAAACCCTAAAACTCAATTGAGAATGATGAGGGAGAAACTGTGCATTCCCACCACTGGAAGTTAATGCTCGTCTGTCATCAAGGTCTTCCCATAAAGTTCATTGAGGATGATGAAATGCTGAGAGAGAGTAGCTGCACTTCTCCGAAATGCTAGCCTGTCTGTCAATCAAGGTTCTATTCATAGTACTGTAAGACGTTACAGACAAACAGCCAGTATCATAGTGTACTTCTCATCCAATGAAGCAAATCGACTTCAGCAAAAGATGCTCACTGCCTCTGTTGAGGCAACAATAATGAACCACCCTCAACAACTAGATGACAAGATCATTGGTACCAAAACCATGAGAAGAAAATACATGGTACGTAGGAGGCCAATGAGATAATGAGAAGTTGTAACATATTGCTTCAAGTTTTAGTACAATGGAGTCTGTGTTCAGACTACTCTATGAAGAGGGCAGGACAAGCCACTACAAGTATTTCTTTACCTGCTAAAGGTGTTGATGGATCTCTTTAGGATGAGCAGGCAGACAGACCAGTTTAAATTGATCAATAAATCGTACAGTTCTTGGCTCATAATGAGCTAGGAGAAGAAAAATCCTGAGACTACACAGAAAATCCAAATGCCTTTTAATTGGGGCAAAATATTCACACGCCTACAGCTCAGGTTCGTTCGTCTACTGTGAACACACTAAAGTTGAAATACATAACAATTAGAGGATATCACTCAGCTGATTTCAAGGAGCGATCCTCCACAACCTCTTCTAGCTCCTCACCCCCAGGGTTACCAGCTCTTTCTTTCCAAAATTGTACCTGTTTCTTAAGGCGCAAGATTTCCTTCGTCGTCAAGTTCTTGCTGGCATCGTTGATGATGGACCTCACACGAGTAGCATAGCTGGTATCACACAAAATAGCAGTCAGTTCAAAGAAAAATTACTGAAAATTCAGAGAGCTCAGCTATCATGCAATGTATTCGAAGGCCCTGCCTGCACCAAACAAGTAGTGCCAATTTGCTAACTGGAATTAGTAACTAAATGCCCGCACTGTTCATTTTGTGTCAATTAGCAAATTGGTGCCAACTCCCACTAACTAACATGCAACATTAATTTCCGCTAGTTAACTTTAAACTCCCGATTCTGAACAACTAATCTAATTGTGCCAAAACCAATGGATTGAAGAGCTAAAGCCACTCGCACCAACGAAGTAGCAATGGTTAGCTAACTTGAAAGCCTAACTGCCCATTGGTTACCTTGCCAATGCAGGCATAGTCCATAACAAGTTAGTTACTTCCAACCAGCTAATGTGCCTTAAATCCCAGATAGGAAATTGGCGCTACCTGCTTGGTGAGGGCAGGTTGGTTGCTAATAGTTATACAAGAGTTGTCGAAGTGGGACATTTGTATTTAGAATGAGTTACTGTAGTGAGGATTGATATAATTCATTCATACATAAATAAAAACAGATTTGGCTACAAAGGCATCCTCAAGGGGTTACCATAGCGAGTTGTGGGTCTCCTCAAGGTTGGAACCCGCCGGAGAAATGTTGACGAACATAAGAGCTTTGGCATTCCCGCCAAGAGAATCACTCATAAGCATAGTCAACTTATGATTCCGATAAGGGATGTGCTGTTCATCTGTTGCCAAAGCACTGATAACATCTCCTAGCGCCGACAAAGACTTGTTGATGCTTTGCGCCTCCTTGAGGGTTTCCCCACTAGAACCAGACTTCTTCACTCTCTCAGAACCAGCCAGATCAACAAGGCTCAACTGCAAGCATCCAAAAAATCAAGTCAGAAGGTAATAATCTCTGCACGCTTCAGATAATGCATCAAGAAGAAACCAAACCTGTGAAATAATCAGAAAAAGCAATTCACCTTGCCCTTCATTAGCACTTGGCTTTGCAGATTGGTACTCTCGATTATTATTGATAATATAAGATGTGACCGTGAACTCTCAGCATTCATCTGAGTGCCGGATGTATGCCGCTTCTCCAAGCCCTTCGCAACTACAGCCTCCAGCTCCTCCAGCGTTACTACTGGAATGAGAGTCGCATTCTCAACCACCACCATGCCCTGCCGATGTAACCTTCCATCAATTCATGAATGCAACATAACCCGATCATGCAACACCTAACGACTGCATGTCTAGTCACATCTTCAAGGCAGATGAGCTAGAAGAACTCACCTTAGCATCCTTCTTGATGTCAAGCTTCTTTGCTTTACCAATAGTTTTGGGCTGAAGCAAGTCAATGAGAGTGTCCTGGTAAATTTCTAGCATGTAGACCTGTATGCAAATCAATGCAAGTAATTTTAGTTTTTTCAGAAGCCTAACAAGAGCAAACACCAAGATTAAGGACGCGTCAACTCAGTCTATTGTAAAAATTTAAGACCGAGGATCTCCAGTCCTAGCACATTTTCAGTAACTGCTTTTCTTACTAATCAGAAGCCTTTGGTGCATAACCTGCAAGGAGAATTGGAACTTGTTGGCATCACGCTTTATGGACCCAAAAAGTTCTCGAGTGACCCGAGGAGTTAACCCAGGGTTGCTATCTGTGCCATATATTGTGTAGGTTTTTCCAGACCCTGTTTGTCCAAATGCAAAGATGCACACGTTGTATCCATCGATGGCTGACTGGACCAAGTACTGCAATAACCAAAAGCGAAATGGTCAATTTAAAAAATGTGAGGGATAAAGACTCTCCAAAGCAAATGGCATGTTCAAGTGCAAGCCGGAAGTTGCAAGTAACGTCATTCACACAAAGGTCACATCCTTAAGCCCGAAGATAAGTCACTCAACTACAATCCAAGGTAGCTCTACAGACAGTTCATGTAATAATTCTTTGATTCATGACACAAGAAGGTTCCTGGGACTTGAGTCTGTACCTTGGTGTCCTCAAAAACCTGCTCCTGAGTAGCGAAGTGATCAAAGATATGATCAAACTGATGCTGCTTCATCTTTTCATCTTTCCACGGGTGCTCAATAGTGAACTCATCACAAGAAGTCAACACAGATTGTTCACTTTCTCTAATCTCCTTGTCACTTAAGGGCCTCCAGCGAGCGTATACCCTAATCTTACCCTTCATATCTGAGAGCAGACAGCGAGATCAATTGATATCCTCCAAGGCAAAGCAATGTTCATGATGATAACATGAACAACTTGGCAAAGAGACGTACTGAAACACATACTAAACATTTAAAGTATTGTAAATATCTTCTCCACATATGCAATTACGACAAATAGGGCATTCAGACAGCCAAAAGGAAAACAGGATTTAGAATGGGAAGAAGGAAATAGAACGCTAAGTCCAGACTCGGGGAAAAGACCAAAACACAGCATGGATAGTACGTACCTTCCATCATATTAAAATAACGTTTCCTCAAAATTTGCTCCTCCTTATATAGAGACTGCAGCTCTACAATCTGATCGGCTTGCCTCTTCAGAATAGCTGCTGTTTGGAGATTCTTTCGGTCTATGTCCTGCATAAGTAACAATCACAATAGTTCAGGTCTTTGCTAATCTCATCTGTCAAAATTGCCATATATTACACATTCAGAACAGCATTTCTGGACACGATGACATCCTCCACAACCAAGTAACAGCAAAGGTCAAAATCGACCTATTAAAATGCCTTAATGAACTTTATACCTCCTTCATTTCCCGAAGCTCCTCAAGCTCCTTAACATTGGCTTGTAACGCCTCAAATTCACCACTACGGCCAACCAGTATTTGTTCTGCATGACTGAGCTCTTGAGTTCGCTCTTGCAACTTCTTCTCACTTTCCGCTACTCTAGCCCTGAGCTCATCTCTCTCCTGTTCGAACTTGTGCTCCAGACCTCTTGTCTACAGACAAAACAATTACAGTCGAGAAAAGTGTGAACTACCAGTGTGAACAACATTACAGCGGCGACACTATCTTCAATGCATAATAGTATAATCTATCATGAATATGAAAGTATTTCATCAGAAAAAAAGAATCTAGTGTACTTATAAGTGGCCAATTCTTTGCTGAAGATATGCTAACCCCCCAGCACTGTTGCAAAGACTTTATCATTATCCTCCTATTATTCGAACAATGTCCTGATATATGTCATTTCATGTAAAAAACATTGAAAACAGAAAATATTATGAACATACCTCACTAGTCTTATTCCTTTCTAAGCGGGCAATCTTCTGCTCCAAAAGCTGTTTCTCTTTCAGCAGATTCTTCGCCCTATCCTCCTGTCTCCTCAATTCTTCGGTCTTAAGCCTCAATTCCACCCGGATTTCTTTAATCTATATAAGGAGATACATCCATGATAATAACTGGTGAGTAAATGAAGCTAGTTTCAAAACTAACCGAACAATGTCACATGCTAATGAGAAGGCAGACTTGCTAACGGAAACAAGGGTAATGGCAATGGCAATTACAGAAAAGTATAATAATTAAAAATTTGCTTTGACAGCTTTACTGGTCTCCCATCTACTCTGCAATCTAATCAAAACATAATTCAAGAATGGGACCATGCCTGAATCTCCAAAGTTCGAATTTGGTCATCCTTTCTGTCTTTTCCGATTGAAGAAGAGAGGTCTCGTTCCCTTCTCGAACGAGGGGTTGGGGTCCTTCGGGAAAGAGTCTCATAATCACTGACGTCGCTAGCAGCATCATCGCCAAGTTGACTCCCGGACACTGACGCTAGTAATGAAGCTTTTTCAGCAAGAGCTGCCTGCGAACATAAAATGGTGCAAATTTAGAAATACGTTTACGAAAAAGAACAGTATAAGCAGAAGATCTGAAACGCCTCCCTGCTTAGAGAGACCATCTACATTAGGTATTCACATTTGTGATTCTTCATCAGGTATCCCTGGATCCCGAAAGGACCAAGTGGCCCAAATTGAATTCTTTATTTTCAGAGCAGTTTTGAGTAGGTCTTATAGGGAATTTCTTTTCATCAAATTTCTTTTTTGACCAAAAACATGCATTGTTCTTTATTGATTACGGAGACTGAATATTTGACCTAATCTAAATTATGTTTATCAATATGTTTGTTAAAACCATGAAGGAGTCCTACAGGGATTAACCTCCCAAAGCACATTTTGCTTCCCTAAGTGCAAAAGAACTCATGAATGAAGACATTGCTGGAACCTGTAGAGTAGCATCCATCTCCGCTAGCTGCTTTGTCAACCGTTCTCGCTCCTCGACAACCTCAAATTGAGTTTGTTCCTCAGCACGAAGAGTGTCTCGCAGTCCTGCCAGCTCTTCCATCACTTGGGTCTCTCTTTTATCTTTTGCTCTAATCGCTTCTGAAAGCTGTCGAAAAGTAGCAAAAAACATCATTCCACTAAGCCCCGTCCAATTCGAAAAGTCTTAGCAATATATTGAACATCCAATTAACGTATTTTGTTCAGGTCAACGGAAAGACAAAAAGTTATTGTTTCTCAGAATGTACAGTACTTGCCTGATCTATTTTCCTTTGTGATTCCTCCAGCAGTTTTGACATCTCTTGTACGTGTTTTTCATAAACTTCTAGACCTGCAGGTTTAACACTTAGTGGTCCAACGGCATCCACTCCATTTGGTACCTGGCCATTTGGTATATTTCTAGTTCTAGAGTATCGCCGCAACATGACATCGTTTATGTGCGTCTGAAGTGCAACGCATATGTCTTCCCCCTGCTCAGAAGACAAACCACCAATGAAGCCTCCAAAAAAGTTCATGCGATTGAAAGCATAATACACAAATAAAGAACTAGGTACGAATCGCACCTGCTTGGTCTCAAATTGGAAAATATGAAGCACACCCGCGACCCGCATTTTGAAAAAGACAGCTGTATTACTGCTGCCGAATTGCATAATATCCCGCAGTTCAGCAGAATGTAAGTATTCCTTTGGTACTGGTCGGAAAAAATGCACCTGCAATACAAAGACCACAAGCAAATGTCAAAACTGAGCAAATTTCTATTTTAACATATCCTGGCAGCGCAACAAGAACTGAACAATATGCAACTTAAGACATAAAGTTCTGAAGTCATAAAGCCAAAAAGAGCATTGTCTCGAGATTAACGTTGGCAAATGTAAATGACACGGTGCTCCAACATACCCCACGTTTGTTGATGCCGAGAATTATCCGACCAGGGAGTAGCCCTATGGGGTCCTCAATTTTAAGGACACTAAAGAAAACAGAATTTCCATAAGGCAGTGATCGAAGAATACGAAGCAGTTGTTGCCTCGCCTCGTCCTTAGATAGATGCGCCTGAAGAAGAAAGAATCCATCAGTGTTATAGTTACACCAGTCTATATTGATTCAGATCTGAGTGTCTAAGAACCTATCATGCATCATGTACCATTGACTTTGCCCCTTCCAAATACAGTAGAACCTCTCTAAAGCAATAAAACTCTCGAAGGTAATATTGATTGCCGGTCCCGGCCTGGGCCGCATACAAACGTCATTAATGCAAATGACCCTCCCTGATGTAATAACCTCTCTAATATAATATTGTCAGCCGGTCCCGGCCTTATTACTTAAGAGAGATTCTACTGTACTGGTCAGCAATAAACTAAAACCTAGAAAGGAAACGTTCACACGAGTCCTCAGCTAAATAGTGGCGCTCCTGCATTATAATCTTACCACAGTTCGATATCGGTTAAGAACATCAGGTTCCCAGTCCCGCCTGGCACGAGTTATAGCTATCTGCTTCGGTAAAGAACGATCAAATAGTGCTGGCCAATCCCTGCAGAATTAAGCATTTATCAGAAAAAGTAAACTATCCACGTATTTGAAACCGTGTTCTCGATAAAATACGAAGATCAAAATTTAAACTTGTACAAGAACCAAATTAAAATTTGCAATGAACAAGCGTAGAAGTGGTAGTCCATATGCAGAACTAAAAGAACTGATGCAACACTAATTTCTAGAGCTACAACCATACTTGCAGTCTCAAATAAAGGACTACTAGTAATGAGAAGTTGAGAGCTGAACTTTGAGGAAAATAACTAAATCGCATAGTAACACCAAAGTTTTGCGTAAAAAATATGACAAACTAATATGCAACATACGTGATGGTTTCTGGATTTGCAACTGGACCAATGTCGACCAATATCTGCAGGGCTGCCAGTTGAGCTGCATCATCTCTACCGACGGGATAGTTTCCAAGCGTGTAGTCATGTTGTGACTGCATACACACAAAGGAATGTTTACTACAAAGAGCACGCACTTGTTCCTTCTCAGCATATATTAAAGCTTCAGAAGATTCAGATAAAGTTGAAGGAAAGAATAGGAATGACAATGAAAATACTTCAGAAACTAAAATCGCAGTCTAAAGACAACATAACTAGCCCGCGTAATATAAGCCTGGGTTAAACATTGATGTGGCACTCCCGGAAAATGAGTAAAAGAGGTCTAACGCTAGTCCCCTTAATTATTGGAGATATCAAGGAGGAAAGCATAGGTTCAAGATAACTATCACAGCAACGCTTCAGTAACGAGGTTATTTAAACACACACTGTTCAAGCAAAGAGATAATTAAACACGGTGCTATAAAAAACAAGACAAAGGAGTAGAAGAACTTGCACCTGCACATAGGACAGTTGCACAAACATAGGCTCTGTGATAGATTCATCTGATTCCCGGAAAAGACGTTTCTTGAATAACAACCTACATTGCAACTCTCCCTTGGTTTTCTCTTTAGTAGCCTTGAACTCAGCAACGATATCTCCAACGTATTTGTTGTCGTCAAGCCCAATGTGTTCCTCTAATAACCATGAACACAAATACAGTCACAATCGAAACAATCATTGTGGAAAGGATAGACCAGTAGAACTATAAAGGAATAAAACGAGGAACTGTCTATGCAAGTCAAGTAGTGCCATGGAAAGTATCAAACTGACACGGACTTTGATTACCAATACATAATATTCTGTTGAAAATTTTAGATGATGAACTGCACGAAGGTAACAGATGCAATAACAAAGTTCCTTCACTAATTTGAGCCAACATGTGGTGAGAACAGTGTTCGAATACATAGCACACCTAAATACGTTTTAAGTGTTAAGTTCAAGCATACCATTTCCAGAATCACTAGACTTCGAGCCAGTCGCAGACTTCCGGCACTCGAAGAGACCAAAAGTGCTGCAAGAAGTCAGCTTAATAATACTTGCTAATTCCTGCAATCAAACCAACCATTACCTTAGAAGCCTACTCCATTTCGAAAAGAAGAATCCCGTATTGCAAACAATGGAAAAACAACTTGAAATGAAAATGTAATATTGGTATTGTGTTGTGTTTTCTGTCATGATGATTAACACAAAATGCATAGAGGGAGCACGCTGTCATAAGATTTCCCTACGCAGTCCCGTTGTAAGTAGTCCCGTCCAAATCTGTATTAAAAGCAAGAGCGGCTGTCCAAGAGTAGACTCTTCTTAGGTCAGTACTTTTTCCTGTCTCATTACTAACCACACTTTGAGAAAAATATCATGGTATCAAGAGACAGAAATGGAAAATACAACATTACCTCGACCGCATCAGCAATAGTTGTTGTCATATCGTAAGAGATTTCTTCAAATGTGTCATCTAAGAAATAGGCTATGGTGGTTAATTTTCTACCCTCCAGAAGAGCTTCTATCTCGTCTTGAGCTGGAGTTATCCTCCGTGGTCCTCCTTTCACAGAGCGCTTGAGAGCATTCCACGAATTTAAAGCAATTGCTTGAATCTCAGGGTCTCCAGGAGTATTAGCTACTTCATGCATGTACTCTGAGTGATGTGCCCCCAACTCCTTCGAAGGCGGCATTGCAGAAGCACAGAGAAATATCAGCTCCCATGTCTTCAATAGTGTTGACCTGTCGATGTTGTTGTACATACACAGTAGTTCAGCACAATGCTTCACATTGCAACAAGTCCCGTGATGCGAAAACAGATCCTTTCCAGAATGATACACTTTTAAAACACACCAAAACGGTTACATTGAAAAGTTCTAAAGCACCAGATTGTGATGCAAGGATCTCCAGAATTATCCAAAATTATTTCACAAACCTTCTTTACTACCGATTGTTGATTGAGGATCATCATTATACTCCAAAAAGCAAATCGCTAACGTAAGAGCCCTTGACACTCATAATGTGACAAATTAAATCAAAATCGCTTGAAAACCAGATGAACCTAAATGACAGTGCCCTCTTACCGAACCGGAGATATATCGAAAAGCCCAAGTTCCCAAGGACTTGACAATACTATAAATAAATAACTCTCAGAAGGCTAGCATTCTCTCAGAAAAGGGTAAGATTACTATCACCTCTCCGGATTGTTGCGGGTTTGTTTGGAAAGCTGGGAAAACAGTTCATCGCGAAGCTCTGCCCGTTTTAATGTATAGTTATACAACTTCAACACCATATCGATTTGCTCTTGTACAGAGGGAAGAGGGGATCCAGGAGCTAGATCTGCTCCTGTGTACCTTAGAATGACCTGTCAACCAGCATGGACATCATAAGACTTTACGTAGAGAAGTAACCCACTCTTTGGACTCTGCATGTCTAACTAATAAGCCAATTCAGTACATTTTTCCTAAGTTTGATATTAAAAAGCACCATAAATGCAGCTGAAAGTCAATGTACCTGAAACAGCTTTACAGCCCGGCTCATTGAATCACTATTCAATCGCAGCAACGAAGTAGGTATTGGGTCCTGCGACATCACCAAACCAGCTTTCAGATACAGGTCTAGCTTTGTCAAATGAAAGCATATGTAATATCCAATTTAAGAACATGATCACAAACCTGTTTAGCCTAATCATGATTAACAAAATAATCTCAAGCTGGGTGACAATCACATCGATACCCTGAAACGGATCTTCATCTGTGCATTTCAAACTGCTTTGGGATGTAGAAAATGAGATAGAAGTACATGGAATAGAGAAGCCATTGTTGTTGTGACAATCCCCAACACATATCTGACAGAGTTGCTTACTCTCTGATATGATAGCATGTCTTCCAGCGTGAACCTTTCTCGACCGGTAATAGACAACCTCTTCCCAAAAAAGGATCGTCTTCCCCCAGTCTGAATGATTCTCTGCATTGACTTCAAAAACGCTTCAACCTGCACCCAGGAGGTTCAACGATTCATCTTCGACACAATATATGCACACAAGTTTGCACATGCCAAAGATAATTGACGATGACAATGCTTCAAATGCAAACGAGCAGGCAAGATTGGAGTCCCCGTGTTCCACAGAGAAAACTACAAATATAAACCAGCAAACCGACACATAATCGTCTAATGAAAAAATGAAAAATACACCCTCAGAACACCATAAAAATCATAAGAAGACACTAATCCTTAGTAAAGGGATTACGGTAGAAGATACTATTTGCCCCACTGGCAGCATTTAAACAAAATAAAGGAGTGCATTTGCGGGGATGCATAGAGAGGTCGAGAGATCTTTGGTTACAAAGTCCAACTCTCTCGAGATCATTTCTTATCACTTTTATCACTGTGTAAGCTTTCTTAACCCCTAAAGGACCGAAGGTGCAAAAAACCGTGTTGCAGAAGCCACCTGATGGGCTCGTGGTCCTTTAGGGGTTAAGCAATTTAACAGTGGGAGGTTTTAGACCACTACGAACGACAATAGACGAACCCCCGAAGATAAGTGGACGTAGGCATGTAGCTAAGCCACGCTTACACCAATTGCTATTCGTAGGTCCAACCAAGTGAGTGAATAGTTGAGCTGCTGTTGGTAACAGAGACAATATGGAAGATTGAAGCAGTCCCTAACGAATTAGTATCCTCTACCTTACGAGTGACTGCAAGACACGACCATGTCAAAACCAAACGTACCTGATATTTTTCCAGAACTGGCCCAGAGGCCGCCAGTTCAGACGACACGGAGGCTGACAATCTGCACAATCGAACACTACAACTTGGTCACGAGCTCAAAAGCAAAACGCTGTCCAATTTTACAAACGAAAATCGAACTTCCTCCGCCCCAGTAAACACAAGCCTGTGAAATGATGAGAACAGAATACATTCAATGGAGATGAGAATCCCAAGTGAAAGGGTGAGTAGGGAAACGGGTGACTGATAAAATGGTAAGTAAAACTGACCCCCCATTGGCAACATTCCCACTCTCAATGCCCTCATTTTGATTCTGAACGCTTTCTCCAGCCTGTGAGCTCGCGCGACTCAGCGGCCTCCTGCTTGCCGCCATTGAATCCCACATACAATAAATGACATTGCTACCAACAACGGATATAAAAATAGCAGGTTCAAATTCTCGACAACCACCTTTCGTATTTAGATAATAAAACCAAAACTTATGATCAAAAAGTCATCTTTACAAAAGAGAGCACAAAAATTTGAAATTACAGCAATGCACAAAAAGTATTGCCTGAAACCAGGTTGCCTACAAGCAGAAAGGCACTGCTCATCTTTATGGGAAAACTAATAGTTTTGCGGAGAGTCTACTAAGAGATGATTTGAAAACCTGAAACCCACCCTCCCCCATCCTCGGTGTTCCTTCACAACAAGCATTCTTGAGGGGAGCGCAACAAAAGAGTGTGGTTCGTGAAATCTTCATCAGACAACTTACGAGCCGGTATAATCAAGATCACCATCTTGATCGTCATTCATAATGGAAGCCGAAACGCGCAGTCGCACCGGCGTGCTGTTATTGGAATGCGAGTATTTTCTGCCGCCATACTGGCCTGATGAACTCGTTCCATCCGACGCCATTGCGTGAAATTTCACCTCGCTCACCCCCAACACACTCCAAATTCAAGTCTCACCCTAGTAGTCCCCTCCACCACCCCATTTTCGCAGTCTCACCGCCGAGCTCCACTTCATCTTCCAGACTCTCCATTTTCGAAACTCCACCCTCTCCAATACCTTCACATTCCCACTCTGCGTTTAGTACGCACCAGCTGCGAGGATACGCAATTGCTATACCACTGCGGGAAGCGCAGATTCACGTACGCGAACCCCAAACCCTAACACAGGGCCACACACGAAACTCACCACATGCACACTCCAAGAAAAAACTACCAATCGTGCAACACCTCAAAAGCCACACAGCCCTCGCAACGATGTACCTCCTCATGGGAGCAACTTCACCACAAACTCCGCCCTAAAGAAAGCCCAGGTCGCGAGGCGGGGGAGTCAATCCAACGAAGCGAAAACCCTATCTCTCGCCAATCTTTACAAAACGCTGGACTCCTTCAACTCTAGCGAACAAATGCACATCCAGGTGCCTCGGAAACTGTGACGAAGAAGAACAGCAGAGACTCCACGAAGCCCGTAAGGGACAGCGGCAGTAGGGGTGATTGTGAATACCGAAACCAAAATAGGCGACTTCAAGAATCCGTGGCGCAGTATTCTGTTCTGGGCCTTCTGGACTGGGCGAGATGATTCGCTAGTTTGTGACGAGGAAGGCAAAGTTTCTTCTTTTGTGGAATCCAAGGTCCCGGCCAAACTCAAAAGCAAAAACCAAAACCTACCAAAACCAAAACCAATTGAAATTCACCCAAAAATCAATGCTTTCTGAGACTTTTCTTCCCCAATCTGTTCCCTCCTAGCTTTTTCTCATTCTGTTTTCCGCAATACCCTGATGTTTCCGGGTGTCAACCCGGGTACCAGTTGGCGCGACTTCCAGAGTGAGTTGTGCTGCAGCCGAACTTTATTGAGGACATCGACACCAATTCATCAACTATCGTTGCGTTTGCGGAATGTACCCAGATAATTTGTATTTGAAACTTAGGGTTGCGTGATCACACGACAACCAATTTTCTGGGGTTCTGGTACAATAGTGTTGTAGTTTTCCTCTTCTCTGGACGCAGTTTGGCTATGGGGAATCCAGCTTTCGGATGACGAAAGGTGTGCGAGAGGCGTGATGAGGGCTGCTAGAAGGCATTGGATTTGTGAAGCAACGGGTGAGTGATTTCTATCTTTGAATGATCTGTTTGGGTTCTGTCAAGTCTGTTAAGTGTTAGTGTGATCGCTTGTGTTATTGGAGAAACTGGTAGCGAGATTGAGCGTCTCTTCTGGTTGGGCGAATATGTAGTCGATCGCAGTTCGGGATACGTCCTTGATTTCGCCAAAACCTGGATGCATTACCCAACACTGAGATATTCAGAGGTCATAAGCCAAGTCGCGAATCCAACTCTTTTGCATTTGAAATTGCATGGGCGACGCGACGCTAGGGTTCTGTGCTGTATTTGGAGCTGAGAAACGTTCAGCTTTCGTTTCTCAAACGGCTTCTTCTCTGGTGTCCTTGACAGAAATGCGCTGTTTGTTACTCTCTCGACATGATCGTGCTATCGTTGAGTCCAACCTAGTTTGTTAGGGAGCGCGCATCCCCTGTGTAATGTTCATAAGCCAATTGTGCCTATTGTGCAGAAAGCACGCAAAGGATCGGAGCTGCCAACATGACTCAGTAATCCTGTTCAAAGCGCCCTGATATCTGATAATCTGGTGCCTCCCAAGGATTGCCAGCAATGGGGCACGAGTATGAAGACCTACCAGAGGAAGTGGTCAAGCCTGAGATCGCATCCTATGCCTCAGATTCTGATTCGGAAATCAAGGTCGAAAAACAGAGCACTGAGGGGCGTACCACTGAACAAGCCGGTAAGATTGATTCCGAAATCAAGGCTGCAGAGGAAGATATTTTGGAAGAAAGAGATGAAGCATTGCCACCGAAGGTGAACACAGAGACAGTATCTTTGAGAGAGGGTGTCAGCAAGCAAGTCATCAAAGAGGGACATGGTCTCGGGCCTCCTCCAAGGCATTCATCTTGCTTTGGTACGCCTTACCATTCACCTGCATTTTCTCATCTTTATTTGGTCGAGACGATTCTTATGTTTGGAGCTTGTTGAGAGTACACTGACAAGGGTTTCTGTATGCTGTTATTGGCCTCAGTTCACTACCGAGGTTGGACAGACAGCACATTGCACAAATTTTATGACACTTGGGCCGAGCAACAACCGCAAGAGCTTCGTCTTGGCCATGGTAATTGTCAACAATCATGAATTTTGCATGTTTTATATAAAAAAGAAAAACTTTCGATATCCTTCTGATAGATCATTAGGGGGAAACTTGGTCAGAAAATGTCTTGGTTGTAAAGTTTGTGTCTCAACATGGTAAAATCAAATACTGCAAAACCTTATCCTGGTAGTTCTCCTAGAGTTAACGTGATGACTCACTTCAAGCCTCTCATCTCTATGGGCCACTTTAGATTCCTCAGGTTGAAGCAACTGGCTTAAAATTTGGACCAATATCATGTGCAACTAGGGGTGAGATAACAAGCTTATAATAATCCATTTTCTGACACCTGATGATGCATTTGAGGGAGCAATTGTCCAACTCAAAGTGGTATCTTGAAATTTTATCATCTCAAAACAGTTTTAGCATGCTACATGAAAGCCATCTAAGTGCCACCTCTCCATGCTCCCTTGACTACTGTAATGTCAGGATTGAACAAAACAAGGTAAAATGGATAAGAATGATTTTGCCACCAATCAAGGCGTGGGGTTTCTTGTTATCATTACTTCGATCTCTGCAATCCATTGTGCAATCGAAGTAGCTGAGATTTTGTCGACGAAAGCAGTATCCCTATGAGTAATCGTTACGTTTGTCTGAAATAGTCCTACATCAGGAATGAGATTCAGAAGATGTCGGCAGAGGAAAGCTGTTGAGCGAGCGGAGACTAACTCATCATATGATGATGTCCTGTGACTGCAGAGAAGAAAGTGCTCAAAGGACTTGCTGCAGGAATTGGCAGTATGAAAATAGGTGAAATCGCTCTCCTTCATGTCAACCATACCCTTGCTTATGGTAAGGAGGGCAGCTTTTCCTTTCCCAATGTACCTCCCGCGGCAGATGTCCTGTACGAGGTGGAACTCATCGGTTATGAAGAGCCCCGCGAGGTAAATGTTTGGTTCAAAAGTTAAAGTGTCGTCTTACCACAAACTGCACACTGCCGTGCTATAGATATTGCTTGTGATTTAACAATTTTTTCCCAGTTTGTCAGTTGTGGGATTTTTTGACAATTGATAACTTTTGTGTTCAGGGAAGAGAACCAGGTGAGATGGTAGTAGAGGAGCGGATTGAGGCAGCAGATCGCCGGAAAGTGGATGGCAATGAGCTATTTAAGGAGGGGAAAATAGCAGAAGCAATGCAGCAATATGAAATGGTGACCACCCAATCTACTTCTTGTATTCTGACAAACTTGTCTCATAAAAGAGTCGGGGCGTGATAATTATATACCATTTCAACTTCTGCTGGAAGAGTGTAGTCCTGCTCATTTTGAAATTAGAGTTAGACTCCTTAGTCATTGTTGGAATACTCAAACTCGTCAAGTTAGTAGCTCTCGAATTCTCAATCATTGCTGGTTGTTTGGCAGGCACTTGCTTACATGGGGGATGACTTCATGTTTCAACTCTTTGGCAAGTATCATGACATGGCAATTGCAGTGAAGAACCCGTGCCATCTCAATCTCGCTGCGTGCATGCTCAAAATACATCGTTTTGAGGAAGCTATCGGTCATTGCTCTGTGGTACGTTAGAGAACTTCTGCACTTCGTCCTTCTGCGGGGAAATAGTTAGTCGTGTTGAAATTCTGCATGCTCCCGTCCATGTTTTCAGTCTGATGTTGTTTCTAAGGTAGTGAATTCTACTTTTGTCACTTTAAGTCTTTTAACATATTTAGGAGTGTGATCTTTGGGAGGTTTATGGAGCTGTGGAGAAAGCACTTTGGGTAAAACAGTCACATCTATTGAGATCAATTTTTATCATCATGTATGGATTTTCATATGCAATTTCAAAGTGAGAGGTTGTAGGGTTCAGGATAAGTGACAGTTGACAACCCCATTTCCATTCAAAGATCAGTGGCTCTAGACATTTACCAAGTCATGCTTACGCCACTTGCTGACAAGTCCAACCAAATGCATGAAAAAATTAGTTGCCGTTTGTAACAGGGGTCGGTCAATAGGAGAAGTGATCAGTTTCATTATCTTCTACCATAATTCTTTAGATGCATTCACCAAAATATTGCTGTGAGATTCACATCCCATGCAAATTTAATTTAACACTGTAGTTCTGCTGGGTCCAGAGGTCATCAGATAATTCTGGACTACAAAGTTTTGCCAATTCTCATTAGTTTTGTATTGTGAATTGTCAATAGGGAATACGTTATCCAGCGCATGTGTCAAGGTTTTTAAAGCCCATTCTTGGTGGAATATCTTAGGTACTCGCGGAGGACCCGAAAAACACCAAAGCTCTGTTCCGTCGTGGGAAATCGCGCGCTGAATTAGGCCAAACGGATGCCGCCAAGGAGGACTTCGAGAAGGCTCGAAAGCTTGAACCAGACAACAAGGACGTGATCCGCGAGTTGCGCTTGATTGCAAAGCAAGAACGGGAGCTCTATGACAAGCAGCGAGAGATGTACAAGGGTCTTTTCAAACCTTCCCCTGCTGCTGCTGGCTCCTCACCCCAGAACAACAGCTCAACGCTTTGGTATTCCAAGCTTTGGCAGTGGGTTGCCCCCTTCTTGCAATATTTTTCTAAGCTCCGACGATCCAAGAAGGAATAAAGAGTCTATTGAATCACATCTGGTACTTCCTTTGCCTCTTTCCAAGGTCATATCAGGTGTTCAGTTTTGTAAAGGACACAATTCAGTCAGTGTGGGACACTTTAGTATTGTACCAGTCGTCTTGCATCCACATAGTTAGAAATCTAATGGCTTGATAACCACACTTCACATTCCTATGCTTCAATGACAGGCAGGTCCATCCCTTATTTGGAAACCCACTCTAAGTAGATATAAGAGTTTATTGGTCAGTAGCAGTCTTGAAGGCATGAGTTTGTGCAAAAGCGAGGAGACTGCAATGGAATGCTTCAAGTGTCAGATGTGAACTTCACTTTTCTTGACATTTTTCTTTGCACTTTTGATTCTGCAGATTTTGCAAGCAGACTTGCATTCACAAAATACTCCATTGATTGCGTTTTCTTTGCAAGCAGACTTTTCTTTGCACTTCTTTTTGCACTTTTGATGATTCAGCTGATTTTGCAACCAGTACTAGTAGTTACAAAATACTCCTTTGATTGCCTAAGGTACGTATACCATTATCAACACTGCCCAAAATGTGACACCTACATATGGTCCGTCACTTTTTCTAATATATTGATTACACAAGATGTACACAGTGAAAATGTGGAAGTCTGAGAGACTATTGTTGTTTTTTGGTACACCTAGGAGCAATACTTTAAAAACTCATAACTTATTCATATGGTGTCCAGAAAATGTATTTTAAATTGCATTGGAAATCCTCTTTTAGTTGCCAATAAGATCTAGTATATGTAAATTATGTCTAAAAATAGTGACTATATTCATAAGTAATGAATACTAATTATAGGTGCACACACTTGTTGATCCTTCCTTAGAAGCATGTTCTCTAATTTATGGGCCATTCACACACCCTACCAAGAAAGGTGGTGCATAAGTGTAGGGCTTCAAAATTGTAGTGATGGTTCAAATTAATTCAATTTCATAGGATATGGGGGTTAACACTAGGAAGTTCTAAAATTCATGTTTAATGCATTTTATTGCTTAACCCCAATGTCCATTTTGTGGGTGATGAATAGATTGAAACTCAAGTTTCATCTTTCTAATTGCTTAGATGAAAGTTACTCTAATTTGTGGATATATTTTATCAAGCTGTTATCCTATCTAAGGGTTGGATTTGGTGTTACTAGAATACATATTTTTCTAAAGTTATAAATGTGCAAGGATGTCAAGTGGTCAAATTGCATTGACTTTAGTTCAAAATTGGATTTGCCAAAATGAGGTTATACACTTTAAGATTACAAAAATTTCAAAAAATCACCACATGAAGAGAACTTCATTCCATATCCTTTCCAACAAATTTTAATCAAAAAATGATAATAGTTTGCTCCTAATCAAATTTTGAAGGAATTTCAAAATTTCACTTTCAAAATTTTTTAAAAAAGATCGGTGATGGCTGGTGAATCTAGCTGTACAAATGGAATCTAGTAATTAAACTCTACAACTTTTATTTGTATATCATTCCAAAATATGCTTCTAAATTGAACTTTATAATGATTTTTCTCAAATTGTCAATTTGGGAGATGATTTTGGGCATTTAGGGATTAAAAGAGATGGAATTGATTTTTAAAGAGCCTTGTTATAAAACACTTGTATTATTTCTTGCATCTTCTCTAGCACACTTGATATTAGGGTTAATACTTTAAGATTAGAAAAAAAATTATGATTTTTTTTTTAAAATGCATTCAATATGCAAACTTTTAATAATATTTTATTCAAAAAGGATTAAGTGTATAATAATTTTCTAAATAAAAGAATTTTAAAAAATGTAAAATCTCAAGGAAATTATATTCATTGATTGTTGACACAACATTGTCAAAGTTGTGCTTAACCCCTAAAGGACCAAACGGCGGTTTTTGGCAACATAGTGATTTTGGGCAACTCACTACAAATGGAAATTTTTTTTTTTTTCTTTCAAATTTTCACACAACATGTGCTCGAGGAGTAGCTTTAAGGCCCAACAATTTTCATAACTTTTGAAAACATGGTTAAAAAGTTATTGTATAATATATAGTTTTCATTGCTTGGCGGGTAGCTTAAGCAACAAAAAAAACTTCTTTAAAAATCACTTTTTTTTTAAATAAAATTTTTAATTTATTTCCTGATTTATATATACATGGAAAGATTTGAATCATTCCATTTTGATTTATGAGATGAAAGTTATGAAGAGTTCTAGTTGTGGGTAGTTTGTGGATAGTAATAGAATCTCTACTCTAAAATAAATTTTGAAGACCTTTATTTAACTCAATTTTTAATATTTTTGGAAAAAAATAAAAAGTTGAGGTGTAGATTGTTTATTACAACATTACATCCATTGGGATTGGCATTTTTCAATCCCATAAATAAAGTGTTAACAATTTAGTATTTTGAATCATTCTCTACTTCTTTCTACTTACTAATTTTTTCCTACATGTTGTACAATTCCAAATGACCTCAAATTTTTCAAGCATGTGGAAAACTTACCTTGAAGAATGAATCCAAAGAGTAACAACCATTTTGGACATTTTTTCATAATGATCTAACCTTGTGAAGTGCAGTTGCCCAAGGTTTTGTAGGGCCAAAAAATGGCTTTTGTCAATTTAAACACTAATATCTTGCAATTTATATGGTGGAAATTTCTAAAATTTTGTCCACATCTTCTCTAACCAGCATACTACAAAATCTTACAGTCACATGTGTCTAAAAATGTATTTTTTCTAGAATTTGGTACTTGTACTAAAAATGACAGTTTTGGAGCATTTTTGGTGAAAATATAGTCAAATACCATTAGGGGTTAAAAACATATATACAATTAGGTGTGATGGAAATAGTACATATTTCTTTGCAAACACCCTTATTAAATGCCCACTTAAAATCATTTATATATTAAAATGTTTTTTGCACTTATTGCCGTAGTTTGCTTACTTTTGATTTTGATATTATAGCATAACATCACCCCATCTTCTTATTAAGTGGTGTTCAATTCTAATAATTATTACAGAAGTTATGAACTTTATCCATTTAAAAACAAATTGGTGCATTCTAGTAAGTTACTAAAGAAAACTTTAAAAAATAAAATGATTTTATTGAAAGTTTTTAAGCATTTTATTTCAAGTAATGAAATGATAGTTATGATTAGTTTAATTTTGTTGGCAATCACCACTTTGTTTAACAAAAATAATATTAGAAGTTCATTTTCAAATTCATTTTCGAATAATTTAAGGCAAAAAAGGATAGGATATAGATTGCCTACAATAATATTCTCACCACTAGGATTGAAATTTTTTAACTATTTGTTTGAATTATTAGCAATGTATCATAGTTTTTTAAGCAATTTTTGGCTTCTACTAAAAAATCTATGGAAAAAAAATGAAGTTTTATCATTAAATATTTTTCATGTATTTTCAATTAGTTCTTTCTACAAGTAGGAGAACTTTTCCATCATGTTGTAGGACATAGAACTTTTTGAGAAAAACTTTGTAAAATAAGAACCTTAAATTCAAGATGAGATGAAAAAAATGTGAGGTTTTCCAATCTAACTTTTTTTGAAGATATGAATCAATGAGATAAACAAAAATATCCTAAGAAAACAAAGAATATAACACTGTTTTTAGATAATGGTGATTTGGTATGATTTCTGTCTTCAAATAACCAAAGAACTTTAAGGATTAACCCCTATATGCAAAATTAAAGGATTATGGGACAATACTGACTTGAAATAACCAAAGAATTTTAAGGGTTAACTCCTATGTGTACAAAGATTAGGGTAGAATATTTAAATGTGTTATAAAATGTGGATTCTTCAATATTTTTTATATTTGCATCAAAAGACAAGATTTTAAGTATGAAGGTTAGAAGTTATTTATTACTTGATTTTTTTAAATTTATAGATTAGTTTCAAATAATTTACAAAAATATCATTTCTAATTTTTGAATTTGATATTTTAAAGAATTGGACAAAATTATAATTTCAATTGATTTGTGCAAAAAGACAAAAGAAGTAAAGATCAAAATAATAATATCCCTATTAATATTTCTTTTATCATTAGACAAATCATCGAACACTTTCATTTGTGCTATTTTCCTTAATAAAAGGTTTGATTTTATCAATATCAATTTAGGACAAAAAAATTCAAAGGTATCTTCATTTGAAGTGCAACAAAAACTCAAAAGGTATTTTTTCCTATCTAAAATTGCTATGCAAGCTCTCGAGTTGGGGTATAACTATAAAATACTTAAATAGAAATTTTGGGGTTAACATCTCTCAAAATTCCATTATGCCTTCCTTGAATACATGGGAATAATGCTCTCAGAAACCACAAGAACAATCTCTACTTCGACCATGTAGGATTTCAAGTGCACTTTGTATCTATGAATAGTTTTGTCCTTGTAGCAAACAATTTAGTTTTCAAGTACGGTCCTACTTAAACTTTTTCATGTGTAGCTATTGCCAATATTGCAAAGCCTCTCCTCCAATCATTCTTTTCCTTGCTAAATATTGCTCTTTTTCTACAAATACTTTAATCTAGCTTTAAGCTTATAAGAAAATGAATGAGCTTACTTAGCTAGCGTACATAGTAATTTTGTTGAAAAAGTATTCTAAAATTGCTAGAAATTTTGTTGTATCTACCTAAACAATAGAAATATTTAGCAAATTTTATCAAATATGATAGCTTTAACCAAGTTTTGGAGTGACATAGTGAAAAATGGAAAAAATGGAAAATGGAAAAATAAAAAATAAAAAAAAAGGATTTTCCTTGCATTTAGTTTAGTTCAAAGTCAACAATATCCCTAATCTTAGTTGTAGTGCAAGGAGAACATGCAATTAGTTACAAATGAACCATCTTATTTTTCTATTAACCTCATTTTAAATGACAAGCATAGGATAATAATTTATTTGCACTTCAAAAATTTACTATTTGAAATAATGAGTAGCATTTTCTTAGACACTAGTCTAAATCCTACAAACAAGACTAATTAAAGGCTACATATTGGTAGTAGTAAAATTGTACCTAGTGGACTTGAGTTAATCCCTAAAGTCACATGTTCCCTTGGGAGACAAAATGGATTTTGGATAGACTCATACAACCTCTAAAGATAGGAAAACATATCAACTATCTAAGAATATAATTTTTATTTCAAAGGGTGTCCTAGATCAAAATTTATGTCACCCTAAGCTGAAAACGGAATTCATCAGGCAACACAAAAAAAATCACAAAAGGTCAAAACAAAATTTTCAATTTTTTTTGTACTATAAATTATTTTTGTCTACACAAAACTATTTGGTTCATTCTACTTGAACTAGAAATGAAAAGTCATGGACAATCTTGCTTTTTACACACTTTAACCCCCAAAGGACCCGAAACGGTGTTTTTTGGCAACATAGTGATTTCGGGTAGCTCACTACAAATGGAAATTTTATTTTTTTTCTTTCAAATTTTCACACAACATGTGCCCGAGAAGTAGCTTTAGGACCTAACAATTTTCATAACTTTTGAAGACATGATTAAAAAGTTATTGTATGATATGTTGTTTTCATTGCTCCGCGGGCAGCCTGGGCAACAAAAAAATTCTTTAAAAATCACTTTTTTTTCAAATAAAAATTTAAAATTTATTTTCCTGATTTGTATATACATGGAAAGCTTTGAATCATTCCATTTTGATTTATGAGATGAAAGTTATGAAGAGTTCTAGTTGTGGGTAGTTTGTAGGTAGTAATGGAATCTCTACTCTAAAATAAACTTTGAAGACCTTTATTTCACTCAATTTTTAATATTTTTGGAAAAAAATAAAATCTTGAGGCGTAGATTGTTTATTAAAACAATTTCACCATTGGGATTGTCATTTTTCAATTCCATAAATAATTTATTAACAATTTAGTATTTTGAATCATTCTCTACTTCTTTCAACTTACTATTTTTTTTCTATATGTTGTACAATTCCAAATGATCTAAATTTTTTCAAGCATGTATCCAACATGCCTTGAAGAATGAATCCAAAGAGTTACAACAATTTTGGACAGTTTTTCATAATGATCTGACCTTGTGGAATGTATCTACCCGGATTTTTGCAGCAACAAAAAATGGCTTTTTGTCACTTCAAATGCTAATATCTTGAAATCCAAATGGTGGAAATTTCTGAATTTTTTTCAACATCTTCCCAAACCAGCTTACTACAAGATCCTACGGTTACATTTGTCCAAAAATGTGTTTTATTTAAAATTTGGTACTTGTACTAGAGATGACAATTTTGGAGCGTTTTTGGTGAAAACATAGTCAAATCCCTTTGGGGTTTAAACATCTTTTTGAAAAAAAACTTATAGGATTCACTTTGTAAATGCAATTTACACAATTCTTCAAAAAAATTGATAGAGTTTAGTTTGCTTGGTAGAACAATTATGCCATTGGGATAATTGTGTTTCAATTCCATCTCAGAGGTATTAACTAGAGGTATTTATTCCCTAAATCTTGTACCTACTTCTATTTAACAATTATTTGAAGAATGAAAATTAAGGGTATCTTTTTAGAATTATTTTTCCTAGAATTTCAACTCAATTCTTCAATATCACTTTTTTTAATTTGATGTTGGTAGTGCAAAAGTTTTAAGCTAAGAAGATTCTAGGCCCTTAAAATCTAGGTAGGCATAGTTTAAAAAAACTTGATTTTCTTCACTTCAAATCCAAATATTTAATCTTATAATCCATGTTGTCAAAATTATTGAAATTTCTTCCATACATTTTTACAATAGTATATAGCAAGATCCTACAGTTAGATATGTGAAAAAAGCAATTTGTAAAGTTTTTTGCAATTTGCAATAGAAATTGCAATTGTGAATGTAATTTGATGAAAAGAAGGCCTTGGGACTTTAGGAGTTAACAATTAAGGGGCTTGCACACCTGCTGCTAGGGAGTAATGCATGTAGGATGATAAAACTAGGAAAGAGCGACGGAGTCTGGGCCACGCCTAATCTAGGTCTGCTGGATAGTGGTCTGTGAAAGATCTACTTGTGTACGAGAGTTGTGTGTTCACACCACATCTCATTCTTACCTATTTGGTGTAATGGTAAACAAGTAGACACACTATGGCTTATAGCCGTGTCACACTTGTAGGGTGGAACTACTGGTGATATGTTCAACACCGGATACTACCTTCGCCGTTTGCAGTACCCTCGCCGTCTTCAGTCTTCCTATGCGGACATGCAGTATAGGAGGTGTGTTGCAGTGGAAGCTCCCGAACTGGCGTTGCTGGACATGTACTTCGATCTGTCTTCCACCTGATATGTCGAGACTGCAAACTTCGAAGAGAAGGTTCCTCCACCGTGCACGCTGAGGAAGGAGGGCGAAGCTAGCTGTGTAGGAGCTCAACAGCCGCAGTTGCGGCAAGTGCAGGCTGCGGGGTGCACTTGTCGCATTCGGTGCATGGGGCCTAAACGTAATACTACCACTGAGTTGAAGACAGGTACATCGTGGTCTCAATTTAACCTTCCCTTGCTTCTAACTTCGAATTTAGAATCTTCCACCAATTAGCAGAAAGTCCCGTTGTAGGGTTCCTGCTCTTGTATAGTGCGCGCTTCCCCTGCATGCCACTGCAGTTCCTTTGCGCTACTATCCTTAATCACAGCCTGCTGACCTGCTCTCATGCATCTTTATTGTAGTCAATGTTATCGTATTTCACAACATCGACTGCATGCCGAAGTTGCAACCTTTGCCGTTACAATAGAGCACCCATTCCATTGGAGACACCGTCAGCCTCTAGACAGTGCCCTCACAAAATACTGCCTCTCAATTTCTTTCTTTTGTCTTGTGCAGTGACAACATCTTTTCCCTGTAGCATTACCTTCAATGGATTTCTTCGACAACCCTAAGGAGCTACTGGCCTTCGCTTCCGCCATCCTCCTCTTCCTCCTTACAACGCAGTGGTCGCTGACCGAGGCCTCCGCTCTTGACTATTCCGACGACTTCAGCGTAGACTATGACCCCATACAAAATCTGGATGTGCCTGAAGCGATGGATGTGGACGTCATTGCGCGTGCTGCACTGCACAACTTCCGAGTTTGGAACACCTTTGCTCTACTGGAAGAAGACCTAGGATACTCGGTTAAGCCCAGGTCAACAGCTTGGTTTTCACGGTTTCTCTTTAATCACTATGACGACGAGCGCTGGCTACAGATGTTTCGCTTTTCGAAAGTTGTTCTCCAATCAATGCCGGAGCTTCTACGACCAGCCTCGGAGAAGCAGAACACAAAGTACCGATCAGCGATTCCCGTGTTGGTGCGACTTGCTTGCACCCTCTTCAAATTAACACATGGGGCGAGCATGTTGATTTGCAGTGAACTCTTTGCCGTAGGACAGAGCATGGTGTCGATGGTCCTTCGCGAAGTCGTTCAAGTTGTGAATGTCGTCCTCTGTTCAAAAATTACATGGCCGCATGGCCAATGCCTGCTGGAAACGGAATCTGCTTTCCGGTGTGTCTACGGAATGCAAGGCGTCATAGGGGCCATAGATGGCACTCAGATTGCAATTTCAAAGCCCAGATTTGGTGCCTCAGATTACTACTACTTCAAGTCCGGTGGATATTCTATGAATTGTCAAGTTGTCATAGGTAGCGACAAGAGGTTCCTAGATTTGTTCATCGGAATGCCTGGCTCAACAAACGACTCCAGAATGCTTCGCCGCTCAACACTTTATCACAGAGCTCTGCAGAATGCACTATGGGATCCCAGGCTCACCTTCGATGGATTCTCTCCGTATCTACTAGGCGACGGAGGCTACCCCCTCCTACCGTGGCTTATGATACCTCACCGACATGGAGCACACCTGCCCTATGCTCAGCGACTCTACAACAAAAAACTCAGTCGTGGCCGCATAGTGGTGGAGAATGCTTTTGGTTTGCTAAAGCAAACATTCCGAGAGCTTCATGGGAAATCAGACTTGAATGTCTGCTTCTTGTCGGATGTCATCACGTGCTGTGCAATTTTGCACAATCTTCTTTTGCGTCAGTCACATGCTAACATCGAGCGATTGCTGCGAATTTTGCAGACTGAGGGATCTCGAGCAGATGACGGTCAAGATAATGTAGCAACTGAAGTTGAGACAGACTCAAGATGAGATGACGAAGATCTGGAAGGAGAGGTCCTAGGGAGCCAGAAACGGCAAGACCTGGCCGTTTTCTTGGCCACACATGTTGGTTTGCCGGTGTGAGCCTATAAGCTCCACTACCCGCCCCCACTTTGTGCAAGATAAACCAGCTTGAACTGCATTGTATTGAAAACGATTTGTGTACATAATTGTCGTAAGTTTGCTACTACTGTATAGTAAAGTTGCTCTACTTTCTTGAAAATGGCATTTATGCTTCGATTTCTACCATCTACAACGAGTTGACGTACACAGTTGCATATTCGTAGTAGTGGAAAAGCAGGACAGTTGTGACTTGGCTGGACAACATAGTCATAGGTATCTTCACATTTAGATTTTTTCGTGGCAATTTCATATGCTCCGAGAACTTCGATGAGTCCCTCCAGTAGTATTTACTTGTACCGAAAAAGAAGCTTCGGGAGTATAATGTGCAGACACATCCTGGGCTTCTTCTACGACAGGAGAATTTGGTGACTTTGACAACTGCGGCCGACACTGCAGGCCTCCATTGAGAACTCCAGAGAGGGTAGCGAGACACTGTACTAGTTCACCTTGTTTTTGAATTGAAAGTTTCGCATTCTCGTTTGTCATCCTCGCATTCTCGTGCAGTCGCCGATCTCGCTCTCGTTGGTAGTCTATTTGTTCTTTAAACAAATTCAGTTGCATGTCTATCTTGGCTCTCTCTAACTCTTTGCTCGCGTTGGCCATCTCCTTCATCTGACCAGCCATGACTTCTCCAGTGGCTTTCGTAGCTTCCACAATGAAGGAATGTCCACTTACAGTCTTGCGACGAATGCCGGTGTTTTCGGGACGGCTTGCAGCACGTTCACCAACAGTGTCGGTGCTGCTCAGGAGCTGGATGGTTGCGCCTGCTGGAATAGACCGTTTCGTACGGGAACTGGGCGTGGCGCCAATAGTCTGTGTTGGTCGGGGTAGCGGAGCACCTCCATGACTGCTATTCACAGCATGATGCGGTGAGAGGTCTGAGTCACTCCACTCCGCCGCTTGAGCAACTACAATGGGATCTTCAGCGTCTTCGGGTGCGTCACTGTCTTCGTTGAGGTCGATAGATTGACTCACAAGAACGTTGTAGTGGCTATCCGTAGGCGACATGAGATCTCGTGTGTGCGGTGGAAACATGCTAGGACAGATGGAGAACCACTCGTTGATGTTGTAGAAGACGTCCTCGGGAAATGATCGTGGTAAACCTTGAGCTTTGCATTCCACAATGGATAGGTTCCAGTAATTTGGTGCATTAGTACCACTGCGTGCAAAGTAGTCAACTATTCACTTATAGTCAAGAATTAATTGATTCCACTTACTCTTGCAAGTTGCACCATCACGTAGGCAAGGGGAGAACCCGGCTTTCATCACTTCAGCATTGACTCGCAACCATTTGGTGGTTTCCGGAATCATTAGTTCCCTTTTATCCGCGGTCTTCGATTCCTACAGGTGCATGTGTCGTTTCGCTTGAATGAGCACTCCGATTTCGAGGGGTTTCCAGTTCGGACCTCGCTCTCTACGTACGCGTTTCGATGGGCTGCTAGGGTATGTGCTCGACGGTGCTCCCGCATGCAATTCTCCAATGTGGCAGTACAAAGGACGGTTTTCTGCATGCAGACACTGAAGCACGTAGGTCCAATTTCATGAGCAGAATGTGGGTGAACAATGACACACATGCACAAAGAAAGGAAAGGGACATACCTTTGGTGTATAGAGTCCATGTGGCTAAGAGCGTGTCCATCGACAAGGAAGGTGCGCGACCTACGCATATGTAGTACAGTGCTCACAGCATTGATAAAAGCATAGTCACAATCCGGAGTGGAAGTGGATGCCTTTCGCTACTGAGAGAATGGCTTCATTCGCCAGCGTGCAAGTGGACTTCTACCTGAACTGACATGATTTTTGAATTTGAGAACACAGTGTGAATTTCTCATAGTAAAAGCACGAGGATGAAATTCGGCATTATTTGTCATGTGATGTGCAGCAATTATATATGACGCGTGACCGGTCAGAGAATTAAATATTATGCACTATTGAGAGAATGGCTTCATTCAAGAGCATGCAAGTGGACTTCTACTTGATTTGAGAGGACCACAGAATTCAGTAACAGGGTGTCGATTTCTCACAAAACAAGCTCTAGGATGAAATTCGGCAGTATTCGTCAGGTGATGTGTAGTAATTATTCATGGCGTGTGACCGGTGAGAATTAAATCTTACCATCAGAGGATGCTGCCACACCTGCAGAAGGAGCGGTAGGAGTCCGATTGAGGTATCTCCGGTCCATGGTCACCGTCTTGCAGTGACAACTGAAAAAGACATGAGAATCACACCTTTCATCAATCAGAAGTCGGAAATTACCATGACCTCAAGTTTAGCAAAAGTAATACAAGGCATCAACAGAATCATTGTGCATCCATGCAACATGTACAGGCAGATCTAGACATACTCGAATTGTACATTGTGTTGTTGTAGAGCCTTCAGACTGGTGAGCACTTGTGTAGCAAGCGGTGAACGAATGCATGGAATAGTAGTCCACCGCTTAATTTAACGTGTCTCATTCTTTCCTTATTGGGGTTGGCATTTACTTCAACGATTAAGTGTAGAGGGCCTACGGTTGCCGTAGTTGGCGGCGATGACTACTAACTCTATGGAAACCATTAATGTTGTTCTTAATCAACAGATTAAGTTAATGGGCACCTTCAATCCCCATTAGCTGGAAGCATTGCTAACTCTGCGAAATCTACATTTCAACTGAATTTGAGTATTTATTCATAGGGCCACTTACTTGTCCTCCAAGAATGTAAAGCCATTTACTTCTGCAGTAAGACTCGGTCTTTGTGGCTAACACATCTGCATCCACGTAGGATCGGCGTTCACAAATGTATGCAAGTGTGAATGCCCACAGATTGTACCTTCGATGTCCGCCCACTAAAGCTGCCTCTAGCGCCAGGTGTACAAGCCCCTTTAGCTTTTATAGAGGTAAAGAATTTGCGTATGCACCTTGTAAATAAGTAAATAACTAGTATATAATTGACTACAAATAAGAAAATCTAGAAAAAGTAACAAGTTATAGAGAATGGATGGGACCCAAACTATCAAAGAAGACTTGAAATAATTATCCTTCTCAATCACATTAAGCTTACTAATTCTAAAATACTAATGTATTTGTGTTGTTGCTCTAAATATGCCTTGATATTTGATAAGGCTACAAACCTAGACATTTTGTACTTCAGAATAAGAAGCAAAGGTTGTTTGACTCTAGATGCATTTTTTTCATTGTTTTGTTTTAATTAGTTTAATACAAACAATGTGGAGTCCCATGTCATGTCATCTTTTAGACCAACCTCACAAATAAATTTAGGTCAAACCTAGTCTTAGATTCCACATATTCATGTATTGTTAATTCCAACAATGATTAATTAAAATTAGAGTGTGGTGGAGGAAGTCTATCAATCATCTCTCATTATGCCATTTAAGCTAGTATTAGCTCCTTTCATTTCGCCATCTAAAATAACCACAACCTAAAGTATGTCCAACCAAAAATTGGAAATTAAACTTCATCCATCTACAATTAAACCTAGGAGCAACAAAAGATAACCAATAATTATCTTAGAACATCCTCAATTGAGCTTCTACATGGTCTTGACAACAAAAAAAAGCCACTATCATGGTAGATCCTTTGCATGAAGGAAAAAAAGACCCATCCACTCTCCCAACAAACATATTACTTTTAGGGATTTGTACCTCATTAGAAGGTCCTTGCATGGCAAATCTTGACTATTTTTTGAGCCCTCCAAAGTACTATTTACTTTTGGGCAACTACACATGACAACAATTAACTATAAAAGGAAATAATACAATTGTTATCTCATTAGCTAAGAAAAGAAATAACTTTTCCCCCTAGTTTGTCTTCAAGCACCACAAAAGTTTGATTTCAACAAGAATATTGTTTTGGACCACAATTTTGGATTGAGTTGCCCCGGTTAGTATACTACATGACAAGCTTGCAAGCATTCAAATAGATACTTTTGTAGGTCCAATTTAATGTCTCTAAATGGAGAATACCCTTAATTATCTTTCTTGTATTTTTTGTGGGAATACACTGACAAAAATAACTATTAGTGAACTATAACCTATATTTTGATTTCCTTTAACTATTGAGGGGGAGTCATAGTAGCTTCATTAAAGTTAAGCAAGTCAAGATAAGGCTTACTTACATTTGGACAAGTACAAGATTCTTCAACATTCATGGAAAGATTATAGATTATATTCATCTCCTTCAACATTCATGGAAAGATTATAGATTATATTCATCTCCTTCTACATGCATTTTTAAAATGAATTGGGGGCATGAAAGCTTCCTACTGATAGGGCGTTTACACATACTCACAAGTGAGTGACTTAGGGACAATATGACCTTTATTTAGAATTCTAAATTTATAGAAATCATTAGTAAAAGAAGCTAATTTCAATGTGAGAAATTTAGGCAAATCACAAAAGGAAGGTCTCTTAATGAGACCGCTTTAGTGCCTTCTAGCCAATCTACAAAAGGATTTTCCAAAAAATATTCTATTGGAGAGATTATCTATATTGCTTTATATTCTATATGGAGATTATCTACCATGCTTTAAACCAATGCTAGATAGAAGGGAGTCTAGAATTGTTTCTATAGAGTAGCTCCACTAATAAGTCCATTATAGAATTAAGTAACATTGGAAGGTCCCTTTTGCTCCCCCCGTAAATCCTAAAGTTGTTCTTTAGCATTTTTACTAAAAGAAAGCCGCCAACATGCATATTGTACTTGCCAACCCTTTTTTGGGCAAATTTTAAGTGATTGTCATCCTCACACTTTCTTAAGGAGGAAAAAACAACAAAAAATACTTGTATGTTATTACTTTGTCATTTTTGTAAACAAGTTGGGGCCAAGATCTAATCGGCCTCAAGTTGACCTGACATGTGAAGTAGAATAATGAAGCCATCTTAAACTGTAGGCCATTTTATACTATATTCCAAATTCCAAGTCATAATTAATTTTCAAAAGTTGATTGATGAAGAGCTAAAAATTAGAATTTGGAGTTTCACACCATATCCAAAGTCCAAAGTCCTACATCACTTCAAAATGCCTATGTGGCAATACTTTAGGAGAGTTTCAATGCCACAGAAGTGGAAATTGGAGGTTAAATTGAACTAGAGACACAACTGTAGGTCACAGTATTTTTCATGAATATAAAATGAGAAAAGAACTGCACCACATAAAGCATCACAATAGACTAAATTCTTTTTCAAATTTGTCCAATTTTAGATTTGTTATTAAAAGTGTATCCACAATATTTTTTCAACTTTTTGCCTTATTTGGGGGCACTTAATTGCTAAATAACATTGTATAAGAGATGAATTGGAATTTAGAGTTGGAATTTTGACCTTCATTATCATGACCCTATCTCCTTGGGGTGCCCAAAGTGCCTTAGCGAGCAAGGGGGACCTTAAGGGTGACTTCCCAAGCTTTGCAATGGTTTAAGAAGGAAGAAATGAGAGATTCTTGAGCAAACAAGACACAATAGCACCCCAAATTAGGAGAAAGTGGTAGCATATTACACATTCTTGAAAAGCTCTTGAAAAAAAGCTTATAACCATTCAAAGAACACATGATTTGGACTAGTTGACTAGAAGTTATGGTCTTTCAAAGTTAATGGTATTCCAATGATGCTGGAACACTTAAGGGCTAGGAGTGAAGAGTTCCTAAGGAATCCTTCAAGGAAGTATGGCATGTAGCATATCATTAGAAAACTATAAAAACAAGGAATATATAATTTCAAGAATTATGAGGTTCTAAGCTATGAGCGCAAAGTTAAGGCAAAGTCACAAAGGCGTGATGTTGCTCCTAGTAAACCCGAGTCTTTGGAGGGCCATAACTTTGTGAGATTTTGTCCAAATGAGACAAGTGAATAGTCCATCAACATCTATTTGCTGTGTAAATATCCATAGTGGTTTCACATGTGGGATTTAGATCTCTAGACACAAAATTACACCATTTGAAAGTTCACAAGTCCAAATGGAGGTATAACTTGACAATTTCAGTCAGAAATAGGTGGTCTTCCAAAACCAAAGTGGATTTTGGAAGTTCCTTCAACCCACAAGGCAGGAAGAAGGGGTCTGTTGAATACCACAGTGAGTACTATGGAAGGGTCAATCTGCTTCCTCCCTCACTCTTAGAGCTTTAGTAAGTCCTGATGACTCAAGGTTGGTAAGGTTTGGGATGCAACCTCACCACTAGTTCCAAGGCACCATGGGATGCTTGTGCAGATGTCTTATGACACTGGTTAGATGGAGTCTTGGTCCTTGGTAGGCCACTCTCATTGTGTCCCAAATTGTAAGTCCCGATTAGCCATGGTGGTAAAGTAGCAAATACACGAGGGACTTAATATAGGGTGGGGTGAACCTCATGGGTGGTTAGGATCGTGGTGAGTAGTGCCACCACAAGTCCTAGCATAATAAGATGGAAGTTTTGTCCCATGTCACCAAGTGACATACTAATTATTGTGTGTGGTGTGTGCTAGTAGTCCCAAGGATCGTGACTCAACAATATGAGTTGGAAATGAGAACTAATGTTGTAGGTGTATGGCATGTGTAGTGTTGGTTAGTTGTGACCCCAAGTGATACTGGAATCAAAGTATAATAAGTTTATTAAATTGTAAACAACCTCTAGAGGTTGTTTGGGGTTGTAAGGTATTACTAGGGACACAACATTCACACTATAAAGTCTTAAGCCCTACATTTGATATTTTTGATTCACCTTCTACAATTCCAAAAATTTAGAATTTGGCCTTGAGCTAGGCATCAAAGAGTTGGGATTTGTAACATTGTGTGAATCCTTGCTAAAGCAATCTTGGCATACTAGGACAATGTATCCCAATTTAATTAAGGGGATGTTTAGGATAATTTCTTAGCAATTTAACAATGTTATTTTGGATGAAAAATGATAAATAGTGAAAAGAGTTGTTGACCAAGTCACCTGAGTCACTCCTAAGGGCTACTGCAATGCATACCCTGCACACAAGTGTTGTAACAACAAATGGCAAGTCATTTAGCGAGGCCTACATATTGTCGGGATTTTCTTTGTAAAAATTACCCCAATGCAAAGTAGGCAATTCAAACATCAAGTAGACTTTATAGTATTATAAAAAGAAAGAAAGAAAAGAATCTACATTAAAAAAAGACTTTCATGGAAACAAGGGAAGATTAAATTGATTAGCATACATATCAATGCTTGAAAAGAGTTGACAATAATGACTATTTCTAAAGGAGCAAACCTAGGGGCCCTTCACATTTTCTAAAGTAGCCAATCCCAAGTGGTCACATATTGAGGCCGTGGAATTGGAGGCCTCAATAATGGTTGCATTGGAGTACAATTTTAAAGAGAAATTAGTCTTCACTTGGCACAATGCCGATATTGTGCTTGTTATAGGGAGCATTGTAGATGCTTTAGGAGCATTGTAGATGCTTTAAGAGCATTTGCAATGCCTCTAGGAATAGGCTCAATATCGGCATTGTAGAGAGTGTTTTGTCATTTCTAATTAAAAACGGGCTCCAATGCAACCGTTATAGGGCCCTCCATTTCCATGGCCTCGGTACACAACCACTCGGGATCGGCAAATTTGCAAAATGAGAAGGGCCTACGAGTTGGCTTGATGTAGGGATAATCATTGTTGTCATACCTTTTCAGGCATTGATATGTATGTCAAGCAATGCAACATTCCCTTATTTGCTTGAAATTTTTTTAATGTAGAATTTTGTCCTTTCTTTCTTTTTATAATGTGAAAAGTCCATTTGGTGTTTGAATTGCCGGCTTTGCATTGGATCGATTTGTTCTAAAAAATCTCCAATACTATGCTAGCCTCGTGGAATGCCCCACAATTCAGCAATATAGGGATTGTTTACTGAGACATCATTGCAGATGCTCTAAGAGCAACTCCAATGCTAGATAGAAATACATATGCCAAGTTTCAATGACGGAGGGAACTAAAAAAACATGTTCCACTGCAATTAGCATTGGTCATTGATTATTCCCGGGCCCATCATTATCAATCTCCTACTCAACATTTTTAGGAAATATGAAGAGCCCAAGAGGTGGCACACTACAGCCAAAGTCAACAATGTCATCCCTTTTGACCTTGTTTTGCATGCTAATAAATTTGAGCTCTCCTATTTTGCATGAAAATCTATATTTAATGTAGAATCTTCTTTCTCTTTCTTTTTATAATGTGATGAAGGTTCATTTATGATTTGAATTGTTGGCTTCGCATTGGGGCAATTTTTTTCAAAAAGTTGCCGGCAAGGAATGAGGTCCACCTACTTCCTCTTCAAAATTTGTACATGTATATTGTGCTTGTAACAATGTGTGCATTGGAACTACTCTAAGTATGTGTAAGGTAGAAGTACCTAAATGTGACACTTGTTTTCATCTCTTGAATATGGAGGGTGCATATAGGAAAAAAAATGTTGTGTGTGTGTTAGGAATGGTTTGGGAAATGAACAAAATTGGTTTTGTATGTTTTTGAGCTTGTATGAATATTATATAAAGTTTTGAAAAGTACTTTGTAGATGCATCTATTATGGACATTAGACTAACACCAAAGTGGATACGAAAACATAGAAAAGCAACACTATGTAAACTTGGATCAAGTGCGGGTGATTGGTTGCTTCTTGGAAGAATGACAACTTCTTAGAACCTCACATGTCTACTTTAGAACCCCCCTTGTCTACTTTGGGTCCACAAGCATTTGGATTTAAGTTGTTTTATAGGTGTCCATAAACGACTCGTGTTACATTTGGGTGCTTCTACCTTAGTTGTAATTGTGTAAACGCCATACCCGGACCCCCACCCCCTTTTCTGAGTTTTGACTGGATTGGAACTTGGAAGTGAGATTTTGGAACATGTAAAGAGATCCTAATTCGGAGGGGAACTCCTGAAGTAGCCAAGGTACGGTAGGCGTCGTGGAATTCAAACGTTGGAGACATGGACCTCAGGCTTCAGGGCGCCTCCCAGAAAAAGCCGCCCGCCTTTCATCCCCAAAGTGATCCCCCAACTGCCAGACCCCGAAAAGATGCAAAAGCCATGAACGCGCACTCAAATGCGCAATAAAATCCAGTGATGGCGGAAGTGGGGAACACACACACCGTGGCAATAAATAGCCAAACCGGCCCTGGAAATTCTCCTGTAGTCCTCTCCCAGTCACCCAGCCCCAACGGCGGCTTGTACTCACCAGTCATCACTCTCCAATCCCCAGAGCTCCACTCCCCCTTCGCCTTGGAAGTAGCTCCCACCCAGTCTATTGATCAGCTCACCAACCTCATCACTAGCCTGCAGGATCTCCTCGTCAGTCCCCAACGCAACGCAACGCAACGCAACGCAACGCAACAGCAGCGGAACGTTATCCTAAGCCATAATGTAGTCTCCAACAGTCCAATCGCCGCATCGTCACCATCATGGCGGCAATGCAGGATCGCCGCACGACACCAGCTGATCAAACACTAGCCCGATCAGCAGCTTCATTCAACTAGCTCTAACTTAAGTACTAGGTCCCTTCGATCATGTCAGTTGGGACGGAGAAATAATCGAAGTGAGGTAGAGGCCTGAGAAGTGGCATTGATCGTCTGTGGAAGAAGACGAGGAGGGCGATGATGGTGTCTGGAGAAAGTTTGAGTGTGGACGACGACTTTTATGGACTTCGGTGATGATGGTAGTGTAGCAGTACGTACTCTTGCTGGCCAGGTGCAGCTGTTGATGGAGCCTAACCTTTGGGTATACTCCACCGTGCTTGCGGGTAAATGGGAGATTGGATGTGAAAACCGTAGGGGTATGGGGTTCGATTATCACGCAAGGTTTATTATGTAGGGTGTGGCGATTGGATGCAGAGATGTGGGTACTACGCAGGGGAGTCACGAAGGCAACAGACGGAGTGACGGGGAGATGAATTCCGAAGGGGCAGATTAGTTATGTGTAGGCAAGATTGGAGGTGGGTGGTTTGGATTTCAGGAGTCGGGCGTGGGGGAGATGAGACTTGATGAGCGGAATGAGTGACGCAATGCAGCCGTTATGGCGTCGACTAGCTGTTGTTGACCCGTTTGAAACTCCTCAGTGATGAGAATGCGGCCTGTCTGAGGTCATTGATGCTCCCCAGACGATTGGTACTATCCAGTTTCGATACAGTGCCGAATGTTAAAGTTTGGTTTTCTTGAATGCCACGGATTTGGGTGTGAGGGTGTGGGGATCAGTTGCAAATGATTTGTGATTCTTTTTCTGAACAGGATTGATCACGACGTTGCCACCGATTCGGTTCTAATGCGGTACCGAATTGAAGCATGGCCTGATTGTTTTGGGGATATGTGAATGTGATTGCACGAGATTGCTCGTCCACTTTGGTGGCGATGGCGACCAAGGTCCACGATCAAGACGACCAGGATTTCGCGGAAATCGACATCATCCTGGCGCAAGCGAAGCTGGAGCTTCGCCGTGACCGCAAGCTGCGACGCAACAAGAACCTGTCCGACATCCCGGAGAATTTCGCCCTCGTCCCATCCAGCGAACCTGACACGCGCCCCGTCTCGCTCGACACCTCGCAACCGGATTGCGCAAGCAGAAGCCGCGCAACGAACCGAAGCCAGCCGAAGCTGCACATCTTGGGGACTATGGCACCCATCAAGTGGATGCGCGCTTACATGGGCTGCCTCATGGCTGTACGTGAAGGGCCCGACTACGCTGCGCATTCTGCATCACAGCGACGCGGCGGCAGCTAGCTGTGGCTTGGGTCCGATCAATGCTTGTGAACATTGAAAACTTTCGAAGCGTGGGAAACATTGGAAGCTTGGGAGCGATTAATGTCTGGGAGCAATCCATTTTCTCCAAGTCCACTGTGGTTCCACTGACGGAGATTATCTCTGGTTCTGGATTGCCATTCCCAGTTAACACTTTGCTAAACTGGAAATTTATGCCCCATATTTATCCCAGTAGTTTGCGGGTTTTCCTGGATTTCCCAGTTCCCAGTGCAAAATCATGTGGAAAACTCCTGATATTCTCGGAAGAAAATCAAGGGCAATTTCCTTGTGCTGGCCGGGATGCCTGATTTGTTGAGCTTTGACTCAGGCTCTCCATTTATTGTTGTAATTCTACTTGTTTCCTGGGTTGTGAATCTAGTTGCGTTGCGTACCCCGGTAATAGCGTAGTTGATGATTTGGCGACGTCGGTACTTCGTAGATTCAATATATGTTAGCCAAACCGTTTTTTTATTTCACAGCTTGGCGGCATATTGCATGCTATTACATGCAGTTCTCTGACCTTGTGACAATAGTATCGACTGTAAAAGTGACATTGAAATTGCAATTGGGGTCCAGAGTCCTTTACTCAATTGTCAGGAAAGGCTTCTAGAATCTACTGAAGAGTATTTCATATTTGTTTAAGATTACGATTGGTAGAGAGATCAGAGAGAGTTTTGAATTGGAGTACGTCAGTCTGGACTCTGGAGGGGTGGGACGCAGTTTTTTTTCCTCCGCCTGCCCAACTGTGGCAGGTGGCTCTGGAGAAGTAATGGCAGACACTGCGTGGCGCTGGCTACAGAAATTTCAATTTGGCAGAATTGAGAAGTCGTCGTTGGCGGAAGTTTGTGCTCGGTGGGTGATGAACTTGGCTGTATGTTTTCTTTTTTCGGGGGTGGATGGGGCTTATTACGTGCAAACAAATGGCTATGATGGATGGATGAATGAATGGCTGCAGTTTGGTGGCTATAGACACAGAAAACAAGGAATTTGGCATCGATTTTGAATGTGCAACTTGAAATGAGAAAAAAGTAGTTTAATACCAACAGAAGATCCAACAAAATTTGGAAAAGTGTGTATTTGTATGGGGAATTGAACCCCTTCACTGCACAAATGTAGCACAAGTTACTTGTCTATAAGGTAGTCTGCTCATAAACCGTGCGTTTGAGGGCTGGTTGGCCTTTTCGATGGTTCTTCGATGCACCAAAATATTTTTCCTTATTTTTCACTCAAAGGAAAAATTGATCTGGAAACTATCCCAAGTGGTTTCATCTTTTTCGAATGTGTGGGTTTTGAATTACTTATGAATTTCTAAAGAATTCTGCTATAGGTATCTATTTCTTGATCGTAGGCCTTACAAAACCCACACAGGTGTAGTCTGAAAAAAGATATGGCTTCACCAAAAATAAGCACTGCAGCATGCAGACAGGGTTCCAAAATGTGACCTTTACTAAACTAAACTCCTAAAGGACCAATGCCTATGTTTTGACAAAAATCACTCAAAATTGCCATTTCTGCTGCGTTCTTTCAAGAAAGAAAAAAAAATTCAAAATTCAAAAATCCAACCGTAGGATCTTGTACTATACTTGTATGAGATCATGTGGTAAAAATATTATCGAGTTTGACTATACAAATTGAAAAATATTAGCATTCAAAGTTGGGGGAGAAAAGATTTTTTGAACACTGGTAAACATTTTAGAAATGGACTCACCTTGGCTCTTATTCCATCCACTAGCACAGTATACAAGAATGTTTGACAAATTTTAAACGGCTTTGATGTCATTGACAAAACATTCAATGCTTTACACATATGCCTTTTACAACTTGTTAATGTCCATTTCAGAACCTGGCTAGAGAGAGTCTTTAGAAGACAAGCGGATTTAGAGTAGACTATCATAAGGATTAGCAACAATGCCCTAAGAATTCACGCAAGTAGCCAACAAACTTAAAACCAAACATAATTGCCACATGTGAATATATGTCAGTAGTTGAGCATGAACAAGGGTAGGTCGAAAGATTTAGGAAAGATGATATCCCAAGGGTTGACATCTTCATGAAAACAAAAACAAAAGTCTTCAACTCTTTGCTTTTGAATATGGTCCCTTCAATTATTATGTGCCCTTCAGGCATGCATAATATCATGAAATAATGGATCTTATTCTTCATGGATTCTATATCAAGACTTCACTCCTTCCCAAACTATGTACACTTCTTGAAAAAGAAAACTTCAAAGGGTCAAAAATTATGAGTAGACAAGTGCATTGAAAGCTCCAAAATATTAGTTAAGTGTTGTTGGTTCTTGTTCCTGATGAAGCACAAAGTGATAAAACAATGCTTATCTTCAATGGAGCCTATGACTTGGACAAGGCCAATTTTTGCAAGTTTCAAGTACTCATGAAAGCTAGATCACAAGACTCTGAAAGATGAGATTGTTTACTAAATTTGAGTCAAAGGATTTTGATCAAGTGGCTCCCACATAGCATTCGTTGCATTACCCTTCATTGTAAGCTTCAATAAACTCTATTAGGCTTCTAGGAGTGGGTTTGGAACAAACAATGGTTATGTTTAGCACCCTTCATAACTAAAATTATGGTTCTTAGCCATCCAAAAATGCTCCTTCAGCACTGCCAAGTGTCAGAGGAAGTTTGTATCCCCTCAACATCCAACCAATATTGGGGCCTCTAAATCCCAAATGCATCCTTTAGATCATAGAAAGGATACCATCAATGTAACTCTTACATACATAAGGAACTTCATTGTTGTTGCATTGCCACCAATTCTAGAAGGCCTTCATAACAATAAAAAAATGTGGTAGGCAATTAGAATGTTTAAACAAGTTCTAATCATAAATAAGAACAAATAAAAATCAAGGATTGAAATCAAAGAGCAAACCCAAATGAAAATTAAAGTTTACATACAAGAAGAGCTCTATTGTATTGTAGTTTTAGGAAGAAGACCCAACTAACACAATCAATAAATGTTGGATGCACTATAAGAACCTTGCGTTTCAGGTGACAAGCCTTAATTTTTAAGAGTGAATTTTAGGTTATGTCCAATGCAACAAACCCATGTTTTTATCAAAAAAAAACCCAACACAACATCAATGTTGACATAAAAACATGGGTTTGTTCATTGGACATCACCTAAAATTCACTCTAAAAAATTAAAGCTCTTCACCCAAAACGTATTTTTTTTTTATAGTGATGGAACTAAAAAACTCAAAGAAGTTGCAAGTGGAATTGAAAAACAAATTAAAAATCAAACATTGAAAACAAAAAATCAACCCAAATCAAATAATAGAAAGCATATAAGAAGAGCTCTATTGTAGTTGCATTGCAAGCAATTTTAGGAGTCCCTTCATTAGAATCAGAAGAAAGGCATTCAAACTAGAAAGTCATAGTAAGTTGTAGTAAAAGTGAGGAATAAATTAATAAACAGATTGAAACTACAAAGAACAAACATAATCAAAAGAAGAAAAAGAATATATAAGAGTCTCTAAGAAATTCATTTGTGCATTGTGCTTCTACTTCATCACCCACACAATCAAACACCACCTTGTCTACAAACACCCAAACTCTAATGATGGGGTCATTGCAACAAGCCCAAATTGTTGTTTTTCTACAATTGAATGTCACATGAGAACCTCCAATGTCCTTGTTGGACATCCATTCATAGAGACTGATGAATTCTCTTCATCGATCACCTTCACAAAATGAAGACTTTGCATTGATATACATTTGATACAAATACTCTTCACAAACCTTCACTGCAATTTTAACCCCTAAAGGACCAAATGGTGTTTTTTGGCAACATAGCGATTTTGGGCAGCTCACTATGGATGGAATTTTTAATTTTTTTCTTCAAAATTTTCACACAACATGTGCCCGAGGAGTAGCTTTAAGACCCAACAATTTTCATAAATTTTGAAGACATGATTAAAAAGTTATTGTATGATATGTTGTTTTCATTGCTCAGCGGGCAGCTCGGGCAGCAAAAAAAACTTATTTAAAAATCATTTTTTTTAATAATAAAAATTTGAAATTTATTTTCCTGATTTTTATATACATGGAAAGCTTTGAATCATTCCATTTTGATTTATGAGATGAAAGCTATGAAGAGTTTTAGTTGTGGGTAGTTTGTGGGTAGTAATGGAATCTCTACTCTAAAATAAACTTTGAAGACCATTATTTCACTCAATTTTTAATATTTTTGGAAAAAAAATAAAAACTTGAGGTGCAGATTGTTTATTACAATAATTTAACCATTGGGATTGGCATTTTTCAATTCCATAAATAAATGATTAACAATTTAGTATTTTGAATCATTCTCTACTTCTTTCAACTTACTATTTTTTTCCTATATGTTGTACAATTCCAAATGATCTAAAATTTTTCAAGCATGTAGCCAATATGACTTGAAGAATGAATCCAAAGAGTAACAACCATTTTGGACATTTTTTCATAATGATCTGACCTTGTGGAGTGCATCTGCCCGGATTTTCGCAGGGCCAAAAAATGGCTTTTTGTCACTTCAAATGCTAATATCTTACAATCCAAACGGTGGAAATTTCTGAAATTTTTTCTACATATTCCCAAACCAGATTACTACAAGATCTTACGGTTACATTTGTCCAAAAATTTATTTTTTCTAAAATTTGGTACTTGTACTACAGATGACAATTTTGGAGTGTTTTTGGTGAAAACATAGTCAAATACATTTAGGGGTTAAAATCTCCTATGAAGACATCTCTACTTTGTGCAAATTGGATTAAGGCATATATGGCCTAGCAACTACATCATACACACCATGGCCAACAAGACCTAAATATCATTTAGTAAATCGAAATTGATCAAAATTGTAGGATTGACCTTCCTAGGAAGAGAGCCCTCATTTGCATTCATTAGGGTTGGTATTTTTGCAACACAAGTTGGATTCGGCCAAGGTATGACATCCACCATGTAGTCACATTGCACAATACTTTGTTGCCTTTTGTTTTCATGAGGTCAATAAGAATTGTGAAATCTAAGTGATGCTTTAGAGACTTAGTCAAGTAGGCGTAAAAAAGTTGCACACAACTCCTCCATACAACAAACCACTAGGAGGTCAAACAAGATCTCCACATACAAATTGGTTATGTGTATAGTAGTAGAAAACAGTGTCACATTCAACAAAAACGAGTTGACATTTTTCTATGTTTTCTATCAAAAAACAGAAAATTTGTGCTGACTACAATACAATTTTTAAAAATTTGTGTTCCATGCAAAGTAGTTTTAAAAAAATGTCAACTGATTTTTGTTGTCTGAAATATTGTTTTCTACTAGTGGTACAACACAATGAACAAGAATAGAGAATGAGGCATGCCCCTCCCGAATCCATGTTGTCACATTGGTTTGGTAGCAAAGCTTTCGTCCTTGCCTACATACATCAATTTGCTCTCGACATTATTTGCAAAACAAGCCCCCATAATGGTACAATACATTCATGCAACAATTTGTTCTTGGAACTACACCCCTCTAGTCCAAATGCATTCTAAGTGAAAATAGAACGAGGACTCTAATCCAATCCTTCATGAAATAACCATGCCCTGTCAACTAGTTTTGATTGTTGCCAATGGACACTTTATTGGCCACCTTGTAGTGCTTATGAATAGGGCCTTCAATGTGCATTTCTTTATTGCCTACAACACACTTGTGCAAAGTAGTAGTAATCTCCTGAATAGCAAAATCACTCCAATGAACCCTTTCTACGTTGTTTTGTTCAAATAGTTAGAACAAGGACTAAGATTGCTCATATAGCAACATGGACCTCTTAGTTGCTAGAAAATCATTAGAGAAAATATGGACTCTCTACAAGGTTGTTTGAACCAAGCCAACAATACAAATACGAAGAAATTTTTAAAAATTATGAAAGAATATTTTTTGAATTAAAAAAATTAAAAAATTGCATTGTGGTGTGGCATTTGAAGCAATCATCTGGACCATGGTTTCTTTTATTAGAATAAAAAACAAACTAATATGATTTTTTAAAATTTTAATATTTTTTTTAATTGCACTACTAGCACTAGTAGAAAACAATGTTTTAAACAACAAAAACCAATCAACATTTAAAAAAAGTTGTATTGCCCATAAAACACAAATTTTTTCAAACTATATTATAGTCATCGCAAATTTTCTATTTTTTGGCAAAAAACATAAAAAAAACATCAACAAAATTTTGTTGACTGAAACATTGTTTTCTACTAGTGTATCTAAAGTCAAATGATCATCTAGGGAATCCATATTTTCTCTAATGGAAAGATGGTATTGAATTGAACTTTCTTACAAGATCTCTCACAACACAAGCCTTTTGACACAAGCGACAATGTTGTTGTAGCACTTTGTTGTATATGCAAAGCTTCATTCTAACGATACTTGCAAGTGGGGTATAATTAGAATTCACTTGCCTTCACTCCACTATATAGATTGGACTCAACTTTTGCATGCCCTCAGGGTTTCAACACTTGTTCCACTTGAAGGATATCAACTTCGGCCATCCTTCAATTATAGAACACATTATGCAACGTAGACTAACATTGGAATTGATTCTATCCTTGTGTAACTTCACCCAAAGTAATTTTATAGACCAAATGATTCGGAACTACTTATGGTGGTTGTCCATCCATACATGAATCTTTTTTCACTTTACCTCTAATGTCACCACCTTGTCTTCTGTTGTTGCTATCCCCAAATCAATTGGATAATTAGGAGACAATCATATTTGAGATACTTTGACGTTGCCAATGACGTTCTTATCATTTCCTACAATCATTTGCTTGGGCTTCCCCAAATGGGAACCATGACATGTGCTAAATCGAACTACATACGCTTGGATTAGTTGGTTGAAGCTTTACATTCACCACTCAAAGAAAATACACAATAGCACCTTCATAGGAAAGACTCTAGCTACCAAAAAAAATACTTGACATTGAAATTCTTGGGCCATTTCAATGGATCCATCATCCTAAACAACCTTCACAACAATGACAACCATAAAGGCAATAGAATCAAAAAAAATTCTAGTGAGTTAACTGAAAAGCAATTGCAATGTACAAATATAAAGCAATTGTAGTCTATCAATAAAAAACAATTGCAGTCTATAAAATTGAAAAATATCTACATTGTGTGAATCACAAAACAACTACAAGGTAGGAGGCTCGAAATCTGCACAAGCTCTATAACCGCACACCTCCTCAAATGTACACTATGTGTACATGGGGTTTTTTCATCTTTACAGGGATGTACCAATAGTGTACATTTGAGGAGGTGTGCGGTTTCAAAGCCTATGGCATTTCGACTTCAAAAGTTCATAACTAATTCTACAAAGCTCCAAAAAATATGACTTGGGTTAGATGTCAATTCCTCTTGTCTTTCAAGAAAAATTTAGTGGAAAATATTTCAATAAGTTTCAACTCCCAAAATTTTAGTTTAAGCTCTTAGATGGATGCTTTATGGACCTCCTACCTTAGTATGTGAATCCATAAGCAATTTTAATATTAACATCAAAATCACAAGCAAGGCATAGAGGCTCAAAACCAAGCAACATAGAACCCTAAACTTGATTAGGCACTATAGTTGGGTAACAATTCTTTAAGTTGTCATCAATTGAGCTTTAAATGTAACTCTTCCTTTGTCAAGACCTTGACACCTCTAAATCACCAATACTCAAAATAAACCTTTAAACAATACATTTGTAACTATAGATTGATGCAATAAATTAGACACTACGACCAACCCTAAAGGATTCAAAATGGTAAGTGACTAAATATGTGAATTTCAGGAAAGCAATAGTTACATATCTGCCTTTTATTTTTGTATGCCAATTGTTTGCCATTCCTATCAATTTTTGGTCCAATTGAAGATCTTCTACTTTCACATTCTAACGAGTTATATATTTTCTAAAAGAAGCACCAGCTAATAATGAACTAACTATTGGTTCTCCCTGAACAATTGGAATAGAGGATGTACTCCAATAAGATTACTATACCAATAGTTGATCACTTAAGCAATTTTGCAATATATCATGAGCAATATTAGGTGATGCCAATTTCTCCATGTAGAAAGATAAGAAATATGGGCATCACAATTTTTTTGTAATTTTATTCCCAAAGTTGAAATCACTATGAATTTAGGGAACTAAAAAGTGCTTAGAACCCATAGCCAATGTCTAGACTCTAATTTCCAATTCCCATTATTCAAGAACTAAATTACTTTCCTGCTCACTACTTTGGGAAATGATGTGTAATGACCTTATTAGTCCCAATCTTGAAAAGGAGAAAAAAACCCATTCTAAGCTTGTGTTGAAAATCTATTCTCACCTTGGTTGGAAATAGTGCACCCTACAAATTGGGTATTGGATCCTAGTTGGGAATGGATACAATTATCATAGTGAAAATTTGACACTTTTGAATTTCAGACTTAGGAGGACTTAATCCATAAACAATGCATTGAACATTTTTTGTCCAATGAATGACAAGAAATTCTCTTGTGTTGGACAAAAGTGCAACTATTCATCCTCGGAATTAGGGGTGGAAAGGGGAGATCTTCTATAGTAGTTTGACTCCCAATGAGTATTTTTGGTTTTTTAAAAGTAGATGACATCACACGGTTCCAAAAGGGATGATTTCCAGTCACCAGTCCGTCCTTTTAGGGTTAATCAATTAAGAGCTCCTGCACTGGTTATTAAGTGGTTACGTACTACATCCTTGGTTTTAAAGCGGTCTGGGTGTAAGTTACGATGCATTGAACGTCAAGTTGTATTTAGTGTTGACGGACCCTTCAAGTGACAGTCAAGCCTCCATCTTGTCTAGCAGGTACAGTAGTGATCTGGAAGATATCATCAATCAATTTCTTTGAGTTACGTTATGGGAGGTTTGCCGATCTACGTTAGCCAGACTTAGTGTGCCCGACCACGTCTGAGAGATTTGCCACCATTGCTGTTCCGTGATCGTTCCAGACTTCCAGCTATTAAACTCTCATTTATTGCTCAACTCATCCATAGCAAGATGAAGCGAGCATTTTGCAGAGAAGTTAAACCTCCAACTAAGTTACAGGAAGGTAGAAGGTGCCAAAATTGAACGGCACGAAAGCTCTAAAACTACCGGAAGACTGGTTGACGTTTTGGGTATTTCCAATGCCAAAGTGCGCAGTGAATCTCCACCAATTTAACTGAAATTCATGTTACCCTCAGCTCAACCCTTCGTTTGTTGCAGGTTCTTCCTCTACATTAATTGAAGTAGATGAACTCAAAAGACTTACCTTTACAACGCTTTTGAATTTTTGTATCAAGAGAACAGAATCATGTACAGTAAGTTACTGTATAATACAAAGCGTTTCGAGCAGTCATTGTTTTTTCCTACGCTACTTGCATAGAATTCATACCTGCCGGTATTGCGCTCTAGAATTCTACATTTCCTACCTGTGTCAAGAATCGATGTCAGGGTTGTAACTAAGGCACAGGAGGTGTTCTTAAAAATGCTGCACACAGCCAAAGGGATTTGCAAAACCATTTGCAAACTGTAACCAAGTCCGAATCCTAGATTTATGAACACTTGAACAAAGTTAACGATCTTTTGTATGGCACACTTGGGGATGACGACCGGCCTCGGCCAAGATTCGCAATACTTAGGCTCCAAATGCGGGATTGGGTAGGCACTCCATATTGACATTCTTAAGCTGAGAAAGCTGGAAAATCCACTCCCAAACTTTTCTCCATCACCGTGATGCACAGAACTTGAACTTGAACTTGAACTTGTCCAAACAATGACACGCTGAAAGCTTCAATGCTGCCACTACTGATGTTTTGGCATAGCTGATCCAAATGCTGTCAGCTCTGTTGGGAATTGGGAGATTTTGCACAAAAAAAAAGTCATTCAATCTGCATTTTAGGTATCCCCAGTCAATGTTTCCTTGCAGATAGTGGAGCAGTAATTTTAAGACTGGGATAGTGCCATCACAAATCATTTTGAACTCAATGACAAGGAGGCACTTTAATTGACTAAGAGGTCAGGAATAAGTAGATATCTTTTGCATTCTGTTATTTTTTAATGAATTTATTTAAATTTGGAATCCAAAGCAGCAGCAGAATGTGAAGACGTCTATTCCTGGTATTCAAAAATTCGCCTGTACAAAAAATTCACACAAAAAGTAGCTACCGTAATACAGATGTTCATGACACAGACATTTCTATGTTTTTAGTTGGGTTTGGTGTGGAGTCAGACAAAATCTCAACAAATTGATAATGAGATATTAAAAGAAATCAAATCAAAAGAAAAAGAAGATGGTGGCATGTCCGGGCCATAACATTCTGTTTTAACCACTAAAGTCCCGAGCATTCCCTCGGGAGACATTTGAAGGTTTGGGTAGGTTCCTATCATCTCAATTTTTGGCATGATTTTTTGAATTTTTTTAAATATAAAAAATGCATTAGCTTTTTCAAAATGTAATTTTTTATTTCAATTGGAGGCTGGGAGCAAAAGTTATGCCACCCTAAGACAAAAAAATAATTCATCAAGCAACAACAAGAACACACCAAAATTTGAATTAATTTTTTTCCCCCTTCATAGATTATACTTTGCCTACATGGAAAGTTTTGATTCATTAAGTGATGTGAAAGTTATGGAGCTTCTTGATTTGCAAGCAATCATTGCATTTTCTTGAGAAAAGAGTGTATTGGATTCATTTTCAAACTCAATTTTAAAATTTTTTCAAAAGGAGAAGTTTACAAGTTTCAATTTGTTTGCTAGAACAATCTCATTGTTGAGATTAGTGTGATTCAATTCTATTGAGAGCTATCAACAATTTATTTATTTTCGTTCTATCTTGTACCTACTTCTACTTAACAATATTTTTACAAAAAAAAAAAATCAAGTTTTTTCTGTATGAGTTTTTTCTTCGAGAATTTTGACTCAATTCTTCAACATTAAAAATTACTATGTCAAAATCTGTAATTCAAAAAAATCAAGTTAAGAAGATTCAAAGTCTTATAATTCAATCACAAAGTGCAAAAAATCATGTTCTCTTAATTTCAAATGCAAATAACTTTGCAATCTACAAAGTCAAAGTTTCTGAAATTTCTTCCATATATTCTTATGCTAGTCTAAAGCAAAATCCTACACTTAGATATTTTTTTTTTTTAAATTCAAAACTTTTTGCATTCTTTGCAATAGAAATGGCAGTTTACAGTGGGTTTTTTTTTATGAAAAATGACCTCGGGATTATAGGGGTTACAGAAAGATACATTAGTGCGATTCAGAGCAAGGAATGCATACCGGAATTAGCCAATGGCAGAAGCACTAAGTGGGGTGGTGGATTTGATGCAACCACTCTCATCTTGAGTGGAGTTATGTCGTTTTTCTGACTTCGAATTTTTGACATCACTGGTTCCAGCTTCTGAAATAGTAACTGGAGCATCCAATTGTGGATTCCACGTTAATTTCTTCTGACCACGAGCCACCTGAAACTCAAGCCAAACAGAAATCAATTAAAGGGCCTCCATACTTGACAGCATGAAGACGTAATTGAAGCATTAGAATGAGCATGCTCAATATTAGTTTTGTCATACTTCAAATTGTTGTACAGCAGATCCAGAGATTCCACACCCCTCCCCAGCAATGAAATATTCGAGATTCATTGATATCAGTTTTTGTACCAGCCAGAAATATAACTTAGTGCCCACAAGATTTTATTGGCAACTTAGGAACTTACTAAGTTCCCGCAGCCATCCTCGTATACAAAGAAGCTGTCATTTGCCTCCAACCCATGGTACTTGATAAAGCCTCCTGCAACATTCAACAATGTGTCAACATTACTGAAAATCCGCGTTAAATTTACTTCTCTATCTGTGATGAATGAAGCCTTCAAGTTTTCGCCCTTTGACCTCACAGGGATTGAAGTAAAATAACGTTCATGTGAACGGACTAACTGTTTGAATTGATGAATTCACGGGGAAACACTTTCAGAACTATCTTTTCTCATGGACAGGATTACATCGACAGAACTCACTTCATTAACAAAATTGCTTGCCCACAGACAGCCACGACTGGTCATTTTATGAATTCACGTATAGGTCAGTGTCTTCCAAGTCTTGTTGCTCGCGGCTCGACTTGGTAGGCACTGACCTGGTCATCAACAGGCCGAGTATTATCAATACTGTACACAAAAGATCTAAACCCTAGCTTGGACAGGCATAGATTTTACGTTTGCAAACTAGTGAAATTTTATCGCCAATTTCAACGAAATTGACGTTGTATGAGGCTCACTGACTCAATCACGGCATACTCTCAATGCATTCCAACTTCAAAAATGTAAACCTCGATCGACCATCCCCTTTGTGTGATAAAGAAGAGGAAGGAAGGGATGCATTCACACCAGTGTTTTCCAGCACATACATCCGACTCTTATTGTTGACCCACCACCTGCCCCTCCCAAAGTTCATCAGAAATTGGCATTCCAACTTCAATGCCAACCGAAGCAATTGTAAGAATCTCATCTATGACATACATCTCCAATTTCGTTAAAGAGGCGCGACCATGGGCTCCAAAATTGTGTGATTCATCTGCACAAAGCTCTTAAAAACTCGGAGAGATATAGATTTCGTTTCAAGTCACGCGCCCTGATATTAAAGTGACATGGGATTTTGCCATTTTAATGAAATTGATGTCATCCACGTCTAGTATAACTACAATATATAATTTGGAAATTGAAACATGGCACGCTGCCCATTAGTGTCTCAATTTGGGCTAGCATTTTGTACAACGTCATTTTTTGTTTGTTGTATTGGTAAGTCTATTAAAACAATGACATTCGTCTACACAAAGCTCTAAACCCAAATTAAACATTCACGTTTCAGGACATCGGCCTTCAAATGAAAGTGCCAATCTTGTGAATTTCCACCAATTTAACAAAATTCACGATCTCAAGGAGCCTTCAGATTCTCGTCACTCACATGAGTCGCTTCGGTAACTCGACATGCTAGCTAAACTCTACACTAGGCCAGGTTTTGATCTCATTGACAAGGTTAAGCATATTGGAGGAGCACGTACTTGTAATGGAAGAACCAGCTTTTGGAGAAGCTATAATCTTTCATTTTCAGCTGCCTGCCCTTGGTGTCTATTGAGGGAAGTTGACCTTCAGCATCTTTCTGCACAAAGTTATAAAAGTAACAAGGGAAAGTGAGACAGGAGAATTAATATAAGTCGCCTCTTCGATAAAGAAAAAAAAGAAAAAAAGGGGAGAATGCATATGGAATCCCTTATATGATTTCCAAGAAATACATACAAAACCTCGTATGATCTCATTTCGCCCTCGAAGGTGAAGGAATGTTGCAAGGGAAGGTGAAGGAGCAGATGCTGAGTGTAACCCATAATTGTCAATTTTGTTAAGTTGGCGCAATTCTGGGTGCCCAAAACTGTGGTCTGCATTTACACTAAGCCCTAAAAACTAGAACTGGTACTGATTTAGGTTTCTCCGTGAACAGTGCCAAAGTTGTGGAATTCAGTCAATTTCACGAAATTGAAGTGACGTTCACGGAAATGAAATAATTTTTACTGGATAAGATGTCGTATGTACTCTGAACTGTGATTGAATGATCTAGAATGCAGGCTTCCGCAAGTGGTGAATTTGTTTTTCTGAATTAGGTATGCTACGGTGTGGCAGAAAGTGATGGCACAACTCCACGAGGACACTGAGTTTCGTCCACTATGAGCATTGGTATTTGTACCTAATACGTAAAAGATGCCTCTCAAGTGGTAATGAAGGGGAAAAAATTATGTTCCAGTCCAGTGAAGATGCTGTTAGGTCTAGGTAGGGAAAATAGGCACCCAGCACTAACTTAACCCTGTCAGGACGCTGCAGCCGCAATGTGGCCGCTGCACGACTTTCCATATCAGTGTAGAAATGAAGAATGCACCTATTCGTTCAAAAATAAAAAATCAGATCTTTTTTTCGTGACTTCCTAGGTCATAGGCCGGCGTCCTTCCAAACAACTCAAGAGCAACTCAAACATAACATACTTAACTTAGACTCTAGCCCTTGCACTTTGGAATCACAGTGAGGTCCCCATTATGAGTGAGAAGGCTTTATGCACATGAAAAAATTACTTTAAGCTATCCGACCATGATTCCAGAAGCCAATAAGAGATGAACTTCTAGAAACTCAGCAGTCAGTACCCATACCCTTGAACCGATTGGATCTTACTTTCTCGTATTAACTGAGCCTGATGCGTTGGGTACCTTGCCAATATGCTCCTCACGAATATACTAAAGAATATTATTATTATGACATCCTTGATTCCCATATATAGACAGAGTAGAAATATTGAGTACAAAATTCTTGCCTTTGGGAGAACGATTCTGCCCAGATCTCCGACGTCAGACACACTCATCACCTTGCGCAACAAGTATCGCAATGGCGCTATCCATGGCCCATCCACCTGCACAAAGCAATGACTCCTGAATTGTTGTCCTGTATGTCCATGTGAAATGTTTTAGCTCCTACATACCTCTGATCATCAAACCTTCGGAAGAGAGCTAGCTGGAATATTAACCATTCAAAGTCCATCAGAGGAACCAATTCATCCTATTTCCTTTTCTGGTCCCTGTACCAACATAAACTCACCTAGCTAGCTTCCAATACAATTGATTTGACTTCAATTAGCAAGTAACATAAACGTAAACATGACATGGCTGCATGTCTGTGGCCACTGATCTTTCCCACGGCCATTACGTAGTGTCTCACGGATTGCCTTTCCCCGTTACTTTACAGTGTTGCCAACGAGAAAAATATCTGCCACTCTCTAATTTCTCCCCGTTCTTCATGCAAAATCAGCTGAGAAACTTCTGATATCATACTCGTAAGAGAAATAAGGATAATTAATTAATCTCCCTGTGCAGCTTGAATGGAACGGGGTAGACTGTCTAGCTTCTGTCCCTAGCCCGGCCTTCAATGTGCTCTACAACCCGGGCTAGCTAGCTACAACCTCTAGAAACTTCGAATGCTTGCATAAGAAAGCACCGAATACATCCGGTGATCGAGAAAACAATTTGATCAAAACAGAGGTTGGCTCGCTGCTGTAGTACTGAAAGTCACAGCTAGATATTTACAGTTTTACCTTTCGGTTAACTCTTTTGAAGAACCTCCAATGTAAGCACACGTACTGTACATGCAGTTTGGCCACATTCTTCCGTTACAACGCGTGAAAAGAGCGCTCCATAGCAACAGATATAGTCTAAAGCCGCACCCAAGTACCTGATCAATTTCAGAATGCGGCCGCTTGAGAGGATTTGTGGCGGGAGCGCCAGGACGCAACGGCGCGTCAGACGTGACGGCGGGCGTAACGAACGTCGTCATGGACATGACCTTATCGACAGATTTTGTCGAGGCGAACCGGTCTATGACGGCGCGAGAGACGCGCGACTCGCACATGTCGAGCTCCTTATCCAGAATCGCACGACTAACAACTTCCGAAGAAGGGCTACTCCACTTGTGGTGAGGATCGCGTCCCCAACTTGGACTCTGATCGGCACTCCAACTCCATTTCCACCCTGGCTGATCAAACGCCGCTGGTCCAGGGACGACAGGGAAGCTGTATCCTCGCAAGCTCCCGGCTGGCTTCCCTGCTTGCGGACATGGCCCTGCTTCCTGCAGCAACCCGCGTGAGGGTTTGAGCGCCCTCCAAATGTCGGACCTCGATCTTTCCGTCCTCGCCGACACGATCTTCCCGTTCACCACATCCATGTCCAAAAAATCTCAAATAAATAAATAAATCTTAGCAACCCAGGAGTCCCAGGAGTCTGATCTGATCGAGCGCTCGCTCGCTCGCTTACTAATGAATATGTATATTTACATACATAGACCAACCCCTCTGATCAATTCTCCAGCAGGAAGGAACGGGTCATTAATTGTATACACAATGACGTCGCGCGCTTAATACAAACGAAAGTGGAAACATGCATGCATTTCAGATTCTCGCAAGGAGGATTGGAGTACGCGTTCTAGAAATCGATGTAGAGACGTGGGCAGTGAGAACAACGTGCGTGGCTACCGCACTTACATATACCAAGCGGATTCCAGAGTAGAGATTGATCAGTAAAATATATATGATCAGCGAACTCGAGAGAGGAAACTCTGGACGTTAAGTAACACGGGGCTACGGAGCTAGGTGTAGTGAAGCGGAGCTGCATACGCTGGTGCTGCTGCGAGATAACTTAGTGTATGGAGACTTGCGGCAACAAGCTACCTTCAGAAAATAAAGATCAGTGTTAAACTGGAAGCAAGCAAGCAACGGCGGGGGCAGGTTCGATCAGTAGCTAATTAAGCTTATGTCAGAAACGTTCACGAGCTGTCAGTGGGAAATGGGCATCTCCTATTCGTCTGCAAAATCTTTGTTGCACAGTTGCTGTTGTATAGTACGGAGTACTGTATTACAGTACACACACCCTCATTACTACTAATATAGTATAGTGATGCCCGCCTTATTTCCATATTATTGTTCCGCCACTGACGCCCCTGGATCTCACTCCTGACGTACGGCTGCACCTGGATAGACTACGGGAGTCAGGCGCCGTCGTACGTCGATCACCAGGCCACAACTGTGAATCGGTTAGGCGTGGTGATCTTCATTATTTGCTCAATTAGCTTAAAAAAAGACGCTAAATATTGTGATGAACACCGACAAGAATCCAACATCGTGGTATTGCTCTAATTAGCTTCATTCGCGAACTCTGATTGTGACGGAATATCACTGAATTTGAGTGGGACTGACCCTTTTGTTCGATTGGAGCCACAGTAACTAATGTGGAATCTGCATCAAGTTGTTTGAAGGATTCGACATTGGAATCCCACTTGGCAATGGTACTTTCATTTCTTAGTATTGGGATCCCAATGTTGTTGCATTTTTAATGCTGAAATCCCAACAACTTGTTCTATAGGAGGTTTGTGCCGCTTCTTCTCGATCTGTGGGGGGTAAGATCTCGTAGCAGAAGGTTTTAGACGTGTCTGATTATAGCTTACTGTGGGCTGGAATGCCTCCAAAAAGTTGACGATATCCTCGAAGGTTCGAAGCTATTGAAGGTTTTCAGTTCGTAAAAAGTTGTCATGTTTAATGTTGTGAGGCTCAAAACAACTGCATTGGGAGCTGTGGCGGCCATGATCTTGCACAGTTCACCTCATTTCTAACATTGGGCAAGCAAACAAGACCCATACCCTGCTTCCAAGAGATTTTTTATTTCCCTTTGGGCTGCCCTCTAGACAAGTGAATTTCCTCTGAGATTTGTGATCAAATCATTATAGTGATGGAATCCATCAATTTGATTGGCAATATAGAATTCTACAGAACCTTAATTATCACCAACTTGGATATTTTCACAGAATACTTTGGACTTGGAACTGGATTCAATTAAAGGCGGTGCTGGTAAGGTAGTAGGGTCATAAACCGCTCATCTAAGGGCTGGTCTGCTTTTTCATGTATATCTTTTCATAGGAATGTTTTTATTTTATTTTTCAGACAAAGAGATATAGATGTAGGATGTAACACAAGTGGTTTCATATTTTTTTTGAAGTATTATTGAATTGGTTATGAATTTTCAAACTTTTGTGTCATAGGCCTCTATTTATGACACTAGGTCTTCCATAAATTGTTCACTTGAAGTTATAAAGAAAATTGGGGAAACCAAGGACAACCATTGTCTCTTGCAATAAATTATACTTTTTTTCTTGATCCATTCACATGACTATAAAGGTTGATTTAACTCCTAAATGTTTTCAACTATGTTTTCACCAAAAATGCTTCAAAACTGTCATTTCTAGAACAAATACCAAATTTTAGGAAAAAAACATTTTTGGGGACATGTAACCATGAGATCTTGTACTAAACTTATTTGAGAAGATGTGGAAAAAATTTCAGAATTTTCCACCTTGTAGATTGTAAGATATTAGTGTTTGAATTAGAAAAAATCCCTTTTTTGGCCCTATGAAAAAATAGGCAAGTGCACTTCACAAGGCCACATTTGTATGAAAAAAATTCCAAAATGGTGGTTACTCTTTGGATTCATTCTTCAAGGCAAGTTGGCTATGTGCTTGAAAAAAATTCAAATCATTTGAAATTGTACAACATATAGGAAAAATAAAGTAAGTACAAAGAAGTAGAGAATGATTCAAAATTCAAAATTGTGAAGAATTTAGTTATGGAATTGAAAAACTCCAATCCCAATGGTTGTAATGTTTTAATAAACAATCCACACCCTATGATATTATTTTTTTCAAAAAATATTGAAAATTGAGTGAAATAAAGGACTTCAAGGTTTATTTTAGAGTAGAGAATTTGAAACTACCTGTAAACTAAAACGCCTCATAACTTTCATCTCATAAATCAAAATGGAATGATTCAAAGCTTTCCATGTACATATAAATCTAGAAAACCAATTTCAGATTTTCATTTCTTAAAAAAGTGTTTTTTAAGAAATTTTTGGGTTGCCCAAAGATCAATGAAAATTACATATCATGCAATAACTTTTTAACCATAAAATCAATAGGTATGAAAATTGTTGGGGCTTAAAGATACTCCTTGGGCACATGTTGTGTGAAAATTTCAAAGAAAAAAAACCAAAAACAAACTCCATTCATAGTGAACTACCCAAAATCAATATGTTGCCAAAAAATGCAGTTTGGGCATTCAAAGGTTTATAACCATCTCCTGTCCATCTCAGAGCTAAAGTAACTTAGGGGGGATTTGAAATGCCCGAGCGGAGTTCGAGCCTCCTACCTTACTATCTCAGTCTTCAATTTGTCCTTGAGGTCTCGAAATGTACATCTCCCATTGTCACCAGTCTTTGAGGAGCTTGAATAAGTTAAGTTACGCCGTAGGAATCAAAGTGGTTATTTTGTTGTCCACCAAATCTAATGTTTGAATCTATAAAGATTTGGTGTGTAAGACATTTCCAACTTCCAATCCCATGCAAAATACGGTACCACTGACCTTTTGACCGACAGTCACTACAGTAAGTAAGTTAAGTTAAGTTACTATTATATATGAGCTTTATCTTCCAATTCACGTCAAGTTGAGACGTTGAAACCATCTCAGACTAATTCTTTTTTTATTTTATTACATTTTTTTGGAACAAATGAAACGAGAAATGTCAGACTATTAGTTTGTTCGTTTTTTAAAAACAAATGAAACGAAATTTCATTGCGAAGGGGGTGAAAATACAAGACCGCCAGCCACCATGTCAGACTTTTAGAAATAAAATAAGGAACCCTGTGGAACAAGGAATGCAGGCGAACTTAAGTTAACTTACTTGGGACAACTGAAAAGCACAAGCAAGTGCACTCAATTTAGTGAAGACTCAAAACCTACGTCAGACTGCTGCAGCAACCTTTTTGTGGAAGTTGCTGCATCTGCCTGCCTGACTTCGTTTGGGCAGCCACCTACGAGCTCTTTCCAACGTTAGTAGCACCGGTGAGCTTTCATCCATTGCATTGATTATTTCACAGTACATGATTCAAGTGAAAAAAAAATGGGTTTATTAGTGTCCTATGCAATGCAGCGATCCCCAAACTGGCTAAAGTTCGCTTGGTTGCTCTTAATTTCTTCGTGCCCTCAGTGTTAATTAACCAAAAAATCTTCCAAAAATGAACATTTGGCTAATTTCCCTGAACCCATTCTGGGAACGCCAGTCCTATGGGATGTAGCGCAAGAGTGTCACGTAGAGAACTTTACAAGTGGGTCACCCTACTTTGTAAAAATATCTTTGATTTTGGACACTATTTGTGAACGTTTTTGAATTTAGACACTATTTGCGAGCATCTTTGTCTTCGGACAAAGTGATACCCCAATATAAGGTCGTGTAGGCCTCGAAAATTCCATAGTCAATGACATCCTTTGCACATCCTAGTGCACACTTGTGCGCATCTGTGCAAAATGCAGCTGCATAAGAGCATAGTCCTACAAAGGTAAGAAAAACATATTAGTAAAAATTTGAAGTTGTAAAATGGTATTTTTTATGAAGTAGAGGCAAAAGAAATTGTGTGCAAATCTTGCTTGTTTAAACAAAACCTCTCATCCCATTCACATACATAATTTGTAAATATTCTTAAAAAAAAAGCAAAATTAGTCATTGCACAAAACAATTCAATTTTTTTAATCTTCTACAATTTTACATTGGAGTAGAAATATGACTTGGTCAAATAATTTTCATGAATTGAGTTCAATTTTGAAGAGATTGTGTTATCTTTGAAATAAATATCAAGCACAAGCAACTACAAGTTGTCAAAATACTCTAAGACCTCAACCCTACAAGCTTTGCCATCCTTACTCTCTAAATTAGACTTGCCAAGAAACTCTAGGTAAGCTCAAATCATTTTTTTGGTCCCTTCCACTTGCCTAAGTATGCTCCACTCTTGCTCTCTATTTCCAACATGTTGTGTAATTAAAAATCATAGCCTACAACATATCGAGTGCCACAACCAAGATCAAACATGCAATCAAAATTGAACAAGAATACATAACAAACACATCCTTGAAGATAAAGTTAGGAACCTATACACAAATTCAAGCGGCTCTCACTCTACAAAGGGAGAATCCAAGAGTCCAAGTGTGAGAGAAGAAGTGAAGACTTTAGTAAACGATAAACCACCATTTCCAAGTAAAGCAAAATACACAGCTCTCTCTCCAAAACACTCACAAAAATTGACTTGACAATAATGTCAAATCAAGGAGCTCTCTCCATCTAAACATTCAAACCCTAAGATGGATGAATTCTACAATTTGGATGAAATCCATCCAAAACTACAATGAACTCTCACATGAGTCCATTTAACATTGTATTTCGATGTAAAATTGTCCCAATGTCACTTCATGTGACAAACATGCCAAGGCACTATTCATATATCATTCACCTAGTGAAGGCCCACCCATCATACTGATGTTGGTCTTGCCCAATGAATTAATATGGAATCTAGAAAATTTAAATAGTGAATGTAAAATTTGTAGGGAAGGCAAAAGCCAAATATTGCGTAACATGCCAAAATGTTGTATCAATTTCATCTTTGGGAATGGCCAATCAATTCTTTTTAGCTCCCCATATAAGAATAGAACACCATTTCTAACTTGGGCACAAAAAAAAACTAATTTGGATAGCTCTAGTGTACAAGGGAGGCAATGTTCTACGTGATTAACCCTAAAACGTTATGTTGGTCAATGTGGAAATTGGCCTTTTGGGTACTATGTAAATCATTTATTTCAATAACACCCAAAGTACTCATTGGAGGTCAAACCACTTTTCAAGACCTCTCAGACCGCTTTTACACAAAATTCCTAAGATGAACATGTACTTTTCTCTTTTACATAAAAGGATTCTCTATCATCTATTAGACACCTTTAGGCTAGGGCATCATTACAAGGTTAATGCCCCTTCTTCTACTCTCTTCTAACTCTAGAGGAGTCAATAATACTCCCTCTATTTCTAAATGAGTTTACTACCAATGTTTCCTTTGTATATTACGAAAGAAACATGGGTTTTATACAGAAGCAGAGGGAGAGTAGCATGCAAATGAAACTCTAGCATTTACTCAAAAACAAAGGGAGAATAGCATATAAAGGAAACACCAGTATTATTCAGAAACTAAGGGAAGGTAGCGTACAAAGGAAACACTTGTATTATTCAGAAACAGAGGGAGAGTAGCATAACTTAGTAAGGAAATTTCCAAAATGCTTTCCAGCAATTCCCACCAACTGAAACATTAAATGAAGAACTGGGGTCCTCGGTTGAAATCATCCGTCGGTCTTGCAGAATTTTTTAGTTTTTATTATATACATTTTTGGGAAACAAATGAAAGGCTGTGATGGGGGTGATCATGATTCATGAGAGGCTGAGAGCAGGACCGAGCTGATGGCGGATCAATGTAATAAGTTAACAATCAGTTATGATAGAATGGCAAAGAATGTTTTACACTGCCAATGATGGGCGTCCAATTCAGTTACATCCCATCAGGTCAGCAATTAATTCCCATGCAATTGACATTCATTCCAGGTCCGTCTCACAGGCGGACCACACACCATGACACCACCGCACTCAGGCTGTCTGAGACTGCACTGCCCTCCCTGCCCTCCCTGCCCTGCCTTGACTACTTGTCCTTCTGGAGTGTGGGACACTAACTTCACTTATTTGTAACATATTTAAAAGTATGGCCTGACTGCCTGAGTGAGTGAGTGCAGGCTGGAACGGAATAACTTACACGCTCAGGCATTTTGGAAAGTAACTTTACTTAGTGTAAGTTAACCCTTAAAGGACGGACTGGTGACCGTGGAAATCAACCCTTGTGACATCATCTACTTTTAAATTTAAAAAAAAAAAAAAAAAAAAATCAAAAACACTCATTGGAGGTCAGAGTATTGTAGAAGATTTTCCCTTTCCACATAAAATTCCAAGGATGAGTGTCTGGAATTCTGTCCGGAGGACATTAAATCCTCCATTCGAACTGGGACCCGCAGGGGGCAAATTTACCATGGGGAAAACGCAGGAATTTTTTATTTTTTACACATTAATTTTTTGCAAATTCTGAATTCATATTTGCAACCAGATACCCCAAATTAGTTAGGAGAGGCTTAGAACATACCCTAGACACGGCTCAAAATAGGGGGCAGTTTTTACTTTTACCTCCAGATAAAACACAATATGCCCCTGTGGATCCCAGTTCGAATGGAGGATTTAACATCCTGCTTGGAATTCTGTCCGGAGGACAATAAATCCTCTATTCGAACTAGGAACCGTAGGGGCACATTTACCTAGGGGAAGATGCAAGAATTTTTATTTTTCTGCACATTTTTTTTTGCATATTCGGAATTCATATTGGCAATCAGAGACCCAAAATTTCATGTGAAGGGTCTAGAACATACCCTAGAGATGGCTCAAAATAGAGGGCATTTTTTACTTTTATCATCGGATAATCCACAAAATAACCTTGCGGGCTCCAGTTTGGATGGAAGATTTAACAACCTATGTTCTGTCCCAAATAGAGAGATTCTTTGTCATCCATTGGACACTGAACGTCCATGTTGAAGTTTATGAGTTAACCCTTGTAGGACAAACTAGTGACTGTAAAAATCATTCATTTTGATACTATGGAAATCATTGATTTACAAAAATCCAAAAACATTCATTGGAAGTCAAACTATTGTAGAAGATCTTCCCTTTCCACACAAAATTCCAATGATGAATAGTTACACTTTTGTCCCATAGAGAAAGATACTTTATCTTCCATTAGACACTAAACGTCCATGTCAACATTGATGGATTAATTGAAAATAGGTTGTAGCAATAAGAAGTTTGCAATTGGATCTAGTATTTTTTTTCCTATGAATTGAAGCAAGCCCTTTGCAATAAGGTGAAGGCATCCATGACTGATCAAATAAGCAATTCTAGACATGATCTTGAGTAGTGCAAGGCAAAGCAAATATTTTCAGAGGTGATGATGGGGATTGCAAAAACTTTGGTAATTTTATCACTTCAACTAAAATTATTATGAGTTTTGAAAGCCAAAAGTTGGTTTGGACCCATGTCCAATGTCTAGAGTCTTCCAAAATTGCTCACTTAGAGACAATCATGCAAGATGAGGGACATGTGTTATTTTTTTACATAGAAATGAATCCCAACCTCTTAAAAATTTCAAAAAACCTATTGATTGCCCACATTTTTTGTTTGGTAATGGGTGTCTTCACCTTATATATGTGAATAAAATAGACAAAGGAATTAACGAAATACAATCTAACCAAATTGCATGCGCTTGTTTCATAAAATTGCAACATATTGTACAATGGAAAACAATGAAAGCGGATAAAAAATCATATGGTGCTTCTAACTTGATTGTGTTTCGCAAATCAAGAAGGATTTTGTCTCAATAGCCTCCTCTAAGAATTAAGATGTTTGTAATTGGTGAGAGAATTCCCAATAACACTAGTATGTGAGATTAGAAATACAAGCTTGGAATCCAAGTGTAACTAGGTATTCTACAACCATTTAATGTGCCTAAAATATATGTACCTAAAGCACACAACACCTACGATATAGGTACCTATAATACAAGTACACTATTACCATGGAAAATGCCTATACATAGGTGCCTAGGTTCATGGGCTCAATATCCTAAGCTCACATGGGAGAATTGCAACTAGTTCCTTTGTATTTTATAGCTTTATTCTAAATATAGAATTGTACACTCTTTTGTAGAACTTTAGCTACAAATCCCAATTATGGAAGGTGGAAAAAACACATAAGAAGAAATTAAGGTGTAAGTATGTAAAACAAAATAATTTAAATTACAAAAATATGAAATACAAAAAAATGAAAAATTTGCGACTAGATAGAGAAGTAATCTAACCATATTTAGTTCATGATAAATTAAGGATCAATTCATTTTTGGCTCCATGGTCAACTGGAAGGCATGACTAAGTAACTTCAAAATCACGTATTGTAGCTATGTTACAAGGTAGTCTCTTCTTTACATGATATTATGATTTTTATACTATTTACAAAGTTTTAAATCCAAGGAGATGAAGAAATGAGAATTTTTTGCAAAGCATATTGGATGGGAGTTTAAGAATTTGTATATATTTCAAATAAAGTGCAATTTATGAGTTATTTATGTGGTGGGAATGTTTTGAAAATGTTTATAAAGTGCATGTTTGTATAGGTGTACAACTAATTTATAGACATGTAAGTAAGTTTGCTTGTTTAAATATTGTTGATGATTTCGTCAAGGAAGGTCATTAATAATGGAAGGAGATTGGTTATTTTGTAGTCTTCTTTTGCTTAAAAGTATGTAGGTAGAATATTTCTTGGAGATTTGAGTAATATTAGTACATACTTGTTGTTTAATACTTAATGGTGAGGATGCTACATGGTTTGTTCCACAAGCTTCTACGATGATCTCTAGGATTAGTTGAGTGCTCTAGCCTTCATTTGCATTTCTAACTATAGAGTGATTTCAGTGATTTTTAAAAATATAGAAGTGTATAGACTGTAAGGGTCATTTAAAAATGTAAATTATATGCATTGAATATAGTATTATGTTGTTGCATGTTAAAATGATATTTTATGTTACATGTTTTGAATGTGTAGCACGGTTGGACTTAGTTCAACTTCACAAGAATAATTATTAATACGGGGACATTAAAATATAAACCTGTAAATAAAAATACATACAATTAATAAACCCCCTAAAAGTGTTTGGTAGGAAGGTGGATGTAGTCTTTGAGCTTTTTTGGTCAAAAAAATTGTGTCATGAGTAGAATTTAGACATCACATCCTCATTTTTGCAAGGTTTTCTTCTCTCCCCATCCCTATCTAAACTCATTTAGAACCTTGCACAATAACCATGAAACTTCTAATAACTACACTAGTTACACCGTTGAAGAATGGGCAAAATGTATTTTTCCACCATAGGTGATTACAAGAAATACTTGTCCTATTTTGTGTCCCCTTAGCTTTGGACAAGTGGATTTTTGCTCATAACTTTCGCGTTGTATGTCAATTTTGCATGAAATTTGAAATGAAGGTACATGTAGAAGTTTTTAACACATTGACTATTTTTTGCATTTTCCAAGATTATTTTATTATTATTAAACAAACCTTGATTGGATATTTACCTTGGCCATTTGGAGGGGGTAGTACTATTTTGACCCTAAAATGCAAATTTGAAGTTCAAAATAGATGTATTAGTACCTCTACTAAAGTTACAAAAGCCTACGAAGAGATTTTGAAAATAGAAAAAAAAATTCCACCTTCCACATGTGCTCAAAGTACACTATCTTTGTGCAAGTGTAAAGAACATAATTTTTTTTCCCAAAGATGAAAATGGTTGAAAAGGGGCATCTTCAAGTTTAGGAAAAATTAAATTTTGAAGTTTTTTACTACTTTCTAAAAATAAAAAATAAAAATGTTAATTCTTTTGGCATTTTCCATTGTGATGTTTTTGTTCATAAATTTTAGAGATAAAATTTTCTAGATTTGACTTTTTAGAGGCACACTATTTTCAATGCTTTACAAGTTCTCCGTATTTTATTTCATTTAAAAATTTATTCCAAAAGTCACGATACTCCAACAGTAAGGCTGCTTTAAGCCAAAATTGGCAAGTGTTTCTTGCAACAACCCTTATACTTGAATGTACTTCATCCATTTCTTATAGTTTCCACAATAGTCTCTTGAAAACATTCCTAATCCATCCAATGAATGTTAACTTCTAGGGATTAATATTATTATTCAAGTGCTTCAAAGTCACCTCTCTAATTTTGTAAAATTGAATGTAAAATTGCAATTTGAAGTTGAGAGCCTATAACCACATTTACAAATATAGTATGACAAAAAAATTGATCTATACCATAATAGTCTCCAAAATAATCAACTGAAAATTATTGTATATTTTTCAAAAATGTGTGACAATTTCAAATCCTTAGCAATGCCTCTGAAATTTGACCCAAGGCAAGCACCCCTAAAATGCTACATTTTGCTATTGTGCATAGTTATTATTATAAAATTGTTAAATTTTCATATTTTCTTGTTGTCAAGTGAAAGGAGGCTTGAACACAACAAAAATTGCAACATTTGGATAATGCATGCTAGTTGTGGGGAGTCAAAGTTTTTTTGGTTAAGGTTCTAAAATTGTTTCTTCCATATAGGTGCACATTGATTTTTGAAAGGTACATGTAGTGATGATGGCGGTTTCGGGTTACTAATTTGGGATGCCCATCTTATAGAAAACTTGTGACCTCATCTCCCAAAACAAAAACATTTCATTTATTTAATTCATATAGTATGCCTACAACTATTGCCACAATATAATAATAAAATCAAAATAATTTTCTAATTTCTTAATTCATAAAAACTTTGAAATTCAATTTTTTTTGCCATGAAACAAAGTCCATGCACCCCTCCTCGTTTCCTAGAGAATCATTTCCTAGGTTAGGATATAAAGTAGACCAATCCAATTCTAATCGCTTCTCAATTCCGTCATCCTACTTTTGGCCCCAATTCTACCCCCCAAAACATCCAAATCCATTATTATTTTTTAAACAAAATCACTACATAAATGCCAACAAGGGGTAACATGTCAACCTTTTAACGGTGAATATTTCAATATCATTGGATACATGGAAAGGCAATTATGGGTTGTTTATAGGATGCTCATGACTCCACTTTATGAGCACGTTTGCAATTTCAAGGCAAACCACTTCAAAAATTTACAGAAATTACAATTTTAATCAAAAAAATTTAATTCCACTTGGGTTTGATTTGTGAAATTTGCACACACCTCTGAAAAAATATGTGCCCATCTTGGAATTCACTTGGACCCAAGATATTCAAATTGCAAATCAAGGTGATAATAGACTTGTCTACCTTATTACAATAACTACACCTAAAATGGACCACTCTTCAAAATTGGCCCCTATTTGTGAAAGGAAACTAAATATGAAGAATACCCACAAAATGGTATGCATTACAAGGACAAGTGTAAAGTGGAGTTGGGGGCCATTTTGAGTAGTGTATAGCTCACTCTATTGTGGAGGTGGCAACCTTACAAGTGGTCAATTTGGGATACACTTTCTATCATTTGAACTTCTTCTCTATGCCAAGTTTTGATACTACCACTATGGCATTTCTTCATGTGCATCAAATGCATTTTGGCATCACCTACATGACACTTTTAACACCCTACTACCTTGCATCTCTGAAAATTTGTAATTAATTCGCAATGAGTCCCCCAATGATGAAACCACATGCATTTTAATTCATAGTCCTTCACCAATGTGCAAAACTTATTGTTCTGTTCTTCAAGAGCATATTGGTTATGCCACAGACCTTATTCGTGCCATTTTAGGTGTAATTACCTCACTGTAAATACTGTTAGATACTGTATTGTATTGCTAGGCAGGCAGGCTGGCTGCAAGATAGATATTTTGAAGATATTTTGAAGTTTGACTGCATGGTCTTATTTCTACGTAAGGCTCGTGATCCTCTCCTTGAAGCGGGAGACTGACTGAACAAACCTCGTCAGTCCACGGCAGAGGAGTCTGTGGCGTGAACTGGCAAGCAGGGAGATAGTGGTTAGAAATAATGGTGGAAATATTTGCACATGGCGAGCTCCAGCAAACTGAAACTGAACTGACTGAAGTTATAATAGATACAAAAAAACAAATACAAATTCATTTGTTTCAAAACAAAACTAAATGAAATACAAATTGCAGAAACAAATACAAATTACAAAAAAACAAAACATAACTTATCCATAACTCGCACAAGTGGACAACAGAATGTCAAGGTTCCAGTCTGCCAAATAGAGTCCGGGTCAAAGTCCCTGTTCGTCGGGAATTATGGTAGAACCACCCATTACCAACCAGGCCCCATGGCCAACATATAAGGTAAAACAGCCCATTATGGATCAAATGGGGGGTTTGCCCTCTTGTCATTTCTGAAACTTTCTACTTTTTTTTCAGAGAAAGTCAAGTGATAGAAATGGCAAGAACATTTGAAACTATATTTTTTTTGACAAAGTGTGAATTTGTTATGAATTTTTGAAGTGCTTAGGCCATCAAAGCCTAAAAGAGTCTGTAGACTACCCCCCAAACCAACCAAAACTGATTCACAACACTTATCTTACTCAATTTTATTTTACTCACAATATTTTCTAACTGAGAAGACCTAAAAAGGCACTTCCTACAATGAACTAACACTAAAAAATTGAAAGTTCCTATTGTCGTCACTAATTACTCCATTCCAATTAGCTAAGACACTGTATGTGGCCCAAATCTCAATAACTAAAAGAAAATTGTAATGGGGTCATTCTTAGGAGTCCACAATGGTTTAAAGGTATGTAATGGATTGTTTTACCTTAGGTATTGGAAAATTCAACAAAAATATGACAGATTTCTAACCATTAGTTTCTTGGTTTCCGACCATCTTCTGGCCATCATAGTCATGACACATGTGCTTGGTTTTGTGAGTCAAATTAGTTTTGGGATGAACAATTACTATTGAAGACTTTACATGTTGGAGATAGATGCAATCCAACTTTTGGCTTCTAGAATTCATAACAATTTGAATTTAAGGAAAAAAATTATGAAAATTTGACAAAGCCCATCATTTCTATCTTTCTAGAGGGCAGAAAATCAACATTACCTTCTACTATTCCAGATCATGCACAAATGCTTATATGGTTGGCAATAGATGGTTTTACTATAGTTGCCAACGACAACATTAGCTTAGATCAAAGTTAATTGGTGGAATTGAAGGAAAAATTGAGGAGTTTAGATGCAATTGGAAACATTGCCAAAAAAATCAATGCAAAAATCTATAAATTTTTTGTTTAGAGGAAACAAATAGGGAAAATCATCCCACTTGGTCCTTGAAGCCAAATGGTTTGATATGAGAATTATAGGAAAATAGATGGTGAAACTCAAAAAATATCTTGAATATTGATACAGGGAATTTTACACATTCAACACATGTTAACCCATATAGGACCAATTGATTATTGATTGTACACATGTGATCTTGTATAGGTGCATAGGAAATTTTCTAATGGATGTTCTTTAAATTTTGACGAAGTTAGTACACCTCATACTAAATTACACTAACTTGCATAAATTATGAGGTTATTTTGGAATTTTGTAAGATTGTGAGGCACACTAATATGCAAGTTCACACTAGTTTAGATATTGTGAACAAAATATGGTATACATTATTTTCATAGTATCTCAATTAGTGTGATTGTTGTCCATTGTTCATCAACTTTCATTTATTAAACCCCTAATAAACTACAGTGTTTTGAGGTCCAAAATTGGTTCAAAATACTTGTATCCAAATAAGGATAAAATCTTACTCTATATTTGTTTTGTAAGAAATTCAACTGTAGGATCCTTCAATTAATTTCTTCAAGTACATCCTCACAAATTTCCACAATGAAGAACAAAAACAAAAAAACAAATACAAAAACAAAACACTCATTACAAGTTTGATAGGTCTAAACTATCAAAAGATATTTTTTCTAGACCTTTCCAAACAAGAAGATTTATCTTTCAACATTTCTAGGAAAAAGAGCGAACATCCATAGCTTGTGAGTTTTAGTCAATATGCTAGAAATTGGGTAGAGAGTGCATGAAATTTATTTTACTTAAAAATATTCATATTCATCTTTTAAAAAGTTGTAAATTAGAAGGTGGCACGGGATGAAAGAAAATTATAAATCACTAATAGCTTTTACAAGATATTGAGAATTGTCAATCGAAATGGTGCAATTATTCTAATAAATGATAAATATATCTTATTTTGTTGTGTTTTGGAAAGTTCGAAAGTTACTCCAAAGAACAACTTTCTATGTTTTCCACTTTTCTTGCACGCAAATTAAAACTCTTTGTAACTTTCATTTCATTATTTTGAATTAAGTGTTTCAAATATTTTTGAATAGGTGTCAATATATACAATCAAATAAAATTAATTCAACAATTTTAAGAATATATATTTAGCCGCCCATTTTGAAATTGAAATTAAAAGACCTTATTACTTTTGCAATATTTTTCAGAATGACGTGAAACAAAGTGCAACATCATGTAGATCATGATGAGTAGTAACCTAAACCCAAAAAATCTTATCCAAAAAATTCAAAATATAAAGTCAATGGATCCAAATTCTTAAAATTACCAAAGTCGGTTCTTTAGATTTGCACAAATTAGACCATGTTCATCTAAGCTAGTATGACGAGTCTTGAGCTATTCAAACTCTGGCCCAAATTAAATGACACTAGTAGAAGGGACTAAATAAACCACTAAGATACAAAGCAAGCTAGAGACTTGTTCCAAACATCTATACGGGAACCAAACTAGTGTGAATATGTGCCTTTAGAGACATGTTCTAGCTTGCTTTGTAGCATTGGTGCTCTAGGTCCTCCTTTCTCCTTGTGTTAAACCCCTAAAGGTTCAAAGTGATCGAATGTTTTTTTAGAATTTTGGGTAAATTCCTATGATGCCAAATTTTACTCTAATTTTTTTTTAATTTGTAGATAAGAGAATGCATTAGCTTTAGAGGAATATAATTTTTATGTCATTTGGTGCTCTAGAGAAACTTAAGGGCCTTCTAACTTCTAAGCTCAAAATACTCAACTTTGATTAGTAAGGAAAAAAATGAAAATGCTTGATTTTTTTTCTCATAGAACATATTTAGGTCACTTTTTTTAGAGCTTTGATTCATTCCATTTAGATGAGTGATGTGAAAGTTATGAAGAGTCTTATTTTGCTATCAATTAGGCCAACATCTTTTTGGAAATATAACATATAGGATTCATTTTTGAACTTAATTTTAACAATTTTTCAAAGCAAAAATGTCCACAAGGAGTAGATTATTTGCTAAAACAATTTCACTATTAGGATTGACATTTTTCAATTAATTTTAAGAACTATTCAGATTCATTTTTTTCCTTCCATCAAATACCTACTTCCACATAATAACTTTTTTCAAGAATAAAAATTGTTCAAAAAAGTTTTGAACTTTTTTTCCTAGATTTTCAACTCAATTCTCCACCATAAGGATTTTAAGTTCCTCAAAACTTTGCAATACATAAATTTTAAGGTAAAGGCATTCAAAGTCTGAAAAGTGAAAACCTAGTAAAGCAAGGTGGAAAAAATGGTTTCTTATCACTTTAAACACCACTATTTTACAACTTACATGGACAAAGTGCAAGAATTTGTTTCACACATTTTCATACAAGTCTTGTGTAAGATCTTATGATTGAGTGTGCAAAAATGAAATTTTTTCATCCTTGCTTTTTGTACTAGGAATGGAAGTTTTGAAGTGTTTTTTGGTGAAACATAGAGGCATAAACCTAGCCTTTAGGGGTTTATTTATGAAGTAAGTTGCCACAAAATTAAAGTTTTTGGGGCTATTCCTAGTTGGAGTCTAGTTCATAGTTACCTCTATGTATTTTGAGTGAAATACTAAACAATATTCCTTTCACAAGAGACTTATGGGCATTTCATACTATATTCTAAGTCCCAAGTTTCACTAAATTCTTGAAATCTAATTGGTGAAGAGTTTAAAATTGGGACTTGGGGCTTCACATTATGTCCCAAGTCCCACATCCCTCCAAAATGCCTATATAACAAAATTATTTGGGATTTTTAACACTAAGGAGGTGAGACTAGGAGTCTAAATTGGGTCTAGGCAAAATAGAAATCCAACTCGGTTTCTGAGTCCTGACGATTTTTTTGACTAAAATATTGAAGACCAAGAAGAATATAGGCCATTGGATGGAAATTTACATCTAACAACCTACATCCATTTTTAGATAAAGTGTTTGATAGAGAGAGTTAAACTTCAATCTCTAGACCCCCCCCATTCCTTTGGTATTTTCTTTCAAGGACCTATTGCCAACTATGGCCCATATCCAACTTGTAAAATGCATTGTTTCCAACCAATGCTAGGTCAAATTTCCAACCGAAGCTTGGAATGTTCTTTTGTCTTCTTTTCAAGATTGGGACTAATAAGGTCATGATACATGTCTTTAAGTAGTGAGCAAGAAAGTAGGAAGTAATGAGCGGAAAATAGTTCTTCAATTATTGGAATTAGAAGAGAATGTCTATGGGTTTTGAGCACTATTTGGCTCTTAGATTCTCCTCTTCCATTTTTTGGCTCTCAAAATAGTACAAGGTTGATGCCAAAAATAATTGAGAAAATAAATCAACTACTAGAGAGAATAGATCGACAAATGGATCATCTAATCAATAAGGACTAATATCTATCTATTGTACTTTGAATCAAGCTTGCTTTAAAATGGAAGCTAGATTTCCAAACAATTATGCCTTAGAAAAGCTCTTGGCCAACAATTTATGTACATGAGTTGCTTCTTGTAAGATGCTCTTCAACTTCTCCTCAAGTTCTTTATTTGTCTCTATATGGTCATTGTTTTCACCACTCTCCATTTAATCTTTTATTTTTATTTTTTTATGTTCTCATCATCGAATATTCCTTTGCAAAACTTTTTCATTTCTTTGATGATGTCTCCAATACATGGAATAGACTTGTATTTTGTAAATCTCCAAGAAAATCATTGGCCACTTGTTGCATTTTGGGGTTTGCTTCCCTTGGCTATTCCATGCCAAGTCATTATTTTCCATACTCCATAGAATTTATAAATATATATTTTTGTAAGAAGTTTTGGTACATATTGCAATGGCATATCAACAAAATGCACCATTTACCTTTCAAAATCCCCAAAGCTCTCTCAATTGCCATTAAAGTGTTTGATTAATTGAAATTCTAGTGAGCTTTTTTTATGAGATACACCTTTTTTCCCTTGATCAATGGTAACCAAAACCAAGGTTTTATAGGAGAAACAACATCATCAATAAACTTATAAGGAAAGAATGCCCCACTTCATAGTTTCTTCCCTATCCCAAATTTATGAAATAATGCTCAATCATAAATATGTTTGACCCATCCAAAATCATAATTCCAGAACTTGCATTTGGCATCTACAAGTCCTTGGAGAAGGGCTAAATAGTAGCCCTATGATAGTAATATGACGTAGGATCAATAGGTGGTGCTCTAATAGGAATATGACTTTCATCAATTGTTCCTAATATAAATGGAATGCCATGTAAAGTTTCAAATTCTCTAGCAATTTGCTTGTTTTGAGCTAGTTTTGGTTGAGAAAAAATAAATGTCTTTAATTTCTCGTTAATAGCCACACAACATTCTTGAACAATTATTGAAGTTGAATTCACTCATATCCCATATAAATGGCAACAATCATTGTCAAAAAACTACCAGAACCCAAACAAGAAAAGAGTTATAGCAATTTTAGTCTCCAAAGAAATGCTTTCCTTTAGATGTATGTCTTTTTTCTTTAAAACAAGCCCTAGAAAGGTGCACAAGTAATAAAAGTAGATGTTCCCGCCATTGTTTGTTTTTTACTAAACATATTCTCTAAATCTGATCCCCAAAGACAATGCTCTAAAAATCCATTGGGCCTTAAAAATTGACAAATTATCAATGGTGAATGAATCCTCCTATATTCAACAATAAAAAGGGCAGTTGTCATCATTTCTACATTTTGTTGGTACATTGTGGGACTTGGCAATGGATATCGAACTTGGGACTTCAAGTTGGGACTTGAGACTTCACACTATGAAGGCCTAAGTCCCACATCAAATATTTTTTCTTCACCTTCTACAACTCAAGAAAGTTGGGCTTTAGCTGAGAACCGAGACTTCAAGAATTGGGACTTGGGATGTCACGTAGAACAATCCAATGTGGTTAGTTACCTAGTTTTGACATCTATTGGACCCTTCTATTTGTGTCACTCACCTACCCATTACTACAATCTTGGCAACCCTTCAATGTCATGACAATGCACTTAGAGAGGGGACACTTCAACTTGTGGTTCAGCATAGGTCTATTCACGCTTTACCACTTTAGTCCCAACAAACTATGAAAAATATATTTCTTTTGGAATGCCTTGATTCTACTTGCAAATGGCTTCTCTGAAACTCTTCAATCTCTGAAAAAATATGCATTGACAAATAGCTTCTCCAAGGTACCTACACTAAATAGTGAAATTAGGTTGCCTTAACAATTAGGTTGCCTTACCCCAAGAAAGTTACTTTACAAGCCATCACAGTCAACAAATAATTCTAAAAATATTTCCATTTGTACACATGGAAGTTTATGAGTCCCACATACATCAATATGAAATTCAAAAGTAGTTCATTCTTGTACGGTAATTGTAAATATTTATTTGGTGTCAAATGTCGAGAAATTAGTGAGGGGCAACCTAATTTTACTATTCAGTGTAGATAACAACTCAGGGCAGTAATAGGCTAATCCACCTTGATGTGAAACGCCCCTTTGATGCAGCTCAAACTAGAAATTCAAGATGTGCAATTTCCTCAATTCTTTATGAAGAATAGGTCACTCCATCTTCCTAGCCCTACAACTAAGACTTGGCCTCACCCGTTGGAAAGCCAGAACTTCATGGGCTGGCCTCCCCTAAGCTTAGTACCCTACACTTACGGTAGAATCCCACCGGGGCATTCCTTGCATGTGTGAGTTGCAACACTTGCAGCCGTGTTTTGATTGTCACTTGCTCCCCCCCCCCAAAATAAAATAAAATAATAATAATAATAATATATACGTGGCAAGACAGGCATCTCCATATGAACGCCTCCTCTCCCAAGTCCCAACAATCCCAAGTGGCAAGTTGTCACCAGTAAGATAACACTACCTCTAACATTCTGTAGCCCGCCAATTTTGCCCATTCCCAATACCTTGACCCCATAAGGAGCCTTTCCCACGAAGCTAGGAACCTTCTACCCGAAGCCAGGAACCTTCCCCACGAAGCCAGGAACTTTCTCGACGAAGCCAGGTACCTTCTCGACGAAGCAAGGAACCTTCCTAACTCCCCGTTCCCGCCCACGTTCCCAGTGGTCTGACTGTATTATCCGCATGCCTCGTCATTCCCATGACGAACGAAGCCCGACGAGAAAAGCGAACAAGTCGTGCTCGCCGCAGTGCAGGCAACTAAGATCGTCACCAAATCTCATCCACTCCGTCGCTTTTGTTCCTTTTTCGCCCCCAGTCGCCGCATCCGCCGCCTTCGTAGCGCCTTCCCACTCACTTATCATGGATGATTCAGCTGAACGTCCCTCAACGTCGTTGGCTTTTTTAAGCCGCAAATGGGGAGCCGTTGCGAGGTTACGCTATATAATTCGCACTCTATGACAGCGACCCTTCGAGAGGTGAGGTGAGGTTTGTGGGGTTCCTTGTTTTCTCCGTCCGTCGGTTGTTCCCTCAGGCGGAGTTTGCTGTTGCGGAGAACAACGGCTACGGCTGGCGTTTCCGCGTTCGTGTTCGTGTCTGTTGCTTAGTATTGTGTAAGTTTGCTTTAGAATTCATAAGATTCTGTGAGATTTAGGTGGTTTTCGAGTGTTTGGATTGTTGGGCTTGTTGCTTCCGGCGGAGAGGAACGGCTACTTTCGTGTTTGTATATTGGGGCGTTTGAGATTTCCTGTTTGAATGTGTGTTTCTTTGGTAGCGTGCATTTGTTTGAGAGATTTTGAGTTATTAGGGTTTTAGGGTTTTGTTTGTCTGTAATGGCGAGCTTCAGGAATCGTCAGTGAGGGTCTCGGTTGTAGGTGTTGGTGAGTTCATCGTTTTTTAGCGAAGATGCCGGGCATTGTGACAATGAAGCAAAGGGGCATCTGCTCGAAGGCGATGGCGAGAGTCAAGGAAGAGCGCGGTTTAGGTGCATTGCTGTCGCATGTGCGCTGCTCCCCCGGGAAGAAGGGTCGTCGCCCTACGGATGTTCAGGCGCTAGGCACCAAGTCGAATCTGGCGATGAAGTTAAGGATGAAGCTTCTCGGCGAAGGATGTGATGATGTGGAGAGAAACGAGAATGTGAGCAGTCAGCGTGAGCAGAAGATTGAGCCTAGCTCTGTGCGCTTAGCGGCCATGGTGGACGAGTTTCTCGAGGACGGAACAAACGACAGGAAGCGTGGACGGTCACGGTTTGGCGACGCTTCTGGGGAAGAAGAGTCCAAGTCGTCTCTCAGAGATGAGCTTGCCGCCATTCTGCACGATAATGTCAGCATATCAGAGAAAATCGTATTAGGTGAAGTGGTCAGTGTTGTGAATGTGGATGATGGTGATTCTAGTTCTCTCCAACGCCATGTCTTTCGCCATCTTCGTCGTGCCGGTTTCAACGTTGGCCTCTGCAAGTCCAGATGGGATCACTCGGGAGGGTTCCCTGCTGGTGACTATGAGTACATTGATGTGGTATTCGAGGATTCATCTGGAAGATGCGAGCGGATTGTAATTGATGTTGATTTCAAAGGACAGTTCGAAGTTGCGCGTCCAACTGCTCACTACGGTGCTCTCGTGCAAGCCTTGCCCTCCGTCTTCGTAGGGAGGACGGATCAGATTCATAGGATTGTGGATATCATGTCGGAAGCGGTGAAGGCGTCGTTGAAGATGCGTGGCATGCACTTGCCCCCATGGCGGAAATTGGAATACATGAGAGCGAAGTGGTTGGCTTCTTATAAGCGTAAGACGAAATGGGGGAAAAGCCTCGACGGAAGCAGTGACAGTGGCAGTGAAGTATCCGATGTTTCTCTAGTGGCCAATGCGAGTGTGAAAAGCTCGCACATGGTTCCGGAGAAGGCAGAGGAGAATCCTGTTGTGAAGGAATCGAGTTTTGGAATCAGGTTTGCCTCTGGTCAGTCTGGTCAGGCTGTTGGCAGGGTTTCGAACTCCATTGACAACAACGACTGGCATCTTCCGAGCCTGAAAGCGAAAAAATCTCACGGGCCTCGACATGCTGGGCTTGCATCCTTGTTTCGGAAGCCAGCCTCTAGTCTGCAAGAAGGAATGGCGAAAGGACCTGGTGGTGGTGCTTGAGAGTTACAAGTTCCATTTCGACATCCTTTTGGAAGAATTACTGGTAACAGACATTTTTTAACGACACCTATTTTTTTGTATTGTACTATACACCTACGTGCTTGCGTACTCATTCTTACCGAAGGTGATACATTTTGACAAGGCGATGCCGTTGAGTTTCTAGATTGTGCGAGATATTAGGAGCGTAAGATGTAGTGAAGAAAATTAGCAATTCATGGGATGGTGATCCTACTACCTAGTTAGGGACCTCCCGCCAAAGAAACAGTTTAGAATATATTTTGTTGAGTTTCTGCTGAGATTTAGTTTTGTGTTCCAATTTTGTAGTGAGAGTGTACATAGTAAAAGGGAAAAACGATTGAAAAGTGGTTTGCTCCAGACATAAGATACTGGTTTGGTTTCCATTACAAGTCGTGGTTGTACGGCTCGAGTTTCAGGATTTCGTAGCCCTTGTGGACGGGTTTTGAAGCAGGGTTTGTTACTTGGCATCCATCGCCAATGATTGCGATTGGAAGAATAATGAGAGGTGGATAAATAAATGGAAAGAGAAGAAGTTGAGGTATATCTTGTCTATTTAAATTATTAAAATTGTATTGTGGTCTCCCGTGTGGGTCTTTTTATGCATGCATCCACGCGGTTCTTTCCTGCCACTACGGTTGGTGCGACCATCACCAAGGTAACCGCAGTCCCAATCGCTGAACCGGATATGCAGATTAGTTGCGCGTCTCGCAACATTTTTCGATCAATTTTTTTGAAGCCTACCATTGGAGTTATCATTAAATGAGCATTTTTCTGGTGCTCTCTTAATTTCGTATTGTTAATTCCTTACGTTATTGTAATGACACTGCGGAAGCAGACTCTGAGATTGTGGAATGTGGCCGGAATGAACCCTTTGCGATGAGGAGAATCACATGGTGGATAGATGGGGGAGATTATTGATTTCATAAAACCATGATTTTTCAACCCTTTCAACGCACGATCAACCCGAATCCACACAGCGTTGTCCTAATGTGAACCCGTATACAGTGTGAGTGCAACAGGCCAAGATTGTATACTGCATTTAGAGGCCTTAATCGTATACTGCACTACCGAGGGGTAATTGAACTGGGGGTGCCTTTAGCCAGATGTTCTGTTCCCCATGGAGCAAGTCACGCGGGTTAGGTCCCAGGCCCGTTGCGCATCCGGGCTGCTCCAGCTCCAGCTGCCCAGAGCGTGTACATCTTCAAACCTGCCCGGAGCTCATCTTCTTTCGTCATATACCATCCACATGTAACTCTTCTCTTCCCTGTTCGCTGCAAGGGCATGTTCCTGTCTGTTTGTTACATGTGACGAGCGTTCTCCTTGTTTGTTACGCTATCTTAGTCCATCTCGAATCGGAGGCCAATTGACCTCTTTCTATTGGAGAAGCACCGAAGGACCTCCATTTGGAAATGATGAGAAAGACTGGCCTAAATCTGAGCAGGTTGAGAGAACCCAGCAGGAGCTGTGCAACTTGTTCTGCTGCAAGGGCATTTTCGAAGTCTTTATGAAAGAGAGCAGTAAAATTACAAGATTCACTCGTTAGGCGGAAGCCAATCAAAAACGTAGTTGGGTCCTAGCTTATGTCTTGGTGAAAACTTATTTAAGAGGAAATTCTCAAATCCCACATGACCACATTTGGGTAACAAATTGCACGTATTGGTCCCGGGGGCTGTGATTGTTTCTTACACAACTGATTGTTGTTGGATTGTAATGGTTGATTCAGTTCACGTGCTTGAATGCTAAGTTTTCTGTTTTTTCAACTTATACTTCAGGTGGCAACCACAATTGCAAGGTTCTTAATTGGGCATGTTACCATTTTGAGCATTGTTCAATTATGTTTCTTCATTTACCAAGCCCCTCTTGCAAGGATTGCAGGCATTGTTTAGTTCATAATTTCTTCTCATTGAGATGAAGTGTGAGCAAGGAAGTCCAGGTGGAAAGCTGCGACATGCTTTATTCTCTTTTGCCAATAATAAAGATGAATTCACTTTGCAAATCATAGCAACCTGCATCTGGAAACACCCAAACAACTGCATCCGCAATGCCAGGCTTACTCTTCCTTCGTTCTTCCATCGGAGTTGTCAGCGCACTCTCTCTTCGAGTCTCTCATCAATCTCAGGCGAAGAGGATCGCAATAGACTTGCAACAAAGCAAGCGACGAGGAGGACCGGTGAGGGCGGGAAGTAGACGTTCAAACTTCCTAGGGCAGCCCGGATGCGCAACAGTGCTTTGGCCCAGCCCGCGTGACTTGCTCGATGGGGCTACTAAAAGTTTCGTGCGGCGCGACTTTGGGTCTGCCGACCTTAGTAGAGTGGAAGTGGGATTGTCCACTGTCACAGTGATCTACAGGATATCACTTAGCTCACTTAGCAGTTGCATAAAAAATTCTTACATATTGATAACCTGTAAGTGGGGTTAAATACGGTTACAGTGGTCTACAGTATCTCACTTTGGAATTGCAAAAGATATTTTTACAAAGTGATAAAAATTTGATCCAATGTGTCATAGGCTCTTGAACCCAAAGTTGACTACACAACTTCATACAACTCCCCAAAGTTCTACTCCTCCCACTTGAAGATAGCATCCTCTACCTTACCGTACCTGACCAACTACATTAGCATGATTTTTATGTAACTTTTTGCACAAGAAAAGATACCTCTAAAACTCTAACCATCTGATGGAGATAAGGCTTGAATCATTTTGATCGACCACCAACAGCTGCCTTGGCGGCCGCTTTGAGCACGCCTGTTTTGGAAGGCCGGAACTTGGATGGATTCAAGGCGCGACGGACCTGGGCCACAGTCCACGCCGTTGCAAACACATGCCCCGCAGTGGCCAAAGTGGTCTCGGTTACTTGCCCTGCATCATCACCGTACCTGCATCATAACATCCAAAAAATTATTAATGAGAAAATGCAATGGGCGTGACTCTACAGTTCAAACTTGCGAATGTGAGCTCCTAGTGTAATCATCATTTGGTTTGCATGTGGGTTTTCAGCATTGCACGCATTTTGATTAATCAACAGATGCCTGCAATTCGATCAGATTATCTTTTGGTTGAATATGAAGATCTTGACCAAGGCAATTTTTTGACTTCTAATCATGTGTTCTATAGCGCTTTTTGGACAGGTATGCTATGTATGCTTGTATGGTCGCAAAAAATTTGGCAAGGAATCTTTTCACAGCCCTTCCTACTCGCACATTTACTGTGTATCCTAACAAGTTTAGATACTTAGTTAAATAATGGTTTCTTACAGGACATCGAATAGTTCTCCTTACAATACAGCTAATGAATTATAAAAAGGTTACAAGTTGGAATTTATTGATTGACAAATGAGAACCTGAAACTTGTTGAAATCACGAAATGGCACAAACCTGTGACTAACAACGTCCTGCGTGTACATTTTCGTAGACTGCATCACATCAGTCCCCGCCTTCTCCACCGCATCGAACACTTTCGCTGCACTCAGAAAACAGGTCAAGTTATCAGTAATAAGAAAAACAATATAATGGTTGTGTGCAAGCTTGAACTCTTGTCTTCCAATGCACTTAGTTGGCCTCCAATTAGCAGTTTGTAAGCACAATTTGGCTAAACTGGTCGATGAACACTCATCTTTGAATGGAAATGGAGAATTGATTGATTCAATGAGATCAAACTGGAGAATGAACTTACCGAAAGCATCCATGGAAACGAGGGCTACTTCGCCAGGCAGCAGCTTGAAGAACTTCTTGCCGGGCTTGGACTTCATCATGGCGCCCGAGAAGAATCCCACGGTCTTCACCACGCCCTCCAGCACATTCTTCGCCACTTGCTCCGTAGCAATGGACATGTTCTGCACCCTGTTATAACGCAATCCCCATATCTCACATCGTCACTAACTTGTACCATAAGAAACTTGGTTGCGTCTACTACCTTAGTAACCAATTGTCAGTCGCTGCATCAACAATGTGTCATTCTATTCCTGTCGATCCAGACATATCTGCAAATACAAGAAGCAAATATTCCATACTCTGTATGACAACTAAATATTCATTTCGATGTTGATAGCATGTTATGAAATTGAAATTCCAAGACCACACATTGCATTTTGAAAGGTTTAGTTTAATGAGTTTTGTGGAGGATCAGTTTTTGGAAAGGATCAATCAACGTGACAGAACTCAAGTGAGACCTCCTGTGGGCTTCATGGGTTTAGGGTTTAGGTTTAGGGGTTGAAGAGAAGAAAGGGTTACGTACCTCTTAAGGTTGCGTAAGGTTTGTGGACTGATGGTGCTGGGTTTGGAGTTGGATTTCACCCGTCCCTTCACGTAAACGCTGCCATTCTCCAGGCGCGTCACCGTGGAGTCTCGGACCATGAAGATGCCCTTGATCAAATTCCCCGTGCCCTTGGCCATGCTCTTCGCCAGTCTGCTGTTGTAATCGTCCACATTCGGCGCCATGGTTCTCCAAAACTCGGCTTGATTGCCTTCCGTCACCTGCAACCATCAAAACACATGATGATTGACCACGAGGTAAGAATTCATGGTTACAAACAGAGCAATTCGATCGATCGTGTTATGAAAAACTATACTTCAGATGAAGCCAAATTTTATATCACCACAATCAGCGACGAGCGTTGCATGAGTTGGTCGAAGCATAAACAAAAAAAAACGGACTAAAAAAAGTACCCGAAAGCTTACGAAAACTGCATAAAGACGTAACAATTCAGCGAAGAGCATTGCATGTGTTAATCGAAACATCTCTAAATTTCGACAGAAGAAAGAGCTTATGCAGACATGGCGTAAAATATACCTGCTTCCCCTCGCTGGAAACAACAGCTTCCGGCACGACTTCCTGCCGATCTTCCCTAACAAGCTTCGGCTTCGAAAAATTGGCATACTTCTCCAGAATCACATCCAACTCCCGCAGCTCCCGCTCGTGTCCCGACACCGCGAACGTCACGCCATAGCTCAACACCTCATTCCCTCTATCCCCCGCAGTCTCCTTCGCCATCTGATCGACTCCTCTCGGCACGTGAATCGTGAAGAAATAGTGCGTCTTGTCCAACTTCACCACCGCCTCATCCTGCGTCAACGGCCACCTCAAATCCTCCCCGACTCTCACAAAGGCCACGATCCCATTCCCCTCTTGCTCGATTCTCACAACAGAGAATGCGCCTTCGGCTAAGGGCGGACTGCCGTCCTCGTCCACTAAGTGCACCAGGGCGCCAGAAATCGTCACCAGAGTCTCCTCGGAAGACTCCGTAACCACTTCACCGTTGTTGGCATCCGTCACGGGAGTTGTTGTGACGGCATTGAAATCGTAAACGTTGGACGCCGTTCGAAAGAGATGCTGCTCGTGGGCGTCTTCATATTTCTCGCCGTTGTTGTTATAGCGGTGGTGAGGAATGGTTGCGGAGTATGTGCGGAAGATTTCTGGCATGGGCGGGGGTGTCTCCGGGGTCGTTCTCTGTGGCGCCATGGAGGTGGAGCGTGGTGGATGCGCCGACCCAATGTCGGAATTCTTTCTGCGTAACCAATTCATCGTTCAATCTCGATCTCGAAGGAAGCAGCAGCAGTTCCTGCACTAGCGACCTAGAATTGGAGGTGTGAGAGGGACGCAGATTGGAATTGGAAGAGAAGTTGTTGATTGCGGGAATTGAGATCGATGCAGTTGCAAAAAAGGGTCTGTTGCAGAAATGGGGTGGACTGGATTGAAATGTGGTGATCCGGAGTAGGAATTTATATGGGTTTTGGTGGGGCGGGCGTGAGGGTGCCGGTGGATTGCGAAGGAAGATCTTTTGGAGTCGGGCACTTGGCAGCAGTCGGTGGCAAGGTGGTGGCAAGTCGGTGGTGGACAGATGGCTCTGGAAGCTCGTCTGAAACGGTTTACAAACTTGAACCTTTGTACAGACAGGCCTCTTTAATGTCACTTTCGTTTTGTATCCCCCTTTTCTTTAGTATCCCCCTTCTCTCTAATATCATACTCCTCTGTAGTATCCCCCTTCTGTCTAATATCGCTAATATCCCCTTCTCTTTAATATCCCCCTTCTGTCTAATACTGTATCGCTAATTTTCCCCTTTTCTCTAACATCACCCTCCTCTTCAGTATCACCCTTCTGTCAAGGATGACATTAGCGATATTTCTCTCTAATACCACACTCCTCCCTAGTATCACCCTTCTGTCTAGTATCGCTAATATCACCCTCCTCTCTAATATCACCATTCTCTTTAATATCACCTTTCTGCTTTATCCACAGTTCTCTCTGTTCCAGTACTTTATTAGAGTCTTAGACTTATTGATGACTATGATTAGTGAGAGTCTTTGACTTTTTTTGACCTTTTTTTTTGAAACAAATGGAAACCCAATGTATTAAAAAACCCGGAGAAGGACAGCCAAGCCAGAGTCTGGACAAAGTCGTAGACTTATTGATGACTGTGAGGAGTGAGAACCTCGAAAATGGCTGCGAGGCAAAGGAAGAGTCAGAACCTCTGAATTGAAATATGATTATATTAACTTGACTTAGATTACCGACCTTAAATCTCTTGGGTGGCTCCACGTGGCGCATGACTGGCTCAGCAGAAGGTGGTCGGAAGCACAACGCGTGTGCCCCATGTGGCAGTTCTACTGCTCCTATGTAAATAAAAACCTTATGATACAGGAGGTCCTAGTTTATTAGAATATTTACATTCGTTCCTGCAATTCTCAGAGAGACGGACCTTGTGAGTGACATTTTTTTATAAAGTTTTCACCGTAAGCTTGCCTTAGTTGTGATCTTGGCTGGAGTAATCAGGCGTTTACATCTGGAAGCATGGATTGGATGGAAGATGTGTAACGAAGTTGGATGAAATGAAATTTATTATGTCTTTAACCCCTAAATGCCCAAGGCCTGTTTGGAGCTTCTTGAAATTTGTTCTAAATTGAACAAAAAAGTCAACATTTTCATAAGTTATAGTAATTTCTTTTGAATTGTAACCGTACAAATTCAAACTAGACATGTTAGAGATCATATAGGAAAAGAAAACATAACAATATCACTTACAAATTCAAAGATTATAATGTTTGATCATGAGAGTGTTAAAAGTATGAAAAAATTTCAATTCTCTTTTTGCATGTCAACTCTAAAAAGTTGGTCACTAAAAAAATATGAGGTTATAGGGCTTTGCATGCACAACCCCAATCAATTTATATTTTTTCAAAATCTATTCTACATTATTTTTAAATGAATTTCTAATGTGATTTTTCCTCCAAGATCTATAATGAATAGTGAAATTAGGTTGCCCCTCACTAATTTCTCGACATTTGACACTAAATAAATATTTACAATTACTGTACTAGACTGAACTACTTTTGAATTTCATATCACTGTATTTGGGACTCATGAACCTCCATGTGTACAAATGGAAATATTTTTAGAAATATTTTTTGACTTTGATGGCTTGTAAAGTAACTTTCTAGGGGTAAAGCAACCTAATTTCACTATTTAGTGTAGAGTATTTGAGGCTCATTTCCAAGAGCCCTCAACACTATAGGAAGTCAAGATTGCAATGGGCATCCTTGCACAAAATCTTGAATAGAAAAATCATAATCCTTCATTTTTAAGATCATCTTTTTGACCCTAAAACTAGAATTCAAAAAGAATTCTCCAAAAATATAAACTAATAATAATAGCAATTTGGTTGGGTTTTACTTCACTTCAAAGTTTTTGAAACACCAGAATCTGGTGCCTTGGGCATTTAGGGTTTAACCCTTGAACGCCGGGTTGGTAACTATGGAAATCAACCATTTTGGAACCATGTGACATCATCTACTTTTAAAAAAATAAAAATATTCATTGGAAGTCAAACTATTGTAGAAGATCTTCCCTTTCAACCCCTAATTTTGAGGATGAATAGTTGCACTTTTGTCCTACACAAGAGAATTCCTTGTCATTCATAGGGAAAAAAAATGTGCGCCGTGTCATTTAGGGGTTAACAAACAATGTACTGGTACCCTCCAAGAAGTCTTACAACTCTACTATGAAGCCCTTCAACTTTTTCCTTCATAACTCCATTTTAAGAATATTCTATCAAAACTATCCTATTAAATCTATTGCTTTATAGAACCTTAACCAACATATGAAATTTCAATGTTAAAAATTAGGAACTCCATTTCTGGTAAATTATTTTATTTGTTTTTCACAGCTTTACAAAATAATTAATTGAAAAATATATGTGATGATTTTTTAAGATTTGATTGCACATGTATTTAGGAAATATCATTGTTCACATCTTTCATGTTACAAAGACTTACACTATGTAGGTAAAATTTTACTCTACATGATTTTGTAATTTTCTTTCATAAATGTTCAAGGCAAAGGGAAACAAGCTCATGTATAAAAAAATTGAACAAATGTTGTCAAATAGGATATCATCTGAAAGCTCTAGTATTGTAGAAGCCTACTATAACATGAATTTTACATTATGTCTTGTTCATTAACAACTACTTTGCATCAAAGTGGTACATCCACTACCATTGAATACTACCACCTTGAGCTACCATCACAACTTCCATTCGGTTGGCATTGTAGATATTCTCTTTTTGATACTTTCTTGAGGTATATCTTCTCAAGCCAAATTCTTTGATGTCCACATTTGGTCTTTGTCATGGGGTCTATAGTAATAGGTTTAGAAATTGACTATCTAAAGAGAAAAATAGATTTGCCGCTCAGGGTGCATGCTGAAACACTTGAAATTAATTATGGGTAGATTGCGAAAAGAAAAAAAAGTTGTAAGGCAATTTTTTGTGTAATTTTTTGGCTCTAAAAGAAAAAAATACGATTTTTTGAAGGCAAAGTGATGTAAGTCACTAGTATTGCACATAGACTATAGTAATCATCAATTGAAAAGTTTCTTAGAACAAAGCAAGACAATACTAAAGTTGATTAGAAAGATGTTGTGGGTGTTCGTGAAAGCATGTGAATGGACACAAAGAGTGACAAAAATGGAGCAAGGCATGTAGCAAGCAAAAAAAGATTCCCGCTTCATTTTCTTTTATTGCCTTCCCCACTCTTAATTATATTTTATTGTTGTTGCTTAATATAATCTGAAATTTCTGTCTCATCAATTGAAGTACATTAATGAGTCATGAATTACACATTATGCTACTCCCGATGGACTACTCATTGTCTTGAAACCACTCACTTTGAATCACATTTCCTCACTTCAAAAAAACTTGTCCATTTTTAGAACTATTTGTTTTGTTTCAATTCCTTCTCTAGATGTGATTCTAAATGCCCGCTCGATTTCAAAGCATGTTACCTTACATCTTCTTTGGACTCAATTTTTGAATTGCTTCCATAAGTTTTCTTTAGGATTGAGGTCAAAAGAATTTGGTCACCAGTCAATAAATTTCATATTATATCTTGGTGCAAAGTTAACTAACACTACTTAGAACTTCATAAAGTTTGCTTATAGAACTCCTAGCAACATCACATACACAATATTCTAGACAAACATCAATCTTTTCTCACAAAACTTCTAGGCTATGTCTACAAGAAACAATTACTAGAAGTATGCATATAGTAATGTTGATCCTCTCAATTCCAAAGCCAGTCGACATTTACTACCTGTGATCTCCTATAATGAAATTTCAAGTGTAGTATTGTAGGTTTGAACTTAGTTTAGTGTTTTCAAAATCAACCACCTCTCACAAAAAGAGATATTTCTAAAAAGTGAAATGAGTTACAACAAGGTATATAATTCACCTTGTCCAAGACAAAAGAAAACTCAATCAAATATCTAAATTTACCTACTAAGAGTATGTTTTGTAATCAAACTACTTGGTAGAGAATTAGACATGGGGGTGCAAGACTTATTGGAGGATAGTGTACTTTACTACAACTAAATTGAAAATCGTTTATAATCATAAAAAAATTGTAAGACATTCATCCATAATGATGGCGATATCAATCCATTGCATAGTAGATTCTAATGTGATATCCATAAAAAAAAATTAATTTAATCTCATATAGTATAATTTGCAATTACTCTAGGTGAAATAGAAAAATGCAATAAGTTGCTAAAAAACCACAAGAGCTTATTTAATTCTCATGAAATACCTACTAAATTAATAAACTCTAAAAGCAAATCGTGTTAAATTTTCTCATCCAAATTTTAAGAAATAATCCACATGTAATGATAAATTGGATAACTCTTGATAATTTCATCTATTCAACATCAAAGGATATTTCACAAGGATTCTTTTGATTTTTATTGACTTGCATTTAGATGATATATTTTTATTTTATTTGTATACTTTTACATGGAATTATTATTTACTTTCACTCCACAAATTTTATAAAAATCTATTGGCTAGAATTTATGCTAGCTTTCCAACATCCATTCAAGATATACAATGTTTGATGATATCATTCCTTTGCATAATTGTAATAAATTTATCCTTATTCATTTAAATTGGAGTTAATTACATTCAAGATACAATTAAAAAAAGGAGTAAATCTAAATAATGAATAATGCTATAGATAGATGTCATAGTAACATTGTTGATTCAATTTATAATTACTTCTTAAATTTTTCTGTCTCAACTACTATTCACTCAATCTAATAATCTCATTATCCACAATTCATATATGCTTTCAATAAACATGATGATCTTCAAGATGCATTGTTTGATGATCACAAATTTTTTGTACTAGATTATACTGAAAGATATTTCTAGTTCTATACAATTGAATGATTGAAATATTTTTTGCATAAACAACAATCAATGTATTTCAAACAATAGTCCAAGAACATGGTCACTATCAACTACAATTAAGGTAAGGAGACCCTATTTGTACCAGCACTATGTATGCTTAATGTACATTTCAAACTTTCAAACATATTCTACCAATAAATAGTGACTGCAAAATGGTCTATATAGTCAAATGGCACAAACAGAGTCTCTCACCTTACTTGAGCTCTAACAAGATAAGGCTCATTGTCATAATTCTAGCATCACTAGTCTTACCCTAGCTCTTTTTTGCCAATCACAACTTGCCACCAACAGTGAAACATTGTGATTATGGCAAGAATTAAAACCAAAAACGGTAAGAATGCTGATTCGACTAACTTCGTTTCTGACCGTGTCAATTTCATGGCTTCGAAGGTGCTCCGCAGACTATTAGATTGCACTAACAGGTCTTGGTGTTGCTGTGCGTCCTCTCTTCCCCTACCAAAAGGATGTTGTTTTCGACAATTTCTTTTCCCACTTCAAAAAACAACATTCTTTGGTAGTGTGATCTGATTCAAGAAAACAATACTCACAGGCTTTTGTATGATGGTTGAAGGACATCATCACAATCACCAGAGTACTATAATCAATGATCTCAAGTCAATAGGGTACACTAATCACCATCACCACCAGTCACCGGACCCGAATAGCTGATCAATTGCTAGGAGAGGACAACATATACAGTGGTCCGCTTCTTTGAACTCCAATAAATAATAAAAGACAAAGAAAAGAAGCAACAGTAGTTTGTATTGTAGAGGAACCAGAAGAAAGAGTTTTCGTACTCCTAACGTTAGTTCGTCGAGGTTCAATCCTTTGAAGACCCCCATCACAACTTCAGCATGTCATTCAAGGATCCAATATATCAAAACCCTTACGAAGCAGAGCGTGTAGGGTTAAGGCCAGAATGGCTGTCAGACTTTGCAAGCCATCCCGCTTAGGTTCTAATAAACAAATTACAAGAACAGGTCCCCCAGGGATTGATTTCATTGACATTTGATTTTCATAAATGCACTAGGGTCCTGAATACGTCAGATAGGACTTCGGCACCTTCCATACCCTACAAAACGCCGGGTTGCCTTATATACAATTCCTGTTCTATAAAAGAATAAGAACAGAAAGAAACGATATGTACATGGTCTTACAGTCGAACCGCTTCACGCTCATAAGCGTCTCCTGGAATGAGAACCTATCCACTCCCAGCTGTTGGGATACAATGATGCCAAGCTTGCGTCCTGATGAACATGGGCCTCCGAGTACGAAGCAAGGTTCACATAACCATGGCCATCGGTCTTCTCATTCGGGCCATTCTTCCTCATACCATCAAGCCAGTTAGCCCTACAATAGATACATGTCACTTTGCCTCCTGTGCTCCGTTTGCTGCGGCTCCATTTCTCGAAGCAATCACGATGCACGTTGTTGCCACAAATCTTGCAAAAAACAACCGGTTCCCGAGGTTTGCCATCGCCACTCGCCATTGCTTCGTAGCAGACGGGACAGTCTCCGTCCAGGTCTCTCTGAATACTTTTCTCAGTCTCATTCGCTGGAGAGTTTGATTCTGGTTTGGTTCCTGCATAAGAAAATTATAACAAAGGTTATAAGCTGTGTTCTCGGCTGTACCAATAAAACTACAGACGACCATGCTGCTTATGTTCGATTATATTGCACATATGCTATACCCAATGGAAACGTGGTGGGTCCATATCTTGAGCGACATTTCCATAAAAATGGAGCAATGCAGAACTTTACTTCACAGGAGCAATGTACAGAAAACCTCTCTTCCTTCGAGGTTGTTAAGGATTCATGGTTATGAAACGATTAATTTCATTAAAATAATGTAAGAAATATCATTCAGATGGGACCATATTTTATATCACCAGATGCAGTGAAAGCCCCAATATGCTAAAAACACACACACGAGGCAATTTGTATTTCTTGGTCCTTCATGGGTTGCAGTATGTCACTAACAGAACGTCAATTACTAAATACTCCCTCCGTCCCATTTTACTAGTCCTATTTTGTAGTATTGAAAGTATAAAGGATTTGACAATGATGCTTTCATGCATGTTATGATCGAATGATTCTATAGTGAATGTTTAATGTGTCCTCTTAATTGAAAAAAAGAAGTGACATGGCTATTAATTGCAATCAAGGAAAGATTAGAAAATAGGAAGTTGCAATAGGTACACAAAGCCACATATAAGCAAGGATTGGTCTTTGACCTACTCAACTTCAAATTGCTATTAAAAATTCAATTTTCATAAATTTTTTAATCTATAAGATGGATAATAAACTAGACTTCTTGTGCTTCATTTCATCAGTTGATGGCAAAAACAAAAAATCATTTTCAACCCTCAAATCAGGTCTGAAGTAAAGGGGAAAAGTAATTTGGGACAAATGAAAATACACGAAAGGGACTAGTAAAATGGGACGGAGGGAGTATCATTCAAAGCGCAAGCAGAACAATTGGTAACTAAAAGGACATCCAGTTTATAAGGCTCTAATTAATTTGATGCAAAGCACAATCCGATTTCACATATTGGCTCAAAAATATTCCAAGCATGCGCAACTTATTTCGTGTTGCTCCACTGAAAATTGAGGACAGAAAACGAACCTGTCATTTCATGGAATCGCTGCCGAACAAGTTGACTGGCAAGAACACCTTCATTGGTAGCTGAGATGTTCAGCAAGTCTTCAAGCTCACTCGTCAGCAATGCTTTTTGCCAAACTCTAGGGTCTGACTCCGGCAGCTTGAGCACACGCAACATTACAAACAACAAATGCTTGCACGTATTCCCCTTCGCAGCATCTGGACAAGTACAGGAAGGTCTCTTTTCCAATTTCACGGAGTAAACATTTCCAGTTGCACCGAGGACAAAAAATTCGCATCCAGTCGGTGAACTCTCGCCCATCATCTTTTTCTCAATAAGATAAAGCCGGTGTTGGTAAGCTCGTTGTATGCGCTCCCTGATGGCTATCGAGGGGCTCTTCACGAATCGTGCCATTCGCTTCTCCACTGGTGTCTCAGTTTTCGACTTCCGTGCTCGTTTCGGCGTCGATGGTTCTGACGAAGATGGTCCTGCGGGTGCCATCTCTTTCCTCTTGGACCTGCACACGAAGAACAAGACCGTTTAGGGTTCAGAGTCACTCTGAACATGCTAATTCATTAATGTACAATCCGCGCATCATAGAGTCCAGAAATCCAACTATGACCATAAATCAGGGTACAATCAAACCTAATTTTCCCTCACCACATAGGGTCCCAAATTTCCGCTACGATATAGTTAAATGTTTCCAACATAATGCGACAAGTGTGCAGAAAATGTCATTCAAGAGAAAACCGTCTTAAAGACGTTCAAGTGTGCAGTGTAGTAAGGTTTTACAAATCCTAGGATCACTCGCTTTCAAACTATACCCTCGAAAGACGAAATTCCCATCTTACAGAACGAGGAACCATTGCAATGTACCCATCCTCAAATTCACAAGCCATCGCCACCTCTTCACAACCCTAAACTCAGCCGACCCAAAACGCTTTCACAGACAGTTCTAGAGCTCTATCCCAAAGCAATTCACACGTTGTCTACCTCGGCATTGCGCTAGCGTGTGCAACCCAAGTGCAAGAAATTTTCGTTTGATCAATGCAGGAAGTCGCTTTCATGCATGTGAGCAATGGAAATCGGATGCTCCAAAAGCAAATGGAAATGTTTCCTCTGCAAAGCTTTGACGAGAATTAACGTTGTAGATGGAAGGCGGGGTTGACAACTAAAATGAAGAATTTGTGCCCTGGGAATGGCACAGCGAGACGACGAATCTAGCATTGCGGCGGGTGGGCCTCGTCACTAACTCGTCGAGAACGCCTGTCCGCCTGACGGGAAGGGAAGGCTGCCCGGAGCAGACTCCCTGCTGAATACAATATAGTAGAACCACCCATGACCAGCCAGTCCCCATGGTCAATTAGGTGAAACAGCCCATTGTGGTCAGAATTAGCAGTCTGTACTCATGCCATTACTGAATTTTTATAATTTTTTTTCCACATAAAGACAAGTGTGAGAAACAGTGAGAGCATTTGAAATGATATTTTTCTGACTAAGTTTGAATTTGCTATGAATTTTGGAAGTATTCAGCCCATCATGGTCCAAAAGAGTCTCTAGACTACCCCAGAACCGACAAAATCTGTATCCATGATGCTCATCTTAGACACCTAAAGTAGTCACAATAATTTCTAACATGGAAGGCCTAAAGAAGTCACTTCCTACAATGAAATTACATTGAAAAGTTAGAAGTTCCTAATGCATTCACTAATCATTCCATTCCTATTAGTTAAGACATTGATTGTGGCCCAAATCTCATTTACTAATAAAACCCATGATGGGTTCTGAAAAAACCACAATGGGGCCATTCCCTATGTGTCCATTATGAGCTCTTATGACCACAATGGGTTGTTCTACCTTACATAGGTAATGGGAAATTCAACAAAGAGATGATTGATAAACAACCATTATTTTCTTGGATTCCCACCATCTTCTAGCCATCAGTGTTATGACACATGTGCTTCATTTTGAGAGCAAAATTAGTTCTTAGATGAGCAGTGATGGAAGAATCTATGTATTGGGGATGGGTGCAAGCCAACTTTTGGCTTCTAAAATTCATAACAATTTGAATTTAAGGAAAAAAAATTATGAAATTTTGACAATGCCCATCATTTCTATTTGTCTACAAGGCAAAAAATTAGCAATGCCTTCTACTACTCTGGATCATGCACAAAATGCTTAAGTGGCTGGTAATTAATGGGTGGTTCTACTATACCCTACGTGAAGGTAGATTTAGCATAAATTAAGTCATTCTCATAAAAAATGTGCCATATGTCATCTTGGGAATGGTGTGAGGTATTGACAATCCTTGAGAATCTAACATGGAATTCTTTTTTGGCACTAGACCATCATGTCTAGAAATTTTAGGTAGAATAATCCATTCTAAACATTCTCTGTTGTGAACAATGATCAATGAGCCCTTGATTAACGCCATAGACATTTATTGTAAGATAGATGATAGAGAATTCTTCTATGTTATGTAGAAGTGCATGCATGCTCATCCTTAGGATTTTGTGTGAACATAGGAGGGTCTTGCACAATAGTTTGACTTCTAATGAATGCTCTTTTTTTTCTTAAGCAAATGATTCACATTGTACCAAAAAGAATGATTTCCACGGGAACCAACCCATCTTGTAAGAATTAAAGTCTTGCATCAACCAATGACAAACTTTTTTCAATAAATGAGATTTGGGCTACATTAAGTTGAATTACTAGCTACAATCAATGTCTTGGATGTTGGTGATAGTGTGATTAGTGACTACAATAGGAACTTCTACCTTTTGAGTGAAAACTCATCAAAGGAAGTGACTTTTTTAGGCCTTCATGTTGTGACCATGATAAAAAAAAACCTTGTGACTACTTTAGATTAGTTAGATGACTGTGATGGATATATCATTTGTTTAATGTTGGTTTTCAGGTAGTCAAGAGACTTTTGGGGGGACAATACTCTTAAAAGAATACTATTAAAAATCATATCAAAAATTAAAACAAAAATAAAATTTCAATTACTCTTTCCATTTCTTACATTTGTCTTTAAGAGAATTTAAAAAAATTTCAACAATGTCAATAGGGCAAACCAATCATTCTACTTGTCATAGGCTAGTTTACCTTATTTTTTATTCCAAACCCAACAAGCTCAAAATTGTGATGGAGCCAATTTTTGTAAAGATGACAGTCCCCCATTAGATAAGAAGAGTTTATTATTTTTCATAACATAAGCATGCTTTAGGCTTTATATGTATATACTAGGTAGCAATATAGCATATGAGTTACATTAATACGTCCAATATATTGTCATTCTTTTCAAAAGAATCTTTATATATGTAATAATGAACAATAAAAAAAAATAACAATTTAATGGTTGAGATTTATAGTACAAGTCATTCATGTATTGTCCAAAATTCACTAATTTGAAATTCCAACCACCAACATTGCAAGTTAGAGTTCCAATAGCCACCAAATTTGAATTTCAATGGACAAAAATGGTGATATATTAAAGAATCATTTATAAATATTTGTAAAGAAAGATTCACACTATGATTATGCCTAATAATTAGTATGCAACATCTTATTATAGAAAACAATATGGGGCAATACATCCCTTGTTGTTGCATGTTATTCCCTCCACCCCAAAATGATCTTCTGGTTCCACATTCCATAATTCAATTTTTCATTATTTTCTAGCATTGGCAACAAGTTGCACTCTACTTGCATGTATGCTATAATTATTATCTATTTACAACAATGATTTAAAAAAAGTATGGTGCCTATCTTAAAAAGGGAGTGTCACCTTTCTAGCTTCTTCCGAACAATGCACTGATAGACACATGGACCAATTATTATATATCTCCACATCTTTGAATTTTTGAATACATGGTTGTTATATCAAGTGCTTTGACAAGTTTAGTAGTTCCTAAGTGATCTATTAAAAAATGAATGATTGTATGTAATCAACAATGGAAATCAATGGCCACCGGTGCTTGATCAAAATGCCCTCTAAATCTCACTTTTTAACATCCAAAAATCGAAGTTTGATACTTCATTTGAAAGTTAAATTTTTAGAATAATAGGAGTCTATCAAACTCTATTTACATGTCAAAATGGGTTGAAAAATTATTATTTTAAATCTTAATCCAAGATATTTTATTCAATAAGAAGATCATTTGGGGACAAAGGGAGTATTTTATAGAACAAGGGGGTGTATACCAATCACCTAGTCTATAATGCAATTTGAATGAAGTTCACTCATTTTTTGAGATGTTAATGGACTTGTATCCCTTGGACTCCTACTTTTAAAGAAATTTTTTAGTGCATATCTAAACACACCATTAAAAAATTATTACCTTTTGACATTTCAAATATTTATAGAAAATTCAAAGAAATAATTTTGAAACAATTTTTTAGCCACTAGATTTTTTTCCAAGACAATCATCAATACAATCTAATCAATTATGATTCTTTGATAACAAAGCAAGACAAATGTCTTGAAAGAAAAGAAATAGGGTGTTTTATCTTAATAAGTTCCACCCATCCAACAACATTTATCTCCATGGTTGAGATAAGATACAAATTACTTTCTTACTAGTCTAAAATCCTAGCTCAATCATGGTTCAAATTTTTGTTCTTTTGTTGTTGTGTTTTTTAGTGACACTTATTCCTCAAGCTCTCTAAAATGCTTCTATGGCATTTCACTTCTAGTAATACCAATGATCATGATCTCCTAACATATATTACACCTACCACATTCGCACCTATGATTTTGGGATCCAATACTTGTTATGGGTTCTCTATTCCCCTATGGTTCCCATTACCTAACTCCCACAATAGACTGGGTATATTATTTGATGACATATAGTACGGAACTTCTATCGATGCCCAAGTGCTTGTTGGTGATACTATTCATTATCGACATTAATTGCCTTTAAACAATATTTAACTTTCCATTAAGTCAAAGCAACATCATTTCATGACTCACTAGTTGGGACTCAATATCATGGCCTAGTGTGGAACGGGACACTATCTCACCTATATTAATGAGTGCCTAAGAGTACTCCACAATGTTATGAAGGCGGCAATGAGGCTCCATCACCAACCTCACTACTTGTGGCTACTCTATTTCACCACAAAACCTTTTAGAAAGGAAGAAAGAGAACATCCTTCTTTATAGTGCTCCCTACAAAATTTGGCAAACCCTTTGGTCCTATTAGTCACTAAGACATCTAAGACATACTTCCCTCATGAGAATATATTCGATTTGAGGTCTAAGCTTCAAAATCGAGCTCTGAAGGACTTATGATCTTATCATTAAGATAAATTTTAGCTTTGGACTCTTATGAGCTCTCAATTTGTCACTTGGGACTCATAGTGGGTTTTTTTCAAGTTTTGCAATTTAGAAGGTAATTAGATGTAAAAATCCTAGAAAAGAGTGTAAGACCAAAATAGGTTGTGCCATACCAAAATAGGTATTTTGTCTCATTTAGGATTATAGGTCTAGTAACACCTTAGATGTCCACTTGTACATAGGTTAGGACCCCAAATGGTGGAAGTTAGAAGGTTTAGGTGAAGTTGCCCAAAATACCCAAACCTACTAAGTCAAAAGCCTAGTCTAGCTAGAATTGAGCCAAGTGAAGTCTTGTGAAATCCCTAGATAGGTCTCAATTTTTCCATTCTACTATTGAAATCATAGAAGCTCTAATTTTTAGCATTGTAGGGGTTACCATATTAAGACGGGCTTGGGGAGGAACCTATAGCCCATGGATGATGATCTAGGATTTGGAGCATGCCAAGGGATCAGAAGTGAAGTCTATTTGCTGAGATTCCCTCATATGCAAAAGATTCTCTATTTCCCAAGTATTTAGTTGAGTATAGGATTTATCCTCCTGATATCCACATGTGCAAAGTAAGAATATGAGCTTGCATAACCATTGTGGGATTCTATGAGAGGTCCCACAAAAAATCTTAAAATATTTTGACTTACAGAAATATCTTTTTTAGACAATCAACTACTGAAATCCATGACGGAAAATTCCTAGAAATTCCCCAAAAGATCGTGAAATCTCACTAAAATTAGGAGAGTTTTTTTTCTATGTTAATAATGTGCTCTAACAAGTTTTGCAACATTCCAATAGTGGGAGGTACTTGAACAGGGAGGTTCTCTTCAATTTAACAACGTGGTAGTATGTGCAAGGAGTTAACCAGCATCCTGGGAACTCATGAAGTCAAAATGTAGTCGTTAAAGAGTCTTTTCTTACCCCTTGGACCTTCCAAACCACCTTAGCCAATCACCTTCTTCAAAAAAGCCAAACTCCAAAAGTTAGATTTTCAATTCTTTTTTTATTGAAGTTGGCGATGGATTTTGATGGGATTTTTGCAAATGGAAAAGGTGTGTGGGGTTCTTCTAGAATAAAAATGGCCTTTTGGAGTCTATGGCAGTTATTTTGCAATCTATTTCTGAATCAAAGTTAAACTCCAAAAGTTAGAAATTAGACCACTATAGAAGCTAGGAAGCCAATGCCCTATTCTAGGCAAAAATCTCATGAAGATCTAGAGTTTAGGGTTTTCATGTTGGGGATGGAGTTCCCGGCTTGTAATTTGTATAGAAGCTAAGAGGTCAACACCCTAGTTGTGGGTGAAAATCTCGTAAAGATCTAGGATTTTAGGATTCCCATTTTTGGGAACGGAGTTCTTGGCTAGTAATTTAGAGAGGAGGTGGGGTGCCCAGCTACCTATGAAAAAGGTGCCCTTCTCCTCTCAAACAACCCCATTTTATTTTTGGGTTTGTTGGATCCACTTTTGTTAGAACTTTTGGCATTTTGCCAAAAGAAACTTGGCAGTGTTTGCCTTCATGTTGTTTTTTGATTTTTTTGCAAGTCTTTTGCAAGTTGTAGAGGTCTTGGGGTCCCTTTGCACTTTGTGTCTTCTGGTTTTGTCATTTCTAAAGCCTTACGTTCTTTTGTGGTAGTTTTGTCTCAAGTTTGTTCGAGTTTTGAGTACTTAGTCCTACTAACCTTGGAAAAGGTGTGTTTCCTTCTTCCTTTGGGTCATGTTACTTCTTTTGGAAGTTTTTGGGCGTCCATTAGTCCCTTGTACTAATCCTAGACACACACACACACACCGCCATACCTTGGCAATGCCGCTTTAGAGGGCCTTTGAGGTGAGTCTCATACTAACCATTACCATATTAACACTTGTTACATTTCTTTGAGGATGTCCTAAGTCCCTATATTCTACTAACTTTGGTTATCTTTGTACGTGTCATTGTTGGTACCGCTGGGATGGGAAAGCTTTGAATCCCCTAGGTCTCAAAAGTCTTAGATTGTATGCTAAAATCCTACCAACAACAGAGCTTTGAACTCATTCAGTGCTCACCTCCAAAGTTTAGTTTCCAAAACATTTTGAAAACAAACTAAAGTTTAGTATCTAAAAGTTAGGAAATAGGACCTATTGTGCTTGAGCCTTAAGTTCCTTGTGCCCTTAGTTGTCCTAATAAACCCTTGTAAGTCCTAGGACTTCAACATTTTTTGGTTTTAATCCTTGTTTTATAAATTCCAAGTGCTAGACCCTGGCCAAACCAAGCCAACCTAGAACCGATCCTAAGTAGCAAAGACTAGTCTGACCAATCCGGAGGAGCCTAGCTAATGGACAACCTTGACTAGCCAAGCGGCCCGCCCAGCATTAGGCCCCAACCCAATACATGCTTTGGTTAGCAAAGGCTCCTCGGTGATCACATTTTTCCTACTTTGGGCCCAAAATTAGAAGATATAAAGTAGAGTAGAATAGAGAGGAAATAGAGGGATGATAGGAGGGAAAAAATAGGATAGAATAGAAAAAATAGAGGAAGGATAGAAGATAGAAAATATAATAGAATAGATAGGAATTAGGAGAAGGATAGAAAGAAGAAGTACGATAGAATAGAAGGAAAATAGAAGGATAGGAGAAGGTAGGAGAAGGTAGAAACAAAGCCATTGTAGAAGCATAGGAAGGAGTAGCCATAGAAAAAACCCTCTCAAGTCACTCTCTCCATGAACCCTCAAACTCTTCACCACAACCATGCCACAAGTGAAGGAGGAGGGAAGAAGGTGACTTAATAGGAGAAGCTAGGAGGGGTTCTTCTCTATTAGGAAGTTGGTTGGGGGTTATGGGGATTGATTAGAAGGTAGTGGGAGTTCAAGTAGAAGGGGTCATCAATACCCTCCTTGGGCTTGTAGGTTAGTAAAGTTAAGGTAATGATGTAGGTGTAAATGGTCATTAAATGCTTGGTGTAGGGCTTTTAGAAAGGTAGGTGGCCACCCCAACTACCAAGCTCCATGTGGAATGAGGGCTAAGATAGAAAGAAAAGAATAGAAGGAAAAAAAAGGAAGGGGAGATTGGAAGTTAGCCAAGGGTGGGAACCCCACAAATTGTATTCAAACTTGACATTCGGAATACATCCAAGCAATCATTCAACCCCACGAAGGTGACATGGCAGTAAGAGACATGTTGAAAGGAAGTCTCATCCACCTAGTTGAGGAGCCCCAAGCCAAGGTAGAACACTAACACACTTCTTTTCATTCTAGTTTGCTTTATTTCACGAGTACAAAGTAGGGCTGAGGCCTAGGGGTGGGTAGCACCTTTAGGAGAGAAGATTAGGTCAGGTTTAGCTTTATAATCATAGAGAATACATTGAGGGGGTTTCGGGAGTATAAAACACGCCCCAAAACGACTTACAACGAGGGAGATAGGAGTGGATGAAGTTTGGAGAACAACATAGATGAAGTCGGGTGAATTTCCTCCATCCAAGCCCAAACTTGGAACTTACACATTAGTCAATAGGATAGGCTTAGTTTTCAAAAATCAAGGTCGTTTGAATTAGGGAAGGGGCCCCAAGGTATGGATGAAGTTTAGATAGCGTCTTTAAGGAATAAATTTCATCCAGCCATAGCTCCTTGTAGGAATCTCCAAATCCCATGCATTTTAGGTTTTTAGAAATGGCATGACCTGATCTACAAGTTAGGGATAATAGATTTAGATCAAGTTCAGTTCTTCTAGGAGACCACAGCAGTCACGGGATCTAGGTAGTTAGAGTAACTTCTACACCTAGACTAGTTTGGAGATTCATTGGTGAATTATAGGACTTACGAAGCTTAGAAAAGATCCATTGCTTGGAAGGCACAATGAACCGATGTTAGGCACCGGTTAGAATAGAATTCACCCCCTAAAACACAAGAACCTAGTTGTGCTCATGTATTTACAAAGGGCGGATAAATATCCGCTTATAAGGACCAAGGCCTTTTTCCTTTGAAAAAATAGTCAAAATTGGCATTTCTATAAAAAAGAATTAAAAAATTATTTATTTTTTCAAATCTGACCATAGGATCTTAAACCTAACTAATAAGAAAACATGTGGAAAAATTTTGAAATTTTTTATTGCATAGATTGCAAGATATTTGCTTTTAAGTGAGAAAACAAGTTTTTCAATAAATTGCGGAATGAGATTATTTGACTTTGAACCTTCTTAACTTTAACTTTTTTCACTACAAAGTTTTGAACTATAAATTTGTATAATGGAGAATTGAGTTGAGAGTCTGGGGAAAAAAAACAAAATACCAAAAAATTGAGTTTTTATTCTTTAAGAAATTATTAAGTAGAATTATGTACAATTTAGAAAGAAAAATCTAAATCATTAATATCTCTGAGATGGAATAAAAATGCACTAATTCTAATGGTGAAATTGTTCTAGAAAGAAAATTAAACCATGTGGACTATTTGTTTTAGATTGTAAAAATTGCATTTAGAAATGAATCCTATAAGTTATATTTTCAAGAAGATGCTCCAAAACAAGACTCCCATAACTTTCTTATTACAAATCCAAATGGAATGAATCTAAGCTTTCCATGTAGATAAAAATATAATCTATGAGAAAGAAAACAAAATTCATATTTTTGAATTTTTTTTGTTGCTCCCTACCCTCTCTTCTATTTTGAGCTTATTTAGGCATAACTTTTGTTCATGGGCACTGAATGAAAAAAAATTATATTCCTGCAAAGCTAATAAATTTTTCTATCCTCTTAATTAAAAAAAAATCAGGAAAAAAATTGAGACTGTAGGTACGTGCCCAAGATCCCAATTGTCTCTTCAAGGGACAATGGTCCTTTAGGGGTCAAATCCTACAATTTTCTTTGTTGTTTCGCAAATTACTAGGTTTTTTATTTTCATTGTGGCATATTTTAGGACTTTAGTGTGTATAGTTGCAAGCCCTATAGTTAGCACTTGGGTCTTGAAATTTTTTTTCACTTTTGCTCATATTTAGTATCATTTATAGTTGAAAAGACCCCAAAAGAGTATTTATAGTGTGTGTGGTAGAAGTTTCTATAAATATAGTGTATTAGTCCTAAAAGTTCGGGAAGTGCTTTAAATACTTTTTTTCTAAATTCTATTGTCCAATATAGGTGTTTAGCACAACAATTAAGGATTTGGAGTGGTTTAGGCTTGTTGGCAAAAGTAGGTAAAAACACCTACTTTGGATTATAATGGACCAAACCTTTGGATGATAGTGATAGAGATTTAGATTATAAGCATTAGAGGTTCAAAGTGGGAATTGGTTCCCAAAGTCCTAGAAATACATGTAGATGACCCACTTTAAGGTCACCATCCACTTAGCAAAAAATTGAGAAAGTCACTTTTTACTCCTTGTAGATAAAATCCACAAGTTGGAAGGTTATGCAACCTATAGATGGAGAGAGTTATTTTCAGTTTAAAAACATACTTGGAGTGCAATGGTGAAGTCAGTTCATGAAGATTCCTTAGTATATGAATGATTCCTTCCAAGAGGAATTAATTCGACAGGTGTTATTTTAACACCTTTACCATGAAAGTGTAAAATAGACATGTGAATTTATACTTCTTATTTGAAGCTTCCTAGAAGCTACCCAAAAAATTTCGTGATTTTCTGAATCACAAAAGATGATTCCGTAGGAAGTCAACTACGTTTATCAACATTGAAAAATTCATACAAATTATCCAAGTAGTGATAAAATCCCATTAAAAATTATAATAGTATGTTTTAGCATAAATAAGGGCCCCAAATTTCAAGACATTTCGACAATGACAAGTACCAGAATTGGTGATGACAACGACTTTTAACCCCTAAAGCTTCATAACTATGTTTTCACCAAAATGCTCCAAAATTGCCATTCTTAGTACAAGTACCAAATTTTTCAATTTTTTTTAAACATGAAATTGTAGGATCTTGTAGTATGCTGACCTGAGAACGTATGGTAAAAATTTCAAAAATTTCAACCTCATAAATTGCAAGATATAGCATTCAAATTCACTTAAATTAGTTTGTTGGCCTTGTGAAAAAATAGGGCAACTGCATTTTACAAGCTTGCTCTTGTATAGAAAAATGTCCCAAATGGTAGTGCTTCTTTAGATTATTTTTCCTAGATAAGTTGGCTACATGCTTGAAAAATTTGAGATCATTTAAAATTGTACAACATATAGGAGAAAAATAGAAAGTAGACAATGGTAGAGATGATTCAAAATACGAAATTGTTTAGAAAATAATTTTGGAGTTGAAAAATGCCAATCCCAATGGTTGAAATATTTTATTAAAAAGGCACATCCAAAGATTTGATTTTTTCCAAAAATATTTAAAATTGAGGAAGATAAAGGATTTTAAAGTTTATTTTAGAATAGAGAATCCATAACTACCCTCAATCAAAAAATCCTCATAAATTTTGACTCATTGATCAAAATGGAATGATTCAAAGCTTTCTAAGTATAAGGTAACTCAACCTATGACAGTCCAAATGGAAGCCAGCCCATCACAGGCAAAAATATTCAAGAGGTGTACATTTCAAAACTAGAATGTACACCTCTTGAATATTTTTGCTTGTGATGGGCTAGCTCCCATTTGGATTGTCATAGGCTGAGTTACCTTATATAACTCTAGAAATACAATTTCAAATTTTTTATTTTGAAAAAAGTGATTTTTTCTAATCTACCCGGATTGCCTTTTTACAAAGAAAGTAACATATTAGGCCATAACTTTTGACTCATTAGTCCAAATGTCATGAAATTTAGTGCATATGAAAGATATTCCTTGTCCCCACCTTCTATAAAATTTGGGCTAGAAATATAGAAAACTCCAGTCACATGTACCTACCCCAAATTTCTATGTATCCAAAAAATGCATGATGGTCCTTTATGGGTTAACAAAATTCCAAATTCTTCGGTGAGTTGTCCGTTGCATCAAGAGCATTTGTTGTCCAATTGAAGTCAACTTGTACTCTTTTCTTGCTTTCTTGAACTTTCTAAACAACCCTAGCTAGTCAAAACTTTGAGAAAAATCAAACTCCAAGTTTTGGATTTTTGACCATTTTCACTAGATTTCAAATTGTTAGTTTTCGCTTGCAAAATGGGACAAGAGTAGAAGTGAGGGATCTACTAAATACATTTGGATCTTCTAAAGACAATGGCGCAATTCATTTGGTGTTTGGAGCATTTCTCCAAAAGTTAAATTTGTTACAACTGTAGGATAGAAGTTTAAAAGTTAATTTCGGATTTTTCCTAGGAGTAGTTGGTTAGATAACTTGAGGGGGGAGGAAGCCTTGGAAATCTATAGAAGGCCTCCCTTCCTGTCACTTTGGACCCCTTTTTTTCATTTTGGAGACCCTCTCTTGCATTTTGTTATTTGCACCATATGCAACCATGTTGTTGAGGTTTTTGGTATTTTGCCAAAAATTCTTGCTTTCCTTTGTAATTTGATCATTTGTTGTGTTTTCCATTGTTTCATTGTGTTTTGAGTTTGAATCAAAGGACGTTGGGGTCCTTTTGTTTGAAGCTTACTTTGCTATTGAAGTCTTAAGTATTTTTTGTGCTAACAAATCGTGTGTTTTTGAAGTTTTAAGGTCTTTGGTACTGACCCCTTGGCCCTCACCAAGCTTTTGCTTGAGATCTCTCAACCTTTTTATTGGAAAAGATTTACTTAAAGCCCATACAACAAAACTTTGTTCCTAGGATTAATTTTTAGTCATATATTTGGGGATTACACCTCGGACAATGAAGCTTTGTTCTTGAGATTGATTTTCCTTGTTGGTTTTGTGTTAATAGATTCCCAAAGGAGACCCCAATTGTAGTCTAGATTCCAAAAGCTATAATTTAGAAACCAAATAAGGGTGACCAACAATCCAAGTACCGAACTAGTGAACCAAAGCTAGAAAGCATTGCTCGATAACAAGCTAGGTACCAGCATAGTGCCGGCCAGCTAGTCCATCAAGCCTCAACCCTCTAGTACTCTGTAGTGGCAGTCACTGCATATAGCCAACACCCAACAACGGGTAGTCATTATGACAAGCTAACAACCAATATACTCTCATTAAAATTCAAGCTCCCCAAAGCACAATGAGTTGGATACTAGGGTAGACAAACCTCTTTTTTGACATACCATGCACATCCCTAGGACTAATTTTCTCTAACAAAAATTAAATGACTACTAGGGTTGATTTCTAGTATTCAAAAGGGTTGGAGGTTGTTTAAGTTTAAAAATTGATAGTAAGAACAGGGTAGTATTTTTAAAAAATTTAGAGAAGACTAGAGCTGTTCAATAGAGAGTTGATTTCTCTCTAAAATTTGATGACCAAGCAAAAGACCAAATCAACTCACCATTCAAAAAGAAGGGGCTTGTTATTGTTTCAATAACAATACAATTTGGAAGAAAATCTAGTTATTGAGTCGACCCTTCAACAAAAAATTGACCTCCATCCACGGACATTGATCTCTCTCTGTCTTGTGCATTGTCGCGAAATTTCAATTTTTCTCCATTATGTTCTGGATCTTAAGCTTTCAATTCCAAAATTTTCAACGACAATTAAACACAAAGGTGGAAGAGCTTAGTATTCATACAAATTAGTTACAAGTTTGGTAGGCTACTAATAAGGCGTAGTTAACTTTAGTGACCGCATTTTACTTTGATTAGAAGACAAGGAAAAAAACCAAAGAAAAGAATTATTGACTTATGAGACAATTAACATCAATGGATAAATGTTAAACAACCTTCTTGGGTTTTGTTTGACTTTTAAATCCATTGGGCAAAATTAAAAGTGGTTAGATTTGTAGGAATCTTTTATTCTCAAAAATATCTTAAAAGGAAAAGAAAAAATGAGAAGGAAAAGAGAACAAAAAGAAAATAAATTTGGAGCAAGAAAGAGAGGTGACAACCATTAAATGACATATGCTATCACCAATCCAAAATATAGGAAAGACATATGATGAAAATTAAAGGTGTATATTAGGACATTGCAACCATGAAAAATGAAGGAGAAGTCAATGAGTCCGCAAGGTTTGAGGTTAGTCTTTGAATTCATTTTCACAAATTGCTCATTTCCACAAATATATTAGACTAAAGTTAAAACAATAGTGTTAGAAGTTAGAACTTTGATTCAAACCATTAGAACCATTAGAAAATTAGTATTTGAATTTAAGACTAATGAGATAAAGTTAGTAACTTTCCAAAAAGTCATTAAAAGTTAAAAATAGAGAAAACCTCTAAAAGTTATACTTGGATGAAAAATAGTTAGAAAAATGAATAGAAAAATTGGGAATACATTCAAAAGAATCAAGAGAGGAATCTTAGAATCTAGAATAAAAGTAGAAGGGAAAAGTTTTAAAAAAAAGTCAATTTCAAAAGTAAAAGGTAAAAAAAATTGATGGATGAAGTTTGATGAACTAGTTAGTGGTCAAACTTCATCTGTGTGTAAATTTTGACTTCCTTAGCAAAAATTTAAGGCCAAGTCTATATTAGGCTTGGGGCCAGATGGAAGGTTGGATGGATTTGCCTTTAAGCATCTCTATGTTTTAGCTTCTTGATTGCATTCTAGGTATGGCTTGAATTCAAGTGCTATGGAGAGCTTGTCCTTTATGTTCACAGGGTTGAATGGCACGATAGCTAGGTTGTTCATCCATCTCCTATTCACTTTTTTGAAATCTAGCCTATATACCTCTTCCTTGGATAGCTCCACATTTTTAGTGAATGCCTCATGAATAAAGAGGCCCGATGCTCTTTGTGAGCTTGTGGGTTCTAAGGGATTGCTGTGAGCCTTCACGTTGGCATTTAGAACTTAGGGTTGTTTTTTTAGTTTTGTTAGACTTTTAGCATATTTATATACAAAAGGTATAAAAACAGTATTTGAGTGGTATTTTGTAGAAGTCCCTACCAATGTAGTGAAGGGTCATTTTAGAAGTATGGAGTATCTAAATTACTCCAATTTCCTACTTCTAGTGCCTAGTGAGATTCTAAGAGATCAATTAAGTATTTCTAAGAGAATTAGGGTCTGAGTGTTAGCTAGTCCTAGTAGTTGTCAATGTTAAACTAAGTCTCGTAAATGCATGTGACAAACTAGCTAAGTTTATTTTAGGTCTAGAGAATCTAGTATAGATTACTATCCAATTCATAAAGAATTTGGATTGGTAAATTCTTATTTGTAGGTAACTTATAGAAGAATGAACCAAACCGCAAATAAGGTAAAGGGAGAGCGACCAGAGCATGAAGAAATATGCTTTTAGCTTAAAATCATACTAGGAGCCAATATTAAAGTTGGTTGTCTCAAGATTCCCTGATACAAGAATGATTTCTCCCTTGGGCGGAAATTATAAGAGGATTGTTAAGTTTAACTTCCCTATGAATAGTGCAAAGTGAATTATGATGTCGCACTTTGATTTTGGAAGTTTCTGAGAAGCTACCCAAAAAGTTTCAAATTTTTCCAAAACAATCATGATGACTCCATAGGAAGTCAACTACTTTAAAACAAGGTCGTAAATTTCTAGAAATTATCCATGTTGCGGTAAAATCCCACTAAAAATTAGGATAGAGTTTCGTGTACTAGTAAAGAGACCCCAAAAGTTTAAAGATATTTCAATATTCTTTAGTATTAGAATCGGCAACAACATTGAACTTTTGAAAAATTTACAACTTGACAATGGGTTGACCGATGTACCAAGAGTTAACGGTGTCCAAATGATGTGAAGGAGGGGTCTTTTCTTACTCTTGTGAACCTTCCGAATAACCTTGGCTAAACAATTTCCTAAAAAGGGACAATTTCCAAAAGTTGAAATTTTGACTTTTCTTTGGAGTTACCGTAAGTTGATTTTACACTTAGAAATGGCTTGGAAGAAGAGGGTAGACAATCCTCAAGGCTATTTTGGGTCTTTTGAACACAATGGCGTAATTGTTTTTCAATTTGGAATTGTTTCCTAGAAGATAGGAAGGGTCTAGTAATAGGTTTGACTTTTTAGAGTAATTAGTAGTAACTCAAAGTTAATTTCACAAATATCTTTTGAAAAATTGAAGATTGGATTTGGGTAAGATCTCTTTTCTTGCGTACAAGCCATCTTTGGTCTAAAGAAAGACAACTTAGAAATACTTTGGGTTAATTAATAAAAAAATGTTTTTTTCAATACTCTTCCGATCGAATTAGAGTAGATTCTAAATTTCTTTTAGAGTGTAAACTCAAAATCTGTGATTCAAAGTTAGTTCAATATTTGAACAAGCTTATTAGTTTCCAGAGAGTGTACAAAGTAGTAATACTAATGAACTTCAATTTGAGGTATACATCAGTGTCGTAATGCAGAGCTATAGTTAATAGTAACGATAGCATTAAAGAGTTATGACTCAATTGGAATGAGTAACTTGTAAATGAAAAGTATCTAAATGGATACAGTACAAATCAAAGCAAATTTAGTAACAAACTAGTAACAATGTATGAGGTAAAAAGTTATATGTAAAGTTTGTAAAAGAAGATAAATCTTTCAGGCCTACATCTTAGTCATAGGCAAAATTCTGACAAAGTTGGAAAGCAACATACTGTGGTATTTTCTATTAGCATCATACCATTTAATTATCAGCCTAATGGATCTCGAGTGAAACACCAAGTCGATTTGAAGAAATGATACAATAAAATAAATGAAAGTATATGTTTAATCCAAGAAAGGATCAAACACAGAACGTTGCAGACAACTCAAAAATGTAATCCGCCAATGTTGTAGTATTGGAAATAATTTGAAATTTTTTCTAGAGGTGGTAATCCTCACTTGTACCCATGTCAACCAACCAACAATTAGTATGTCAACTGACGTGTACGAGGTGTCTTCAGATGTGCCACAATTTGTTATTGTATATTCACAAGAAATATTTTCATCAACCAAAAACACAATGCAAAAACAACCAAGCAACAATCAAGAGCTCATGTTAGTATTGTTTTGGAAATCAATAGCACCTATTGGCCGCTGTTTTGAGAACCAAGTACCATGTTTCGCAGAGCCTAGAACGAAACTCAAATTTTGAACCCTGATTTGGAGGAGCTACAGCAAGAATCTCTATAAGCTACGTCTTTCCTCAAAGCAAGAGGAGCTCAAAATGACATGAGTGTGAGATTTCAAACTCGGCTTGGAACTGGCGGGATATGGAGGAATACTCCTGTGCATCCTTGCAACCGGTAACTAGCCTTGATCAACGGCTTTACATCTCTAATTAAGGACCGAGTCCCAATAATCTGTCAAAGTTATTTTATTAGGTGAGATGAAACCCAAAGGAATATCCACCAATTATGTAATAAGTAGAAGGACCGTTGGGTATTAATACTCGAAGACCATTTACTAGTGAGTTCCAAAAAAAAAGTGTTGTAAGGTATTATGTTTAAGTATTATTATCCTGATTAATGGATAGATTATAAATCTATCAATGTATCATGGGATGTATATATTCATAGAAATCTACAAAGACATTTGAGTACCATCTTCATATTTCATCTCAAACTAGCAGTAGACAATTGCGAAATCATAGGAATAAAACGATTTTCTGGTACATCCTTAGAACAAGCATTGTACTGATAATTTCCATTCTAATACTTGTATAATCCTGATCCAATTGAAGCTAAATAAAATCATAACATACCTCAAGCATTTCATATTTGGTACTAATGATGTCACTATTTGGTCATGCTAATCAAATGTATCCACACTTTGTTTTGACAAAGCTTCAAATATCCCAGTCATGTATTCAAATAGTTCAAGACAACACTTTTTGATTGGAAAAACTTATACATAAGAGTATAATAATCATTGTTTTTGCTTAAGTCACTAACAATCCTCCAAGCTCAAAAAAAGAAAAAAAGAAAGAAGTGTATTAGACATAATTTTTTCCGGGAAGTTCAAATCTTCCTTGAGGTAGTGAGCCTTACCTGCACTCATGACCAACAACATCAAAAATATGAGGTTAGTTCGTCGTATGCAAGGTGTCTGCAGCTCATTTACAACTTGTTATTGTTTTCACAATAAAAGAAAGAACATCTTTGAAAAAAATACATCAGTTTACATGTGCACATAACATACAACGCAACTACTTCTAACACCTGGCTGCTTGCTTGTGTTTGAGAAAACGACATTTTCGACTCAATATCTCCTTGTGATTTTAGCACTCACTACTTGAGACCAAACATAGTCCTTCAAATAGCAAGTATTCTGGATCCCTCAATAGTTAATCTATGAACTGTATGAGCACTTCAGTATCATCCAGTATACAACATCAGTGTGACAAAATTGCAAGACATCTCTGGCTCTTTCACACTTACTATTATACAGATTTAAAAACTTGGTTACATGTGAGTAGAGGCCTAGGAAAGTCTTTAGTACTCAGTTGTCGACCAATGCCGGGTATTACTTTATCCACCAAAAATTATCAATACATAGGTTGTGTTCGTCCTATATTATCGTTCTATACTAGTTACAACAACCGTCAAAACTTTATTCACAATCAAACTTATTATTATCAAAGTCTTTGAAGTAATAAGAAGTTAGGTGATTTGTAAATATAATTTGGCTTTTATTTTCCTCATCAGCAAATTATATTGGCTGCGAGAAGCAAAGCAACAATACTTAGTATCTGACAATATATGAATCGTCAGATCACTAGATTTGCTTCATTTTTTAGTATAATTCAGCCACAGAGTGTTTATCGTTTTGTATCGAGATCCAATTTGTTTGCATCATATTCACATATTGAAAGCAAATGGATCTTTTTAAAAAAAACTAAACAATGGAAGGAGGGTG